>CM062808.1:355625235-356225235 GCA_031772625.1 Pinus tabuliformis
TTCAATAAAGAAAAGTATTTTGGGAGTAGTATGGAGGCAGAGCGTCTGCGCAACCATCAACCAAAAGCCACGGTTAACACCAACCATGTTAATGCAGTTGTCGGGCTGCGCGGTTGAGTTCAAGGAGGACTTCCACCATATTTACATCTGGGTGCACAAGGACCCCAGCCGGAAATGGTTTTCTTACCCTACCTTCCATGGATGACGCGAGTTTATCGAAGACCATTAAGCGTTGGCTAGAAGATTGGCACGTTCCATCCGATGAGGCTATTGGGACTAGCAAGTTCCTGGAAAATAAAAAAAAGGGAAGTAGCCAATATGAAGGTTCAACAGTTGGCTGAGAAGAGGAAGAAGAAGATTGAGGAGAAGTCCTGAGCAGAAGCGGAGTGCGCCACTAAAGAACATGCGTAACAAGAGGAGTGTGGCTCTGACAAAATTTAGAAATCTCCTTCGTCCCAAATGGAGGAAGAAGAGCGGTTAGATTAAGGTGGTAGAGATCAGCAAGAAAGTACTCCCTTCCAGGCGAAACGGTATAGGGAGTAGGAGAAGGAAGGATCGCGCAAGAACACAAAGGCCTCCAAGTCGTTCCTCGATCCCATTACCTTGACAGAGGGAGACTTGGACGATATCGACGATAAGGTGCGAGATACAACAGAAGAACTGATGTAGCAGTTTGAGCAGCAGCAAAGCAAGCATTGGTCGCCATACAGTCGGGTCTACACAAGCTGCAAATCCAAACAACTAGACTCCAGGCAGGTGCAGGACAGATTAGTGTGGCATCAACTAGTTTGGCATCAGGGACCACTCAAGCAGTGGAGATGGTTTGGTCGATGGATCTCCAGGTAGTCACACTACCTAATGGAGCTTTGACCATGGAGGCAGCCGCTGAAAAGGAAATTATTAGCACTTTGAACAATGCGGGCCTCAACTTGGTTGTGCTCCCTAGTGAGTTCCTTCACACATTGCAAGCAGGTGTGATCACAGAGCTTAAGGTCCGAGAGCATCGTGTGCTAAGCATGATCAATGAATATAAGGTTAACAATGAACATATGTTCATTGAGAAGACAACAACACTAGAAGCATGGAAGAAAGTGCAAGGGTAGAATGAGCAGACTACAATCGTGTTAGTCGAGGCATGCAGGACAGTCCCTAAAATGCATATCCCGGAGGAAGCATCGTTGGATGCCAAGATCAGGAAGTTGGTTGCACGCATGCGCAAAGAAAAAATAGAAGTGGATGAGTTTCAATTTGAACTGAACTTGAAGATAACAGATCTTGAGTTAAAGTCACAGCCTTCAAACTCTACCAGAGGTTAGAGAACAACGCAAGGCAACTATAAAGGATGGAGTCGCAACAATAGATGCCACAATAGGGAATTGGACCACGCTCTTTGACTAATCCATGGAGGTAGTCATGACACTCCAGGGAGATCCTAACCTGCATAGGTTGAACATGGAAGCTTGTGAATTGCAGCAACAATATGATGAATCAAGAGCGACGACGTGCACTGTCGCTATATGACAACGACTGGGCAAGTTGCATGAGGTAAAGTAGTTGCTTGAACAGGTGGAGGAAGCGCAAAGGAAAGAGGTGGTCCTCAAGGCCAAATTGGGGCCTTGGCTAGATGAGGCCTATGTTATCTCTACCACCATTGAGGAGAAGTTGGTGAGCCTATAGAGAACACAACATAAGATCAAGGAAGATAGTGCAAGACCAACAACAGGGCAGCTGGTGGGCAGATCAAGCAAGCGTCCACATAGAGTGCGACTAAGGTAGCAGTAGCACAGGTCAAACTGGGAGGTCTCCGCAGTAAGATCTCTGCGCTAGCAAAGTGACTCGGGGATGAGTCATGACATTTGTGTTGGGGCCTGTTGGGACGGGGTCCCCTAGGGTCAATTTTGGGGAAAAATCCCAAGTTTTGGGGCAAAAAACCCAAGTTTTGGTGTAAAGAATGTAAAGTCTCTGCAAGATGTGGTTGCAGAGCGTGCAGATAGTAAAGTGTCATAAATGGTTTTACCCTTCTGTTATGTAAGTTGTGTCGGCTTTAGTAGATCTACCCATGGTTCATGGACCATGGGATTGTATAAAAAGGAGAGTCTTAAAGAGTCTAAGGCATAGAGGATAGAGAAGAATGAAGATGTAATGGGTCATTAAGAGTAAGAGTGAAGAAGTCTTAGAGTAGAAGGGAGGCTTTGCAGCCATGTGCGTAGAGACCTAGAGTAGAGTCCATAGTTGAGTGTGCGGACACCTGCAGCTGAGTGCCCAAGGAATTCTTGAGTTTGTAAGAAGAACTAAAGTATTAATAAAGAGATTATTATGGAAGTATCTATGTTCTGTCTATCTATTTTTGTTACGAATGAAGGCACTATTATGTTATGATGAATGAAGGGTTTATGAATTAATACTCTATTGATGCGCGATTTTACATGATCTATATTGTCTTATGAATGCAAGTAATAATAACTATTTATGCGAAGCATATCCTGTTGCATGTTAAAGTTATCAAACACTTAGGCCGATCTTGGAAAACACAGAATTAAGGATAATTACAGAGGCGTGTAAGTGGAGGATTTACCTGTTTAGGGTTTATGAAAGATAGTCGTAGACCTTTGCGAAGGTCTAGAGGTTGATAAAAGGAAGTTATATCAATAATCCTTAAGGACTTATCGATCTGCGCGAACACAGGTTTATGGCACAAAATGACATTACACTAATCTCTAGTTGCAGAAACTTGGTTCCAACATCCGCCCATACTGCTTTGGGTGAGACTTCAGTCCACGCTCCGTGGATTGATGCTGAGAGGGCCAATAGTGTAGGTATTTGTTTGGAAAAATTAACTCAGAACCTGGGTCAAGACTCACTAAGCCAGCACATGCACTTTCAACTGGAGAGCCAACATGTGAGACTAGTTGAAAGGTTTTCCTTCACTTGCTAGCTGATCCAAAATAACAACCCAACTCTGTGGTTAGGTCTCCGTACTCCTTTGGTCATACAAGTGAAATGCAAAGATGACCAAGAATTGATAAACCTTCCTAAGTGTCTTCGTCTTGTATATCTGGTTGGGTTTCATCCTAAACTTTGATAGCTCCCTTACCCAACACTTCAAGATGTATCTTGTATTCATGATGTTGTTGGGAGTGTAGAAAGGTTCATCCATCTTGTTCACCAACTGTGGCAAAATGGTACATCTGCTGATAATCTTCCATCCTAAAGGAAGCAAGATTTTCTCCATTGGCATGGCTCAGTATCATCATCTCAAGATCAGTGTGCGAGAAAATCCAGCAGATCACATCTGCACATGGGAAGGTGGGATACCTGCATGCAACCTTGTACAATCCTAACTCATTAATATTTACATAGACTTGTCACTCCTCTAGATTATCCTCAAAGTTTCTTGCGAAAATAATGTTGATGTATTTCCATGTGATCTTGATGTCTTTCTCAATGAACAAGTGTGTTTCTATGTATACGGGCAAGCTCATAGACCCCTGCTCAACCACATCTCCAGTACTACTTTCAACTGTGCCTTTTGATCCAGATCTCTTGGAGGCCATGATACCTACACTGCTAAGAATATTCTCAAAAACATGTGGTACCTAGAGACAAAGAAGACACTCATGGCAAGACAATGTCAGCTAAAAACATAAAACAAATTGAGAATAAATTGGGTAACAAACTTGTAACTGCTAGGAAATATTACGTAGCATTGACTCTGGGAGGCTGGGAGACTATCAACTGGAACTGCGCATTGTGCAGTCTTAGCTACCAGTGAGGCTGACTACTGACTGGAACTACACAATGCGCAATCCAGTGAGGCTGACTGCTGATTGAACCTGCACAATGCGCAGATCAGTTAGGCTGGGTTGATAGCTGGAACTGCGCATTGCAGAGTTCCAGTAGGTAGTACTGGGGGCACTCCCTCCTAGGATTATACAGAGCATAGGTGGGAGCCAGTGTGGGTAGCCTATTTACAAGTCCTGGAGGCAAGGGCGAGCCTTGACTATTAGGAATCTGCAAAGCATGCTAGGAGACACAAGATCTCCGCCAAGACAGCCTGGATTTGCCCAATGGAAACCTAAAAACATGAAGGAATGAATGTGTGTGCAAAGTTGGTGCAGATTTGAGTGAGTAGACACACATGCAATTCAGGCAAGTGTAGAAATTAGTCACACAACAAAACCATGAAGCTCATGAAGAGAGTCACCGCAACAACGATCGTTAGTGCAAAAAAAATGTTATTCATGTGACACTAAGGAAAGTTAATGGAAAAATCAAAACAACACTTCTACAAGTTAAAAAATATTGAAATGTCAATTGTCATTCAATAAAACAAGGAAGACAACACTCATACAAGTCAGGAAATAAAAAGCGACAAAAGTGACAAAAGACATGAAAAGCAAAACTTACCAAGAAAAGTTGTGCAAACTTTGGCAAAGGTTCCTAGATGCCTCAAGAATGCCAGGGTTCCAAGAGTGAATGTGAAGAATGAGATGTGAGTCATAGTTTAAATAGATTTGGTGAACTTAGGGTTTATGACGTGCATGCCATAAATCTAGGAAAAAGTGACACTTTGCGGGGAGTTTCTACTTTTCATGTAACTCCTGCTACTAAAAATAGATCTCTAAAATCTAGAGATGGTTTTTTGCCTTTTTTCTTTTTTCTTTTCAAGAAAATCTACCCAACATGCAAGGAAGGATTGCACAGTTCTGGAGGGAACCAGGCAACCTACCGACACATGCAACATGCAATCAATGAGGGAAACTCTTTTTTTTTTTGTTTCTGGGCTGAGTGGCCCTCGCTGGCTGGCCATATCTATGCAATTTTCCAAGGTAGTGTTGCTGGCTTGCTCTATGCATTTTTTGAGAGCAGTGTTGGTTGGCCTTCTCTGCGCATTTAGGAGAGTAGTGCCAGGTGACCTACTTTGTGGATTTTTGGAGAGCAGTGTCAGCTGGACTGCTCTGTGTATTTTTTTAGTGCAGGGAAGCTATACGCAATTCCCAAGGGGAATACAGACTGACCTACAAGATTGTGTAATTTTTCCCTACAACCCAATGACTAGATGTGAACCGAGCATTAGGTTAGCTTGTGGTGAGTGAGTGAACACAAGCTATTAGTCAACAAATAAAATCAAATAAACACAAGTACCTGATTAGTGTAGGGTAAATACTATGATTGCAAGGAGGATGGCTCCAAAATGAAGCAAAGGAAAAATTTTGGAGGGTGGTTGTAGCTGCTACAACAAGAAGGCAACCAAGCATGTGTTGATATACCTCAGAGGCACTACTCAGTTTGGTCTTTGGTACAAACAAACAAAGGGAGTGAAGCTACAAGGCTTCACATATGAAAATTGGGTGGGGATTCCATAAGAAATGAAGAGCACTTCAGGAGGAATTTTCAGTGTTGGATCAACAATAGTTTCTTAGTACAAAAAGAACCAGAGATCTATGGCACTTGGCTCAATAAAAGCATAGTAGATGGTTGCAAATCAAGCAACGTGTGAGGCTATCTTGATGAGAAAGATTCTTTTTGGGTTATTTGGTCAGAAGATGGATCCTACAATGATTTACTGTGACAATAAGAGTTGTGTCAAACTCTCTACAAATCCAGTATTTCTTGACCAATCCAAGAATATCGACACCTGGTACCACCATCTACGAGATTGTGTGCATAGGCGAATTATGTTGTTGTAGTACATTCTAACAAAGGAACAAGATGAAAATATTTTGACAAAGGCTTTGTCAAGAGGAAAATTTGAGTTCCATAGAAGCAGGATTGGTGTATCCGATAATCCCTCTCTTGCTAAGAGGGAGTGTTGAAAATGCAACTAGAAAATCTAGTTTTAACTTTGCCTTGGTCAAACTAGATTAAAATCCGAAGTTCAATTTCAACAAAATGCTTGGAGGAAGTTAACTCAAGTGAGATGGCTCTTGTCACTCAATTAACTCGGTAACTTCAAGTGATTTCTAATTTGTAGCAATCCATTTAAGTTAATTTGAGTTATTGTCAATTTAATTAGTTCTAACTATTAGAATAACTAGTGGAGGTCAAGTTGTGGGCGTGTAACTTCAACCACACTGAGTGATCAACTAGTTAACTAATAAATCGACCCAAAATAATTGTTTGATGTGGGGAATTTGATTTACCTAGTTGATATTGGAGTTCAAGGGAAGTGTATTACCGTTTGCGGCGCCGGAATCGGGAGGACGAGCACTTTCCTGTCGTTCAGGTTCTAATCAGTTCTGATCACTTTCATTTTTGACCATTTTATGACACTTGGTCCTGAGCTCCTGATCAAACTAGCAGCCCATAGCAATGGTGAGAGCTTAAATAGGAGAAGGAGTCTCCATGAATGGTGGGAGGATGAGCTTATCTCCAAGGAAGGTAGCACAAATGACGGAACAACCACACTAGAGAAAGGAGGGCGACATAAACAAGGCCAACAACCAGGTTTGGAGTCATCTGGAAGGCCGACTGTTGGAACAAACTCGCCCAAACTGGATCATCGCGGGCACATAACTGGTCTGCCGCACTGACATTGCTATTGCATAACGGAGCTAGTCATGTCATCGCAGGAAAATACAAACAACAGTTGCGTTGTCACTTGAAATTCGACCATCGCGGGAATCACGTGTACTTCCGCGATGGCAACGCTTCTGGACTGTTTTGGAGCGCCCTTCAGCGCGTTTATTTGGCAAACAGATGCGATGAGGCAGAAAATTTGGCAAAGTGGGCCATTTGGCAACATCAGAGAGCATGAGCATGAATGATTTTGGACTCATGACACAGTAGGAAGACTGGGAGGAAGGTAGTGACAAATTACTGTGTAACACTTCTAAATATCTTCTAATTGAGATTGATGAAGACTAGTTGCCTTGTCCTAGTCATAGTCATGGTTTTTAACCTAGAGCCTTAGAGTTACATTTAGATATTTAATTTTACATTCCCAAATTAATATTAGAGAAACATTAATCCACTTAATCTAGGTTATGGAGATCACTTCCATAGCCCCCTATTATTGAAGCCACTGAGGATTTAACTGGAAGGTAAGGGGGCCATAATCCCATTTGGGCACATGGAAAAAGAAATAGAATGATGACCTCCCCCCCCCCCCCACACATGGAAGAATATGAGAGGAGAATGAGATTACATGATCAAGGAAAGCATTATTGACTAAGAATCTATCTAGGCAAGTAGCAATGTGTTTCGAGCCCACTATTTTTTTTTAACATAATGGGTAAAATTTGTATTAAAATATCTGGTTACATGGCCAAAACCATTTACATGCTTCAATAATTTCAGAGGCTTCGATGTTCCAATATAGCCATAACATGATTTTATTACCTCTGCATGCTTTCTAGAATACAAGTTTATATTGGTATGTCTCTTAAACTCTGCAAAACTCTCCCCCAAAAAGTGCATATTTGCAATACATAAAAACACTTGAAAATTTAAAATCCCATGGAGGGCACAACTTCTGTTGTAGGTATCGTATTACCTTCAGTGTTACCAGACATGCCTTCTCCTATAATTTTAACTCCACTAGCCTCGGTTTCCTACCCGCTGACTCCTAACTCTAAGTTGCCCACCTTGAATCTAGGATCACCTACTGTCATGGTTCCCCATTGGCTTGCAGTTTTAGAATTAGCAATTCCACCTCCATACTTGCAAGTTTTTTGTCCATTCTCAATTGCAACCATTCACAATGTTTCTCCAACAGATGAAACCTGTGTTCCTTCTCCTTCTCCACCAACTCCAACCTTTTGTTTGATATTTCCACCATGCCTATTAATATTTTAAATATATTTTCCGTTGATTACTTTTAATGCTCCAACTCATTCTCAACAACATCATCTCCAAAGGTCTCCACATCCAAACTTCCCATACTCAAGTTACACAACCACAATGAAAGCCGCAGGGTAGAAGAAAAAGACGAGATATTCCCAAAGAGCCCCTAAATATCTAACAACAGATCATAGAATATGTGTTGGCGACATCCGAGGAAAGACATTAATTATAGATCTACTTGGATCCAAGATCCTGCAAAAAAATGTAATTTGCCATGAAATTAATGATTGGTCCTAAAGAGCAGTGCAAGGCATTAAAAACCAAAGTAATGTAATTGTGGTCAGATTGGCGATAAGAAATTCCATATCAAATCCCATTTAAAGCAAATCAAATAGCCCAACCATATGTCTGGTCGACAATAACATGAACTCAATAAATGAGATGTGTTGTACATGCCACCCGCGTGCACCGTAGCCCGTCCATTTCCAGCGCCAAGAGTGAGAAACACATAGACGGTTATAACATAGATGACAAGACATCAAATTCAATGCCTCTCCCGTGTTTCAAGGAATGGTAAAATTGGCTAGCTAATTTGAGTGAAAACATAAGGATGTGTTTCATGTAAGTGGAGAAAAAAATCTTTTGGCCTTGGTTTAGTTCTAATATACCTTGCCTAAGCGTTGCCCCTTTATTGGCAAGTTTGTCTGCTTCCATGCTTAGATTCCTAAATATGTGGAAGAGAGCAATCTCCTCAAATTTCTCTAATTGTGGTGAAATCTTATTCACAATTGTGGAATTCGGGGGGCCTCTTTCAAACTTAGATTTGAATATTTTCCTTATGACAATCACCGAATCCCCTAATATCGTCATTCTCCTTATGCCCTTCCTTATAGCGAGCTTCATACCTTTCTAAAGAGCTAAAAGTTTAGCTAGGTTGTTAGTTGATGTACCCAAACCCCAAGCATACCTAAACTCTGATTATTCTTCGAGGCAAAGAATCACCCTTCACGCTACTGCCACCACTGTCGGGCCCACTGTTTATTGCTCCAAGCATATTTTCTAATTGTTGGCTTGATATTGATTAATTTATGAGCAATGATAAAATCTTCCATCGATTCTCTAAAGGGATCATCCCCCAAGGGTTGAGGGTGGTGTTGAAATCACCCCCAAAAATGCAGCTCATAATGAGCTCCTATCCTCTAAATCAAGAAGAGAAGACTAGCAAGAAATTGTTTCATGGGAAATTATAGGCATGTAAATATTCAAATTAGAGCATATCTTTTGGCTGCTAGGAATATGCAACAAGAGAATTGCAGGCCAATGGGGATAGCTAGCTATAGAAAGAAGATGGTAGGATAAGTATGACTGAAGGGTCAAAGACCCCTTGAGGCACCTCATGAAACTAATTTCCTGGCCCCCCCAATCTCTCTATAAAGATCTACATTTTTGAAGGACTTCTTGGCCCCCCATTTTTGTCTCCTTGAGAGGGAGGATTAGGGGTTTTCCCTTTTTTATCTGACTTTTTACTTTTAAAATCTTTTCTTTTTTTGTTCGTTTTTTTTTACGTGAGCCTAATCCCTTACAATTCTAAGAAATCGTTTTCATCATTTACTATGATATTTTGTTCCCCCTTGAATTGGGGGGAGACCGCTTCATTTTCAAGTTGTCCTTGTCCCTTTGGAAAAGACAATGTCTATTCTTTATTGTATTCACAATTCTTTGTCTTTATTAACCTATTCCTTCATTATATCTCTATTTTCTTCCCTTCCAACCTTTTTGGAGGCTCTACTTTGGCCATGTTATTTCTCTTGTTCTTCTTCATATCTTTCATCTATAGAGCCTGCTGAGAAAGTTCCTTGATTTGATCTAGGAATTTTAGGGGAAATAAATACTTCCTCCTCTTCCAAATCCATTTCTTCTTCCTTTCGATCTAAAGCTAGGATGTTTCTAACAACAACCTATCCTCAAATTTCCTTTCTCGAGGGTATTCCTTTGGGATATGTTGGTGAGTGGTGAGTATCATCTTCAATTTCTCCTTCTGCCCCCATTTTCTCTAGAGCTTCATACTTGTTACCAAACAAGATTTGACCTTTACTTTTGCCAGAGGAGGCTTGGACCCCTTTAGGGAGAGCATCTTTTTTGGAGATGGGGGAGCTTTAGCATCCCCACTAATTGTGTCTTGACCTTTTGTTGTTGCATTTTAACGGGATGGGCTTATTTGATGTTTTGATTGCTCCCATTGATCTTGCTCTTCAGTTTGTTTATATTGTTCCTTGAAATTTTTGCAATTACGAGAAAAACACTCATATTCATGGCATAACTTGCATGAAAAGGTAGTTGATCTAAAGGTGGAAGAAACCTTGTGCCTCCTAAAAATCTGAGCAATATTGTCCGTAGTCCCTTGGATAAAGGGAAGCTGGACACTAGAGGCCACTTTAACGACCTCTTTTTTAGTCCTACGACCTCTGCTAGCTTTTAAAAAGGCTTTGATACCTTGGTATCTTTCATAGCCATTCTTTTCAAAAACATTACGGAGATGGGTTTATTCTTTTCAAAAACATTAAGAAGATGGTTTTCATTATAAACCTTTAAAGCCCGAATGGCTAATTTGTTGAGAACACCTAGCTTTTGGGTTGGATAGTGATGGGAATTGACATGTAAATATTTCTCAGTGTGAGCTTTCTTACGAAAAAGTTGGTGAGAGAAAGAACCATCATCTTTTTTCGAGACAACGACATTAAGGAAGGAAAAGCAACTGTAAACTTCAGGTTCCATGGTAAATTTTATGGATCTTGATTGATTGTTGAGATGCTGAAAAAATAGATACAATTTATCACGACCATGGGGCCAAAGGATAAAGGTGACATCAACAAACCTTTTCCACATGTTTGGTTGAAATTGACGAGAAACTAAAGCTTTATATTCAAAATCCTCCATGAACATGTTAACAACAACAGGAGAGAGGGGAGAACCCATAACAAGCCCACAACTTTGTTCATAGAATTCACCCTCAAAGCTGAAGAAAGTAGAGGTAAGGCAAATCTCCACAAGCTTGGCTATATCAGGGTCAATGATGCGATGGATTACCTCAACAACCTCATTAATAGGGATGTTGGTGTAAAGTGAAACAACGTCAAAGCTAACCATAATATCACCATGCTCAAATTTAACCTCTTTTAACTCACTCACGAAAGAGCAATAGTCCTTAACAAAAGAATCAATATGACCAACCAAAGGCTTAAGCTTCCGAGATAAATATCTAGCTAGAATATATGTAAGCCCACCTATAGTATTGACAATGGGTCTAAGGGGAGTCCCCTCCTTGTGAATCTTAAGAAGCCCATAGATTCTCGAAGTGAGAGGGTTGCTCTCAATAAGTTTGTGGCTTATGTAGTTGACAAACTTATTAGATTTAATAACGAAGGCAACAAATTTTGAAACCTTTTTTAGGGGGTTCTTACTCAGCGTTCTACAGCTCCCATTGTTGCAAACATGATCCATCATTTTCCTTCAGTAGTCATCTTTACCTAAGATTACAATTGCCCCTCCTTCGTCTGCTTTAAGGACAACAATATCGGGGTTATTGTTTAAAGCTTTAAGGGCTTCAAGTTTTGTCTTGCTAATATTGCTCTTAGGAGGTCTAACTTTCCTAAGAACAACAAAATAATCTTGCCTAATGCCATCTTTAATGTGATGAGGCAAATCCTCGATGCCAAATTCAATGAAGCAAATAATCTCCTCAATTGGGATCTTTCTAGGACAAGGGCAAAGTTTAACCCTTTTTTAGAAGGCGATACATAGAGGAATCAAAAGAAAATTTAGAGAGATTCACCACCCTTTTATTAAAAGAGGGGGAGGATGAATTATATAGTTTGAGTGGGCCTAATGGTTAAGAGCATGTGTTTCCTCCTAAGAGGCCACAGGTTCAAAACCGAAGGGGGGTAGAGTATATATGCTTTCGTAGACTTGACAATCACATTGCCGTGTGGAGGTGGGTCCCTTGTCCCACAAACAAGCGGGTCTCATACACCAATTTGGTGTCTGGCTTGTCTGTGACCTTAAAATTGGATAACAATAATAATACTAATTCTTATCATAATTATAACTATCATAATTATAATTATCATTATTATTATTAAGAATAATATTATTATTTGAATTATAAAGATCATTGTAATTTTTTGTTTGTTTGTAAGCATGGTAGGACTACATCTTCATCATGTCCAACTTCTCACCCCGATTAGGGGATAACACAAGATTTGAACCCAAGACATCTGGTTAGATGACTTCATTTCCATGACCACTAGCAATTCAGCCACCCCAAGTTGTAATTATTAATATCATTGTTATTATTAGAAACACGTTGATCCAAACATTGATTTTAAAAATCAATTAAAAACATAAAATAAAAAATTTCATTTATTTTCTTTATAATATTTTAACAATTATTTATTTTTAAAAATATATTATAACAATATATTAAAAATCCAATAAACTTTTAAAACTCCACTAAACATATTATTTATTTTTAAAAAATATTGTAACAAGATGTAAAACAAACTTGAAAATAATAGAAATTCGGGCAAATTTTAGGTTACAATGATCAAACTTCAAGAGTTTGGGTGCCCTTCATCGTGCTAAATCCATTTATAACAATATATTAAAAATCCAATAAATTTTAAAACTCCACTAAACATATTATTTATTTTTAAAAATATTTTTAAAAAATATTATAACAAAATGTAAAACAAATTAGGTTTGAAAATAATAGAAATTCGGGCAAATTTTAGGTTACAATGGTCAAACTTCAAGATTTTGGGTGCCCTTCATCATGCTAAATCCATTTCTAACAATTATTTATTTTTAAAAATATATTATAACAATATATTAAAAATCCAATAAATTTATAAAACTCCCCTAAACATATTATTTATTTTTAAAAATATTGTAACAAGACCTCAAACAAATTAGGTTTGAAAATAATAGAAATTCGCGCAAATTTTAGGTTACAATGGTCAAACTTCAAAGATTTTGGGTGCCCTTCATCGTGCTAAATCTATTTCTAACAATTATTTATTTTTAAAAATATATTATAACAATATATTAAAAATCCAATAAATTTTTAAAACTCCACTAAACATATTATTTATTTTTAAAAAATATTGTAACAAGATGTAAAACAAATTAGGTTTGAAAATAATAGAAATTCGGGCAAATTTTAGGTTACAATGGTCAAACTTCAAGATTTTGGGTGCCCTTCATCGTGCTAAATCCATTTCTAACAATTATTTATTTTTAAGAATATATTATAACAATATATTAAAAATCCAATAAATTTTTAAAACTCCACTAAACATATTATTTATTTTTAAAAATATTTTTAAAAAATATTGTAACAAGACCCAAAACAAATTAGGTTTGAAAATAATAGAAATTCGGGCAAATTTTAGGTTACAATGGTCAAACTTCAAGATTTTGGGTGCCCTTCATCATGTTAAATCCATTTATAACAATTATTTGTTTTTAAAAATATATTATAACAATATATTAAAAATCCAATAAATTTTTAAAAGCCCATTAAACATATTATTTATTTTTAAAAAATATTGTAACAAGAGGTAAAACAAATTAGGTTTGAAAATAATAGAAATTTGGGCAAATTTTAGATTACAATAGTCAAACTTTAAGATTTTGGGTGCCCTTCATCGTGCTAAATCCATTTCTAACAATTATTTATTTTTAAAAATATATTATAACAATATATTAAAAATCCAATAAATCTTTAAAACTCCACTAAACATATTATTTATTTTTAAAAAATATTGTAACAAGACGTAAAACAAATTAGGTTAAAAAATAATAGAAATTCGGGGAAATTTTAGATTACAATGGTCAAACTTCAAGATTTTAGGTGCTCTTCATCGTGCTAAATCCATTTCTAATGTGAATCCATTTCTAACAATTATTTATTTTTAAAAATATAGTATAACAATATATTAAAAATCCAATAAATTTTTAAAATTCCACTAAACATATTATTTATTTTTAAAAAATATTGTAACAAGACCTAAAACAAATTAGGTTAAAAAATAATAGAAATTCGGGCAAATTTTAGGTTACAATGGTCAAACTTCAAGATTTTAGGTGCTCTTCATCGTGCTAAATCCATTTCTAATGTCAAAAAAACTATTCAAACACTCCAACATTGTAATTTTTTGAATTTTTTTTTATGGTTTCGACGAAAAAACCTATCGGAAAACAATCCCAATTTTTAAAACTCAACTGAAATATTTTTTCACATGACCAACTAATAACTGTTTTTTCTTTTGTTTCCTCACCACCTTTTGACCAGATGACTAAGGGTCACCCATGTCGACTCGCTACTCAAACACGTTTAAATATGGAATATTTTGAACGCGCTCGCCCAGCGGGATCGATGCCTCGCAGCTGCAGACTGGTATTGGATGAAGGCACGGCCCTAGTACGAGACCCTCGCAGGCCACGAACTGCTGGTATTGTACTACGCATTGCTACGCGGCATAAGGTAAATTTCGTATTCATTCATCTTAATCAAAATTAAATTTTCACCCTTATAAGGGGGCCATCAAGATACGAATTCCTCGGCGTCTGGCAAAATTTCTCCGATTCTGCCATTTTTATCTCGATATCTGTTAGGCCGTGGTTCTGGTTTTGCCTTTGCTGGAAATTGTTGAAACTCTTTTAAGCTATTGATCCGATCATTAACTCTTTTACGCGGGTAAAGGCTACTTTTTGGTATTTTTAACCTAGGGTTTCGTTCGGTATTTTTCTATCGCTGGAGTCTGTCGTGGCTGTTTGTTATCTGAGTTAAAAGCACTTTTAATCGAGGGTTTTTCTTGCCGGCAGAGTGTCCTGTTTGGAGCGAGGTCGAGGTTTTGAGATATAGAAAATAACGATGAGCCAGCGGGAGATTATAGAGCTGGAGACAGGATGGGAAATTTTGCAGAAGGGAATTACGAAGGTCAAGGACAGTTTGCAAGAAATTCCCGAAGAGGAATTTAATAGCAAGGACTACCAAGTACCTTGCAGTGGCGAGGAATACGCAATAATTTACTCGTATCCTCCATTCCCCAATAAATCTTTTCAATGGTTAAAGCTCCGGTCCACTTGGAAGTATGAATTCTTATGGGTTTTATTAAAGTATTCCTCTCATTGTTATTGTTATTAGCATTTTTTTAACTGAATTTTTTTACCGGAGCAATTCACAAGATTACATAGTTCTGTTTAAGATTGGATCACAAAATTTATGGAGGCTAAATTTTTTCACTTAACGGTTGGACCACGTCTTTAAAAATGAATTTCTATCCAATTTAACTACAAATATAAAAAATGTATGCCTTCCTTTACTTTTAATCACAGGACTGTTTTCTCGATGTGCACGCAAAAGGGTCCGCACGATTGGTCTCGCCAACTCTATGACAGATACAGGGAGTCTTTTGAAGAGTACATCACTTCAGTTGTGAGTTATTTCCGGTTTTCTTACATGATGGCTTTAAATTCGCTGGTTATGGATGATTGTATTTTTTAGTTTGATCCAAAGTCCTTCTTATTTAAATCATTTTAACCATACTTAGAATTTAAAATTCCTATTGAAATCTGACAAGCTATCATGCTTCCCGGAAAAAAAAAACATGGAACTTAAAAATATGTAATAAAATTTATTTGATGATGTCAAATAATGGTGTGTAATGATATTATTATTATTTGTTTTTTTTTCTAAAATAGTGTGAATATTTATCATAATTAAGTTATCAAACCAATAGTGGGGACAATTAATGGGCTGTTATTTGCTAAATTTGATTGACTCATCACTGTTATTGAAGGAAAACCATACCAAAGGGGGCAGACTTTCACTCCTGAACAGATGCCTATAGATTGGGTTGTTAGCCTGTTTCCTTACATCCTAAAAAGACGATATCTAGAATATTACGCTTTTAACCTGTTTCCTTATATCTTAGGAAAACAAACTCTTAGCCAAATAAAAATAATTTTAAGAGATACTCCAGGTCCAAATATTTCTTTTAAAATATATTATGTATAAAATAATTATTTACATCAATATATTTCTTTTTCTATATACATAACCACCCAAAATCTACAAAATAATGGTACAATTTAAACCATAATTAAAATATACATCCACTTTGGTGAAAAGCAATGATCGGTTTAATATTTGGTTCACCCTTTGTAACTTAAACATCCCAATTGCAAATACTCACTTTAAACATATTGTGACGTTGTATATTATAGCACAAACTTCCCAAAACTTTTGATGGAGATGAACAAAGAAAGATGATTTTCTTCAGCTCCATAATACAACTATAGAAATAGCAAACGAGAAATGCATAGTGTCCTAAAATTGTAGGTTGAAAAACAATACAAGAAGCTTTTAAGGGGTCAAATTTGAAAGATTCACCAATGAAGGGACCCATTGTAAAAGGGGACTAGTCTTAGTCTGAACCACTAGAAGAGTTAGCGATGCTTTCGACCATGGGGAACTTCCCTATGTTAATCGTGCCTTGCGTTTGGAGATATCAATCCCTATTATAAATTTTTTTAATTGGTGCTCAAGATTTCTTCATATCAATTTTATTATAAGGTCGACACGACTCACGATTATAAGCTAAAAGGCGAGGATATTAAAAATAAGGGATTGTGACTGTGACTTATTGTGACTGTGACTTATTGTGCCGAAATAGTGAGATCACCGAGATACATAGATCTATGTTGAAGCTGAAAGGAGACAGGTCCGAATCTTACTGTGACATATTCCTAAATTTATCACAATTATGCCGAGACTGTTAGGGCTACTGTAGGATTCAGAGATCCCTTTTTCCATCCAAAGATAATCATTATGCTCGCTTTCGTTGAGATGTGCACCACCGAGGAGAAGAGGACTATCCTCTTCATCACTGTGATCATCACCGAGCCTTTTTAGATATCTGAGATCTAGTCTACTTGCACCTTATACCCATCCGAGGTGCAGTCAACCCTTGAACAATTTGCCTTCCTGTGATGCGGACCTGCTCCTATACCATACAAAGTTTCAGAGAGGAGAAATTGTGAAATTTGTACCTTGAGATTTGCAGATACCCTAGATGGGTATTTATAGTGGTTTCTCCTTGCAAATAAGCCAACTTGTCAAATGAACCGACATGTCCCTATTGTTGAGCCGACGTGACTGTCATTTATATATTTAATTTCAATAGTGAAGTTGACATTATGAGTTTCTTATCGATTTGCTTGCAGACTTCTTGAGCTTGCCAATGGAGGATTGTTCTTGGTCTTGGAGGGCTGCTTTAGCTTGAATACATTTTACATAACCTCATGAAGAGCTTCTTCATACATGACTTGACTCTTTGACATATTAATAAATCCTAAAGACATCAAGAAAAAGTCTTTTGACCTAGTGACACTTCTTGCTCATGAAACCCATGCAACAAGGCATGCAAAATAAATTTATTGTCTTTTATTACATCATTTACAAAGATCATGTCATTATGAAGACCGAACCTAGTTACACTTTCTTCAACACTCCCTCTTAACGAGGGATGTATTCATAATGGTACTTGTTCATTCTCAATTTGAAGAATTTTCTGATAAGAAGAACCGGATTTGCAATCCATCTGTTATAGCATCATTTCAACCAACATTGATTTCAAATAGCAAGGCTTTGACTAATAGCTCTATCTCTCACTTATATCAGAGCACACAATGTTGGTGAGACCAATGACTGATAGACATGCATCATCATTGTCTCTCTTAGGGTCATACCCACCCAGGTGTTCTCTGAGTATGCCCTACTAGGACAATTCTTATCTTGGGTTCCCAGCCCTTAAGAATATTGGTCCTCTTGCCCACTCTTCTCTTGGATGCCCTACCACATCCTCAAAGAGTGTCGGATGCCAGATGATTATATAATCCTCCATTCTTTCTTCCAAACTGAAGACAAGAATGTCGTGTCTAACTCTCCCTCTTAACCATGGATGAGTTCCAAGTTTTTCTTCACTTCGAAACATACTCGAGTTCCTTTACTTATAGAAACCTCCCAAAGCTCCCTCTTACCTAGGGACTCTATCATCAGTACTTTATAGGGTCTTCTAGTTGACTGACGATCCAAGACTTCGATGTCATCAATTTCTTCACATGTAGGGTTCAACCATCCATCACTTTCCTCCATTATGTCATTCCTTCTTTCCCGGAAAGTATCCTCCTTGGCTTTACATCTGGGGCTTCCTTCATAGGGCCATCTATCTTCACTTTCCTTCAACACTGATTGCTATGGATCACAAGGTACATAGTTGTGACATCCTTCACAACTCACCTTACCATGGCCCTTCACACATACCTAGACTTTCTCCAAGAGGTCAGAAACCGAAAACAAATCACATATTACCTTTTTGGTGATGGTATTTTCCAGTGACATCCTCTTGTAGGTATCAACATCATGCATGCATGTTGACACATCTCCCAATGATATCTTCACATCTTTCCGGGAGATTTCTTGGTCAAATCTTCCCGATCCTTTGGATGTTGATTGCCTTCATCATGGTTGCATATTTCACGATCTCTTCCATCCTCACACCTTCCATTCCCAGGAGCTTTCAATCAAAGTTTCTTTAACTGTGGTCAATCACCCCATACTTCATATGTGGACATTATGTTGTTTTCATCTAGTGCGACTTATGCCTTTCTGCATCCTTTCAGAGGATGAGATCATTTTCCATTTGATCATGCTTGATCCATGTTACCTGCAACCATATATCATGACATGACAATATCAAATACAAATACAAGCATACATATCTCACTTTACCTTTGCTTCTTCCAGCTACTTCCTTGAAAAGATCTTCAATCCCTTGATCGGTTTCATTCCTCATGTCATCAGTCCTTCATCTCATGAATTCCATAAATTGGATTTCTTGATGAAACACTTGCTGCCTTCCTAGATAAGGGGATCCTCTGCTGAGGTTTCTATCAGAGAATCTACAAGATCTTGCATATCCCATCTGGAAAATGTTTCCTTTGATCTAGATGACTTCTTCCTTTCCTTTAATGTCCATTGAGATTTCCAAGAGCTATGTCCTTCATGTTTCTCAGGTGATATCACGAGCTCTTGATTCTAATGCTTTCATGATGCCACGATGCATCTTATTATCATGGTCATATCTACAAGGACTCATGATAGGACCTTTTTTGAGAGATACTGTCTCATTCATAATAGAGGTTTGCTATTCCCTTGACCCTTTTCCTTAGCTTTGTTCACCCTTTCGGCGATATGAGCTCCTCTCCATAATCTTCCATAGTACTATTCTGTCTTGTCAACCTTCCCTTTCCTTTCTGCAGATGTTTGAGTCCTTTCAACTTGTCTTTCTCTATTTGGCATAGAGACCACAAATTGTTGATCGAGGTAACTTTCTTGCTCATGGAAATTTAATACCGTGTTGAAGAATCTAGGGCAAACATAAATTAAAGTGATTCTTCTTAGCATGATAACAATTTGTGAAGTCCTTTTGCAATTTTATCTTAGCTTGATCTTCATTTTGTTGTTAGTGTGAGTTTGCTTCATCAAATTGCTATCAAAACAAAAAAAGACAAGAACACAAAGTATTCAGCTTTTTGCCAGTGCCAAAACCTCTCCCTCTTGGAGAGGAAAACCCACACAAAATTCTTCTTATAAAAATTCCAATTGACGAATACCAAGACCATAACCCTTGACCTATTCTGCCACTCCAAGACCAAGACATCAATCCTCATCTCTGTCACTGCTGAGATCATCATCATTGCTGCACCATTGTTAATTTTAGGTATGTTCTATGCTTAGAGCAATTTATTTCAATTTTCACAGTTAGCTCAATATCTTTTCCAGATTAGCAATCACATCAACATTAAAGTAAATTGTAGATAGAACATAAACATAGATCACAGAAGACAAGCCAAGACAAGAGGACACAAAATGTGGCGTTAGCCAGGGACAAACCCTAATGTGGGGAAACCCTTGATCAGTTCTTCTTATATGTTCTTCAATAGTTCAACACAGAGAGAGAGAGAGATAGTACATACACAACAGAAGTCAACACTTTGACTTATCTAAGTAAGAGTATAGATCATCTCTAAGTAGATGATACATGAGGTAGCTGAACTTAGTTGAAGACATGCTACTTCAACTGATTTTTCGAGGTGACTCCATCACCATGTTGCACCTGTCATTGTGCTGCTTCTCATCATCATGCTGCACAGTGCACCTCATTGTGCTGCACCCATCATCACTATGTTGCATCTCATCATGCTTCACCAATCATCACTGTACTGCATCATGTGCCATTGTTGCTCTGTGTTTGTCACTATTGTCCCATGCGATTGTTGCACCATGCTTGCCACCATGTGCTTGGTGCACCTTGCTTACTATACTGCTATACCAATGTGCTTGCAACACCATGCTTACCATGCTGTCCCATTGTGTTTGCGGCACCATGCTTACCATGCCATCTTGTTGTGTTTGCAACAACATACTATTGCTGTTGTCTCTTGTAACATTGTTGTACTATGCTATTGTCCCAATGTAACATTGTTGTACCATGTTGTCCCAATGTAACATCGGTGTACCATGCCATTGCTGCTGTTTCACTGTTAGCATTGTTGTTAAGGGTAGTGGCATAACAAAAATGAATTCTCAATGTTAAAAGTGACATTCTCCTTTATCTTTCATTTTCATCCTTTTACTTAAATTTTTAACATTACCATGAAATGGCTCAAGATGTTTGAGAGTGGTTTCGACCTCATTATATTTCATATGGAGACAGTAGAATTTTAGATCTCACCCAAAATCCAACAGACTTACCAGTTTTCCAGGAATTCATGATTCGATGGATTGCAATGTTTCCATTGCATTTTGTCATGTACAAGGGTATGGAATTAGTACTTAATCAAGAGCACCAAGCCCTCTATGTACTTTAGAGTGACTTTTAGACTTATCACTCCACTGTTTTTGAGTTTTAGTTATATCAATTTACTATTCAAGTCTTCAGATTTCAGTGTCTATTATAGTCTATTTTGCTTAGTGCTAATTATATTCTAGAATGATGAATGATGAATTTTAATTTTAAATCAATTTAGAATCTAGAATGATGAATGATGAATTTAATTTTAAATCAATGTATATTCTAGAATGGTAAATAATGAATAATGAATTTTAATTTTAAATCAATTTAGAATCTAGAATGTGAATGATGAATTTAATTTTTAAACCAATGTAGATTCTAGAATGGTGAATAATGAATGATGAATATGGATCAGAATATTTCATTATTGAATCTCATGGTGTATTGATGAATCATGTATGTATTAGTAAGGATGATGAGTATGGATCAATGTATTTCATTATTTAATTCAATTATGTATGTATTATTGTATTTATGCTTTCATTATTAAATATGAATTTGATATATATATATATATATATATATATATATATATATTAAAAAGGAAAAAAAATTATATACCTCGACGTCCCCCCGTACCCCCTAAATTTCCCTAAAATTTGAGGGTACTCCCACACGTCCCCCTTGTGCGTCTCCCCGTCCCGGAGTCTTGGTGGAACATTGGAGAAAAGTGCACATGGTACAAAACACTAAAAGGTACTAGAAGGCTCATTAATTGAGGGGGACCACACGAGGGAGGGGCTCAAGAGAGGCAATGATCTTCACCCTTGATCTAATGAGCTGAGATTTAATCTCAACCATTAGATCTAAGGGTTAAGGTTCTCTTCACTAAAAGAAGAAAAAAAGGGAAAATGAAGAGATTACTCTCATTCATTCTCATGAGCCATTAAGAAGAGGGAAATGAGAGCAAGGAGATAAGGAGGCAAGATTGTAGCCCAAGGAGGAGCCCGAACAACAGGGGAAGGAGCTTGAAATTTTCAGTTGATACCCATGCACAAATCCTGATATTTTAGGCACAAGTCCCAAAATTTTCGGGTATTGTTCCACGCAGTTTTTGCATTGGTTTCCAGACAAATTTTCTGAGTGGTTTTTAGGTTGGGTTTAGGTTGAGTCTACAAGGTCTTTAGGCCGCGTTTAAGCCTAAAATTCTAGGTGGTGTATAGACTGAGTTTAGCCGAAAATAATGGAGATTTCTAATCCTTAGCAGCTTTAACTTGAAACAAAGACTATTGGTCCCAGCCCTTAAGAATATTGGTCCTCTTGCCCACTCTTCTCTTGGATGCCCTACCACATCCTCAAAGAGTGTCGGATGCCAGATGATTATATAATCCTCCATTCTTTCTTCCAAACTGAAGACAAGAATGTCGTGTCTAACTCTCCCTCTTAACCATGGATGAGTTCCAAGTTTTTCTTCACTTCGAAACATACTCGAGTTCCTTTACTTATAGAAACCTCCCAAAGCTCCCTCTTACCTAGGGACTCTATCATCAGTACTTTATAGGGTCTTCTAGTTGACTGACGATCCAAGACTTCGATGTCATCAATTTCTTCACATGTAGGGTTCAACCATCCATCACTTTCCTCCATTATGTCATTCCTTCTTTCCCGGAAAGTATCCTCCTTGGCTTTACATCTGGGGCTTCCTTCATAGGGCCATCTATCTTCACTTTCCTTCAACACTGATTGCTATCACAACTCACCTTACCATGGCCCTTCACACATACCCAGACTTTCTCCAAGAGGTCAGAAACCGAAAACAAATCACATATTACCTTTTTGGTGATGGCATTTTCCAGTGACATCTTCTTGTAGGTATCAACATCATGCATGCATGTTGACACATCTCCCAATGATATCTGTTGTCAAGGGTCTTCATCTTTTCAGACTTCCATAAGAGTCTTCACATCTTTCCGGGAGATTTCTTGGTCAAATCTTCCCGATCCTTTCGATGTTGATTGCCTTCATCATGGTTGCATATTTCACGATCTCTTCCATCCTCACACCTTCCATTCCCAGGAGCTTTCAATATTTCACGATCTCTTCCATCCTCACACCTTCCATTCCCAGGAGCTTTCAATCAAAGTTTCTTTAACTGTGGTCAATCACCCCATACTTCATATGTGGACATTATGTTGTTTTCATCTAGTGCGACTTATGCCTTTCTGCATCCTTTCAGAGGAGGAGATCATTTTCCTTTTGATCATGCTTGATCCATGTTACCTGCAACCATATATCATGACATGACAATATCAAATACAAATACAAGCATACATATCTCACTTTACCTTTGCTTCTTCCAGCTACTTCCTTGAAAAGATCTTCAATCCCTTGATCGGTTTCATTTCTCATGTCATCAGTCCTTCATCTCATGAATTCCATAAATTGGATTTCTTGATTAAACACTTGCTGCCTTCCTAGACAAGGGGATCCTCTGCTGAGGTTTCTATCAAAGAATCTACAAGATCTTGCATATCCCATCTGGAAAATGTTTCCTTTGATCTAGATGACTTCTTCCTTTCCTTTAATGTCCATTGAGATTTCCAAGAGCTATGTCCTTCATGATTCTCAGGTGATATCACGAGCTCTTGATTCTAATGCTTTCATGATGCCACGATGCATCTTATTATCATGGTCATATCTACAAGGACTCATGATAGGACCCTTTTTGAGAGATACTGTCTCATTCATAATAGAGGTTTGCTATTCCCTTGACCCTTTTCTTTAGCTTCGTTCACCCTTTCGGCGATATGAGCTCCTCTCCATAATCTTCCATAGTACTATTCTGTCTTGTCAACCTTCCCTTTCCTTTCTGCAGATGTTTGAGTCCTTTCAACTTGTCTTTCTCTATTTGGCATAGAGACCACAAATTGTTGATCGAGGTAACTTTCTTGCTCATGGACATTTAATACCGTGTTGAAGAATCTAGGGCAAACATAAATTAAAGTGATTCTTCTTAGCATGATAACAATTTGTGAAGTCCTTTTGCAATTTTATCTTAGCTTGATCTTCATTTTGTTGTTAGTGTGAGTTTGCTTCATCAAATTGCTATCAAAACAAAAAAAGACAAGAACACAAAGTATTCAGCTTTTTGCCAGGGCCAAAACCTCTCCCTCTTGGAGAGGAAAACCCACACAAAATTCTTCTTATAAAAATTCCAATTGACGAATACCAAGACCATGACCCTTGACCTATTCTGCCACTCCAAGACCAAGACATCAATCCTCTTCTCTGTCACTGCTGAGATCATCATCATTGCTGCACCATTGTTAATTTTAGGTATGTTCTATGCTTAGAGCAATTTATTTCAATTTTCACAGTTAGCTCAATATCTTTTCCAGATTAGCAATCACATCAACATTAAAGTAAATTGTAGATAGAACATAAACATAGATCACAGAAGACAAGCCAAGACAAGAGGACACAAAATGTGGCGTTAGCCAGGGACAAACCTTAATGTGGGGAAACCCTTTATCGGTTCTTCTTATATGTTCTTCAATAGTTCAACAGAGAGAGAGAGAGATAGTACATACACAACAGAAGTCAACACTTTGACTTATCTAAGTAATAGTATAGATCATCTCTAAGTAGATGATACATGAGGTAGCTGAACTTAGTTGAAGACATGCTACTTCAACTAATTTTTCGAGGTGACTCCATCACCATGTTGCACCTGTCATTGTGCTGCTTCTCATCATCATGCTGCACAGTGCACCTCATTGTGCTGCACCCATCATCACTATGTTGCATCTCATCATGCTTCACCAATCATCACTGTACTGCATCATGTGCCATTGCTGCTCCGTGTTTGTCACTATTGTCCCATGCGATTGTTGCACCATGCTTGCCACCATGTGCTTGTTGCACCTTGCTTACTATACTGCTATACCAATGTGCTTGCAGCACCATGCTTACCATGCTGTCCCATTGTGTTTGTGGCACCATGCTTACCATGCCGTCCCGTTGTGTTTGCAACACCATACTATTGCTGTTGTCCCTTGTAACATTGTTGTACTATGCTATTGTCCCAATGTAACATTGTTGTACCATGTTGTCCCAATGTAACATCGGTGTACCATGCCATTGCTGCTGTTTCACTGTTAGCATTGTTGTTAAGGGTAGTGGCATAACAAAAATGAATTCTCAATGTTAAAAGTGACATTCTCCTTTATCTTTCATTTTCATCATTTTACTTAAATTTTTAACATTACCATGAAATGGCTCAGGATGTTTGAGAGTGGTTTCGACCTCATTATATTTCATATGGAGACAGTAGAATTTTAGATCTCACCCAAAATCCAACAGACTTACCAGTTTTCCAGGAATTCATGATTCGATGGATTGCAATGTTTCCATTGCATTTTGTCATGTACAAGGGTATGGAATTAGTACTTAATCAAGAGCACTAACCCCTCTATGTACTTTAGAGTGACTTTTAGACTTATCACTCCACTGTTTTTGAGTTTTAGTTATATCAATTTACTATTCAAGTCTTCAGATTTCAGTGTCTATTATAGTCTATTTTGCTTAGTGCTAATTAGATTCTAGAATGATGAATGATGAATTTTAATTTTAAATCAATTTAGAATCTAGAATGATGAATGATGAATTTAATTTTAAATCAATGTATATTCTAGAATGGTAAATAATGAATAATGAATTTTAATTTTAAATCTATTTAGAATCTAGAATGTGAATGATGAATTTAATTTTTAAACCAATGTAGATTCTAGAATGGTGAATAATGAATGATGAATATGGATCAGAATATTTCATTATTGAATCTCATGGTGTATTGATGAATCATGTATGTATTAGTAAGGATGATGAGTATGGATCAATGTATTTCATTATTTAATTCAATTATGTATGTATTATTGTATTTATGCTTTCATTATTAAATATGAATTTGATATATATATATATTAAAAAGGAAAAAAAATTATATACCTCGACGTCCCCCCTTACCCCCTAAATTTCCCTAAAATTTGAGGGTACTCCCACACGTCCCCCTTGTGCGTCTCCCTGTTCCGGAGTCTTGGTGGAACATTGGAGAAAAGTGCACATGGTACAAAACACTAAAAGCTACTAGAAGGCTCATTAATTGAGGGGGACCACATGAGGGAGGGGCTCAAGAGAGGGAATGATCTTCACCCTTGATCTAATGAGCTGAGATTTAATCTCAACCATTAGATCTAAGGGTTAAGGTTCTCTTCACTAAAAGAAGACAAAAAGGGAAAATGAAGACATTACTCTCATTCATTCTCATGAGCCATTAAGAAGAGGGAAATGAGAGCAAGGAGATAAGGAGGCAAGATTGTAGCCCAAGGAGGAGCCCGAACAACAGGGGAAGGAGCTTGAAATTTTTAGCTGATACCCATGCACAAATCCCGATATTTTAGGCACGAGTCCCAAAATTTTCGGGTAGTTGTTCCACGCAGTTTTTGCATTGGTTTCCAGACAAATTTTCTGAGTGGTTTTTAGGTTGGGTTTAGGTTGAGTCTGCAAGGTCTTTAGGCCGCGTTTAAGCCTAAAATTCTAGGTGGTGTATAGACTGAGTTTAGCCGAAAATAATGGAGATTTCTAATCCTTAGCAGCTTTAACTTGAAACAAAGACTACTCTACTTCTTTTCATTTTCACAACTGATACGAGAAATTATTGCAAACAAACACACATAAAATTTAGACACTTATTTTTGGTCTAAGACCCTGGAAAAACCCACAAGGGGGAACTAGTCTTCAAGGAGTTCTTAGATTGCTTTTAAGGAAAATGATACAGAAAGAGAAAATTAAACTTAGCTCCCTTATTATTTTGTTGAAGTCAATGCTAGGTTACATTGAGAAACGAGCCCTCTCTTTGTCATAAACTTAGACTGGCTTAACTTTGTTTTCTGTGCCACTGATTGTGGCTTGATTAGTTGCTAAACTGAGCAGAAACGTGTTGGGTATTTTTGCCACCTATTTCACTACAAACTCCTCGAACTGTGTTGGTAGAAGCTTGAATTTCAAGTTAAATGCAACATTAATTTTATATCAGTCATATGTTTGTGATGGGTTTTGGGCATTAAACCATTCTAAAACTTGAAACTGGGTTGGCTACAACATAACCAAAATTTTCTACAGGGGAGTGGTGTGGCATGTGCCCCCATACAAGCATGTGGCCATTATTCTTAAAATTAGATGGAACCCATCCAATGTCTCGTAGTTGTTCTTTGTTGTTGCCTGTCGATGCTGGTGATCTAGTGCAATGAGGGGTGGAAGGGTCGACTGCTTGGAGGTCTTGTAAAAGTGGTCTTGAAGCTCTGGGACAGACATTTAATATCGAAATGACAGTTTTTCATGCAAATTAGAGTGTGACCTCTCAAATCTTTAATTAAAGTGAAATGATGGTGCCTGCAATTGATCGATCGTGGCTGCGTTGAATTGATTCAGTGTGCGTACGCCAGTTTTTTTTTTTGCGGGACTTCTTGCGCAGCGTAGTTTTCATTCTTCTATTTTGGTGAGAAAAAGTGGCACTACATTTCCAAAGTCATAGACAGGAAATTCAAAACAATTTTCCAGATTTAAAAAAAGAAAAAGAAGAAGAAGAAGAAGAAGAAGTAATATCACGGTGTTGTCACGATATTCCTGAATGTTAGACAAGTTACTAGGTGCCACTAACAGTGGAAATTTGTGAACAGTGATACGGTTCCACAATACCAACATTGGAGAGGTAGCGGATCCTTTCGGATGGTCAATGGAGTCGTACTGAGGTATTTTGTGTGACGACGACACCCTTTTGAGGATTGATTATTGCAACGGATCTTTCCTGAGAGGGGCATTCTCTTATACAAGTGTTTCCAGTGTGTCTGATTTTGTGCAGCGACAAGGACACTGGACGTGCACTACGTGGAAGAAACAACACATTTGGCATTTTTCCCTGCCAAAGCTTCTGAGAACAATTTCTGGTTCATATTACACGCACCTGTCAGATTTTGTCTGGATAAGCCGATATTTGCATTGAACTCCGTGTCAGGCTCCTTTGTGTTTTTTGTGTCTTGGGAAATGTGTAGATGGCCTCACTAACCAATCTGATGTTGGAAGGTAGTCAACGCTTTAATGGCACAAACTATAATATCTGGAAATAGAGAATGTTGACCATTTTTGAATATAGGTGTCTTGACCAGCTTGTTTTGGGAAAAGAGCTCCGTCATGGTACACCTGGTGCAGATCAAGATAAGCTTGATGATCGAAATCGAGAGGCTGTTATGCTTCTCAAACTCTCAGTGACTGATGATTAGCTACCACAGATTCCTTCTGCAAGACAACTGCTGAAATGTGGCAAAATTTGAAGAAATTACACGAGACATCCGACAAGAGTAGAGCTTTCTTTCTAAAGAATTAGTTGTTCTCCATCATGATGGACGAACATATGTCTTTACAGGAACATCTTAACAAGATTAAAGACATTCGAGATTAGCTCGAAGCCATTGGTCGAACCATGGAGGAAGAAGATATGGTAGTCATTACTCTGAAAAGTCTACCGAAACCTTATGAACACTTCATAGAAACACTCAACATTACCACCACTAATGTTGATCTGAAGTTTTCGGAGTTATGCACCGAACTTCTGCAGAAGGATTGTTGGAAATAGTAGTTTGGTAGTGGTGCTTCATCAACCTCCTCAGAAAATGCTTTTGCTGCCAAATATCAGTCCTCTTAGTCCTTTCAACAAAAAGGTTCCATATGTGATTTACGCCGAAGCTCTTTAACTATGATGGATCACAGAAGCCTCAATTCAACAAAAAGGTTCTTCTCAGCCTTTTGATCCCGCTAAAAAGAAAAATGTGTAGTGTAATTACTGTCACAAGTTCGGCCACATGAAGGAAGAATTCCGATAGAGGATTGCTTATGAACAGAAGAAACAAGAGGGTCTCATTAGATAGCGAATGTTGCAGAACATTCCAAGCAGACGAAATCTGC
The DNA here is from genome assembly GCA_031772625.1 of Pinus tabuliformis. NCBI lineage: Eukaryota > Viridiplantae > Streptophyta > Pinopsida > Pinales > Pinaceae > Pinus > Pinus tabuliformis. The sequence continues at coordinate 355,653,960 of CM062808.1, forward strand.
CTTTTACATTGACTCTGGTGCATCACGTCATTTCTCTCACATGTGTGACTGGTTTATTGACTTCTCATCTTTCAGTGATTCCATGGTATTCGGTGGAGGTGAGGAGTACATAGTGGTTGGCAGAGGTACAGTTCAGATCTAGTCTGGTGGGCGCACACTCATCTTCCTGAATGTGTATTATGTTCCTGGTATGGAAATTAATTTGCTGTCTGTCAGCCAGATTATGAGGAACTCTCCTCAGCTCGATGTGGTGTTCAGTGCACACAAGTGCTCCATTATTGATAGGGAAACTCGTATTATGTTTGCTGTTGGCCTAGAAGATCATGGCCTATACAGGCTTCTTGACACTGGTGATTCTCCAGAAGTGGCTGTAGAAGCTCGTGTTTCTCCCATCAGCACTCTGTGGCCTTAGAGATATGGGCATCTAAACATTCAGTATCTCTCTCAGCTATCTCGGGAGGGACTTGTGTCAGGGTTACCTGATATTCAGACTCAACAATTGGGAGTGTGTGGCGCCTATCAAGCTAGCAAGCAACATCGGTCTTCATTCAAGGATGGAGAATCTTGGCGCACACTTAAGGTACTCTTGTTAATTCATGCTGATATTTGTGGTCCTATGAATACATCTTCTATTACTGGTTGCAAATATTTTTTGCTTATTGTAGATGATTTTAGTAGAAAGATGTGGGTGTACTTTCTAAAACATAAATTTGATGTATTTAGTATCTTTCAGAAGTTTAAGTTCTTAGTTGAAAAAGAGTCTGGTTGTAATATCATAACTCTTGGGACAGATAACAGGGGGGGGAATTTGTTCTTCTGCTTTCTCCAACTTCTTTGATACCCATGGCATCAAACGACAGTTAACTACACTCTACACTCTTCAGCAGAACAGTGTTGTCGAACGTCGCAACTGTACGATTGTTGAAATGGCTTGTTCCATGTTACAACACAGGAATTTTGGGCTGAAGCAGTGTTTACAGCTGTCTATCTTCTTAACTGATCACCTACTCAAGCTGTTGAGGGGAAGACTCCAGAAGAGGTTTGGTTTGGCCGTAAGCCTAAGATCAGTCACCTCAAAGTGTTTGGATCGGTTGCATATGTTTGGATTCCAGTTGCTAAGTGCTCTAAGTTGGATTCCAAAAGCCAGAAACTCATGATGACAGGGTATAGTGATCACCACAAGGCCTATAGGCTGATCGATATAGACACTGGTCGTCTTAGCTTCAGTCAGGACGTAGTATTTGATGAAGACAGAGGGTTCTTTCAGTCTCCTCCTTCTGAGAAGTGTTCTGAGGATCAACCTCACAATGTTCTTCTTCTGTTAGGTCCACTTGATGGGAGGGATGATGCAACATCAGTATTTGATGATGCAGTACCTGAGCTTCCTCTGGAAAATAACCCTCCTCTTGCTACTCCTATTGTTCTTGAGCCTCCTCCACCTCCTCCTGATATTGGTTCCTCTACTCTCCGGCCTAAATGTTGGGTTAAAACTATTGGTGATCTCCGGGATAATGAGCTCATTGAAGGTAGAACTTCCAGAAATAAGAGCAAACAACAGGCTACAATAAATTTTGTTCTTATGGCTAACTTACGTAGTATTTTTGAGCCTCAAACCTATTCAGAGGCTAAGGGTACACCTGAGTGGGAACATGCTATGGACGCTGAATTCCAGAGTCTTCAGAAGAATCACACTTGGAACCTTTCTGATCTTCCTACAGGGAAAAATCCCATTAGCTGCAAATGGGTGTATAAAGTGAAATACAAAGTTGACGGAACCCTAGACAAGTATAAGGCCCGCCTTGTTGCTCGAGGGTTCTCACAGAAGGAAGGCATAGACTATGAGGAGACCTTTGCTCCTTCAACCAAGATGAGTACCATACGGCTTGTCCTTGCCTTAGTAGCTCAGTTCAATTGGAAAGTCCATCGGATGGACGTAAAGAGTGCTTTTTTGAATGGTGACTTGCAGTAAGAAGTCTACATGACGCCGCGTCCAGGGTTCAAGGTTGCCGATCAAGAACAAAAAGTCTGTAGATTAGTCAAAGCACTCTATGGTCTGAAACAAGCCCCTCGGGCTTGGTACATGAAAATTGACAAGTACCTAATAGATCATGGCTTTCAGCGGAGTCCATTTGATGCAAACCTGTATCAAACGTACTGGTGATGATATTTTGTTTGTGGTTGTCTATGTGGATTATCTTATCATTACTGGCAGTTCAACACATTTGATCCATGGAATCAAACAGGATTTGTGCAACACTTTTGATATGACAGATTTGGGACTTTTGCATTACTGTTTAGGGGTGGAAGTCTGGCAGACTGAGAACAACATCTTTCTCTCTCAGTCCAAGTATGCTAGAATTCTTGTGGACAGGTTCAGAATGCAGGATTGCAAACCTGCCACAACTCCTATGGAACCAGGGCTCAAACTTTCAGCTCAGTCATCCTCACCACTTGTGGATGAAACTTTATTCAGGCAGTTAGTGGGCAGCCTCATCTACCTCACTGCCACTCGACCTAATATCAGTTTTGCAGTGAGCTACATTTCACGCTTCATGTCAGCTACTAAGGCTGATCATTGGATAGCAGCAAAGCGTGTGCTGCATTATGTAAGAGGCACTCCTGGTTATAGACTTTTGTACACTCAGAGTTTAGATCCTACACTCAGTGGTTACACAAATTCAGACTGGGCTGGTTCGGTTGATGATTGTAAATCTACATTTGGGTATGTGTTTAGTCTGGGATCCGGCGCTGTCACATGGACTAGTAAGAAGCAGCAGGTAGTGGCTCTCTCCTCGACAGAAGTAGAGTATTGGAGAGCAGTTAAGGCATCTTTTGAGGCAGTTCCCTTGTTCTGTGATAATCAGTGAGTGCTCAAACTCGCCAAGAATCCAGTCTTCCATGAACGAACAAAGCATGTGGAAACCCATTGTCACTACATTCGACAGCTTGTTGAAGACAGATCCATTCAGTCGCTGTATGTTCCCACAATGGAGCAACCAACAAACATCTTCACCAAGCCTCTTGGTCCTGATAAGTTTGTAAAATTCAGAGGGTCTATAGGTGTTGTAAATAGATTGAGCATTAAGGGAGGGTATTAGAGTAATGCTATTTTAGTGTTTAATGCTCATCTGTGACTGTAATTAGCAGTTTCTTGTTAGAAACTTGCTGTTTCTATATTCTTAGTAGAAACTTGCTGTTTCTGTAAATATAGTGGTATTATTTATTGAACTTCACTACTCATTGTAAATTAATTCAATTCATTCGTTGATTAAAAATTAAGAATTCAAAAAGTACATACTATTTACAAGTGTCTGAATAGTTAATTAAAGTTGACACCATTAATTAATGACTCAGTTGTCACCATGATTGACCATGGTTGATTTTCATATTGACCATGATTGATTTTTATATTAAGACAATAGTTGTCACAATGCGGTGATTGACGATGGTTAACCGCGGTTTACCATGATTCAACATGACTAATTTTCATATTGAGACACGATGGTTGACCACAATTTTAGTTGATTCTCATATTGAGACAATTTTTGTTACATTGTGACATTGGACGATGGTTGACCATGAATAACGATGGTTGACAATATTTAAACATTGTTGATTTTCAAATTAGTGAGCAATTTATAAATTTGCTCCATATATTACTAACTTGTTAGTAATATATAATTAACTTATGTTTATTACATATATTTTATATTTTATGATTTTAACTTTTGTATAACGTAACTTTTGTCCACAACTGATCTTTTCAACATATAGTACATTAACAAAATACTTGTCACGGTCTATTCTACACCATAGTTTTAAAACTCCGGCTCCGACTCGGTCGAGGATCGACTCCGACTCCGACTCCGAAACGGTAATGACTCGGCCGACTCGATTTCAATGACTCGGTCATTGTAAAAAATACATTACATATATATATATATATATATATATTTTATAAAAAAACATAATTTTAAAGATTTTAAACATAATTTTAAAGATTTTCATTCATGTTTCCAAACACACAACATTATAATATATAGATGGAAGACAACATATGATCAAAGTAGGCTCATGAACCAACCATTATATCAAAATGGTACCCAATGGCAATACATAGTCAACTGTCATACATGATCAAAGGCTCAAAACAAAATACACATAACCAAAGAGGCTAGAAATGGCCTCTACAACAAAAGTAAACTGTGATGGTGACCAAACTCCAATACTAGTACTACCCTGTAGGAGCCAAGATCATGTCGATCGATCTCTGGATCATCATCATCAGAGTCAGACAGGGGGCCCCATGGCTCCTCGTCATCATCATCATCTCCAACTGCAACTGTAGAAGTGGTACCACTAGCAGGTTGTGCAGCAGATGCAAGCTGAGATAGAGTAGATATGTGGATGCGCTTCTGTCGTGGCTGAGCAGAGGAAGCACCTACAACTGGAGTCCTTGCTGGCTGTGAGACTGAGGCTGGTGGATTGGGATCTACATTCAACTGAACCAGAACAGCTTGTTCAAGTTCAATTGATGTCTCAATAGCTAAATCTAAATCAAGATCCTCATCAGGATCAAACTCTGCTGGACAACTCTCCACTACCCAATCTGATGTTGGATCAATGTCTTCCAACACAATGGGATTTGAATTAGGTCTTTTGTTCAGCAAATGGTTTCGTCTGAGCCGGAGGTTGTATTGGACATAAACAAGATCATTTAACCGTTTTTTATCCAAACGGTTTCTCTTCTTTGTGTGAATCCTCTCAAAGACAGACCAATTGCGCTCACACCCAGATGCACTGCAAGTTTGACTCAAAATACGAATTGAAAACCTTTGTAATTCAGGACAATGGCCACCAAAGGCCTCCCACCATTGTGCTGCAAAAAACATAGGAGTGTAATGAGTTAGCTCAACAAAATTACAAATTATATCTAACTTTCAAATTATAAACGATTTAACAAACTTAAAAAAAAAGTAAAACTATTAAGAATTTGAAAATTGAAATTTTTGTTTACCTGGCTCATCTGCTTCTCTTGCAATCTTTGCTAGGTTCTTCCCAAAGGTACCTGATGCATTGTTGAAGGTATTGGCTTGTTGGTGTATCTCCAGCTGATCAGACTCCAATGGGATCATGTGATCAATGCAATCAATCAGTCCATCTCTGACCTCCCCCCTCAAAGCTCCTGACTCCTTAGCTTTATAATGATATCGTGGGTTCAAAAAATACCCAGCTGCATGTATAGGGCAATGGAGTTGATTGTTCCATCTTTCATGAATGATTGCCCAAATGGGCCCATACTTTGCCACTCTATCCTTTTATACCGTCTTTATTTGCTCGTTTGCTTGATCCATAGCTTCATAAATGAAGCCCATAGCCAACCTTTCCCCCTCCACCAACCGCAACACCTTAATTAGTGGCTCAGCAAGCTTCACAATCTCTGCGGCCTTTCTCCAAAAAGTTTCTTCATAGACTTTCCTTTTCAGTTCTTTGCCTTCCGGTTTCTTAGACCAATTGCTTTGATTCCATTCATCACTAGAAAACATCTTTTGCAAGTTTCTATGTTGGGAAAGCATAGATTGCAATGTCAAAAAATGTGTAGCAAATCTAGTGATGGCAGGCCTAATAATATCCTTGCCCCCAGTGTGTTTCCTCATGAGGCTCAAAATCAATGTATGATTGTAGATAAATTTTGTGATGCTTTTGGCATGATCTATAGTGTTTTTGACCCAGTCTATTTTTCCAGTATCCTCAAGCATGAGGTCTATGCAATGTGCAGCACATGGGGTCCAAAAGATGGTCTTGTGTTTTTCCTCTAACATTTTACCAGCAAGAACATAGTTAGAGGCATTATCTGTGATGACTTGAACAACATTAGCCACCCCCACCTCCTCAACAACCTGATCTAATAGCTGAAACAACAATTGCCCATCTTTTACCTTATCAGATGCATCAACTGATTTTAAAAACATGGTTCCCCGTGGGCAGAAGACAAGAAAGTTTATGATGGTACAGTTTCTTTGATCAGTCCATCCATCTGACATGATGGTACATCCTGTTTTTGCCCATGAGTCCTTGAACTCTTTCAAATACTCATTAATGGATTCAATGTCTCTTTGCAAACGATACCCCCTTAGCTCATGCATAGTAGGGCCTTTGAAGCCTTTTCCAGCAGCATGTATGGCATCAAACATAGGCTCATAATATGGTGAAGGAGCAACATTAAAGGGGATATCATCATCATACCACCATCTAGCTATGTACTCACAAGCAGTCTCCTTCAATTCTTTCTTCCAGTGGTCATCTAAAGTGGGCTGCATTTGACTTTTACTAACTTCAGGACCATGTGCATCTGATGGAGAGGAGGGAGTGAAATAACTTTTGATAGTCACATCACCCTTTGTCATTCTACCCTTTCCCTTATCTTGAACAGAAACAAAAGAGGGAGGAACATATCGGAAAGGGTTGGATGTATCAGTTTGAGGGATAGAGGAAGAACCCTCAAAATCATAATGGGGGTTGGTAGCCATCATTTTTTGTATCGCCCTCTTCCTCCCAATTTCAGCCTGTATGTCTTTTTGCCTAGCCTTATCTTCTTTAAATTTCTCAAAGCTGACCAACAAATTCTTCCTAATCTCCCCAATTTCTGGTGAGGTACATGGGGTAATTTGGCCTCTAATCCCTGCCAAGTGTTGTTTCAGAGTATTAATGCCCCCAGGACCTTCCTTAATTTTCCTATGGCAAAATTTGCATTGTGTTTGCTCAATGTAGCTGAAAAGAGATCCATGCCACGAAAGCTATGACCTCCCCAATAGGAAATCACCTTGATGGTTCGAGGGTTGATCCCAAGGGCAAGTCCCCCAGACCGCCCTACCGCATCTAGGGCTTGAAAGTGCCACCCAGGCATGATGCTTGGGAGGGTTTTAACGATCAGATCAGAAGACCCCAAGGTCTCCTGAAGGAAAATAATATCGCAGGGGTCACTACTCAATAGTCTCTTGAGGGCCAATTTTTTAGGGGGGTTGGCCAGGCCCCTGCAATTGAAGGAGAGCCATTTCATTGGGGAACCTTGGGAAGGGTATCTGCTGCTCTAAGCACCCAATCAATGGTGTTTTGTTGATCCTGGGCAACATCATCCCCTGCAATTTTAATGGCTTTGGCTAATTTGGATGGTCGCCCCCTAGTAGGCTTATGGTTAGAAAGGTAGGTTGTGATACCCAGGCCCAACATATCTGGAATGGTTTGCCTTCGGGGGCGAAGATTGTAGGCATGAGAACCCGAGGGAGTGGGTGCAGATGGCAGTGGAGACTCGTCCAACCAGATATAATTGATGGGGTATGGAGAAAATTGGTAGCAGAGGATCAATCGTACATGTAATCGGAGCAATAATTAAACATGGGGAGGGTGCAGATGAATCCATAGAGATAGAAAAATGATTAAAATGCAGAATAGAGGAGCAGGGGGGAAAGTCAGTACCCGATGAGGGAGCGGCTTCCGCCACAGACCGGGATCTAGTCTTAGGAGGAGATGGAGGCGGCATCTGGGAGGCACTGGAAGTCTGGACAATGTTCCCAGCATCTTCCTTTTGGTGATCCAGATCTGAGGGTAGCACGTCCACCATCAGTTCTTTAGATTGTCTCTGCATCGAACCCTTAGTAGCCGATGGATTTGAAGGCGTGAGCAGAGGACAATATCTGTAGAGATGTTCGACCTTGTGGTAGTGTCTGCACCAGAATGGCACACCTTCATAGTCAAGGTTTTGCTTGTACGTGAAATGGCGCCAGTGCAGAGTGATCTTCTCCTCCAGCCTTGCCCTAATGTCCAGGTGTACCAAAATTCGAGCCATGGACATGATCCCCGTCGATTCAAAAGATTGATCATGATCCAGATAGGTGCCTAGTGCATTCCCAATTTGCTTGAAGATGATAGGGGTCCAATATTGCAGTGGAAGGTCCGACATCCAAACCCAGATTGGTCCTACCCCTAGTTGTTCCCTCTCAGGATCGAACAGTGGATCCCATCGCTTCAATAGCATAGGCGCCAGTTCTATGTGCTAGAACCTAGATAGGATCCAATCTGTGTATTCCTCCCAGTGGAATCATAGGGCAAACCATCCCCTCACCCGAACACGGATGATGGGTAGGTCTTTTAGTAAGGAACTCCAGATTTCCTCTGTATAGAGCTGAAGCTGCTCAACAGTGTAGTTCTGCCCACGGACACGGCCAACCAAGACCTTCTTGGCAGTCTCATCCACTTCTCCCATCGAGAGATCTTCACCCAGAGCAAGATTTATATCTCTGTCTCCAGCCTTAAGACACCGGCGTTTTTTGAGCTTATTTGTACGTCTAGCTGTCAGATAGTCTTTGAGAAGTCCACAAATGCCTTGGTTAACTGCCTGTGGGGTGGATGGGGTGGATTTAGGGGTAGGGATCGGGGAGCTGAAGCATCCCGAATGGATGGGCGTGCTAGGGTTAGGGTTAGAGCCACTAGGGTTCGAAGGGACTCCAGGGAGATGAGGGTTTGTATAGGGTTGGTTGCAGGTAGAGGAGTACCAAAGGTGGGCGTATAACCAGGCGGGGCGGAGACTTGAGGTAGCTGGGGGAGAGGTGCGTCAAAGGAGGGAGAGGTTTGCAAACAAGAGCCCAACAAGTTCAGGGTTGCAGGGGATAGAGGGGGGGTAGTCGAGGGATGGGGCACAAATATTGATGGTCGGCCCAGTGCGGAGGTAGAGGATGACAGAGGTCGCTGAGAAGCAGCGAAAGGTCCCGGACTTGACATGGTGCGATGGAGAGGCCTATTGACCTCGTGGGGACAAGGGTCTGCCGGTATATTTGCCCCGTCCATATCCTCAGAATTGACAGTAAAAGGAGTAACGACTGTCGGGGGAACAGGAGTCTCAGCAGTTGTGCACCCGGGTAAACTGCGAAGGAGGGAGGTAACGACGGTGTCGTTCCAGTGAGCCTTGAGGGCTAAGGGCCATCAGCTATCAGGCGTCAGGGTTCAAAAATGCCATGGTATTCCACCCACAATTCAGTTAGGTCTCCGCCATTGCCCGGAGCTCCTCCACCAAATGATCCAATATCATATATTATATATATTATGAATTAATATAATTCATAATATTATAATATATGATGCCTATGAGACTTAGAATAGATGTTTCTAGGGTGTTTTGTTAAGGTATTTCGTGTTGGAAAGGTCATCTGTTTAAAACCTTGTGGGCAAAAATCCAGCTACGCTAAGGGTTGGTGTGGCCCAGATTGGATGTGATTACTGGATGATTTTAACGGCTTAGATGCCCCTGGGTTGCCGTTATTCAAACCATAGGTTAAGTGTGCTAATCATCTTAAGGCTCACATTACTTTAACAAAAAAAATTATTATAATATATGACATTAAAAAAACTATATATATTATTTATATTTATAATTAATATATATTTTGAGAATTTGGAATATGTATATGGACATATTTGTCAAACTTTATTCAAACTTCATCATCAAATTCGAATTTGAATCGAATTTCATTATTACCAAACTCAAACTTGAACCCAAACCATATGACATAACAGTTAAAACCAAACTTCCTCATAGGTTGACAAAGATAAACTATAATGATGACTTTGATGCCATGCATGTGTGTGAGGGAAGGAGTTTAACCTTTGGGTGTTGGCTTCCCTCTGTGATAAAAAAAGGCTTAACATGTGTCTAACAGACCAAATTGGTCTTAAAGAACCTTAATAGGAATACTCTACTATACATACGTAACTAAGAGAAGGAAGATTACTCCCTTGAATTTGATAATGTTCTATTGAAGAAGACAACTTTAATATTTATGCCTTCAAAATTGTTTTAAGTGTGGTCATTGAGATAAACTTAAATTTTTAACTTTCTTACAACTAGTCTATCTTAGTATTTTGATTATTTTACTATTAGTTTATCTTAGTATTTTAACTATTTTACTGGTATGTATGTGCTTGTACATAAATTTCCAGTTCTATGCTTGATAGATTTGAAGTTAAAATGGATCCACACTGATTTAGTATATATGAATGATCACTGAAATAAAATTGTGTTTGAGACAAGAAGCAATATATATATATCAAAAGAAAATTACAAATGAGTCTTCACGTTTTTAAATATGCTATATTACATAAGAATACTATTGGCAAAACCATGGGTTGTTAAAACTACCAATGGTGAATTGACTCTGTGACCTCAAATTTATCTTAACTATGGTAACAATATTTATAAGCATTAGTTATGATTTTTTAATTTTAATTTTATTTTAAATAATTCTATCTTTTCAATTTTATTTTTGGGCCCATAGATACTCTTTAACCTAGTATGGAAGAATGGAAGAGATATTGTAACTTGTAATGTTATGTAAACATTTTGACTTGGATCATATATATATATATATATATATATAACCAACATAGATCTATTTTAATTTTGGATCCATTAAACATTGAAAAAGACTAAATTTTTTGAGGTATAATTTTTTTTTCAAATTTTATATTCAAAAAGAGATTTGCCCCTACAATATTTGCTTTCTCTTAATTGATAATTAATTATTTAATAAAAATGTGATAACTACTAAATCATTGATTTATGTCTATACTAAATAATTGATATTTAATAATCATCACTCATCTAATACTAATGCTTAAATAAATCTATATATTTTCATATCTTTTAGCCCCACATATATTTTCATATCTCTTACCCCACATATATATATATATATATATCACTTTTTCAAAACACTCAGCTTCTAGAATCTTTTTAAAATTGCACTTTTAGCTCCCTATCCCTTTCCCAACCGTTAACCGTTTTGGTTGGAAAAGCTTTATGAGCTTTCTATTTATTGAAACAATCATGTCGGGTAATATTCCAGTGTCTTTTGGTCCATGGTTGAAATGTATTAGTTGTTTTCCGCAGGTTCTACCTGCATTGTGGGAGAAACATGATGAGCTTTTGCTGAGAGAACTTGTAAAGCAATGGAGAAATTACAAAATAATGGATCGGTTACTTGCACGTTTCTTTGATTACTTGGATCGTTACTTCATTCGAAGGCATTCTCTTCCTGCACTAAATGACGTTAGTGTCATGTGCTTCCGTGATCTGGTAAACATCAGATGATACTTTGTGTAGAGTTCTCTCTGTTTATACCTTCTCTCTCTTCCTATGATTTTTCTCTTCTTCCAATGATTATAATAAACTTCAGATGACGATATCTTGGAATTAGGGTGGATATCCTGGCTCTTAGCAAATATAAAGGCGATAAACTATTTTTAAAATCAACCTTTTCACTTGTTTTGCAGGTTTACCAAGAAATTAAGAATAATGTAAGGGATGCTATGATTACTCTGGTACGTTTTGTATTGCCTTGAAATGTCGAAAACTTTCTTTAGTTATTTGACCTATTGCTTTCTTTTATTGCTTATGGTATATGACCTATTGTGCTTGTTATGTGGCAGGTTGATAGGGAACCTGAAGGAGAGCAAATTGATCGAGGTTTGCTGAAAAATGTTCTGGGAATCTTCGTGGAGATTTGGATGGGTAACATGGATGCTTATGAGAATGACTTTGAGTCAGCGATGTTGGATGGCATTGCTTCTTACTATTCTCGAAAAGCTGCATCATGGATTCTAGAGGATTCTTGTACGGATTATATGCTTAAGGTCAGTGGAGAAATAGGTGCTAGTGCTGTAGACATGTGTCAGAGTGTTGGTATCAAATGGATATTGGGTCTTTCAAGAAGCTAATGTATATCTCCTTTTTAACTACAGGCTGAAGAGTGTCTGAAACGAGTAAAAGAAAGAGCTTCCTATTATTTACATTCAAGCAGTGAACAAAAGTTGTTGGAAGTGAGTGTGTTAAAAATAATTTCTTTCCATTATCCAAAGTTCTTGCATTTAGCTTATTGTTGAAATAATTATTTTCGTTGTTTCTTTTACTCGGTGAAGTACATATATTCCACTACTTCAACCATCATGATTAACTCATCATACACACAATTTAAAGAACAGCTGAGATATTTGTTTTTTTCTGTTGCTGGCTTTTGTTGCAGAAAGTAGAAAATGAGCTACTTTCCCAGTACGAGAGTCAACTTCTAGAGAAGGAGCTTCCAGGGTGCCATGCCTTGCTAAGAGATGAAAAGGTGCCATGGCATTTTCATTTGATTATTGCTGTGTTGTTGGGGATTCTGAACCTGTTTTTTCAAAATAATTCCTTAGTCAAAAAGCTGATTTCCTGATTTAACTTTTTGTACAGGTAGATGATCTTTCAAGGATGTATAGGTTGTTTTGTAGGATACGTAAAGGCTTGGAACCTTTGGCTCAAGTTTTCAAACAGGTTGACACCAATTGGTGCATATTGATTGAAAATATCCTAAGTGAGCTACTTTCACAACTTGCAGTGAATTTCTGTAGGTAAAAGGTTTTTTTTGACCGCCCCATTCAAACTGCTTTGTCATTGCAGTACGTTACTGATGAGGTTACATCATTAGTCAAGCACGCGCAAGATGCAGCAAACAATGAAAAGGTAATCTAGGAGCTTGTCTGATATCTGTATTACTTTGATTTGTTCTTCAGGCAGAAAATAAGGTTGGTGCAGAAGAAAGGGTACAATCTTATTTGTAACTTTATTTATCTGCGATTCCTTCTACTTTGTAGGCTTAATCTCTTTCCATTTGAACACTCACATGATGAAGCTAAATTTATGACCTTTATGTCTGATTGGGGGTTACTTGGCATATTGTTATAATTTGGCAGATGATGACCAAACATGATATGCTGAACATTGCACAAAGACATTAGCCTTTGTGGAGATGATAGATCCTGAGCTTGCAATTTGTTTCATTAACATGTTTGTTTTTCAGGAGTTTCTGGGGGAAGTTCTTAAATTGTGTTGCAAGCGCTTGCAATATGTCAATGAGTGTTTTATGGACCATTCCCTTTTCCACAAGGTAGGTTGGAGGAAATATTGTTTATTATGGTTATGCTTGTCAAATTAATTCTTGTAAGCTTATTTATTGATGCAATGCAATTCATCGGGAAACACTCCCTATGGATGTCAACTCTATTTGCAGGCACTGAAGGAAGCATTTGGGGTATTTTGTAACAAGGAAGTTACAGGAAAAAGGATTGCAGAATTATTGGTTACATTTTTTGACAACATCTTGAAAAAGGGTGGTAGTGAAAAATTAAATGATGAATATACCCTCGAAGAGGTGTGCATTACTTTGATTTGGATGTTGCAGACTTTGCAGGTGGCAATTTGATTTGAGTTAGTGATCTGATGGTTAAATTCTGCTACAGGTAGTCAAGCTTCTTCCATATGTTAGTGATGAAGATTTATTTGCAGAATTTTACAGGTAAAATTTCTTCGATTTGCTACAAGCTTACGAAAATTTCTTTTAATTCTAAGTTTCCATGTTGCTTTCTACTATGAAATCTGTTTTCTTATTGTTTTAAACTGCATGCAGCTAATAGTACACATAGAAACAATAACAATAAAACATGTTTCAAATGCTTGAAGACTAATTCATCACGTTATTTAGGGTTTTTATGGTAAGGTATTACAGTTATACATTAGTTCAGCTCAAGGCTCGATTCAGTGCCCTTAGCACAAACAACTCTACTGGAAAGTCATAGTTGGAACCTTCAAGTACTTGAACTGTGGTAGTAAATTACCATGCCAAACAATATCTCTCTGCAAGCAATTCAAAAAATGATCAAGGTGAACAGGCATCAATAGTTAATACCGCCATACTTGCTTTTTACTGTCTTACTCATAGTTTTAAAACTCGGCCAGTCTGAACCAGTAACTGGTGTGGTTAGCAAAGTCAAGGCAATAAACGGGCACATAAATCCAGTTTGGGAACGGGTTAATCAAAACGTGCATGTGATGAGGAAGGGAACCTGTGGGGAGTTTTTTTAGGTGGTTTCTAAGGAAACCAGGGTTTTTTAAGGTGGTTGCTGCTACTGCTACTGGGGCTGCAGAGGAGTTTGAGGAGTCCTTAGATTCTGAGCCAATGTTACTTGGGAGTGGGAGCGAAAACGGGAGCGGGAGTGACATTTTCAGAAGCTCCCGGTTTGGGAGCGAATCCCGGAGCGATTTTTTAAAAATATATATATATATTTTTTAATTTTTGATACATATATGTCAACAAAAACATGTAGAATGGTGAATTAGATATAAAAAACATAGATTGATCATTGAACCATATCACATCAATCATCTAGAAGTTATAATCTTCATCAACCATGTCCACAAGTTAGTAAAATACATATTACAACTGCAACATATTGAGTCTCGTGAATCATGATTCATCAAATTCAATCTTAAAGTTTCAACTTCAAGCTTTCAAAACTGAAAATTCAATATATAACATTTATCATCATTGATCACCAAAGTTGTACTTGTAAGCTAAGTTTAACCATTACAAGAAGTAATATCTTAGATATTTCTAACTCCTAACTTCTAACTGTTAACATGAAATGAATGTTATAAAATGAAACATGAATAATGAAATGAAATGAAACAACTTTAGTCTTTCACGAAGCATCATATTCATAATTCACAATCATTACCAATGAGCTATAATTGCCAACTTCAAGCTTCAAATTTTCATTGTCACAAACTCACAATCATATATTGTTTACAAAAAATATCATTATGATATGAAGAGTCAAGAGTCAAGAGTCAAGGACTCAAAACTCAACAGTTATGAAAACTAATAGAAACTAGAAAAGACGTGTAAACTGTAAATCTACATGTGGCCCTTGCCACGAGAGTCTCCAGGAGTATAAGCAGGTCGTGGTGGTCTTCTAGGAGTCTCCCCCACAGACCGACGACCAGAACTAGAAGGCATGCCCTCCACGTGAGGGTGTGGATGGAGGTGGCGATAGCAAAGGAACAAGACTCGGAACTCGAGCACTGCTATTGGATGGTGGAGGTGGAGGTGGCATGGTTGTTGCAACTGCTTCATCTTCATCCCTTATAAGTTCTTCTTCCAGTTCTTCAAGATGTACAATGCCATCCTCCAAATTGTCATCCTCTGGGTGATTGTCCCAAATTTTATATGTGGGATCCTCATAAGCTCGATCACAGTAATGACTCAACAACCTCAAGTTGTAGTGCACATAAACCAAGCTTTCTACTCGGTTTTCATTGAGTCTGTTTCTTTTCACATTATGTATGTAGCTGTATGTGGACTTGATACCATGCTAGCCAATGACTCTCTTACCTTCAAAAGGTGCCTGAAGTGAGGTAATAGCTACCAAATCTAGTTTTCGAAATCTTCAACAACTCCAATCTCGAGTGATTGCGAAAAAGGCCATGGGTATTGCTATGATTTGTAATAAATTTTATCATTTGTTTGCCTTTCTTGTACAAATCACCAATCCATTTGTATTGTGCATTTTTGTTCTTGACAACATCATGCATCAGAAGGTTCAAATTGTGAACCAAACATCCAGACCAAAATATGTTGGGGTATTTATCCTCAATAATTTCTCCCGCTGCCTTACAATTAGGAGCATTATCAGTGATGACTTGGATGACATTGTATGGCCCAATACGGTCAATTGTTTCAAGTAATGCTTCTGCAATGTTGATGGCGGTCTTGAACTTGTCTGAGTAATCATGTGCAGTTAGAAAGATGGCACCACTAACAGACATAGCAAAAACACTTATCAATGGCTTGCCTTTTACATTTGTCCATCCATCAGATACAATGGACACCCCATGGTCAGTCCAAGAACTTGTCATTCTATTCAAAGAATGTGATATTTTTGCTTTTTCATGATCAAGTCCAATGGTTCTTGCCTTGTCATACCCAGGGCTCTTGTATCCTTTAGGGGCATCATTTATGGCAGAAACCATTTCGTGCCAATAAGGTGAGCGAAGAACATTGAATGGTATCCCACATGCATAGAGAAACCTGTAAACATTTGAATCCACATCATTCCTACACCCCTCATCAAGGAAATCTGATATGGTTCTATGCCTTAAAGCTGATGACCCTGTGCCTCCATATCCATTGCCTAGGGAGGATGCTGAAGGAGTTCTGTGTGCTTGTGATTGTGAGCTTGGTTCAAAGAAACCCCTTGATTTTTTTGATTTGTATTGGCCTTCTTCCTCTTCCCTTATGTATTTGGCTTTATCCGCTGTTGACACCAGTGGACAAGTTCTGATTCCTATTTGTTTGTCTTCATCCCATGGCCTTTTCCCGCAGAGGTGTTTTTTGGCACGGGTGTATGAACCTGTGTAATCATTGTTGCAATGGGGGCAATGAAATTTAGTGGTTCCACCCCCTCTCCTTGCTTCAGGCCTGTTAACATATTTCCACAATGAGGTTTGGTCTTGTTTAGTTTTTTGAGTCATGTTCACCCTCCTCTAGCTCCTCCTCACCGGGGTTTTCATCAAATCCACTTTCTCCAGCTTCTTCATCCTCCTCTTCATTTTGGCCCCTCCGTTTCCTACTCTCCAGCACCATAATAACCATAAAAGGGACCAAGAAGAGGAAAATGCCAAGAAATATAGACAGGTCCATGATGTTTGATATTTGTAGGCTTTTGAATCTACAAATTAATTTAATTTATTTAGATTAATTAATTTAATTTATATTTATGATTTTTCACTAAATATAGTTAATAAACTAAATTAAATTAACTAAACTACTACCTAACTAAATTAAACTAAATAAATTACTAAGTTACTTACCTCTTTGCAGGCTTGCTCCTTGCTCCTTGGCGCTTGCTCCTCGCTTCCCCTCACTCCTTTGCTCTTGCTCTCTTTCAAGTGATAATGAATTTTTTTTTGCCCCATTGTGTGCTCCGGGAGCGAAAATTTAAAGCTCGGGAGCGATTGCTCCCTGATCGCTCCCAAGCTGTAATTTTCGCTCCTGAAGTGACGCTCCCGATCGCTCCCGAGCTGTAATTTTTGCTCCGGGAGTGACGCTCCCGATTTTGGCAGGGAGCGGAATTTTTTTTGTCGGGTGCGTGCTCCTGACTGGCTCTCGAGCCGCTCTTGCCCGGAGCGAGGATTGGGAGCGGGAGTGGGGGGTGGGGAGCGCTCCCCCGCAACTCTGTTCTGAGCCAGATGATGTTTATGTAGCTCTTGGTGACCATCCCATGTGTAGTAGTGGTGATAAGTTTGATGAGTGATCATGTTGATCAATGATTTGTAGTAGGTCAGTTGTCCAATAGCTTTAGTTGTAACATTGCTTTTGAACTCTAGAGGCCATTTAAACTACATTGATTATGTATCTTGTTGATGATATTTACTGCACTTGGTGCCATTTTGATATACTCACTCTTACATGGTATATATGAGCAAGCTTTGCGTAAGATATTATTTTTTAATTAAAAATTAATTATTGAAATCTTAAAAATATTATTTTTTAATTAAAAATTAATTACTTTATGCATGTTCATACTTTTATCTCCTAAGATATAAGTTTGTGTAATGACAGGGATCTTCCTTAGTATTGTAAGCTGGCTACAGTGCATTGTAATATTTCCAGGCCGGAGAAGTGCATCATTTCCATTTAGTGATAATAGGAAGCATCTTGTCAATTATTTCATGTTCCATGTTGTAGATTGTTTTTTAAAGTATAGATGTGATAATATTTTGAAAGACGTTTGAGCTTTGAGCTCTGTTATATGTTGGGCTACTCACCTTGGCCGTGTTCAATATTGCAGGAAAAAGCTTGCACAGAGACTTCTATTTGCTAAAAGTGCAAATGATGATGAAACAAACATATTGACAAAATTGAAGCGACAGTGTGGATACCAGTTTACTTCTAAAATGGAGAGAATGGTATGCTAGTAGTTCACTTCCATTTGAAAAAAATTGTAATTGTAACTGGTATTAGGCAAGCTTATTTTACAGTAGTTTATCTCAGAAATATTATAAACTTGTAGTTTCTTTCATTGTACTCTTCTACTTTATTTTAATTTTCCAAGTCAAACTTCCCATTTTCATCTGTTCCCATTTTCTAAGTTCTGTGCATATAAAAGTTGGAGCTTTTATTTTTATGTTTTCATGTCTATTCTGTATCGGTCTGTTCAGGTTACTGATTTAACTTTAGGAAGGGAGAATCAAAATAATTTTGAGGAATATCTTAATGAGAACCCACTTGCGCATCCCGGAATAGATTTGACTGTGACAGTTTTGACAACTGGATTTTGGCCAAGTTACAAGTCATTTGATCTTAATCTACCTGCTGAGATGGTATGTAGTTTTTCATATACTGCATATTATTGCAACTTACTGAGCAGCCACAAGAGTATTTTAGTAGGTAAAATGGCTTTTATTTTTTTATTGAATTTTACCACTGCAATGCAGGTTAAATGTGTTGAGGTGTTCAAAGAGTTTTATCAAACAAAAACTAAACATCGGAAGCTTACATGGATATATTCTTTGGGAACCTGTAATATTATTGGGAAGTTTGATCCTAAGCCAATGGAACTTATTGTGACAACTGACCAGGTCTTGTAATTTTGCTTTGTTGGTTGTACTGACTTTTGGATTTTATGCTTTATTAGTGATACTTACATTGAAGTTTAAATGTGCAATAAAAATAAGTGGTTTATAGAATGATCAGATATAATACTTGATAGCTCAAATGTTTTATTTTGTTGTTGCTTTTCACTTTGTCATCTATGAATGCACCAACCTTTTGTTATGATACTATTGAAACTTACTGCATCGCAATGATCCTTCAGGCATCTGCACTTTTGCTGTTCAATGCGTCAGAGAGGCTAAGTTACTCTGAAATCAAGTCTCAGTTGAATTTAACCGATGAAGATATTGTCAGATTGCTGCACTCCCTTGCATGCGCAAAATACAAAATCCTCAATAAAAAACCAAACACAAAAACTGTGGCGCAAACAGATTATTTTGAATTCAACGCAAAATTCACCGACAAAATGAGGAGAATAAAGGTTTGAGTTCTACTGCAATAAAAATATTGGCATCAGTTTTCTGATTTAAAAATAAAAACAAATGATTCTGATCAAGGTTCACACATTTGTTTTCCTTTTCTATTTGCTTGCAGATTCCTTTTCCACCAGTGGATGAGAAGAAAAAAGTTATTGAGGATGTAGATAAAGCTCGGCGTTATGCTATTGATGCATCAATTGTAAGAATCATGAAGAGCCGAAAAGTTTTATCTCACCAGCAGTTAGTGACGGAGTGCGTTGAGCAACTGGAACGGATGTTCAAGGTACGTCCTGCATAGGATGATACGTTTAGTTAGCATAGCATCAAGTGAGTTAAATGAATAACTCTATTTCCAAAATAAATTTTCCTACTGATTGACTAATTGAAACAAACTTGTGTTGATCAGCCTGATTTCAAGGCAATCAAGAAGGGAATTGAAGATCTAATTACAAGGGAATACTTGGAGAGGGACAAAGATAATCCTAATATGTTCAGATATTTGGCTTGAACTACTGGTGCGATGTTTGTACAAGCTTTTTAAAGCTTGCTTCTTGCAGCAATTCATATATTGACTTGCTCCTAGGTGCTTGTATTTATATTATTTAGTGCTTCCAATGTTGGCGAAGAGCTTATTACAAAGCATCACTGCTTACTCAAACGTTGAAGGTTGTAGAAATCCTCAGAAATGGGTTTGGCCGCCATGAGGGTTTCCACAGAAGGATATTATGAAACTTTCGTTTCCTGATATGGTCACTGAGCTTTTTGTTTTTTAATTTATTTGGATGCTTGGTAAACAGGCATGTGGTGCAGGTGGAACTTGCACCTGTTTCCCCTTTGTTGAAACAGTGAAGGATGCAGTGTCGACAATTCCCAAGTTGTTTTTCTCCAATTCATATGGTTGGATAATTCAGCAAGTTCTATGTTTTGATTATGCTCAAATGTCATAACTGAATTTTAGTCATTAAAATATCTGATTCTTTTTCTAATAGATTAAATTGATCATCTTCGCTGTGAAGTTCTGTATTGACTGCCACTTCCACCTGCACCTGTTTCCCCTTTGTTGAAACAGTGAAGGATGCAGTGTCGACAATTCCCAAGTTATTTTTCTTCAATTCATATGGTTGGATATGCGGTAATTCAGCAAGTTCTATGTTTTGATTATGCTCAAATGTCAAAAACTGGTGCAACTGAGAGAGATGTGTACACATTCTTTGTGTTATCTATAACATAATCTTTGTGCTAACTGTTGAATGCCGACACTCGGGTTAGGAACACAGATTTGGTGAGTATAATGATAGGTGATAGGCCCAAGAGATATTGATCATTTGAGGATCCTGGTGTCTAGTTAGTTCTGAGCAATTTTTGGTTAATTTTCATGCGGACATGAAACATTTCCATCAAACTCAAAATCAATTCCTTTTTATGAACTGATGGACATTCATTTTTTATTATGTCTTTTCTGATCTTTAAGAAAGCTTTCGAAAGACATGTGCCAATTACCAAGATGATATACAAGAGTTGCAATATTGTGTTTCACTTATCATGTTTACCCTTTCTTAACAAAAGATTACTAAATAAAGAGACTTTCCTTGGTCCAATTATATTGAAAGTGGATGTTGTGCTTTTATGCTTTTTAGGACTATTTAAAGGCGTTAAAGGTAAGATGAACTTGCTCCATTGTCAAATGGATTTATCAAATTCAATTTGTCACATTGTTAATGTGTTTGATCACATTCAATATGTTACATTGTTAACGTGTTCATCAAATTCAGTTATTGTCAAGGTCTTGATTAAATTTTCCATTCTTCTTACAAATTTTATATGGGTCAAACTCGCTGTGTTAGCCAAATGTGCTTAGCCGTTCCATTGTGTAGGTGTTTTTTAAATCTTTTAGTTTTTTTGGGGCAATTTTAGATTTGGTCAAATTGGTTGCTCCATCCAAACTTGCTAAAAAGTGTTTCTTAAGGTGTGTTTTCATATTTGGAGTTTTTGTGGCAAATTTTAGTTGTTTTAGGCAAACAATTATGCTTTCGACAATTGTTTTAAAAACTTTATGATTGCAAAGTATCTTAATAATATTGAAGATGAACCACACTAGTTGGTTCAAAATGGGTAAACAAGATTTTCTCCCATGTGATTTTTACCGAATTTTTTTTTGTCATAAATATTGAACATCTCATTTGTTTTGTTCACAATAAAAAATATAGCGTCAATGTTTCATAATTCAATTGATGTTTAAAAAATTTAAAAGCATTTTACTTTAATAGTAAATACATGTATAAACTTACTTTGATAGCACAAAATGGAATGATAGCGTACATTGTGATGGTTTTATCCATTAAAATTTGTCTTTATCTTTTTATTCTCTTCTTCTGCCTGCGCTAGTGGTTCTTGACCAATTAAGGCGAAAAATGGGGTTATGCTATTCCTAACACGGTCGACTGGATCCACTAGCTTAGCTGGTTCGATCAAATAAACTAGTCCATGGGCTATAGCTGGTTCGATCAATAATCACACATTTTTAATTTTGAGTATTTATGTTCTTTTTCCCTTTTTCTTTTTTTTTTCTAACTTTGTGTATTTATGTTCCTTTATTTATTTATTTAGCCTCTAGTGTCATATTAAACCTTAGTTCTCAATTTTATGTTAACCTCACCGTGATATAAATTTTATATTGTTTTTTTTTATCTTTAACTTGTGTTATATTAGTGTAAATATTATTTTTCCTTTTTCCATTTACAATTCTAAATAATTATTAATGTGTTTCTTTCTCTTTTAACTATTGGTTTGATCATTATTTTTTCTCTCTTCCGTTTATAATAATTATTCTTCTAAATAATTATTAACGTTTGTTTTCTCTCTTTAACTCGTGTTGTGTTAGTTTAAATATTTTTTTTCCCTTCCCTTTATAGTTATTATTTTTCATCTTTTCTATTTACAGGTCTAAATAAATATTAATGTTTGATTAACTTTATATATAGTGATTTTTTTTTTCTTTATTTATTTATAACTTTTTTTTTTTCCGAGAAAAAATCAGAAATTTTCATTAGCAAAAATATAAAGTTTTACATTCTGAAATTATCACTTCTCAAGAAGTTTTACCCCCTGGAGCTGGGCCCAAACGACCTGGCGAGAACAAGAAAAGCGCTTGAAAGAGCCTTCACAACAGCTGCTGTCTCTAGCATCTCTGTCATAAAACAAATTCCCTTTTTCCAGCTGTTCAGAAATACCAAAAAAGATTTTAAGCAGAACAGAAAGGGTCTCCTTCTAAGAAGGAAAACAACCCCGCAGTACATGTGCTGAGCATATGGTCAAAAACTGTGATAGATTTTATTTATTTATAACTTGTGTTCTATTGGTTTAAATATTATTTTTTGTTTCTCATTACAATTATAAATAAATAAAGTTTGATGTGTAAGAATTTGATAAAATAGTCTTATTCAAATATTTAATATTTACTAACTCTTTTTTTATATATATATATATATATATATATAATTTTAAATAACTATTAGTTTTTCTTATCCTAAAAAAAGCTAAATTTGAATAATTTGAAGGTTAATTTATTATTTTATAAAGGAATAAAGTTTTACCCCATTTATAAAGAGATACAATTACTTCTTAATTTTATTTTTAATTAAATTTTATGTATTTTCACCTTTTTTTTTTAAAATGGTTTGATTTTTTATTTTGTTCATATAAGTTAAATTAAATTATAAATAAATTCTGATAAATTTGATAGAAATCAATCCCTAATAAATATAAATATAAGAAGGGTGGAGATTTAAAAAATCATAAAATAAGTGAATTTTATTTATTTATTTTATTAATAATAATAATAATAATAATAATAATTATTATTATTATTAATTATAAAAGATTTATTATTATTAACTAAAAAGGATTTATTATTATCAATTAAAAATGATTTTGTATTTTTCTTTGAATATATTTGAATTTGGATCTTAAGGAACATAGGGCGATCATCAATTGAGCTATTTCTCGTGATCAATATATTGAATCATGGAGTTTCACTCCCACTTTACCATGGAGATTCTTAACTCATAAATAAGCTTTGTTTGTTACAATTTCATGGTTTATCAATACCACATGCTTCAAAAGCCACAACTCATTTTACATGACACTTTATATGAGTTTTTTAATTAAACAATTTAATTAAAAGGGTAAAAAGAACATATTTTTTAAAAATAAATATGAACCAGCTTTGTGATTATTAATAAAAATATTTTAAAATATATCATGGAGATTAAATTCCTATCATCCACCTAATAAATTGATAATTAAAGTAATTTTAAATATACAATTCCAAAATAAATATATATATATATATATATATATAGTGGGAAAACCTATCACATTTGATGGCGTTATTTCATTTTGGATTCAGGTTGCATGCATCACGACAAACAGTATCCTTGCTAGGTATTGGCCCTTGCGATAATGCTTGTGGAAGAAGGGAGGTCTCACTTGAGGCACCTAAGGGGGGTTGCGAGAACTAGGGTTTTGCAGCTTGAAGGGGAATGGGAATCTATTATGGCCATCCTCCTACAAAGTTCAACCCAAGTTTACATATAAACACCATTCACAATTACTAGTAGCATATATGAGCCATTATCAACAACAAAAATTAAAAAGAAAATAGGTGCACCAATCACCCTGAGCAAAATATCTTATTCATTCAACCCATATTACCACAAATAAGCACAACACAAAAGAAATCAGCGTGCAACCGTAGAACACAAACATACAAAACTAGCCAAATATATTACATCCGTTCTTGCTATAGGGTTCCTCTCAATTCATTAGCCTAATTCAACGTTATAGAGCTACAAATTTCGACCAATACCAGTCACCAACCAATCAAGTTGCTTATTAGCTAACTAATTGACCAACCTGGAGACAAAATAATAGAATAGAAACATAACCAGATAGAGTGGAACGAAACCCCCCAATCCTGTCGGCTTTGTTGGCTTGTACAAAATTACATGCGAAAAATTACCATGGCTTATACTTTGGTAAAAATAATATATGTGGGTAATTAAACTATTGTTTACTAAAACTGAACTAGCCCAAAATGAGTGCAATTAAACTTCAAATTTGACAACTTGCCTAGTTGTTCCTTGGCTTCCATGCCATTGCCGACTGTGTAGTTTACTACATACTGGTCATTACGCACTCTGCTACATCAACACGATGTGCACGTTCTTTTTACCTCCTCTGCTTGCACACACAACCAAAATTGTTCCAAAACTTTCCTCCAATAGACCCTCAACACACACTCGTGGGTCGTCTTGAGCCACTCATCCTTTCTATTATTTCCATTGTTTTGTGGAGCCCCTTTCCTCAGTGAATTGATCTCTTCCTCGTTGCATCTCCGGTTGTTGACTATTGTTGCTACTGTCAATGGTAGGAATATCTACTGGGGCTAAGGCCCCTCTTTCTATGCAAAACTATGCATGCCACCCCACAACGCATGCAAAGCCGATTCCTTTTGGATGTAGTGGTCCCTTCTCAAGCGACCACTCTGACACTACCATTCATTTTCTTTTTGCAGATTACACCATAGGCAACGTCGTGATAACTTGTTTGACTTAACCTAGCTCTACATACCTCCTTATACAATAACTTAGCTTTACTCTACCTAAAATGCTAGCGATGCTTAACATTACATCGCCCCACAACTTTGTCTCTCCTCTTACTAACACTCTGCTTCATCCTCATTATCATAATGAATGAATAACTCCATTCCTTCACCTTATATAAACATTTCACATTGATGCAACATGCTGCGATAACATGGTTATAGATAATTCACCTCACAAAAACATGATGCAAATTGTTAGATCTCAAAATCGATTTATCGCAAAACATTATGGCACCAGGGGAGGATGCAGTGGGTGCAAACTGTCACTCCACTATTCAAAGGGCGGAAATGCTGATGTGTTTTCTACGGGCACACGTACATGGCCATCCTAGTGATACAATGTTCGAGATCACTCGTTGTACATTGTCAACGACCATAATGGAACTGTCACCAAGCCCAATCATTGCACTTTACTATCACATACCTAAGTGTTTTGAGTTTCAACATGTGGCATCTCGCATGGCGCATGCCTTTAAGACTATACACCGCTTCTTGTTGTGATATTTCTACACCATACCTATCCATCTTGTGTAACAAAAAGTCCTTGCTCAATATGTATACATTCTACAACAAAATTCAACAACAATAAGCAAAGTGACCTATTGTGCAACACAACAAAAAATTAACACCGCTATTTCCAATTTATGTACAAGTGGACTATTGAAAATAATTCCATTTATTGACGTGTGAAAGGTTGAGTGTCCCTATATAGTTTTAGTGACTCTTATTTTCATAGCCTTCCCACGATTCACCATTCAACGCCTTAAGCTGCACTACACCTACATTGGTCAAAGTTCTTTTTTTATAGGGACCTAACCAATGCATCTGAAGGTTTCTAGGGTGCTTCAGGAACTTACTATCATGCATCAACACTAGGTCCCCTAGTTGGAATGTTTTCTTCTTAATGCATCGATCATACCAAGCTTTGTCCTAGGCCTTCTCCACATTTTGATGAAATTTGACGAGCAATCGAACCTCTTCCAATTGCATCAACTCTTCAAGCTTGCATTCCGAATCACCTAATTCTGTGATTTGTGTAAAGGAAATTGTGTGAAAACTAGGTACTAGAAACTCCATTGACATCACCGCTTCTTGTCCATATACCAACCTAAGAGGTGTATGTTCTGTTAAGTGCTTGCAAGTTGTTTGATATGCCCAAAGTACCATTGGAATCCGACGATCCCAATCATCTTTGTTTGCATTGCATACTTTGGTAAGTGCATTTTCCAAAATTTTATTGAAGACTTCCATTGTACCATTGGCCTCAGGGTGAGAGTGCATACTCTTCTGGTGATAAATTTCAAATTCTTGTGTTAAGGTTTAAATAGTCCTGTTGAGAAAATGCGTTCCTTGGTTACCCATCAAAATTTAGGACAACCAAATCGAGTGACAACATGCTCAAACATAAACTATACAACAATCTTTCACTCTACTGCTTAGTCAAATAGTTTGTAGCAGTAATGATGTAAGGCATACTAGACTTCTTAGCTGGTGGGTTAAGAGGACCCACGAAATACACTGCCCACTTATGGAAAGGTTGGAGTGTAATATGTGGGGCCAAAGGAATCCCATCTCTTCTTGAAGGCTTCCCGACTCTCTAGCAAACATCACAACTCCTGCAAAATTCCTTAGTATCAACCTGCAACGTTGGCCACGATAAGTTAGCTCGCAAAATATTTTGTGCAATAGCCCGACCCACATAGTGCCCTCCGACAACACCCTCATGCGCGTATGTCTAGATCATCGTACACTCATGTTGTAAGACACACTTTCATAAGATTCTGTCAACCCCTAACTTGTAGAGGTAACCCACAATCAATTGATAATCCACATACTTGACAACCATCTGCTTCTCCGTGACACTATACTTCGTTGGAGCAACTCTAGAACTAAGGAATTGAGCAATATCAACAAAATAGTCTTTGACCATTGTAAGAATGAATAACTGTGCATCCGATAGGTTGGCTTCTATATTTCAAGCTTCCTCTCTTGTAGAAATCCCAAATAAATGGTTTGGGTCTGCATCCAATTGCCGAGGTTTGACAACCAATTGAAAATTATACTCTTTGAATAATAGTAACCGTCTACAAATGTGCCCCCCAACACATGCTTGTTCACCAGGTATTTTAATGCTGAATAATTTGTATATAACTTGAACTTATTCCTCAGGAGATAAAGTTGATACTTCTGCAAGGTGTAGACCATAGCCAACCCTTTGTGCTTTGCACTGGTCTAGTTCTCCTCAGTTTTTGATAGCTTTCCCCTTCCCCAAAATGGGCTAACACAACTCCTAAAGCGATGGAAAAATCATCCACATGCACGTGAAATTCTTTTCTCCAGTCATGAAAGATCAATATCAACATACTAACCATTTTCATTTTCAGGTTCTCTAAGGTCTATTGACATTTCTCCGTCCATCTGAAAGGTGCCCCATTCTTCAACAGATGTTCCATAGGCACAATTATACGAGTATATCCTTTTAACATAGTTATCGATCAAACACGAAAATTACCGATTACCCATTTTTTTGAGGTAGCAAAAAAATCACCTAATTTTGAAAGGTGGTTATTCGGAATACACCATTCTTTATTTTTGGCACTTTAAATTTGCTTATGTATCAAGTATGAACAATTTTTTTAAATATGAGTGATTTTCATGTTGATTTTAAAAAGTGTTGATGCAACATCAACACTTTTTTTTTAAATGGTTTATTTTTGAAGCTTCAAATTTTCTAACGTCTTCTTCTTCCCTAAGATATTTGTTTTTAAGTGTATTTATGTATTCATGTTTTTTTATTTTTCTTTTCAATTTTTTTGTAATGAAATCCTCATTTTTTCATATAGTTAAAAAAAGGGCCAATATTTTAAAGTTAGTATTTTCTATATGTTTATGTAATGTTAATTAATATTTCAATGCACATCAAATAATTGTCACTAAAATAACAATAATTTTAAACATTTGACAAAAAAATACACATTTTCAATATAAATATAATGAAAAAATACACATTTTGAGACTTTTTGTTAAAAATGACATGTCAAATAAATGATTTTTATGGGAAAATTCTAAAAAAAAACTTAAAAATATATCCATTTTTTTTAAATTTATTTATGGATTTTATGTTAAAAATTAATATAAAAATCAAAGTGAAAATTAGGTAATATAAATATTAAACATATGACAACAATAATCAAATACTCATTCTTCTCATAAAATCTCAAAGTCAAAACATTACAAGTAAAACTAATGAATAATTCTCAAAATTGAGCTTGATTTGCAAGCATGACTTAAAGTTCGTCAACAATATCATATAATCCATGTTCACCATCTTTTAG
Source organism: Pinus tabuliformis (assembly GCA_031772625.1). Lineage (NCBI taxonomy): Eukaryota > Viridiplantae > Streptophyta > Pinopsida > Pinales > Pinaceae > Pinus > Pinus tabuliformis. Next base: position 355,681,915 of record CM062808.1, read on the forward strand.
AGCTTCATTATTTTCTTCTTCCACAATATTTTTTGCTTCAATTTCATCATTTTCCTCTTCTAATGGATCTTTCATGTTTGCGTATTTCCCAAAGTGTCATTTTCCAATCATTCCATATAACCGTGGTTGAAGTTCTTTTTCCTTTTTTGCCACACATGATTCATTAAAATCTCCTTTACTCAAATCAACTTCTTGCATTGCATCTTGGAAAAATTGAAGAGCATTAACTCTTTGTTGAATAAAATTGCATTGTAGTGGGTCTTTTCAATGTCAATGCAATTTCTTCCTTTTTGTAGGCAACATGTTGTGTTGTACCTAATAATTAAGCACAAAAGAAATAAGTAAATTAGTATAAACACATAAAAACTTACCTGAATATGAAAATAATCCAAAACCCAATCTCCTTCATTTGAACATAAATCTATAAGATAGTTAATCAATACTTGGGTTTTTGATAAATGTTAATTATCTCCCCTTTTGCTTCTTTATGCTCACATGTTAGCTTTCTTACGACAACATCATAAACCAGTACTTGGTTATGAATCTTCCCATCTACTCGATTCAAAAGAACAAGTTTATAGATATCATCTATTGCCCAACATTCAACATGGATGAACTCACAATCATTTATAATTCGCTGATCTCCGGAAGAAATAAATTTGACTTTTGCCTGTAACATGACATAGTAAATTTCAATTATCTTGTACATAAATATTTTTTAAAACATTAATCAAACATATAATTTCAATGTCTTACCATGTATGCTGCATCCTTGAGTTTTCTTTTCCCTTGAAGCTTGTTAATAAAGTGTATCTAAATGAAATATCACAAATCTCCAAAGTGGTGATGTTGCGACTTCTTGAAAGCTCATAACCATTTTATTAAAAGCTTGATAAGTATAAGACTCACTATCATATCCAATATTTGGGAAACTGAAACCATGAGGAATGTCTGCAATAACTAGGGCATAATCCCTTTTAGGTATGAGTTTTACAATGTCTTCACAATCACCTTGTATTATTTGATATTGGATAGTGTCGAGACCATTCCAAATGAAATGAGTAAGAGTAGGATCAAGTTCAACATTCGTAGGACGTTGCTTTCTCAACCTTCCGAGTTTAATTTTTTTAATAAAGTTTTTGAAAGTATTTGGTACTCCATTTGCATCCTTCTTCGACATCTTTAATAAAATTATATATATATATATATATATATATATATATATATATATATATATATAATGAATGTAAAAATCAATATACTTTTTTGAATGCTAGATAAAAATATTTAAGTGTTGTTATAGAACTTGATTCTCGGTAGTTGCGTACAACATCATCTCAACTCTCTTCATTCAACATTTTAACCATATGTTCTTATATTTTCATATAAATCTTATGACTGAATAAATAAAGTAAAAAATGTTAATATAATGATGTGTATAACAAATAATAACAAGAAGAATATGTTATATTTAAAAGAAAATTATAATCCAAGAAAATGTAAAAATAATTCAACAAACTTACTTTTGAAATTCTGAGCACATTTCGTGCAATGCCAATTCCCCTGACTTCACATGACATAGTATTGATTTGACTAGTTTTTCATCCTTCACTCGCAATGTTCTTTAAGGTGTGATAGTCATACTAATTTGGAATTTGCTTCATTTGAAGACTTGTCTTACTATTGGTACATATTATGGGTTTAAAATTTTTAACCTTATGATTTTTTTATGGCAATATTCTGCTACATGTCGAAAATCTCATCAATCAATTCCCATATCTCCATAGTTCTAAATGCCAATTGGAAAATGTTATCCATGCCTCTGAATAAATTTGATTTTTTTTTACACCTTTTGAATTGATTTTATTTTCAATTTAATAACCTATTTCCATACAACATTCATTCGGAAAGCTTATACTGACTTTTGTCTTATCCCCACCACAATTTTCTACAAATTCATTATGAATAAATCTGACTCTTTGGATGAAAGTCATAGACATTCTATACTCATTATCTGCATTACGATCCCCTGCCAATAACTTTGCTTATGTTTATGTTAAATCAACATAAATGATGCATTTCATTATTTCAAAAAGAGTTATTGGGATATTCCTCGATTAATTTTCTTTTGGCCTCTGCGGAATGGTTCCCTCCAATTACATAATATTTTTATTCGAAACACCGTGTCCTATAAAATGCCTCTTTGTTGGGAACTTGATTTGGATCAACAAAAACCACATAATCCACCACATGTGCATATGGATTGTACCTAAACAATGTTTTCAAATTATGGACATGTAGGTAATGTGCATTTCTAATTTGATATTGAGATTGTCCTTCATTTGACCTACAGAATTGGATGAAATTACACTGAAATGTTTTACCACCATTAATTAATTTATTCTTCATCAAGTGATCTCGAATGAAATGTTGTTTTGTTTTAATAATTCCATCCTCTAAATCAGCACTTGGTGTTATGATTTCTCTGCTGCCTTTAGATATTTCACTTTGATCTTCACTGTTGCCCATGATTTTTACAAATTGACCGAATTTTGATTTCTTCTTCTTACCAGTTGGTATATCTTCTTCTAGATAAGCAATCTCCTCATCATCAACTGAAAGAAAGACATTCATGGCCATTTTTTTTTGGTGTTTTATTTATTTTTCGTTTTGAACAACAATTTTAATCTCCTCCTCACTAATGGTAACATATTTTTAAGTTTTAGCTTCAGTTTCCACATCTTCAAAAGAAACATGTTTAGATTTACTAGATTGACTTACCTTAGGGATTCTATGGTGATCCCTTGAATGTACTATTGAAGTGCCATGAGTTATTGCTCTTTGCTTCATTATCCTTTCTTCTTTTGTTTCTGTATAGAAACTGTTGATCACCTTCATAACATTTGGCTCTAGATAATAAATATCCTCCAACATGGTTGAAGACTCTCAGCAAAATCTTATCAAACAAAATACAATATTTCAATGATCAATAATTTATAAAAATTTTAATGATCCTTACAATAATGCATAACACATAAATATAAATAGGCATATTTACAATGTTATTTGAAATGTTGGCTGCGATTTCTTCACACAAATGTGTAGGGTCTTCATATGTGTTATATTTGACCTTTGAGAGACGATATTTAACATTTTTACGTGTCTTGTACAATTTTGCAAAACATAAACAATGTCTGCATTCAAAACCAAACATATGTCTCATACTCTGCCCATTACCTCATATGGTTCACCAAAGTTAATCATACCACAATATAGATAGATATGTGTACTATCATCGCTTTCAATATCTTTAACATGCCATGTAAAATTTGCTTTATTGATTTCTCGTGAATTCTTCCATTCATAAATAATCTTGAATGTATTTGACGGGCCAGTTGCTTGATTTTTACGATGTTTATTAGTTCAGTTATTTTCAACAGTATTCATAGAGCGTCCAACTGCAACTTTAAATGATGTAATTGTTGTCGTTGTTCTAGAAACATTCATAGAGACCTTCTTTGATGCAATCTTCCTAATATATATATATATATATATATATATATATATATATATATATATATATATATATATATATATTAGTTAAACAATTAAAAAAATTAAATTTAATCAAAAAACTCCCACTGAATGTGTTATCGATGACAATGCAACTCCTTCGCAAAATGCTTCAAATTTTTTCACAAAACCCAAAAGACTTGATGTGAGAAATATAAATAATGAAAGTTATTATATAACAAAGATTGTGGGATTGCTCTAGCGTTTCTAGAATGTGGGATTAAAATTAAATGTAAAAATTAATATATAGTTAGTATCATAGGTTTAGATTAACTTTTATTCATTGTGGGATGAAAAACAAAATATTAATTATAAAAATTAATTTAGTTATGTAATCAATGTTAAATAATTTAAATAAAAAAATGATTTTAATTTTGAAGAAATGCATTAAACATATTTTTTTTGTAGATATTTTGAATAGAAAGTATTGTAAAAAGTTTCAAGACCAAAAGTTTAGTAATATGTTTTCAATTAAATTTTAGACATAAATTTTGGAGGGAAAATTTTCAGCAAAATTTTTTGGGGGGAAACTTTAGTGGGAAAATTTCAATCTCTAAGCTATAAATTGTCAATGGAAAATAATGCATTTGTATCATTCGATCTCTTTTTATTTTCACTTACTGGTTCACGGATACCCGGGTCAGTGGGTAGCCGCTACGTCCAGAGTTTTAAACACTGAGTGGACGCCACCCGAAGGGCATCAACACCCCTCGGCCTATTTACTGACCTAACCCCAAGAGCTTTCGGGATTCGACCCTGTGACCTCCCATTGGCGAGGCACTTGATTTGACCGATTGAGCTAACTCTTGGGGCTTCATTCGATCTCTTCTGGTTGCAAGCCGAAGTTTTTCTTTCTACAACATCTTTGTCATGCAACAACTCTATTCATATTGATGAATATAACATGAATTCTTTCAATCTGAGTAGAGAGTCAAATTTTCCGTTTGGTCTTAATCCTAAGGATGATGAGAGCAACATTGACGAAGGGAAACAATCTTTTTTGCTGTGAATAGAGAGTCAATTTTTCCAGAGCACCACTTACAAAGGGAAGGATGAAGAATTTCCAGTAAATAGAGAGTCAAATTTTTCACTTAGTCCTAATCCTAAGGATAATGATAACACCACTGATGAAGAGGGGGATGAAGAATTTCCAGAGTCAAATTTTCCACTTAGTCCTAATCCTAAGGATTATGAGAGCACCACTGGTGAAGAATTTCTAGAGTCAAATTTTCCACATAGTCTTAATCCTAAGGATTATGAGATTATGAGAGCACCACTAAGGAAGGGGAGGGGGAGGATAAATAATTTCCAATAAATAGAGATTCAAAATTTTCATTTAGTCCTAATCCTAAAGATTATGAGAGAACCACTCACAAAGGGGAGGATGAAGGATTTCCATTAAACAGAAATTCAATGTTTCCACTTAGTGCTAATCCTAAGGATTGTGAGACCACCATTGATGAAGGGGAGGATGAGGAATTTCTTGCAAATGATAATTTGACTATGAATAGAGAATCATATTTTCCACTTAGTTCTAATCTTAAGGATTATGAGAGCACTAGTTATGAAGGGGAGGATGAGGAGTTTCTTGCAAATGACAATTTTAGAGGCACAAATGTGAATAATGCATTTTCTTTAAGTGAGGTTTAAAAAGCACTCATGGTGATGACGAATTGAATTCTCCAAGGGAGGATTTCAAAAGCACGGATGAAGATGGTGAATAATTTTGTATGAGTCAGGATTTCAAATGCGTAGATGTTGGTAGTGAAGAATTTCCTTCAACTGAGGATGGTAATGATATTTTTCCAAGCAATGATGGTGATGAATTTCCTAATTATGTTCAAAATGATCATAGTGAGGCTAATATTTGTCCTAATGATGATGAAAATGCTTCTACAGAGGATAATGAAATGATGGAGATGTTGTAAGCAAATATTGTACCTAGGAGTAGAAGTAGACCTTTTCATATTAATCCAAAATATTCCAGTTATACAAGGCTCAAGACAAAATATCTCACAAGTAGAAGTTCTATCGGTGATATGATTTCAAGTGAACTTTTTCGAAAGGATTGCTTGAAACATACATATTTCAAGTTTGCTATGGAGAAAAGGAAGAGATATTTGTCAATGAATAAAAGCATGAAAAATTCATATTTAATGGGTTGCATGCAATCTACACTAGCATGTTATGATATTCATATTGGGAATGTATAGCTCTGTAGAAAGGCTTTCAAAATGTTGCATTGAATTGGTAATTTTCGTTTGTCAAGAATCCAAGAAAGACTTGAAAAATATCCTTCATTTTATTCAGAAGTACACTATAGACGAGAGGTTGGGCCATCAACAAATACTGCAATATCATGGATGCAAGACTTCTTTTCAAAGCATGGAGAGTGTATGCCAAATAAAAACACAATATATATTCCAGATAATTTCTCAAGACGAGAAATATACAACTTATACAAAAAATATGTAGAAGGTGTTGAAGGAGATAGAAATTTTATTACATATTCATATTTGACAAGGATATGGAAGAACAAATTCAACAATTTTCATATTCCTAAGCAGATAAGGATGGGGGTTTGCAGTACAAGCGCTTCTTTTAAATAAAAAAGGGATAAATGTCAAGGGGCAGAAAGAGGTATTAATAGGTTTCGTTTATTTTATTTTAGTTTATGTGCATATTCCATCGTCAAAGCACTTCAACAACATTGCAATCAACAAACAAGTGAAAGGAAAAAAAATTATAAGCATTGAAAGAAGTGTTATGATAATCCAAATAAATATTTGGGTTTAATAATTGATGGTATGGACCAAAAGAAAACACTTCTGCTACATTTTTTCCACACATCAAAAAATTTATAGGAGGAAATTTTTATTCAGTTTCACTTGGTTGGTTGTATGGTATTATGGGAAAATACTGCCAAGGGTTTACTTCATAACTCCAAATATTCATAATGATGCAAATCTTACCATAATTGTAATCCATGATGTGGTTTCTCATTGATCTGGTATTCTTCCTGGAATTTTGTATCTGCAATTAGACAACACAAGCCGTGGAAAAAAAAATAAAGTCTTTTTGGATATCTAAACATGCTAGTTGAATTGGGAATTTTTAAAAAGGTAAAGGTTGATTTCCTTCTTGTTGGGCATATTCATGACCATATTGATCATATTTTTAGTCGTTTTTCAGTAACATTGAGGAGGAAGGATGTTGGGAGCCTTCCATCATTAATTGAATGTATTAAGAAATCATACATTCTAGAACTTGTTTTTCATGTGTTCGAAGAAACTATTGACATGCAAAGGTTTATTCCAGGATCACATGGTGAGGAGAAATGCATTGAAAAACTAAATGAAATTAGCCTCCAGCATCAATTTCGTATTAAAAAATTGATGGGAAAACACTTATATGGGGCAAGAAGTATTCAACTATTGCAGAATTTGAGCCATCATCAAGTTTAGCATTTTTGAAGTTCATTCTAGATCATCCAATATTTGCATCAACGATATTATTATTGCAATCAGTTGTTAAAATCCATAATGCACGAAGGCATAAGAGAGATATAAATGATTCTGAAAGGATGGAAGAAATTAAAACATTTATTAGAGATAAATATGAATACTTTGATGTTGTTGATTCGGTTTGGTGGGAGTCTTTTTTCAATAATCAAAGTGATATCATTTCAAGATCAAGAAATGAAGATACAATTTTGAAGACTCCATTTATTTGGCCACAAAATATGCCAAATGAACATGATGAAAGACACATTGTTGAACAACAACAATCCCATGGTATTATTAATTCTCCACAGGTAGAGGAAAGAGAAATTAGAAGATCACATGCACAATGTGAAGCCATGGAAGACCTTTACTGGGGTTCTGTGCAGGATGTTAAGGAGGGTTGCATGATAGCAATGTTGGATTATATGTTTTAATTATGAAGAATTCATATCTTTAGAATATCCACAATGCAATTACATGCAATAATGAATTACAAAAATAATTTATGTTATATTCAGTCTACCAAATTTGATATTTTGATTAAAAGTAAAGAAATATTAGAAATTAATGTTGATTTTTAAAATTATATAGTGATATTGCCATGATATTATTTATTGTTATCATTTGTGAAAATGTCAAACTTCAAATGGGGGATTATCAGTTAAAGGCCCACATGTTTGCCATACACATGGGAGGGTGCGACATTGTCCAAGGTGCTGAATGGCTTCGCACACTTGGCCCAATCACAATGGATTTCTATATATGAGCTTTAAGCAGAACAACCACACACATACCCTCTGTGGACTCCAGGGGGGGAGCTTCCTCTATCATCAGCTCACATCGGATGGAAAAATTGTTAAAATAGGGCCACCGTGGAGTTATAGCCCAATTTAATGCCATCCAGGCCTTCGAACCCAATTCTCTTCATATTCATCCTGAGATGCAACAGATCTTAAACAACAATCTGCCAGTCTTTGACAAGCCTCATGAGCTTCCACCCTTGAGAGGCGAACATGATCATAACATTACTTTGGTCCCAAGGGCCCAACCACCAAATGTGCGCCCATATAGATATCCGTTCGCCCAAAAGAATGAAATTGAAAAAATAATCAAGGAACTCTTGGAAGCAGGCGTCATTCGTCCCAACATTAGTCCTTATTCATCGCTGGTGGTCATGGTGCTCAAGAAAGATGTGGAATGGCGTATGTGTCCAGACTTAAGGGACCTTAATAAGTTTACAGTCAAAGATAAATTTCCCATCCCGGTTGTCAATGATTCGCTGGATGAACTACATGGGGCTCAATTCTTTACTAAGCTCGACCTTCGATCGGGCTACCACCAAATTTGCATGAAAGAAGTAGACATTCCAAAGACTGCTTTCCGAACTCATGAAGGCAATTATGAGTTCCTGGTCATGCCATTCGGTCCTTTTAATGCCCCATCCAATTTTTAGAGCCTTATGAACCACTTGCTTAAACCATATCTCAGAAAATTTGTCCTTGTTTTCTTTGATGACATCCTCATCTACAATCGCACTTGGGCCACACATCTTCAGCATGTAGATCTGCTCTTGCAACTACTCCACAAGCATAAATTATTTGTCAAGATATCCAAGTGCTCTTTTGGCATGGAAGAAGTTGAGTATTTGGGCCACATTGTGGGGCGTGAAGGTGACAGGGTGGACCCCAAAAAGATCCAGGCAATGCAGGATTGGCCTCAACCAAAGACCTTGAAGAGCCTGAGAGGATTTTTGGGTCTCATGGGCTACTATCACAAATTTCTCCACAATTATGGTCGCATTGGTAGGCCCCTCACTCAACGCCTCAAGAAAAATTCATTTCTCTGGAATGAGGAAGCACAAAAGGCCTTTACAGCTCTCAAACATGCCATGTGTTCTACTCCAGTCTTAGCACTACCCGACTTCACCAAATCTTTTGTGATTGAATGTGATGCTTCTGGTATGGGTATTGGGGCGGTCTTAATCCAGGAAGGACGACCCTTGGCCTTCACGAGCCAACAACTAAGTGGGAAGAATCTGGGACAATCTACCTATGAGAAGGAGATGATGGCCATCTTACATGCAGTAGATACCTGGTGACCATACTTATTGTGGTGACTTTTCCAAATCCACACAGACCATCAAAGGCTTAAATATTTTTTGGAGCAACGCCTATCCTCACCACAACAAAATAAATGGCTTGCCAAAATGCTGGGATATGTTTATGAGATAATTTACAAGAAAGGGTGTGAAAATATTGTAGTAGATGCGTTGTCTCACCAATTTGAGGAGGAAATTACCCTGCTCACAATTTCCATTCCCATTCCAGACTGGATTGAAGAGGCTCGCAAGGAGTGGTTTTCACATCCCTGGCTCTCCCGAATCACTAATCAATTGCAAGCGGATCCAAATTCCACAACGGGCTACTCGTGGCAAGATGAGATTCTTCGCTACAAGGACAAAGTCGTAATATCACCAACATCCACCCTCAAAATTTGCATTTTGGCAGAGTTGCACTCATCTCCCATTGCAGGACATTCAGGCTTTCAGAAGACATATGCTCACACTCGAAGATCATTTTTTTGGACAGGTATGAAAAAGGACATTCTTACTTTTGTAGCTGAATGTGACATCTGTCAGTGCCACAAAGGAGAAACAGTCAAATCCCCAGGCACATTACAACCATTGCCCATCCCGGCCTCAATCTGGACGGAGGTTTCTATGGATTTCATTACGGGTCTTCCAAAGTCAAGAAACAAGTTAGTCATCATGGTGTCTGTGGACAGACTTTCTAAGTATGCTCATTTTTGCGCCCTACCCCACCCTTTTACATTGACTTTGGTCGCTAAATCTTTCATGGATTAGATTTTCAAATTGCATGGCATGCCCACTTCCATTATGTCTGATCATGACCCGATCTTCACCAGTAACTTTTGGAAGGAACTCTTCCGGCTACAAGGTACCCAACTACAACTCAGTACTTCCTATCATCCACAAATTGATGGTCAAACTGAAGCAGTCAACAAATGTCTGGAGACCTACCTTAGGTGTTTCACTTTAGAAGAGCAACATGTTTGGGTATAGTGGTTACCTCTAGCCGAATGGTGGTATAACACCAACTATCATGCCACCACCAAAATGACTCCATATGAAGCAGTTTGTGGTCAACTCCCTCCTTCCCCTACTTCTTATATCAAGGGATGCTCGAAGGTACAAGAAGTGGATCAACTCCTACAAAATTGCACAACCATGCTGGCCCATCTTAGAGAGAATCTTCATCAAGCCTAGAACCGCATGAAGTAACGACAAATCAACATCGCTCAGCAATTTCAAGAAGGGGATCATGTATTTTTGAGGCTGCAACCATATAAGCAAACATCACTCAAAGACAAGGGTTGTTAGAAATTATCTCCAAAATTCTACGTACTGTATCAGGTACTTCAGCGCATTGGAGAAGTCACCTACAAGCTAGCTTTGCCACCCACTGCAAAAATCCATCCAGTCTTCCATGTCTCATGCCTCAATAAAGTGATTGGGAACCATTGCAGAATTCAAACCAATCTACCTGAAGTGGATGAAGAAGGATCAATCTGGCTCCAACCTAAACAGGTTCTTGACACACGAGAATGACACTTGTGTGGCCAAACGATCAAGGAAGTCCTCGTCAAGTGGAAAGACACCTCTCCGGAAGATGCAGCCTGGGAACCAACTACTATCGTTCAGAAATTTCCGTAGCTTCAGCCTTGAGGACAAGGCTATTCTTATGGGGGAGGGCATGTTAGGGTCCAACCCTAACGCCCTTATTTATGTAATAGGATCGAGTCATAGTTATAGAGTCAATAAAGCCCATATTAATAATTGTAAGTGGTTAACCCGCATATAATGAAGGGACCACAGTTAGTGGCAAATGGGCCATGGTATTAGATAGATGGTATTAATAAGAACCATGGTATTGCCCCATGGTATTGCATGTATGAATCCTATATAAAGGATAGAGACTCCCCTCGAGGAGCATCGTATCTTATTTTGTAATTGAGCTCAGCTCTATTGGAGGTTGCCCCCTCGAAGAGGCAAGTGAACATTGCTTTTTGAATAATAAAATACTTGTTGTTATTTCTCATTGTTCTATGTTCTGGGTATATTTCTTCGCATATTTGATATTCTGTTATTGTCTTGCAAGTTAAGAGCATAACACAGGTTAATGAGCTTCTGATGGTTTTCTTGATCTGATCTAAGGAGGCACCTATATGGCTGATGAAGGTTGATGGACCGGGATCATAAAGGCTTAAAAGTATTTTCATTATGTGGTTTGATCTTGAACAGTCTAGATCTAAATACTGACGTGTGTTTTATTATGTAAATGTGATGATCTGGGTATGACTGAAGTCTGGAATAGTTGTGATGTTTTAAGTTAGCATTTACAGATTTGTACGCAGGTTCACTTTAGTAAAAGAGCATATGCACACTGGTTCAGCATATCAAAGTAGTGTATAATCATAAATTGGAATTTTTAGATCTGTACGTTGGTTCCCTTTGGTAAAAGAGCGTATACATGCTGGTTCGACATATGGAAGTAGTGTATATGTTATGAAGCATGATGTTTAAAGTTTCAGTAGTCTATGTTTGTTGTTGCAAAGTTCTAGGTTCTGCACTAATGATTGTATTCTGGTAACAGTGTTCTGAATGATCAGATTGATTGATTATGATTTGCTTCAGTGATGATGGGTTGTCAGTGATTGATTGATTCAGTAGTGGTTGATTCAGAAAGTGATGATTGAGTTTCAGTGATTGGTTGATGCAGATGTATTTGATGGTTGTATTGTAGTTATGATTTTCTAAGTTTCAATGTTGTTGATGGGTCTAGTATGAAAATTGGATGAAACATGGCCTTCAGATTGTGGTGTTGTGTTCCAGGAGTATCCAGTCTGAAAATTCAAGAAACGTGGTCCCTGGTGGAAGAGTGGAGTTTTCTGTAGGCCGAAACCTACATACTAGTAAACATATTGGCTAGTACAAGAGCTAGGGGGTTGTAGCTCCCTTCTAGTAGTAGCTGGAGAATGAGAGAAGGTTGTAGCCTTCCGCAGGTGTGTGCCTGCATACTGGTATGAGTCTGCACTAGTACAAGTTTGTAAACAGATTTTCTTATTATTAAAAGAAGACAAAGACGACAACAACAGGTGGTTTTTACCCACATTGGGTTTCCACCTTATATCTCGGTGTTCATGTGTGTTGCTTATGTGTGATCCTTTATTCTGCTTTTACTGCATTGTCTAATAAATCTCTGATATACTGGTTAAAGCTTAATACATGATAAATTGTCTAAATAAAAAGTTCCCTACATATACGCTGGTTGCTTTAAGTATAGTCGTGTGTACACGCTAGTTCACTTAGTTGAAGTAGCGTATATAAATATGTTTGGGAAATAAAATCATAGATCTGATAATACTGATTCACCCCCCTCTCAATATTATTTCCAACAATGCATGCTCATCTAGGGTTGTGATCTACATGCTTGTACAACTCTATGTTGTGACTCATCAAAGGCTATGTTGCACACCTCTATTCCCTGTTTATCCTCAAGGAGAATGGTATCCCCTTGTTCACTTGAGACTTGCTCTGCTACTGGAGATGGTGAAGCATGTGGGGTGACCTCAGTTGCTTTTGGCATGAGGTCGGTGTCTTGATCCTATTCCGATTGCTCCATCTCCATGTCCATTTGTTCTACTATCGATTCATCCTGTAGAGCAAGTTCCTGCTCCTGCGGCTGCTCACCCTATTCCTCATCTTCTACTGGCTCAGAGTCTTCAACTTGTATTGGTGCGGCTTACTCTTTTTGTGCACCTTGTGCTTCTTCCTATTCCTATTCATGTTGCGCTTCCTTCTCTCTTCTACACAAATCTTATTCTTGTTTCAACTTCTTCTCTACTTCCTGAAACTTCCTCTCTGCTTCTTGCAGTCTTTGCTTCTCCCTATTTCTTTGTGCTATTATCTTGTTGCGATGTCGCCTCTTTGCATCTATCTCCAAATCTACTCTTTCCACAAGTGGGTCTTCCTTAAAATTGTAAGTTTGTTCCGTCTCTATGCTTTCGATAATCTTCCTCTTTCCTTTGTCTTGCAAAGGTTTTTTGCTTTCTGTTACTATTGTTGATGCTCCCCGTGGTGTTGCTGCCTTGACTGTTACTAACCACTCTAATGCCAATCTGACTGGTTCATTGATCCTAGAGGCATTATAAAAATATCTCCATGGGTCTTCCTTTGGCCAATGACACACCCCGTGGATCCAAGAATAGTACACTCTCGCACAGTGGTCCCTACGTAAGCCATATGGATCATATGGATTGAAACTCTTGGTGTCGAACTTAAAATTCTTGAAGTCCTCGACCTTGGCATCCACTTCTTTCAAACTTCGGATCGCGTACAAGCCAATTCACAAAGGAAGCATAGGCCATGGTGCCTTCTTCTTCCTATGCAATCCAACTGATAACCATGTCGATATGTGGTATGCAACCTTCTGCATGACCATCTTGTCTATGGAAAACCTCGACAACATAAGTAGAGATTTTTCCGCATTGTACATCTTGATGAAGGTGCCATCGGGAGAGGCGTACCAATATGTAAAGTTTAGCAATGCCTCCATTGTTGCCTGAGACATGCAAGGAAAATCTTGTTCAAAGATCATCGTGTATAGATGGTAAATGAAATGGTCAAATAGTCTAGCCATGACTCCTCAGTAGCTTCATTCTGAGAGAAACTTGCAATATACCTTCACAACATTCTCTGAAGGTGTTCATGCCCAACCCATGCTAGAAAAATATTAATGGGAACATATTGCATTGAGTAGGTAGGCAGACATGAAGAATCTTGCTTGCTATAGCTTTGGGCATTGGACACATGCACTTTCAGCTGGAGAGCCAACATGTCAGACTAGTTGAAAGGTTTTCCTTCACTTCTAGTTGATCCAACATAACAACCCAACTCTATGGGAAGGTCTACATACTCCCTTGGCCATACAAGAAACATGCAAAGATGAACAAGAATCAATAAGCCTTCATGAGAGCCTTTTTCTTGTATATCTGGTTGAGTGCCATCCTAAACTTTGATGGCTCCCTTACCCAACGCTTCAAGATGTCTCTTGTATTCATGCTGTTGTTGGGAGTGTAGAAAGGTGCATCCATCCTATTCACCAGTTGTGGAAAATGGTACATCTGTTGATAATATTCCATCCCGAAGGAAGCAATCTCTGCTCCGCTGGCACTGCTCAGTATCATTGTCTCAGGGTCAATGTGTGAGACAATCCAGTGGATCACATCTACGCATGGGAAGGCAGGATACCTGGATGCAACCTTGTATAATCCTTACTTATGAATAGTTACATAAACTTGTCAGTCCTCCAAATTATCCTCAAAGCTGCCTGCGAAAATAATGTTCATGTCTGGCCATGTGATCTTTATGTCTTTCGTAATGAACAGGTGTGTCTGTGTACATGAGCAAGCTCATAGACCCTTGCTCAACCAGGTCTCCAGTACTTCTTTCAACTGTGTATTTTGATCCAGCTCTCTGGGAGGCCATGATACTTGTACTGACGAGAAGCTACTCAAAAACCTATGGTACCTAGAGACAAAGAAGACACTCACGAAAAAACAATGTTAGCTAAAAGCATAAAGCAACTCGAGAATCAATCGGGCAACAAACTAGTGACTACTGGGCAAGATTACGCAACATTGACTTTGGGAGACTAGGAGACTGTCAGTTGGAGCTGCACATTACGCAGTCTTAGCTGCCAGTGAGGTTGACAGTTGACTGGAACTAAACATACATTTCACCAACTGAGTTCTCTGTCCACAGTAGGATTAATTTAATCCTCCCTTTTGCAATGCGCAATCCAGTGAGGATGGCTGTTGATTGAAACTGCACAATGTGTATATCAGTCAGGTTGGGTTACTGACTGGAACTGCACATTGTTCAGTTCCAGTGGGCAGGATTGGGGAACTGCCTCCCAAGATTTCACAGAGTATAAAAGGGAGCCAGTGTGGTTAGCCTTACACAATTCCTAGGGGCAAGGCATAACCTTGACTGAAAGGAATGCGTAGAGCATGTTGGGAGACACAAGATCTGGGCCAAGACAACCTGGATCTACCCAATGGAAACCTAAAAACATGAAGGACTGAATGTGTGTGCAAATCCGATGTAGATCTAAGTGAGTAGACATGCATGCAAGTGTAGAAATTAGTCACAAGATAGAACCATGAAGCTCATGAAGAGAGTCGCCGCAACGACAATCGTTAGTGCAGAAACAATGTTATTCATGTGACACTAAGGAAAGGTAATGCAAACCTTGAAACACAACTTCTACAACTTAAAACACATTGAAACGTCAACGATCATTCAATAAAACAAGGAAAACAACACTCATACAAGCCAGGAAATAAAAAGTGACAGAAAAGCGGCAGAAGACATGAAAAGAAACACTTACCAGGAATAATTATGTCGATTGTGTTGAAGCTTCCTAGATGCCTCGATAATGCTAGAGATCCAAGATCAAATGTGAAGAATGAGCTATGAGGCATCATTTAAATAGTTTTGGTGAACTTAGGGTTTATGACACGCATGCCACAAATCTAGGAAAAAGAGACACTTGGAGGGGAGTTTCTAAAATTGACTTTTCATGTAACTCCTGTTGCTAAAAATAGATCCCTAAAATATAGGGATGATTTTTCGATTTTTTCTTTTTCTTTTTTGAGAAAATATGCTTATCATGCAAGGAAGGATTGTGCAGTTCTGGAGGGAATTGGGCAACTTACTAGAACATGCAGCAGACAATCACTGAGGGAAAATATTTTGTGATATTTCTGGGCTAAGTGGGCCGGGATAGTTGGCCAACTCTACGCAATTTTCCATAACAGTCTTGCTGGACTGCTCTGCGCATTTATGGAGAGCAGTGCCAACTAGACTGCTCTGCATATTTTGGAGAGCAGTGACGACTAGCCTGCTCTGCACATTTTTGGAGAGCAGTGCCGACTGGCCTGCTCTGCACATTTTTTGAGTATAAGGAAATTGTTGGGCTGCTCTGCGCAATTCCTGAGGGGAAGATAGACTAACCTCCAGGATTGCACAATTTTTCCTCATAGCCCAATGATTAGATGTGAACCAAGTGTTGGGTCAGCTTTTGGTTGACCGACATGATAAGTGAGTGAACACATGTTGTTAGGCGAAAAATAAAATCAAATAAACACAAGTACTTGATCAGTGCAAGATAGTTGCTATGATTTCGAGGAGGAAGGCTCCAAAATGAAGCAAAGGAAAAATTTTGGAGGGTGGTTGTAGCCACTACAACATTGGAGACACACTGGTAGAACTCCAGCTCTCTATATGGACCTTGTTTGTGAAAAGTGAGTCTAACTCCTCAATAAGTATTTTTTAATTCCTTGATCGTCATGGCTTCAACACTAAGCGTTAGTTAAAGACATGGTCCCTGCCATTCTCTTGGTCGGTCAACAAACATACCAAGCCAAGTCAACTGAGCTGCTTTAATTGGGGATGAGGGGTATATTGGTGCAAAAGTAATATAGATGTCAGGGTCTTTGTTTCATCTCTGGTGTTGCTCCACTGCCAGTAGGCCTGGATAGTACCTCGACAAAGTCACGCAGGAACACAAGCATCGCTCCACTGCTAGCGAGCCTGGTTAGTACCTCGATAGAGTTACTTGCATCACCTCTCTATGCACAAAGCCCTTCTCTTCTTTCGCCTTATTTTTTTCCATTTTTTCATTTTCATTTTAAGAATTGTTCATAGGAACTTATTTATTTTAGAGGCGGAAGAGGGATCTTGACTTATTGAGAGAAGAAGAGGTTGTCCCTTCTAAGAATTATTTTATATATACCTCTGACAAAACTTGATAATATTTCCCCCTCTCCTTACTCTACTTGACTGAGATGACAAGGGTTAACCCAAAGGAATCGATTATAGTAGGCATACTAGTTAAAAGTGCAAGTATTGTGTTTTCACCAAGATTCACTCTTAACAGAACGTATTTTCCATCAGGGTATCATCGACTGAATA
This sequence comes from Pinus tabuliformis, assembly GCA_031772625.1. Classification (NCBI taxonomy): domain Eukaryota; kingdom Viridiplantae; phylum Streptophyta; class Pinopsida; order Pinales; family Pinaceae; genus Pinus; species Pinus tabuliformis. The sequence goes on from CM062808.1 coordinate 355,699,048, forward strand.
AAAAAAGCTCTTCATAAAGATAGAGGAGACCAGATAACTAGGTGTTTATAGCTTTACAAGTCCCCTTATACTTCACCTTTCTTGTCTCGAGATCCACACACGGTTTCATGCAAAACTAAACCTATGGGTAAAAAACAAGCAAATAAACAAGAAAGCAAAGGACAAAAGTAAATGAAAGAAAATCAAGAAATCAAAGCAAGAAACACAAACAAAGTAAACAAAGCAAGCATGCAAAAAAAGAAAAACAAGAAATAAAATGCTACTCCTACTCCTAAACTAAACAATGCATGGGCCTCTTCATGTAAAGTGATATTTCCAATGCATCCATCGACACATTAGTTGATCCATGTTGATGAAGGCATAGTTTACGAGAAAGGTAAGTTTGTAAACTAGCAAACAAGAAAAATATAACAGTGAAGACCAACACGCTCCAAGTTTAAAACTATCCATAGAAAAGAAAATAATAAAAGTGCAAGATAATAATTCACATACATATCATGGTTATGCAACACATATGCGCAGATGAAAAACATGCACACTCTTTTGACTATGACAAACGAGCAAACATGAGAAAGAAAGATAACTTACATTTAGCAAGAGTGCTCATTGTGTATGATTCCTCCTCTTCATGAGTGATGGGATCACATGATTCAAGTGGAGGATGTGGAATATTTGAACTAGAATGATCTTCAATGTAAACATGAGAATGATTGGGAGCCTTGGGTGTTTCATCACGTGGAATCGTCCTCAAGATAGCGAGGGCCTGACATAACCATAAGCTCGAGCTAAAGTGCCTCAACATCTTGAGGGGTTTCGACTTCAGCATCGGGTAGATCATCAAAGATGGGTGGCTTAGGAAGATCAACAACGATTGAATCATCATCGTGATCAAATGAAGGAGTAAAGAGATCACGACCAGAAAATTTGAAAAATTCAACGACATCCTCATGATCACATGAATTGTACGGAGGAGTTGATGAAAATCAAGAATGTTCACCCTCTTCATTTCTAGAAATGATAGATGAAATATCGAGTGGATTTTCAAGGAAATATGTGTCCTCTCCATTGTGCAATGATAAACTAACATCCAGTGTATTCTAAGAATGATCAGAAGGATATGCATTCGGGAATGAACTCTCACACAAAAAATTAACAATGGGAGAATCACCAAATATGTCAGGAAAAAGTGGATAAGGTGCTGACAGAAGGAGGTCATCCTTCGTTGTGGGTTCTTCTTTAGATTCCCAAACATATGCATCATAAATGATAGCACAGGTTCGCTGCTCAACACCAACTTCGTCGATAACTTGATCCTCATGAAAAACAAGTGTGGAGTTTGGAACGAAAGCACACATCACAGTACAATCCAGAGGATCAATGGAACATGGGGACTGAGGTCGAGGAAATAATTTCACGTTACAACCATCAATATTGCAAGCCAAATCTGCGCAGAAATCAAGAGCAGGTGGGGTGGGAGGATATGACAATTCAACATATGGGTGAACACCTTCTCCCACCTTGCACTATGGGGATAAAGCTGTTTGATGAGATGAGGATGGATAGTCACTTGTGATAGCAACCTTGTCCGCCTTGGATTTAACAAATCTAACACCGAGGTATGATGGGTGAAGTTTGAATGATTCTAACATTGTGGATTTTCATATATGTGAAGAAGGTATTGAAATATTTTTCGAATAAATTTCCAATCAATTTCATCCTCTAGGATTTGAAAGATGAGATTATGAAAGTGATCCCAAAACTATACAAGGGATTCATCAGGTGCTTCCCATAATTGCAACAATTTATTTTTGAGTGCATTAAAGTCATAATGATGGAAAGCACGATCTATCTCTTCAATGAACTAGTTGAATAGTGAATAGGTTTATTAGGCAATGTGATACACCATTGCAATGGGTGGCCTCGAAACGTGAATGTGAACAATGAGCATGCCATATAATCCTTAAGGTCTTCCAAGGTATCATAGATATCTTCGAAAGCAGCTCTATGGCTAGGCCAAGATGTTTGACCTTCACCTTCATATGTGTATTGTGACAAGAGATTGAAAAACTCCCTCGAGACTTCAAACACATTTCCATAAGACATACATCCCAGAGGGTGAATTGTAACATAAGTCATGATAGATGTGCAGGGATTCAAAACAGATTTTGAGGACCCAATTTGTCATCTCACCCTCCTTCTATTGCCATAAATGTTGACGGTGCTAGACCCACCAACATGTCATGGGATATCCCCAGTAAGAAGTCCCAACTAGACCTCATATTGTTTGGAGTAGGAGTCCCAGCAGTGGATAGTAAACTTATGCCTTGACTGTGATAGCGCATAGAGGTAAGCATGATATTTTTGTCAAATTCAAGTGTGTTACCTTGCAACGAGTCAAGAGATATGCATGGGGAGATTCTAACACACAAGGGGGGAAAATGAAGTGTGTCCCTTAGAAACCTGTAATAGTACATAGCCTAAAAGGAACACACGAGTTGAATGACATCACAAGCTGGAAAGTAGAATAGTCGAAAATCCAAAGTGATGGGTTAAATAAACAATAAGACTTCAACATAATTCATACAATCATATATGAAATATTTCATACAAAAATGCATAAGTGAAACAACATACATTACTAAAGTAACCATAATAATAAAACTACAATAAAAACTTATGCATGAAGATGTGATGGCTCTGTTATATTATATAAAAGTGAAAGTTCCATCTATACATATAACCATGACAACCACTAGCCCAAATAGTGGAACGTTACAGTCAACACCACATGCTCCTCCAAAGATATGTATTCACTCTACACTATGGAGAAGCCAAGGTTCGTTACAATACTTTCCAAGCCCTCTCTAAGCAATGCCTAACAAAATCTTGACACCCAAAAGACTCTTCTATATGAGTTATGAGGCTATATTTATAACAAAGGGTGGGGTGACCCTTGACATTCCCCTTTGTGACTCTTGGACTACCCTCATGACTCTTCAACTTCATTACATAACTCTTTACTTAACATATGACCATTTGCATTCCACTAATGACACTTGGAATTTCATTTTACATCAGGTTTACAATAACAATACATTTTCCATATATACCCATGTGGGACAAAAATAGGCTTGATTCAGCTAGAAAAGACAACACTAAGACTTAGACGACTGTATAAATACAAATTCATCAACATCCTCTATGTGATCCTCGATGAAGAACTAATGCAATGATTGATAGTGTGCAATGGTGTCCGCATACTCTTTGATGATGTTTTCCTGGAAACGAACTCTTGCCTCCATTTCTTCTGATTATACCGATTTGGAACCTCTATCCAACTCATCCTGTAACAGGTGGAACTTAGTCAAGAGCGAGGTTGGACCGATGATGTACATTCGCATGTTATCTATGCTGACTTAAAAATCCACTGGTAGCCATGAGCATCAACTGATCAAAGTACATGTTGAGATCTAGTATGAATTGGTTCTTCTCTTTGGCCTCGGTGAGCATACCAATCGACAGGATGCCATACTTTCTCACCACGACATCCAAAAATTTGAACAACTGTGCGTATGAAGCATCAACATTGGTGATGAGCAGTGGGAGTTCCTCATAGTTTCGGATCAGACTCCGGATGTGTACTTTTTCCAACTCTACGTGAGGCTTCATCATCTTGTGCAAGTGAAGCGGGGCTCCCTTATACCTCATTGTCCATGTGAGTACATGATCAACAACAACGTGTATATATGTGAGTGTTCGCGCTATCTTGGTGTAGCGCTGCTAATGACCATGTAGATGGACAACTACCTTGGGCACGGTGATGAACATGTCATGCAGTCTCCACGTGACTGTATCAAGAGTCGATACTTCAACAAGTATGAATTTCTTCATCTCTGCCCTGGAAGATCTTGTTGATTGTTCCTCTCTCGGCCTCGATGCTTGCAACTCCTTACCATGCGCTCATTTTCTACTATCAAGAACTTCACACTTGAGCTCGTGGCTTTGACATAAGCCTTTGTAGCATCGGCCAAGGAAACTGGATGTCCTTGTACATATGACACAATCACCCATTCTTCAAAGTGTGCAGGTGATGCATGCTCATCTAGGGTGTGCACTCTACATGCTTGTAAAACTCTGTGTCATGACTCATCAAAGGCTATGTTGTACACATTTGTTCCTGGATTATCCTAAAGGAGAATGGTACCCCCTTATTCACTTGGGACTTGCTCTACTACTTGAGCTGGTGAAGCCTATGGGGTGACCAAAGTTGATTTTGGCATGAGGAGTGTCTTGATTCTATTCCAACTACTCCATCTCCATGTCCATCTGTTCTACTATTGGTTCATTCTGTAGAGCAAGTTCATGTTCTGGCTGCTCCATCTTCATGTCCATCTGTTCTACTATCGGTTCATTATGTGGAGCAAGTTCTTGTTAATGTGGATGCTCACCATGTTCCTCATCCACTGCTTGTTCATAGTCTTCAACTTGTATCGACACAGTTTGTATTGTCTGTGTGCCTTGTGCTCCCTCGTGTTCCTTTTCCTGTTTCTATTCATGTTGCGCCTCCTTCTCTCTTATGTGAAACTCTTGTTCTTCTTTGATATTTTTCTCTACTTCCTACAACTTTCTCTCTACTTCTTCCAATATTTGCTTCTCCCTCTTTATTTCCACTATTCACCTATCGTGATATCACCTCTTTTCATCTATCTCCAAAGCTACTCTTTCTACAAGTGGGTCTTTCTTAAACTTGTAGCTTTGCTCCGTCTCTGTGGTTTCGACAATGTTCCTCTTTCCTTTGTCTTGCACAATCTTGTTGATGTTGTTGTTGTTGCTCCCTTTGGTGATGATGCCTTGAGTGCTACTAGCCACTCTACTGCAATGCTGACCAGTCCATTGATCCTAGAGGCGTTATAACAATATCTCCATGGGTCTTCCTCTATCCAATGACACATCCTATGGATACAAGAATAGTACACTCTCACACAGTGGTCCTTGTATAAGCCATGTGGATCGTACGGATTGAAACTCTTGGTGCCGAACTTAAACTTCTTGAAGTCATGTACCTCGCCATCCGCTTCTTTCAAACTTCGGATCGCATACAACCCAATTTGCAAAGGAAGCATAGGACGTGGTGCCTTCTTCTTCCTGTGAAATCTAGTTGATAACCTTGTCGAGATGTGGTATGAAACCTCCTGCATGACCAACTTGTCCATGGAAAACCTTGGAAACACATGCAAGGCTTTCTCTGCACTGTACATCCTAATGAAGGTACCATCAGGGTGAGGCGTACCAATCTACAATGTTTAGCGACACCTCCATTGCTGCCTAGGACATGTAATGCAGATCTTGTTCAAAGATCATCATGTGTAGAGGGGAAATGAAATGGTCTGATAGTCTATCCATGACTCCTCAGTAGATGTATTCTGAGAACAACTTGCAATATATGTTCGCAACATTCTCTAAAGGTGTCCATGCCCAACCCATGCCAGGAAACTGTTGATGGGCATATATTGCATCAAGAAGGCAGGCAGATATGAAGAATCTTTCTTGTTGATCCTTGGGAGAACTCTAGGCACTGGATACATATTGTTGGCTTAGTAGTGCCCATTGGGACAAGGTCCCCTAGGGTCAATTTTGGGGCAAAAGCCCAAGTTTAGGGGCAAAAAGCCCAAGTTTTGGTGTAAAGAATGTAAAGTCTCTTCAAGATGTGGTCGTGGAGCGTGTAGATAGTAAATGAAATGGTCAAATAGTCTAGCCATGACTCCTCAGTAGCTTCATTCTGAGAGAAACTTGCAATATACCTTCACAACATTCTCTGAAGGTGTTCATGCCCAACCCATGCTAGAAAACTATTAATGGGAACATATTGCATTGAGTAGGTAGGCAGACATGAAGAATCTTGCTTGCTATAGCTTTGGGCATTGGACACATGCACTTTCAGCTGGAGAGCCAACATGTCAGACTAGTTGAAAGGTTTTCCTTCACTTTCTAGCTGATCCAACATAACAACCCAACTCTATGGGAAGGTCTACGTACTCCCTTGGCCATACAAGAAACATGCAAAGATGAACAAGAATCAATAAGCCTTCATGAGAGCCTTTTTCTTGTATATCTGGTTGAGTGCCATCCTAAACTTTGATGGCTCCCTTACCCGACGCTTCAAGATGTCTCTTGTATTCATGCTGTTGTTGGGAGTGTAGAAAGGTGCATCCATCCTATTCACCAGTTGTGGAAAATGGTACATCTGTTGATAATATTCCATCCTGAAGGAAGCAATCTCTGCTCCGCTGGAACTGCTCAGTATCATTGTCTCAGGGTCAATGTGTGAGACAATCCAGTGGATCACATCTACGCATGGGAAGGCAGGATACCTGCATGCAACCTTGTATAATCCTTACTTATGAATAGTTACATAAACTTGTTAGTCCTCCAAATTATCCTCAAAGCTGCCTGCGAAAATAATGTTCATGTCTGGCCATGTGATCTTTATGTCTTTCGTAATGAACCGGTGTGTCTGTGTACACGAGCAAGCTCATAGACCCTTGCTCAACCAGGTCTCCAGTACTTCTTTCAACTGTGTATTTTGATCCAGCTCTCTTGGAGGCCATGATACTTGTACTGATGAGAAGCTACTCAAAAACCTATGGTACCTAGAGACAGAGAAGACACTCATGAAAAAACAATGTTAGCTAAAAGCATAAAGCAACTCGAGAATCAATCGGGCAACAAACTGGTGACTACTGGGCAAGATTGCGCAGCATTGACTTTGGGAGACTAGGAGACTGTCAGTTGGAGTTGCACATTACGCAGTCTTAGCTGCCAGTGAGGTTGACTGTTGACTGGAGCTAAAGATACATTGCACCAACTGAGTTCTCTGTCCACTGTAGGATTAATTTAATCCTCCCTTTTGCAATGCGCAATCCAGTGAGGATGGCTCTTGATTGAAACTGCACAATGTGTATATCAGTTAGGTTGGGTTACTGACTGGAACTGCACATTGTTCAGTTCCAGTGGGTAAGACTGGGGAACTGCCTCCCAAGATTTCACAGAGTATAGAAGGGAGCCAGTGTGGTTAGCCTTACACAATTCCTAGGGGCAAGGCATAACCTTGACTGAAAGGAATGCGTAGAGCATGTTGGGAGACACAAGATCTGGGCCAAGACAACCTGGATCTGCCCAATGGAAACCTAAAAACGTGAAGGACTGAATGTGTGTGAAAATCCGATGTAGATCTAAGTGAGTAGACATGCATGCAAGTGTAGAAATTAGTCACAAGATAGAACCATGAAGCTCATGAAGAGAGTCGCCGCAACGACAATCGTTAGTGCAGAAACAATGTTATTCATGTGACACTAAGGAAAGGTAATGCAAACCTTGAAACACAACTTCTACAACTTAAAACACATTGAAACGTCAACGATCATTCAATAAAACAAGGAAAACAACACTCATATAAGCCAGGAAATAAAAAGTGACAGAAAAGCGGCAGAAGACATGAAAAGAAACACTTACCAGGAATAGTTATGTCGATTGTGCTGAAGCTTCCTAGATGCCTCGATAATGCTAGAGATCCAAGATCAAATGTGAATAATGAGCTCTGAGGCATCATTTAAATAGTTTTGGTGAACTTGGGGTTTATGACACGCATGCCACAAATCTAGGAAAAAGAGACACTTGGAGGGGAGTTTCTAAAATTGACTTTTCATGTAACTCCTGTTGCTAAAAATAGATCCCTAAAATATAGGGATGATTTTTCGATTTTTTCTTTTTCTTTTTTGAGAAAATATGCTCATCATGCAAGGAAGGATTGTGCAGTTCTGGAGGGAATCGGGCAACTTACTAGAACATGCAGCGGACAATCACTGAGGGAAAATATTTTGTGATATTTCTGGGCTAAGTGGGCCGGGATAGTTGGCCAACTCTACGCAATTTTCCATAACAGTCTTGCTGGACTGCTCTGCGCATTTATGGAGAGCAGTGCCAACTAGACTGCTCTGCATATTTTGGAGAGCAGTGACGACTAGCCTGCTCTGCACATTTTTGGAGAGCAGTGCCGACTGGCCTGCTCTGCACATTTTTTGAGTATAAGGAAATTGTTGGGCTGCTCTGCGCAATTCCTGAGGGGAAGATAGACTAACCTCCAGGATTGCACAATTTTTCCTCATAGCCCAATGATTAGATGTGAACCAAGTGTTGGGTCAGCTTTTGGTTGACCGACATGATAAGTGAGTGAACACATGTTGTTAGGCGAAAAATAAAATCAAATAAACACAAGTACTTGATCAGTGCAAGATAGTTGCTATGATTTCGAGGAGGAAGGCTCCAAAATGAAGCAAAGGAAAAATTTTGGAGGGTGGTTGTAGCCACTACAACATTGGAGACACTGGTAGAACTCCAGCTCTCTATATGGACCTTGTTTGTGAAAAGTGAGTCTAACTCCTCAAGAAGTATTGTTTAATTCCTTGATCGTCATGGCTTCAACACTAAGCTTGAGTAAAAGACATGGTCCCTGCCATTCTCTTGGTCGGTCAACACACATACCAAGCCAAGTCAACTGAGCTGCTTTGATTGGGAATGAGGGGTATATTGGTGCACAAGTAATATAGATGTCAGGGTCTTTGTTTCATCTCTGGTGTTGCTCCGCTGCCAGTAGGCCTGGATAGTACCTCGACAAAGTCACGCAGGAACACAAGCATCGCTCCACTGCTAGCAAGCCTGGTTAGTACCTCGATAGAGTTACTTGCATCACCTCTCTATGCACAAAGCCCTTCTCTTCTTTCACCTTATTTTTTTTCCATTTTTTCATTTTAATTTTAAGAATTGTTCATAGGAACTTATTTATTTTAGAGGCGGAAGAGGGATCTTGACTTATTGAGAGAAGAAGAGGTTGTCCCTTCTAAGAATTATTTTATATATACCTCTGACAAAACTTGATAATATTTCCCCCTCTCCTTACTCTACTTGACTGAGATGACAAGGGTTAACCCAAAGGAATCGATTATAGTAGGCGTACTAGTTAAAAGTGCAAGTATTGTGTTTTCACCAAGATTCACTCTTAACAGAATGTATTTTCCATCAGGGTATCATCGACTGAATAAAACAAGCTCTTCATAAAGATAGAGGATACCAGATAACTAGGTGTTTATAGCTTTACAAGTCCCCTTATACTTCACCTTTCTTGTCTCGAGATCCACACACGGTTTCATGCAAAACTAAACCTATGGGTACAAAACAAGCAAATAAACAAGAAAGCAAAGGACAAAAGTAAATGAAAGAAAATCAAGAAATCAAAGCAAGAAACACAAAAAAAGTAAACAAAGCAAGCATGCAAAAAAAGAAAAACAAGAAATAAAATGCTACTCCTACTCCTAAACTAAACAATGCATGGGCCTCTTCATGTAAAGTGATATTTCCAATGCATCCATCGGCACATTAGTTGATCCATGTTGATGAAGGCATAGTTTACGAGAAAGGTATGTTTGTAAACTCGCAAACAAGAAAAATATAACAGTGAAGACCAACACGCTCCAAGTTTAAAACTATCCATAGAAAAGAAAATAATAAAAGTGCAAGATAATAATTCACATACATATCATGGTTTTGCATCACATATGCGCAGATGAAAAACATGCACACTCTTTTGACTATGACAAACGAGCAAACATGAGAAAGAAAGATAACTTACATTTAGCAAGAGTGCTCATTGTGTATGATTCCTCCTCTTCATGAGTGATGGGATCACGTGATTCAAGTGGAGGATGTGGAATCTTTGAACTAGAATGATCTTCAATGTAAACATGAGAATGATTAGGAGCCTTGGGTGTTTCATCACGTGGAATCGTCCTCAAGATAGCGAGGGCCTGGCATAACCATAAGCTCGAGCTAAAGTGCCTCAACATCTTGAGGGGTTTCGACTTCAGCATCGGGTAGATCATCAAAGATGGGTGGCTTAGGAAGATCAACAACGATTGAAACATCATCGTGATCAAATGAAGGAGTAAAGAGATCACGACTAAAAAATTTGAAAATTTCAACGACATCCTCATGATCACATGAATTGTACGGAGGAGTTGATGAAAATCAAGAATGTTCACCCCCTTCATTTCTAGAAATGATAGATGAAATATCGAGTGGATTTTCAAGGATATATGTGTCCTCTCCATTGTGCAATGATAAACTGACATCCAGTGTATTCTAAGAATGATCAGAAGGATATGCATTCGGGAATGAACTCTCACACAAAAAATTAACAATGGGAGAATCTCCAAATATGTCAGGAAAAAGTGGATAAGGTGCTGACAGAAGGAGGTCATCCTTCGTTGTGGGTTCTTCTTTAGATTCCCAAACATATGCATCATAAATGATAGCACAGGTTCGCTGCTCAACACCAACTTCGTCGATAACTTGATCCTCATGAAAAACAAGTGTGGAGTTTGGAATGAAAGCACACATCACAGTACAATCCAGAGGATCAATGGAACATGGGGACTGAGGTCGAGGAAACAATTTCACGTTACAACCAACAATATTGCAAGCCAAATCTGCGCAGAAATCAAGAGCAGGTGGGGTGGGAGGATATGACAATTCAACATATGGGTGAACACCTTCTCCCACCTTGCACTATGGGGATAAAGCTGTTTGATGAGATGAGGATGGATAGTCACATGTGATAGCAACCTTGTCCGCCTTGGATTTAACAAATCTAACACCGAGGTATGATGGGTGAAGTTTGAATGATTCTAACATTGTGGATTTTCATATATGTGAAGAAGGTATTGAAATATTTTACGAATAAATTTCCAATCAATTTCATCCTCTAGGATTTGAAAGGTGAGATTATGAAAGTGATCCCAAAACTATACAAGGGATTCATCAGGTGCTTCCCATAATTGCAACAATTTATTTTTGAGTGCATTAAAGTCATAATGATGGAAAGCATGGTCTATCTCTTCAATGAACTAGTTGAAGAGTGAATAGGTTTATTAGGCAATGTGATACACCATTGCAATGGGTGGCCTCGAAACGTGAATGTGAACAATGAGCATGCAATATAATCCTTAAGGTCTTCCAAGGTATCATAGATATCTTCGAAAGCAGCTCTATGGCTAGGCCAAGATGTTTGAACTTCACCTTCATATGTGTATTGTGACAAGAGATTGAAAAACTCCCTCGAGACTTCAAACACATTTCCATAAGACATACATCCCAGAGGGTGAATTGTAACATAAGTCAACATAGATGTGCAGGGATTCAAAACAGATTTTGAGGACCCAATTTTTCATCTCACCCTCCTTCTATTGCCATAAATGTTGACGGTGCTAGACCCACCAACATGTCATGGGATATCCCCAGTAAGAAGTCCCAACTAGACCTCATATTGTTTGGAGTAGGAGTCCCAGCAGTGGATAGTAAACTTATGCCTTGACTGCGATAGCGCACAGAGGTAAGCATGATATTTTTGTCAAATTCAAGTGTGTTACCTTGCAACGAGTCAAGAGATATGCATGGGGAGGTTCTAACACACAAAGGGGGAAAATGAAGTGTGTCCCTTAGAAGCCTGTAATAGTACATAGCCTAAAAGGAACACACGAGTTGAATGACATCACAAGCTGGAAAGTAGAATAGTCGAAAATCCAAAGTGATGGGTTAAATAAACAATAAGACTTCAACATAATTCATACAATCATATATGAAATATTTCATACAAAAATGCATAAGTGAAACAACATACATTACTAAAGTATCCATAATAATAAAACTACAATAAAAACTTATGCATGAAGATGTGATGGCTCTGTTATATTATATAAAAGTGAAAGTTCCATCTATACATATAACCATGAAAACCACTAGCCCAAATAGTGGAACGTTACAGTCAAAACCACATGCTCCTCCAAAGATATGTATTCACTCTACACTATGGAGAAGCCAAGGTTCGTTACAATACTTTCCAAGCCCTCTCTAAGGAATGCCTAGCAAAATCTTGACACCCAAAAGACTCTTCTATATGAGTTATGAGGCTATATTTATAACAAAGGGTGGGGTGACCCTTGACATTCCCCTTTGTGACTCTTGGACTACCCTCATGACTCTTCAACTTCATTACATAACTCTTTACTTAACATATGACCATTTGCATTCCACTAATGACACTTGGAATTTCATTTTACATCAGGTTTACAATAACAATACATTTTCCATATATACCCATGTGGGACAAAAATAGGCTTGATTCAGCTAGAAAAGACAACACTAAGACTTAGACGACTGTAGAAATACAAATTCATCAACATCCTCTATGTGATCCTCGATGAAGAACTAATGCCATGATTGATAGTGTGCAATGGTGTCCGCATACTCTTTGATGATGTTTTCTTGGAAACGAACTCTTGCCTCCATTGCTTCCGAGTATACCGATTTGGAACCTCTATCCAACTCATCCTGTAACAGGTGGAACTTAGTCATGAGCGAGGTTGGACCGATGATGTACATTCGCATGTTATCTATTCTGACTTAAAAATCCACTGGTAGCCATGAGCATCAACTGATCAAAGTACATGTTGAGATCTAGTATGAATTGGTTCTTCTCTTTGGCCTCGGTGAGCATACCAATCGACAGGATGCCATAATTTCTCACCACGACATCCAAAAATTTGAACAACTGTGCGTATGAAGCATCAACATTGGTGATGAGCAGTGGGAGTTCCTAATAGTTTCGGATCAGACTCCGCATGTGTACTTTTTGCAACTCTACGTGAGGCTTCATCATCTTGTGCAAGTGAAGCGGGGCTCCCTTATACCTCATTGTCCATGTGAGTACATGATCAACAAGTTCATGCTATCTTGGTGTAGCGCTGCTAATGACCATGTAGATGGACAACTACCTTGGGCACGGTGATGAACATGTCATGCAGTCTCCACGTGACTGTATCAAGAGTCGATACTTCAACAAGTATGAATTTCTTCATCTCTGTCCTAGAAGATCTTGTTGATTGTTCCTCTCTCGGCCTCGATGCTTGCAACTCCTTACCATGCGCTTGTTTTCTACTATCAAGAACTTCACACTTGAGCTCGTGGCTTTGACATAAGACTTTGTAGCATTGGCCAAGGAAACTGGATGTCCTTGTACATATGACACAATCACCCATTCTTCAAAGTGTGCAGGTGATGCATGCTCATCTAGGGTGTGCACTCTACATGCTTGTAAAACTCTATGTCATGACTCATCAAAGGCTCTGTTGTACACATTTGTTCCTGGATTATCCTAAAGGAGAATGGTACCCCCTTATTCACTTGGGACTTGCTCTACTACTTGAGCTGGTGAAGCCTATGGGGTGACCAAAGTTGATTTTGGCATGAGGTCAGTGTCTTTATTCTATTCCAACTAATCCATCTCCATGTCCATCTTTTCTACTATTGGTTCATTCTGTAGAGCAAGTTCCTGTTCTGGCTGCTCCATCTCCATGTCCATCTGTTCTACTATCGGTTCATTATGTGGAGCAAGTTCTTGTTCATGTGGGTGCTCACCATGTTCCTCATCCACTGCTTGTTCATAGTCTTCAACTTGTATCGACACGGTTTGTATTGTCTGTGTGCCTTGTGCTTCCTCGTGTTCCTTTTCCTGTTTCTATTCATGTTGCGCCTCCTTCTCTCTTATGTGAAACTCTTGTTCTTCTTTGAGATTTTTCTCTACTTCCTACAACTTTCTCTCTACTTCTTCCAATATTTGCTTCTCCCTCTTTATTTCCACTATTCACCTATCGTGATATCACCTCTTTTCATCTATCTCCAAAGTTACTCTTTCTACAAGTGGGTCTTTCTTAAACTTGTAGCTTTGCTCCGTCTCTGTGGTTTCGACAATGTTCCTCTTTCCTTTGTCTTGCACAATCTTGTTGATGTTGTTGTTGTTGCTACCTGTGGTGATGATGCCTTGAGTGCTACTAGCCACTCTACTGCAAGGCTGACTGGTTCATTGATCCTAGAGGCGTTATAACAATATCTCCATGGGTCTTCCTCTGTCCAATGACACATCCTATGGATACAAGAATAGTACACTCTCACACAGTGGTCCTTGTATAAGCCATGTGGATCGTACGGATTGAAAATCTTGGTGCCGAACTTAAACTTCTTGAAGTCTTGTACCTCGCCATCCGCTTTTTTCAAACTTTGGATCGCATACAACCCAATTTGCAAAGGAAGCATAGGACGTGGTGCCTTCTTCTTCTTGTGAAATCTAGTTGATAACCTTGTCTAGATGTGGTATGAAACCTCCTGCATGACCAACTTGTCCATGTAAAACCTTGGAAACACATGCAAGGCTCTCTCTACACTGTACATCCTAATGAAGGTACCATCGGGGTGAGGCAAATCTACAATGTTTAGCGACGCCTCCAATGCTGCCTAGGACATGTAATGCAGATCTTGTTCAAAGATCATCATGTGTAGAGGGGAAATGAAATGGTCTGATAGTCTATCCATGACTCCTCAGTAGATGTATTCTGAGAACAACTTGCAATATATGTTCACAACATTCTCTAAAGGTGTCCATGCCCAACCCATGCCAGGAAACTGTTGATGGGCACATATTGCATCAAGAAGGTAGGCAGATATGAAGAATCTTTCTTGTTGATCCTTGGGAGAACTCTAGGCACTGGATACATATTGTTGGCTTAGTAGTGCCCATTGGGACAAGGTCCCCTAGGGTCAATTTTGGGGCAAAAGCCCAAGTTTAGGGGCAAAAAGCCCAAGTTTTGGTGTAAAGAATGTAAAGTCTCTGCAAGATGTGGTCGCGGAGCGCGTAGATAGTAAAATGTCATAAAGGGTTTTACCTTTTTGTTATGTAAGTTGTGTCAACTTTAGTAGATCTACCCATGGTCCCTGAACCATGGGATTATATAAAAAGGAGAGTCTTAGAGAGTATAAGGCATAGAGGATAAAGAAGAATGAAGATGTAATGGGTCATTAAGAGTAAGAGCAAAGAAGTCGTGAGTAGAAGGGAGGCTTTGCAGCTGTGTGTGCAAAGGCCTAGAGTAGAGTCCACAACATGGACCCCTGCAGCTGAGTGCACAGGGAAGTCTTGAGCCTGTAAGAAGAATTGAAGTATCAATATAGAGATTATTCTAGAAATATATGTGTTTTGTCTATCTATTTCTTTTGTGAATGAATGAGCTATTATGTTATGATGAATGAAGGGTTTATGAATTAATATTATATTGATGCGCGATTTTACATTATTTATATTGTCTTATGAATGCAATCAATAATAACTGTTTACGCGAAGCATATCGTGTTGCATGTTAAAGTTATCAAACTCTTAGGTTGATCTGGGTAAACATGGAATTAAGGATAATTACAGAGGCGTGTAAGTGGAGGATTTACCTATTTAGGGTCTGCGAAAGATGGTCGTAGACCTTCGTGAAGGTCTAGATGTTGATAAAAGGAAGTTATATCGATAAGCCTTAAGGGATTATCGATATGCACTAAGGTAGGTTTAGGGCACAAAATGACATTCCACTAATCCCTGGGTGCGGAAACTTGGTTTCAGCATCCCCCCATACTGCTTTGAGTGAGACTTCAATCTACACTCCACGAGTTGATGTCGAAAGGGCCAGTAGTGTAGGGATTTGTTTGGCAAACTTAACTCTGAACCTGGGTCAAGACTCACTAAGCCAACAAATGGTTCCATTGCCAGGACCGGGATCTGCATAAAGAGATGTGTGATGTCGCATCACTAGAATCCAAAAAAGAAAGAAATTGAGGAGTTGTTGGATAGAAAAATCCACGAATTCGGGGCGCAAGAAAACAAGAATCTGCGATTGATGAAAGAATAGTGGTTAGACAGGTAATTGTACATAGAGATACACAAAATTTTCTTCTGTTCCTTCTCGATCAAGCTATATGAGTGGATCGCTAAATTAGCAGATGGTCAGGGAAGGTGGAGGCTTGATAGTCCAATAGTGTGGACCCTAGAGTAAATGCGGAGATTGGAACCCTCTGAAGATAAGATCGTGCGCTCTGTTAATCATTGGCTGGATCGTGTCATCTGAGGATTTGTGACAGAGTTCGCGGTCGATATGTCGGTCATCTATAGCGAAGAAGAGCGAAACTTCTTCAAGGGACCTCGAGGTAAGTATTTAAGATCATAGAATACTTGGATTAAAATGCTTTTGTGTTAAAAACGGGTTATGCAATTACCTTGATGTTTGGAGCTGCGCGAAGTGGAATGTTATTTAGGGATAGAGGGAGAACAAGCCCTGAATATAGCCTGTTGATTGAGCCCCCTCTCAGTGACGACGAAGGAGAAACACAAGCTTCATCGCAAAGCGTTGTCCAGTTAATAAGGCAAGGGTTCCCATGAATACACCATTCGCCCACACCACCTCCATCTTCACCTCCACAACATACACTTTCGCCCACACCACCACCACCTCCACCATCGTTCAATATGGTGAATGCAGTGAAGTTTCCCGTTTTCAAGGCCTTGGGGAATGAGGACCCAGATCCATTTTAGTTCGTTGCGAAGGCTATATGGACAAACCAAAACATTACAGATGATCAGATGAAGAAATCCACGTCGGTCACTGATTTACAGGATCGCGCACCAACGTGGTACATTAAGTACTGCACCGATAACCTGACAACTACGTTGGAAGACATTCAGACCGTGTTTAATAAGGAATTTAATAGACCCAAATCTGAAGCGCAATCAATTGTGTGATTCAAGGAAATCATGATGAAGCCTGGCGAGATGCCTTCTGATCTAGATCAGAGATTGAAATGCAAGATCCGTGAAGTTAACATGAATCTTATGTATGGACAACATTGTGAGTGGTTTGTGGCTTCACTCTTGCCTCATTTAAGGGTTTCTTTATCACAATAAAATATTGGGACCCAAGAAGAGGCCCTGGAGATTACGATGAGACTACATGAGACACCAATTCAAGATGTTGCTTTGGGAGTTCAGCAGATTCACGAGGAGTTGCAGAATATTTGCCTAGAATTCCAAAGTTTGAAGAAGGATAGAGCATCTTGGCCAGAGGTGCATGAAGAAGTTTGGTGTTTGAAATGTAAAAGTTAGGGGCATGATAAAGATCAATTCCCTATCTTCACGAATTATGTTGCAGGAGGAGGGTTGACGCCTTTGAGGCTGGAAGCTCAAGCAGGACCAAGTACAAGGCTCACATTGTGGTGTGCTATCTGTCAGGTAGTTGGAAAACATGTGAAAGACAATTGTCACTTGCTATAGAAATTTGTACAGAAACCGCAACATCTCTTATGCAATTTCTGCAAATCAGTAGGTCACGATGAGTGTAACTGTCGTAGATATGAGGTGATGATGGAAAGAACACTCGTGTATCGAATGAAAAAAGAGACTTAGCATCTGGATCAAGGCGCTGGGGGGCACGTGATGGATATCAGGGTCACAGACGAGGCCGAGGTGGAGGAGGAAAAACGAGAGGTTGAAGACAAGTTATTTGCTACGATTGTGGAGGGCCAAGACACTATGCATAGGAATGTAGGAACCCGACACGGCTATCGTGCCGATACTATACTCAGTTTGGCCACACGACATAAGATTTCCTTGTATTAATATCTAATATGCCGGAAAAGGGGACACAACCTCAACAACCTACCCATGAGGAAGTGAATATCGTGTTGCGAAGTGGAATGAAAACTGGTGAAGATAAGGGAAAGCAGCCTGAAGAAAGTGAATGGGTCCACAAAGCTCCAGAAAAGGAGGTTGGTTTTAATTTGGAGTGTACGAAATAAACCTTCATGGAAGTGAAGAAAAGCTTCACTGAGGCTTCTACCTTAGGAAGTCAGGATAAGAAGTCTGAAGAAAGGGACCCATCCATGCTTAGTACCTTTTTGGAGACATGTATGAAGCTGCTACGCGATAGAAAGGTTGTGAAAGGCTTACAAGAGTTGATAAATAAATGTGTCGGTAAATAAAATGTTGCTGAGAGACAGCACATGGTCAAGAAAATTGGTAAGCATAAGGCAAGAATAGGGCATGCGATGAGGCTCACCATGTAAATAGGCGAATATGAAATGGACTAAGTTATTATGGATCTTGGGTCCGATGCAAATGTTTTTCCTAAACAAACATGTGAGAGAATTGGGAGACCTACGCTGTAGTGGTCTCTGATTCAATTGAGGATGGAAAATTAGTAAAATATTATCCCCATGGGAAGACTGCAGCGAGTGATAGTAGATATCAAAGGCGCAAGCGCGTTGCCTGATTTCGAAGTGATAGAGATTGTCGATGACAACAATCCATACCCTGCGCTCCTTGGGATTGACTGGGCTATTGAAATGAGTGGGGTGATCAATTTGAAGAAGTGGACAATGTCATTTGAGAGGAAATCGCTCCGCGTAGCAGTAACTTTGAACTCTACAGAAGGACACGCTATACTAAACCAGTCCGCGATTATGAAAGTGACGATGATTTGGACCAGATTTACAAAATAACAGCACGAGACCAAGATTGGGTGAATCTGACAACAAATGGATGCATTGCATGGGACCAAAAAAGTTCTTGCACGTCAGATTCAAATGAAGAGATGGAACACTGGCATAATAGGTTCCATGAAGTGTCTAAGCTGCGTTGTAACATGATCACTAAATCGTTGTGATATGTATCATTGGAGGTAAAGAGTTTACCTTATTATGATGGTCTAACTAACGTAGATAAATTTTTGGATGCATTTGAAAGGGAAGTGCCTGAGAAGCATCGCTTCCAAGCACTGGATTTGGTGCTACACGTTATGCCTGCGAGATGGTGGGGAATGCATAGAGATAATTTTGATGGATGGTGCGAATACAGAAGGATGATGAGGGTGCGGTTTGGTCACCCAAAGGTACGATTGACAAAGAAATATGATGGGAAGAGTGATCTGCGTGATCACTTAGAAAAATGTATTGATTCTTATGGAGCAAAGCCACAACTGGAGTGGGTTCATTTGTTCTGTCACACTTTGGATGTAATACCAATGAATTGCTACTTGGAACAGAGCTCCGCCATGACACAGACAAATGGGATATTTTGAGACAGGGATTTTTGTGACATTCAATTTTGAGGATGGATTCAAATGCATCGACGAATCGTTGAGGGAGGTCAAGGTAGCAATCTTCAGAATACCGCAAGATCCCTTGGATTTGATTCAACCAGATTGGATCACCCAGTTGCGCCATGCACTGGAGTGCTACAATGTAACTGTTGAAGAAGAAGAGGAGGATCCAAGGAACATTAATATCCCAAAGGTAGAAGGTCACTGCGAAGTTGAGGGGCCATAGATAGAGAATCCAAATATCACTGCGCTGATGAAAACGAGGCAAGTGAACATTGGAACAGAGGTGGAGCCGAAGTTTGTGAAGATAGGGGACTACTAGGATGATGCTATGGTGGATAAGGTCACTGAGTTGCTCCGCAAATATCGAGATTTTTTCCCTACAAAGTTTTTAGACTTAAAAGGCATCATAGGTGATTTAGGAGTGATGAAAATAACATTGAAACCAGATGCAAAGCCTGTTAAGCAGAGGCCATATCGCCTTAATCCTAAGTACAAGGAAAAGGTATGCTTGGAGTTGGAAAATATGTTGGCAATGGGTATTATTGAATCAATGGAGGAGTCTGATTGGGTAAGTCCAATGGTAGTTTAGGAAAGGAAGCAGAAGGATGAGATGAGGATTTGTGTAGATCTCAGGAAGTTGAACAATGCTCGTGTTCATGATCCTTTTCCAACTCCATTCCCAGATGAGGTATTGGATAATGTTGGTGGACAAGAAGCATATTCGTTTACTGATGGGTTTTCTGGGTACCATCAGATAAATATCGTGCCAGAAGACAGGAGTAAGACTACCTTTGTGACTAAGTGGGGATGCTTTCAGTATATGATAATGGCTTTTGGACTCAAGAATGCGCCAAAAATCTTCTCGTACGTAGTTATTGCAGTGTTCAAAGAGTTCATTCACAAGTTTTTGGAGGTATACTTTGATGATTCGATAGTGTTTGGACTGGTAAAACACCATGTAGCTAGTTTGCTCTTGATGTTGGATACTACCGAAGGTATCATATCGTGCTAAACTTGAAAAAGTGTTTATTTTGTGTCCCTTTCAGAATCTTGCTTAGTCATGTAGTGTGCAGACAGGGATTAATGGTGGACCCTGCTAAGATCACGATCATAATTAATTTAGAGGCGCCAATGAGTGTTAAACAGCTGCACACAATGCTAGATCATAATGGATACTATAAAAATTTCATCAAGAATTATGCCTAGATTACTGCGCCGATGGAAAATATATTGAAGAAGGACGCTACATTCTATTGGAATGAGGAATGTCAACAGAGTCTAGATGCATTGAAAGAGAAAATGGTCACCGCGCCGATCCTAGTCTTTCTGGATTGGAAGAAGGAATTTCATGTGCATGTGGATGCATCATGTATTGCTTTGGGAGCAGTGTTGACACAGGCTGGTGAAGGAGAATTGGAACACCCGATAGCATTCAGGAGCAGGAAGTTGTTGAAGGCTGAAAAAAATTATTTGATGACAGAGCGCAAAGGGTTGGCTATGGTGTACACGCTCTAGAAGTTTAGGCATTACTTGCTAAGCGGACACTTTAATATGTATACCGACCGTTCTGAATTAAAGTACCTGGTCAACAAGCCTGTGTTGGGGGGGGGGGAATATGCAGATGGCTACTACTGTTTTAGGAGTATGATTTTAAAGTAATTGTGAAGCTAGGGCGATTGAATGATGGACCAGATTATCTGTCGTGCATTGAAACAGGAGAGGAGCCTACTAATTTGGTGGACTGCCTGACGTGAAACTCTTTGCGGTGTGCATAGCAGGCAATAATTTTGTAGATATTATCCACTTCCTGACTACAGGAACAGCTCCAGAGGGATACACTAGTCAACAGAAGAAGGAATTGGTGGTGCGCACGGTAGATTTTTTTGTTATTGCAGGTCACTTGTATAAGATGGGATTAGACGAGATACTGTGACGCTATGTGCTTGATTTTGAACGAAGCAGTATCCTAGTTGAAGCTCATGGAGGAGCTGCGGGAGGCCATTATGCAAGGAAAGCAACAACGCAGAAGAATTTATGCATTGGGTTGTGGTGGCCAACATTGCACAAGGATTCCAAAGTGTATTATAGGGCATGTGATGCATGTCAGAGAACCGATAGGCCATTGTGGAGGGATGAGATGCCTTTGAATCCAAAGGTATCATTGTAGCCATTCAAGAAATGGGCAATTGATTTTGTAGGACCGATTTAGCCTCCAGGAAAGAATATGGGTGCACGGTATATCATCACCGCGTCTGAGTATTTGACTAGATGGGCGGAGGCGCAGCCCGTGAAGGACTATACAGGGGAAACGACTATGAATTTCTTATTTGAATACGTGTTGACCAGGTTTGGTTGCCCAAATATTTTAATGAGCGATCGCAGTACACATTTCCTTAATGAAAGAATCAACGCGCTGATAGAGGAGTTCCAAGTTTATCATCAGAAGAGTACGCCATATCATCCTCAGGCCAATGGGATAGTTGAGGTATTTAATAAGATATTGGAGAACACACTGACAAAGGTTTGTAATGTGTAGAGGAGTGATTGGGATCTGTGTGTACCAGCTGTGTTATGGGCCTATATAACTATTTGTAAGAAGCTTACTGGTCAGACACCGTTTAGGTTGGTCTATGGCGTAGAGGTTGTGATGCCTATGGAATATATCGTGCCTAGTCTATGCATAGTGGCATTCATAGGGATGGTAGACCGCGGAGCCTTAGAAGAGCGGTTCACACAGCTGACAGAGCTCGAGTAAGACAGGTTTTTGGATGGATTCCATCAGCAGGTGCATAAGGAACACAAAAAGGCATGGCATGATCGAAAAATAAAACTGTGCACCTTCAAGGTAAATGATTTAGTTTTATTATATGACAACAAGTTTGATAAATTTCCAGGAAAATTTCAGATGCATTGGCTAGGGCCATATGTGATCAAGGAGATTACCGATGGTGGAGTAGTTCAACTTGTGAAATTGAATGGAGATCCATTTCCGAGAAAGGTAAATGGCAGTTGATTGAAGCCATACACCAGGGATCCGACCTAATGAATACATGATGGTAGCATAGTCTTAGTGCTCCAGGCAGCTGCAAGGAGGCACAGGACTATAAACTACACTGCCCGGGTTGTGGAGCTGTGTGACAAGGGGTCCACGTGAAACGAAAGGATGTCACAGTACTAGAAGAAACACGAACGAAGCTGCGCTATAGAGGTGGAGACCACACAACGCAGCTAGAAAATGACCATTACCATCATTGTTCATGATTTGACTGCCAGAAGATAGTTAAAAGGAGTGGGCGACCGACATTTAAGTCATTTAAGGCTGAAAGCAAGTGTGAAATCTTTGGAAATATGCTGACAATCTCACATTTATGGATGGATTTTGGGGAGAACGGTCGAATTTGAATTCAAATTCACCTATAAATTACATGTGGTCATCTAGCGAGAAACACTTTGCATTCTAAGAATTTCTTAGTTGTGTTGTCTCTTGCGCATGAACCGTGTGTTCTATGAGGATTTTTTTGCAAGCCCCGTGTTCGATCAGTATTTCGAGTTAGACAAGAAGCTTATCCGCGACATCATGCTAGTACCAGGTCCCGCAGAAACTGTAAGCGCTGGAGAGATTATTGCCTCTGAGTGAGCTTCCCCTGAAGTTGTGAGTATGGAGGTACCACCTACGGTGCCTACGACGGCGAGGTCGCCTAGGCCGAAACCTACGCCAATGAGAGAGGTCCCTAAGCCGAAGAAGGATAAGCAAAAGAAGTTGATGCTGGTGCATGAGTCACTGAGGAAACATGCAGCTACATAGGCACAACAAAAGGAAAAGTTGCGTGCGAAGGAGAAGGGGAAGGTGGTAGACCTGGAAGCAGAGGAAGGTGTGGAAGACATAGATATTGAGGGGGTAGACCCTATTTCAAAGTTATCGGAGTATATCCCTCTATGCCAGGGCAAAGTAAAAGTACTGAAGGACCTAGATGAGGGTAAGTTCCTCCTTAACACACCCCTATTACCGTAAATACCCTTTGAAGGTCTACACTTGGCACATATATTACATCTGAAACTCTAAGATTTGGGTTTGGCGGACCTCGAGAGGTTCCTCCACTTGGAAAAAAATGTTGGGTGTGGAGCTTGATTATCTTCTTGATTTATAGGTATCGCCACATTGGACCCCAGTTTATAATGTGGCGGCAACGTCGCCCATAAAATATACACTGCTGGGGGGGTCCACTGGGGGCAGTGTCCCCGAAGATAAAAATAGATGCAAAATTGTCTTGTAAAATGTTGTAATTTCGTAGTCAATCTGGGCCGTTCATTAGGCGGAGATTTGATGGTAGAAGTTATGTTTAATTTAGGGTTTTTTTCCCTAGAAAGAAACCCCTCGCTATATATGAGAGAATTGTATTACGTCTAGGTAAATTTGTATTCTGAAATGGAAGAGAGAGGAGATTGAGCGAAAGTAAAGAGGGAATTACAAAAGATCTGTTGTAGGTTGTATCTCTTCAGTTTGTTGGATAATATAAAAGGAAGGACTGGTTGTTTCTCTGTGGATGTAGCCCAAACTGGGTGAACCACGTATATATGTGTCTCTCTCGTTATTATGCGTTTTCTATGTTTATATTTCTGCAATATTTTATGTGTTCCATTGCTCTATAATATATAATTTTCTAACAACTGTATCAGAGCCGAAGGTCTATTTGGATGATAAACTTGCAGGAGAGAAGGGTTCTTGGTTCAAGTAGGAGCAATGGTGGAAGATGGTAGGTTTAGGGTTGAAAATTTTAATGACCAAAACTACCAGTTGTGGAAGATGCAGATGGAAGATTATCTATATTAGATAGATCTATACCAACCATTAAGTGGAAAGGTAAAGAAGTCAACGAGTGTGACAGACATAGAATGGGATATTCTCGACAGAAAGGCACTTGGAATAATAAGATTGTGCCTAGCGGCATCAGTAGCATTTAATATTTTAAAGGAAACAACAACATAGGGTTTAATGTCGACATTGGCCAAACTATACAAAAAGCCTTGGGCCTCAAATAAGGTATTTTTTATGAAGCGTTTATTTTATATGAAAATGTCAGAAGGTGGATCTGTTGCTGATCATTTAAATGAATTTAAGATAGTTACCACTCAGTTATGTTCTATAGGGGTAACTTTTGATGATGAAGTTAGGGCTCTATTATTTCTATGCTCATTTCCAGAAAGTTGGAATAGTTTAGTTATGGAATTAGTAACTCTATCTCTGGATCTAGTACTTTAAAGTTTCATGATGTTGTCAGTGCAATCCTTAGCGAGGAAATGTGATGAAAAGCTCTAGTGAGACATTAGGTAATGCTTTGACTGCAGAGACTAGAGAAAGAAAAATGGAAAGAGGAAAGAGCCCAGGATATCGCAGTAAGTCAAGGAAAGGCAGCTCCAAGTCTAGATCAGGGATAGTGTGCTAGAAATGCGGGAAGAAAGAACACCTGAAGAAAGACTGCAAGTCTTGGAAGGGAGAAGAAGGAGACGCACAACAAAAAAACAATCATGAAGCGAATGTGACAGGTGATGAGTTGCAAGATGCTTTGATTCTTTCTTTAGAAAATATTATTGATGCTTGGGTGGTAGATTCAGGGGCCTCATTCCATGCCACACCTGATAGGAAACATTTTCATGATTATGTTCAAGGAGATTTTGGACAGGTTCGATTGAGTGATGATAAACCCTGTAAAATCATTGGAATGCATACAATTTTCATAAAACAACAAAATGGAAATGAATGGCTATTGAAGGAGGTAAGGCATGTTCCAGATATGAAGAAAAATATTATTTCAACAGGGCAGTTGGGAGGTCAAGGCTGTGTGACTACTTTTACAGATAAAACCTGGAAGGTCACTAAAGGATCCCTGGTAATAGAAAAAGGAGAAAAGGTTAGTACATTGTATTTATGCAATGGTATTTCTGATTCTGTTAATTATTTAACCTTTATAGGAGAAGATACGACATTGTGGCATTATAGGCTCAGGCACATGAGTGAGAAGGGGATGCAGATTCTTCACTCAAGAAATTTGTTGCTAGGTTTGAAGCATGTTGATTTAAAATTCTATGAGAATTGTGTTTATGGAAAATAGAAGAGAGACAGATTCCTCAGAGTTGGGAAAGAAAAGAAGAGTGAAAAAATAGAGCTTGTGCATATAGATTTATGGGGACGTGCTTAGGTATCATCTCTTCATGGCTCTCATTATTATGTTACTTTTATTGATGATGCAACCAGAAAAACCTGGATTTATTGTATTCGAAATAAATCTGATGTATTTGATACTTTCAAGAAATGGAAAGCTTTGATTGAAAATGAGACAGTAAAAAGGTTGAAGTGTCTCAGATCAGACAATGGAGGTGAATATTGCAGCAAAGAGTTTGATAGGTACTGTTCAGAGAATGGAATTCGTAGAGAGAAGAGAGTTCCAGGAACACCACAAGGAAATGGTGTGTTAGAAAGGATGAACAAGACAATCATGCAGCGTGCAAGGTGCATGAGATTGCATGCATGACCGCCTTTACAATTTTGGGCAGATGTTGTAGATACTTTTGTTTATCTAAAAAAAGGAGGGCCTTCAAGTTCCTTGGATGGTGGTATTCCAGAGGAGGCATGGACAGGTAAAAAGGTAAACTACTAATTTTTAAAAAAATTTGGTTGTGAAGCCTTTGTCCACATTAATAAAGAAAATAGAAAAAATCTTGAGGCAAAATAAAAGACATGTAATTTTATTGGATATGGTGTTAATAATTTTGGTTATCGCTTTTATGATTATGAAAAATACAAAATCATTAGGAGCAGAGATGTCATATTCAATGAAAAGGTTTTGTATAAGGATCAGCTGTAGTAAAAGAAACAAGAAAAAGAAAACGAAGAAAACACAGTGCTTGATGAGATCACAGAAAAAGTGATGGTGCCTGAAAATCATAATGATCAATGGCTAGAACAACAACCAAAACAACAACAAGCACCTCAAACACCTGAAAGTGGTGTTAGAAGATCTACCCAGATAATTAGACATCCTAAACGATACTCTCCTTCATTATATTATGTATTGTTGACTGATTCTGGTGAACCAGAATGTTATGAAGAAGTAGTGCAGGTAGAAACCAGGAGGAACTAGGAGCAAGCCATGAAAGAAGAGATGGATTCCTTAGCACATAACCAGACTTGGGACTTAGTCAGGTTGCCTGTAGGTAAAACAACATTGCAGAATAAATGGGTTTACAAGTTGAAGGAAGAAGATGGAGGTAGGAAAAGGTATAAATCTAAACCTGTGGTGAAAGGGTTTGCACAGAAAAAGGGTATAGACTTTGATGAGATATTTTCTCTTGTTGTTAAAATGACTTCAATCAGAACTATTTTAAGTCTAGTAGCAGCTAAAGATTTGCATCTTGAGTAGTTAGATGTAAAGACAACCTTTCTCCATGGGGATTTGGAGGAAGAGATATATATGCAGCAACCACAAGGATATGAGGTAAAAGGGAAGAAGAAACTAGTGTGCAGGTTGAAGAAGAGCTTGTATGGCTTAAAACAGGCTCCAAGGCAGTGGTATCTAAAATTTGACAGGTTTATGTCTGAACAATGTTATACTAGATGTCACTCTGATCGTTTTGTTTATCTCAAAAGGAAAAATGATGGAAGCTATATTATATTATTATTGTATGTAGATAAAATGCTTGTTGCAGGTTCTAACATGAAAGGAAATAAATGTGCTCAAAATAAAATTGGTGAACTCATTTTCAATGAAGGATTTGGGTGCTGAAAAACAAATCCTTGGTATGAGAATAACTAGAGATAGGAAGAATCGAAAATTAACATTGTCTCTAAGTGAGTACATAGAAAAGGTGTTGAAAAGGTTTAATATGTAGAATGCAGAACCAGTTAGTATACCTTTGGCTAGCCATTTCAAATTAAGTATGGAGGAGTGTCCCAAGACTCACGAAGAAATGGCTTATATGTCTAAAGTTCCATATGCATCATTAGTTGGAAGTTTAATGTATGAAATGGTCTACACAAGGCCTGATATTGCACATGCAGTGGGAGTTGTAAGCAGGTACATGAACAATCCAGGAAAAGAACATTGGATGGCGGTGAAGTGGATTCTCAGGTATTTGAGAGGTACCACAAATAAAGAATTATGCTTTGGTGGTTTAAACATTACTCTACAGGGATATGTTGATGCATATATGGCAGGTGATAGAGATAACAGGAGGAACACAATAGGGTATGTGTTTACTGTATGTGGAACAATTGCCAGTTCGGTCTCAAAACTACAAAGTGTTGTTGCACTATCAATAACAAAAGCAAAGTATGTTGTTGCTATAGAGGCTAGTAAAGAAACGATTTGGTTACAAAGTTTCTGGATGAATTGGGTAAGAAGAAGGAGTTGGGCAGGTTATACAGTGACAGCCAGAGTGCCATACATTTTGCAAAGAACTTTGCATTTCATTCCAAGACTAAACATATACAACTCAAGTACGATTTCATATGGTCAGGGTTGGAAGATGGAAAATTGAAGTTGGAAAAGATACACACTAGCCAGAATCCTGCAGATATGTTAACAAAAGTTGTAACCAGGGAGAAACTGAGAATCTGCTAAGTTTCAATTAGTCTTCAAGTATGATGGAGAAGATGAGAAACAACCAAGCCCAAAGTGGAGTCATTTTCGAGCAAATGAAGCAGTGGTGGAGTTGCTATAATCAATCTCCAAGTGGGAGATTGTTGGGTGTGGAGCCTGACTATCATCTTTATTTCAAGGTATCACCACATTGGACCCCAATTTGTAATGTGGTGGCAACGCTTCCCGTAAAATATATGCTGCAGGGGGGGTCTAGGGGAGGGAGGCTGTGACCTTTGGGAGCCCCCCCCGATCAGGGGAAGCGCCTCCGAAGCTAAAAATAGATGTAAAATTTCCTTGTAAAATGTTGTAATTTCGTAGTCAATCTGCGTTGTTCATTAGGCACAGATCTAACGGTAGAATTTATGTTGAATTTAGGGTTTTTTTTCCTTAGAAGGCAACCCTTCGCTATATTTGATGGAATTGTATTGCGTCTAGGTAGATCTGTATTCTGAGTGAGAAGAGAGAGGAGATTGAGCGAGAGCAAAGAGGGAATTACAACGGGTCTGTTGTAGGTTACATCTCTTCCGTTTCTTGGATAATATAAAAGGAAGGACTGGTTGTTTCTCCGTGGACATAACCCAAACTAAGTGAACCACGTATATCTATGTCTCTCTAGTTATTATGAATTTTCTGTGTTTATATTTCTGCAATATTTTATGTGTTCCATTTCTCTGTAATATATAATTTTCTAATAATAGACAACTTCAAGAGGAGGGTTTTCTACAAGGATTCTGGTGTCACCGTGCTCGAGCCGATGGAGATAACGAATTGGGGTTACTGAACCTGTTATGGGTGACTCACTGCCACTGCACTCCGATTAATTTGACTGTCATCAAGTAATTGTTGTGCCTAGTGCATGATTGGTGCATGTGGTTGAGTGAGTTGATACCAATAACTAATATGTTGATCCATCAAATCACATTATTGCCTCATTCAGGACTAAATCCGGCCAAGAAGTTTGGCAGAAATGTGAGCAAAGGCGGCCTTGTCAAGAAGATGAAGGACAAGCTTAATCTTGTCAAAAAGTCGTGCGGGTATTCAATTAACAGTATTACTGACCTTGCAGTAAAGCTTGCCACTCAAATTTTGGCTGGTAATGTGATGAGAAAGTGTCGCACGGACGAGGTGCCAGCACCAGTGTTCTATTTAGCGGCTTAGTGCATGGAGGGAATACAGTTCAACTGGGCATGCTACCTGTGCAGTGAGTTCCTCACGAACTGTAGAGAGGCACAAGACCAAATTAAGACCTTTCATTATTCATGGCTATTACTCTTGATTGTGCTGGTCACGTGGGAGTTGTCGAAGGACTACTAGTTTCCTCCGATCGAGACAGATTTACTAGAAGCAACCAAGTTTTCTTCTCTATAGGCCATAAAGGATGTTGCACAGGTTAAAGAAAGAAAAGTCTTTTGGGTACTAATGGAGGCAAGCGTCTGCGCAACCATCAACCGAAAGCCATGGTTAACACCAACCATGTTCAAGCAGTTGTCGGGGTACACGGAGTTCAAGGAGGACTTCCACCATATTTACATCCGGGTGCGCAAGGACCCCAACCAGAAATGGTTTGGCTTACCTTACCTAGCCACGGATGACACGATTATCGAAGTCATCAAGCATTGGCTAGCAGATTGGCACGTTCCATCTGATGAGGCTGTTGGAACTAGAAAGTTCACGGAAAATCAAAAAAAGGAAGTAGCCAATTTGAAGGTTCAGCAGTTGGCTGAGAAGAGGAAGAAGAAGATTAAGGAGAAGGCCCGAGTAGAAGCGAAGCGTGCCACTAAAGAACATGTGTAACAAGAGGAGCGTGGCTTTGACAAAAGTTAGAAATATCCTTCGTCCCAAATGGAAGAAGAAGAGTGGTCAGATTAGGGTGGTGGAGATCGGCAGGAAAGTATTCCCTTCCAGGTGAAGTGGTATAGGGAGTAGGAGAAGGAAGGACTGTGCAAGAAGACAGAGGCCTCCAAATCGTTCCTCGATCCCATTACCTTGATAGAGGGAGACTTGGATGATATCAGTGATAAGGTGCAGGATACAACAGAAGAACTGATGTAGCAGTTTGAGCAGCAGCAGAAGCAAGCATTGGTCACCAAATAGTCGGGTATGCGCAAACTGCAAATCCAAACAACTAGACTCCAGGCAGGTGCAGGACAGATTAGTGTGGCATCGACCAGTTTGACATCAGGGACCACTCAAGCAGCGGAGATGGTTCGGTCGATGGATCTCCAGGTAGTCACACTGCCTAATGGAGCTTTGAACGTGGAGGCAGCCGCTGACAAGGAAATTTTTAGCACTTTGAAGAATGCGGGCCTCAACTTGGTTGTGCTCCCTAGTGAGTTCCTTCACACACTGCAAGCAGGTGTGATCATAGAGCTTAAGGCTCGAGAGCATCACGCGCTAAGCATGATCAACGAATATAAGGTTAACAACGAATAGATGTTCATTGAGAAGACAACAGCACTGGAAGCATGGAAGAAAGTGCAAGGGTAGAATGAGCAGACTGCAGTCATGTTAGTCGAGGCATGAAGGACAGTCCCTGAACTGCATATCCTAGAGGAAGTGTCATTGGATGCCAAGATCAGGAAGTTGTTTGCACGCATGCGCAAAGAAAAAATAGAAGTGGCCAAGTTTCAATTTGAACTGAACCTGAAGATAACAGATCTTGAGTTAAAGTCACAGCCTTCAACTCCACCAGAGGTTAGAGAACAACGCAAGGCAACTGTAAAGGATGGAGTCGCAGTAGTAGATGCCGCAATAGCGAATTGCACCGTGCTCTTTGACCAATCCATGGAAGTAGTCATGACATTCTAGGGAGATCCTAACCTGTAGAGGTTTAACACGGAAGCTTGTGAATTGCAGCAACAATATGACGAATCAAGAGCGACGACGTGCACCGTCGATATATCACAACGACTAGCCAACCTGCATGAGGTAAAGTAGTTGCTCGAACAAGTGGAGGAAGCGCAAAGGAAAGAGGTGGTCCTCAAGGCCAGATTAGGGTCTTGGTTGGATGAGGCCTATGTTATCTCTACCACCAATGAGGAGGAGTTGGTGAGCCTATAGAGAACACAACAGAAGATAAAGGAAGACAATGCAAGACCAACAACATGGCAGCTGGTGGGTAGATCAAGCAAGCATCTACGTAGAGTGCGACTGAGGTAGCAATAGCAGTAATATCTCTGCGCTAGCAGAGTGACTCGGGGTTGAGTCATGATATTTGTGTTGGGGCTTGTTGGGACAGGGTCCCCTAGGGTCAATTTTGGGGCAAAAGCCCAAGTTTTGGGGCAGGAAACCCAAGTTTTGGTGTAAAGAATGTAAAGTCTCTGCAAGATGTGGTTGCAGAGCATGCAGATAGTAAAGTTTCATAAATGGTTTTACCCTTATATTATGTAAGTTGTGTCGACTTTAGTAGATCTACCCATGGTTCATGGACCATGGGATTGTATAAAACGGAGAGTCTTAGAGAGTCTAAGGCATAAAGGATAGAGAAGAATGAAGATGTAATGGGTCATTAAGAGTAAGAGTGAAGAAGTCTTAGAGTAGAAGGGAGGCTTTGCAGCCATGTGTGCAGAGGCCTAGAGTAGAGTCCATAGCTAAGTGCGCGGACCCCTGCAGCTAAGTGCCCAGGGAAGTCTTAAGTTTGTAAGAAGAACTGAAGTATTAATAAAGAGATTATTCTGGAAAAATCTGTGTTCTATCTATCTATTTTTGTTATGAATGATGGTGCTATTATGTTATGATGAATGAAGGGTTTATGAATATACTCTATTGATGCGTGATTTTACATGATTTATATTGTCTTATGAATGCAAGTAATAATAAATATTTACGCGAAGCATATCCTGTTGCATGTTAAAGTTA
This sequence comes from Pinus tabuliformis, assembly GCA_031772625.1. Taxonomy (NCBI): domain Eukaryota; kingdom Viridiplantae; phylum Streptophyta; class Pinopsida; order Pinales; family Pinaceae; genus Pinus; species Pinus tabuliformis. Next base: position 355,730,618 of record CM062808.1, read on the forward strand.
TCAAACACTTAGGCCGATCTCGGTAAACACATAATTAAGGATAATTACAAAGGCATGTAAGTGGAGGATTTACCTGTTTAGGGTTTGCAAAAGACAGTCGTAGACCTTCGCAAAGGTCTAGAGATTGATAAAAGGAAGTTATATCGATAATCTTTAAGGGCTTATCGATCTGCGCGAACACAGGTTTATGGCACAAAATGACATTACACTAATCTCTGGTTGCAGAAACTTGGTTCCAACATCCCCCCATACTACTTTGGGTAAGACTTCAGTCCACGCTCTGTGGATTGATGCCGAGAGGGCCAGTAGTGTAGGTATTTTTTTGGAAAAATTAACTCAAAACTTGGGTTAGGACTCACTAAGCCAGCGCATGCACTTTCAACTGGAGAGCCAACATGTCAGACCAGTTGAAAGCTTTTCCTCCACTTGCTAGTTGATCCAACATAACAACCCAACTCTGTGGTTAGGTCTCCGTACTCCTTTGGTCATACAAGTGAAATGCAAAGATGACCAAGAATTGATAAGCCTTCCTAAGTGTCTTCATCTTGTATATCTGGTTGGGTGTCATCCTAAACTTTGATAGCTCCCTTACCCAACACTTCAAGATGTATCTTGTATTCATGATGTTGTTGGGAGTGTAGAAAGGTGCATCCATCTTGTTCACCAGTTGTGGCAAATGGTAAATTTGCTAATAATATTCCATCCTAAAGGAAGCAAGATTTTCTCTATTGGCACGGCTCCGTATCATTATCTCAAGATCAATGTGCGAGAAAATACAGTGGATCACATCTGCGCATGGGAAGGTGGGATACCTACATGCAACCTTGTACAATCCTAACTCATGAATATTTACATAGAATTGTCACTCCTCTAGATTATCCTAAGAGTTGCCTGCAAAAATAATGTTGATGTCTTTCTCAATGAAAAAGTGTGTTTCTATGTATACGGGCAAGCTCATAGACCCCTGCTCAACCACATCTCCAGTACTACTTTCAACTATGCCTTTTGATCCAGATCTCTTGGAGGCCATGATACTTGCACTGCTAAGAATCTGCTAAAAAACATGTGGTACCTAGAGACAAAGAAGACACTCATGGCAAGACAATGTCAGCTAAAAACATAAATCAAATTGAGAATAAATTGGGTAACAAACTGGTAACTGCTGGGCAATATTACGTAGCATTGACTCTGGGAGGCTGGGAGACTGTCAACTAGAACTACGCATTGTGCAGTATTAGCTACCAGTGAGGCTGACTACTGACTGGAACTACACAATGCGCAGTACAATGGGGCTGACTGCTGACTGAAACTGAGAAATGCGCAGATCAGTCAGGCTGGGTTGTTGGCTAGAACTGCGCATTTCAGAGTTCCAGTAGGTAGTACTGGGGCACTCCCTCCTAGGATTATATAGAGCATAGGTGGGAGCCAGTGTGGGTAGCTAGGAGACACAAGATCTCCTCCAAGACAGCCTGGATTTGCCCAATGGAAACCTGAAAACATGAAGGACTGAATGTGTGTGCAAAGTTGGTGTAGATTTGAGTGAGTATACACGCATGCAATTGAGGTAAGTGTAGAAATTAGTCACACAACAAAACCAGGAAGCTCATGAAGAGAGTCACCACAACAACGATCGTTAGTGTAGAAAAAATGTTATTCATGCGACACTAAGGAAAGGTAATGGAAAAATCAAAACAACACTTCTACAAGTTAAAACATATTGAAATGCCAATTTTCGTTCAATAAAACAAGGAAGACAACACTCATACAAGTCGGGAAATAAAAAGCGACAAAAGACATGAAAAGCAAAACTTACCATGAAAAGTTGTGCAGACTTTGCCAAAGGGTCCTAGATGCCTCAAGAATTCCAAAGCTCCAAGAGCGAATGTGAAGAATGAGATGTGAGTCGTCGTTTAAATAGATTTGGCGAACTTAGGGTTTATGACACGCATGCCATAAATCTAGGAAAAAGTGACACTTTGCGGGGAGTTTCTAAAATTGACTTTTCATGTAACTCCTGCTGCTAAAAATAGATCTCTAAAATCTAGGGATGGTTTTTTGCTTTTTTTCTTTTTTCTTTTCAAGAAAATCTATCCAGCATGCAAGGAAGGATTGCACAGTTCTATGGGGAACCAGGCAACCTACCGACACATGCAACATGCAGTCAATGAGGGAAACTCTTTTGTTTTGTTTCTGGGCTGAGTGGCCCTCGCTAGCTGGCCATATCTATGCAATTTTCCAGGGTAGTGTTGCTGGCTTGCTCTACGCATTTTTGGAGAGCAGTATTGGTTGGCCTTCTCTACACATTTAGGAGAGCAGTGCTAGCTGGCCTACTCTGTGGATTTTTGGAGAGCAGTGTCGGCTGGACTGCTCTGCGCATTTTTTTAGTGTAGGGAAGCTGCTGGGATGCTCTACGCAATTCCTGAGGGGAATACAGACTGACCTACAAGATTGCGTAATTTTTCCCTACAACCCAATGACTAGATGTGAACCAAGCGTTAGGTCAGCTTGTGGTTGACTGACATGACAAGTGAGTGAACACAAGCTGTTAGCCGACAAATAAAATCAAATAAACACAAGTACCTGATTAGTGTAGGGTAAATGCTATGATTTCAAGGAGGGAGGCTCCAAAACGAAGCAAAGGAAAAATTTTGGAGGGTGGTTGTAGCTGCTACAACAGGAAGGCAACCAAGCATGTGTTGATATACCTCAAAGGCACTACTCAGTTTGGTCTTTGGTACAAACAAACAAAGGGAGTGAAGCGGCAAGGCTTCACATATGAAAATTGGGCGAGGATTGCATAAGAAATGAAGAGCACTTCAGGAGGAATTTTCAGTGTTGGATCAACAATAGTTTCTTAGTACAACAGGAACCAGAGATCTGTGGCACTTGGCTCAATAAAAGTATAATAGATGGTTGCAAATCAAGCAACATGTGAGGCTATCTGGATGAGAAAGATTCTTTTTGGGTTATTTGGTCAGAAGATGGATCCTACAATGATTTACTGTGACAATAAGAGTTGTATCAAACTCTCTACAAATCTAGTATTTCCTGACCAATCCAAGAATATCGACATCTGGTACCAACATCTACAAGATTGTGTGCATAGGTGAATTATGTTGTTGTAGTACATTCTAACAAAGGAACAAGATGCAAATATTTTGACAAAGGCTTTGTCAAGAGGAAAAATTGAGTTCCATAGAAGCAGGATTGGTGTATCCGATAATCCCTCTCTTGCTAAGAGGGAGTGTTGAAAATGCAACTAGAAAATCTAGTTTTAACTTTTCCTTGGTCAAACTAGATTAAAATCCGAATTTCAATTTCAGCAAAATACTTGGAGGAAGTTAACTCAAGTGAGATGGCTCTTGTCACTCAATTAACTCGGTAAATTCAAGTTGTAGACACTTTAGTTCAGTTCTACATGATTGATTTCTAATTTGTAGCAATCCATTTAAGTTAATTTGAGTTATTGTCAATTTAATTAGTTCTAAATGTCAGAATAACTAGTGGAGGTCAAGTTATGGGGGTGTAACTTCAACCACACTGAGTGATCAACTAGTTAACTGATCAATCGACCCAAAATAATTGTTTCATGTGGGGAACTTGAGTTACCTAGTTGATATTAGAGTTCAAGGGTAGTGTACTATCAATTGTAAACTAATCCAATTTGTACAGGTGGTGCATGCAATCAGAGTATTGGCCTATGATAATTTCACAATTCGTTAGTGTGAAATTCCTAAATAATAGGGGAAATTTCCCAAGGGAAAAAAGCAAGGAAACAAGAGCTTGGGAAGGCTTGAAATTGGCTAAGTGTCGGGCTAGGTTCAGTCAATCAGGAAGAGAGATAGTCTATACATTTGTAGGGTGTGCTCAGGCTTGAGCAAGCATTGTATTTCTTCTCTATTCTTTGATTAATGCAATACAAATAATAAGGGGATTTGAGCAGTTCCTTTCCCCTAGATAAATATTTGTGTATGTGTGATGCTTCATTTTGCATGTCAAAGATTTTTGTTTTAGATCGTGAATTAACTTTCGCAGATCAATAGAGTGCTTGAAGTCTCGTGATTTAGTAAATTTCATGAGCAGTTTTGAATCTACACTTTAATTTCTACATATAGTTCATTTAAAACTCTATTAGATGTCCTTTAGTGGCGTCTACTCTGGAATTTATAGAATTTACGTTATTTCCACCATATACCAATTTCATCAAATACATGGTGAATAACTTGTAAATTTGGCCCAATCTAGACCCAATGTTGAAATTGGGCTTTGATACCAACTTGTAATGTCCCTGGATCCTAGATGAGCAACATCACTAAGCCAATAGTGCTTAAACATAGTTAAATTAACTGCATAAGCATATATATTCAAATCTACCATAATTTTTATCTTGCGTCTGACAATTATAATTATTATGAAAATGGAAATACTACATGCCATGCAAACATTATCATCATGTATATATATAACTTATTTGATAATAAAGAGTCGATTGGCTATGGGTTCTCTACATTCCATCCCACATAGAATGTGTGGTTAATAATCTCAACCACAGGTTACCCTCGAGTTGGGGTAGCAATTCCATAGGTAACAATTGTAATAAAAAAACCCAATCCTGGCTAAGGAGCCAAATTTAGAAACCCGAGTCTCCAGTCACAGTCCCTTGACCGACATCTAAGTGGCATAGCTTGAGTATATTAATGGTTCCCACCTTCCAGGGCAACTTATAATTGGCTAGAATGGTCTCAGCCTATAGCTCCAAGAGCTCTATTTCCATCTTGACTCCAGGTGCCATACATCCGAACTGAATAAACTCATAGTCAATAACAAAGTCCAACCAAGACTCATCGATTACCACTAAAATGATTTCACACCCGAACTCCATGGTCATCAAGCCATAAACAGATTTAGTAATCTCTCGAATCCCCCAATCTCCCAGAGCCACTAGGGATCACATAAAATAAGGGTTCATCCATTCAGTATGGTTAACTAAATAATCACACCTCAACCAATTTCAGAGTCTAGCCCACAAGAATCACTAGCTCCTCAATTCCCTAGACTGGATAAATCAATAACTAAATAATCCATAGTATCAAACTATACTTCTTTATATGCATGGCTTAACTTCACCACATGGACCCCATGGTGCAATTTTTCACCAAAGAGCCCAACTATATCCTTTTCTTGGAGTTGCACACCCCCTACTCTTTTCGTGGACTAAGATCTGCAAACAACTTATTTTATTAATATATAAAAATATGTTCAAATTTATAGTATTTACATCTTCGCACTTCCTGCTGCTTAGCCAAAACTGGTATAGAAGTATCTGGGAAACTAGCCCCAAAAATCTATCTAATGTAACTACATTGGCATGTAAGTTTCATAATATAACATTTGACTCACCAGCCCAAGAGTCAAAAGCATCTGGTTCACCAATTTAATATAAAAAATACAAACATTTACATCATCAAAACAAGTAGGGGTCTTACCGATGTTATTAATGTTCCATAAAGACTAAAGTCTTTTAAACAATATGTTATTTTATGTGTGTTGTTGTGCATGTTTTAACTAATAAAATTAAATATAAATTTTGGGTGATATATATATATATATATATATATATATATATTGAATAAGGAAAAACTTGTTACATGGAATAAAAGGAAATTAATTTTTCAAAAATAATGAATTAAGAGGCCTAATAGGCCGAGGATTAGCAATGGAGAGTGAAATGTTTGATGTCCTTAATCAAAGTTCCATTTTTATGGGATTTACCTAGTACCTTTAGATAGCCATGGGAATACTTGGAAATAAGAGTTGAATTTATTTTTTTTGTAAGCTGGGGTAGTACCTTCCTTTTCTATTTATAGAAACAAGTTGATCTAGATACAGTAGTCAGGTGGCCTCAACTTGTCCATATGGGAAACCAAGTCTGTTGGTCACTTGAGTCTGTTATATGCCATCCAATAACAAAATTTAATCAGTCTTTCAATCCAAGCTAAGTACACTGAACACCTAAAAATGCTAATCATGTTCCAAACTAACATAAAAACACCTGAAAAGAAAAAGCTAGCTGCAAAATGAGAAAACTGGCAACTACAGAAAATCTAATCCTTCCAGTCATCTTTGTCGGATTCCGCGTTAGTAGGTGTTGCCACCGTGTCACCTGGGGCTGGAGACAGCTTCATCAACCTTTGCTGGATCTCAGCCAGCTTACTGTCTTGCATAATCATGATGATCTGCAAATTTTTCTTGTCCTTTTTACCTTGGGCTATTTCTGCCATTTCTCTCGCCACCTGCTCCAGAGCCTTGGCTAGTAAGAACTTAAAAACCTAGTACACATGTAGGCTTGCCTGTAAAGCATCATCCTCCCTCTGGTGTGCCCTGGGTCGGGGATAATATCCCCCCATTCCTCCATCTCTGGTTCAGACTCCTCTTCCATTATGCTGTCTTCCATCTCCTGAATTAGCTGATGAATGTTAGCGTCCATCCCTTCTCTATAAGCTTATGTAGCTTCTTGGACAACCGTCCTTATGGATTTCTTGCCTCGCCTTTGGCTTGCTAGCGATGAGGTTGTCGAATAGTTTTTTCCCAGCTGGCTTTGTCGTCCTCTGCCTCCATGACCCCTGCCTCTGCCTAGACGAGCCATCTTTTCCTTTATTGCCTCCTGATTGCAATTATCAACAGTAAAATTTAGCTTTCTAGGAGCTACACTCTTCCCCTCGGTCAGCATGTTCATGTCGCTCCGCCTTCCTTCCCCCCTCCGGCCTTCCCTGTTATTTTGGAGAATCATTGGTCTCTCTCCCCCTGGACTGAGGTAGATGGGTAAGCCCTCTATCTTTCTGTCCTCCGCATGGATAGCACTCTTAGTTTTCTCGGGTTGACCCTCCGTTCTACTAATACATTCCCCCGGCATGCCTATGCTCTGATCCTCGCGCTTCTTCACCATGTAGACCTCTGACCCACTCAGACAAAGCCCCTCCCCTGCAAATCCCAACTTACCCCCCTCTTCCCACTTATTGTGTATGGAAGAGGAAATTGCAAATCTGCTCATACACAGCCCCTCCCCTGCAATTCCCAATTTACCCCCTTCCTCAACCATACTAAGCATGCCAGAGTGAAATGCAAGAGGCGAGGCAAAGGAAACATACCTGTAATCACGCTCGACCGCAGAAGAATCCAACGCCCGCGCTGCTCTGTTCTCCTCCTTCCTTCGCTACATACTAAGCTCTCTTCCCACCCTTGCCACCCTCATGAACCCCATCCCTTCTGCCTCACGTCCCATCCCACTATCGCTGTCGTTTCTCACCTCCTCTCCCCCCACTCTCCTGCCACTTCGCTTCCTCGAAACTCCCGTAGGCATGCAAGATGCCACCACATCCATTTGATCTATGATGAGGGCAGTAGGTGGCCATCTTGGCCATCCTCTCCCTTGCGTTGTCCTCCTCGTTCTTCCCTTTCATCACCCCGATCGGGGGAATAAGAGTTGAATTTATGATATCAAAATGTTATGACATATGTGTGGTTATGATACATACCTAAGTCTAACCTTAACTTCACATTATCTTAAGCTACATGCCATTAACTAAATTTTAATCTTATATTTTTTTATCTAACATTCAGTGGGAGTTGTAAGCAGGTACATGAACAATCTAGAAAAAGAACATTGGATGGTGGTGAAGTGGATTCTCAGGTCTTTGAGAGGTACCACAAATCAAGCATTATGCTTTGGTGGTTCAAACATTGCTCTACAAGGATATGTTGATGCATATATGGCGGGTGATAGAGATAACAGGAGGAGAACAATAGGGTATGTGTTTACTGTATGTGGAACAACTGCCAGTTGGGTCTCAAAATTACAAAGTGTTGTTGCACTATCAACAACAGAAGCAGAGTATGTTGCTGCTACAGAGGCTAGTAAAGAAACGATTTGGTTACAAAGTTTCTGGATGAATTGGGTAAGAAGCAGGAGTTGGGCAGGTTATACAGTGATAGCCAGAGTGCCATACATCTTGCAAATAACTCTACATTTCATTCAAAGACTAAACATATACAACTCAAGTACGATTTCATATGGTCAGCGTTGGAAAATGGACAATTGAAGTTGGAAAAGATACACACTAGCCAGAATCTTGCAGATATGTTAACAAAAGTTGTAACCAGAGATAAACTGAGAATATGCTCAGTTTCAATTGGTCTTCAAGTATGATGAAGAAGATGAGAAACAACTAGGCCCAAAGTGGAGTCATTGTCGAGCAAATGAAGCAGTTGTGGAGTTGCTATAATCAATCTCCAAGTGGGAGATTGTTGGGTGTGGAGCCTGACTATCTTCTTTATTTCGAGGTATCACCACATTGGACCCCAGTTCGTAATGTGGCGGTAACACTGCTCGTAAAATATATGCTATAGGGAGGGGGTCCAGGGGAGGGCGGTTGTGACCTCTGGGAGCCCCCCCTAGCAGGGGGGATCAGGGGAAGCGCCCCCAAAGATAAAAATAGATGTAAAATTTCCTTGTAAAATGTTGTAATTTCGTACTCAATCTGGGTTGTTCATTAGGCACAGATCTAATGGTAGAAGTTATGTTTAATTTAAGGTTTTTTCCCCTAGAAGGCAGCCCCTCGCTATATATGATGGAATTGTATTGCGTCTAGGTAGATATGTATTTTGAGCGAGAAGAGAGAGGATATTGAGCGAGAGCAAAGAGGGAATTACAACGGATCTGTTGTACGTTGTATCTCTTTAGTTTGTTGGATAATATAAAGGAAGGACTGGTTGTTCCTCCGTGGACAGCCCAAACTAAGTGAACCACGTATATCTATGTCTCTCTAGTTATTATGCATTTTCTGTGTTTATATTTATGCAATATTTTATGTGTTCCATTTCTCTGTAATATATAATTTTCTAATAATAGACACCTTCAAGAGGAGGATTTTATATAAGGATTCTGGTGTCACCGCACTCGAGCTGATGGAGATAACGAATCGGGGCTACTGAACCTGTTATGGGTGACTCACTGCCACTGCACTCCAATTAATTTGACTGTCATCAAGTAATTTTTGTGCCTAGTGCATGATTGGTGCATGTGGTTGAGTGAGCTGATAACAATAACTAATATGTTGATCCATCAAATCACATTATTGCCTCATTCAGGACTAAATCCGGCCAAGGAGTTTGGCAGAAATATGAGCAAAGGCAGCCTTGTTGAGAAGATGAAGGACAAGCTTAAGCTTGTCAAAAAGCCGTGCGGGTATTCAATTAACAGTATTATTGACCTCGCAGTAAAGGTTGCCACTCAAATTTTGGCTGGTAAAGTGATGAGAAAGTGTCGCACGGATGAGGTGCCAGCACCAATGGTCTATTTAGCGGCTCAGTGCGTGGAGGGAATACAGTTCAACTGGGCATGCTACCTGTGCAATGAGTTCCTCATGAATTATAGAGAGGCACAAGACCAAAGTAAGACCTTTCATTATTCATGGCTATTACTCTCGATTGTGCTGGTCGAGTGGGAGTTGTCGGAGGACTGCCAGTTTCCTCTGATCGAGACAGATTTACCAGAAGCAACCAAGTTTTCTTCTTTATGGGCCATAAAGGACGTTGCGCAAGTTCAATAAAGAAAAGTCTTTTGGGTACTAATGGAGGCAAGCGTCTGCGCAACCATCAACCAAAAGCCACGGTTAACACCAACCATGTTCAAGCAGTTGTCGGGCTACGCGGAGTTCAAGGAGGACTTCCACCATATTTACATCTGGGTGCACAAGGACCCCGGCCAGAAATGGTTTTGCTTACCCTACCTATCCATGGATGACGCGATTATCGAAGTCATTAAGCGTTGGCTAGAATATTGGCACGTTCCATTCGATGAGGCTATTGGGACTAGCAAGTTCACGGAAAATAAAAAAAAGGGAAGTAGCCAATCTGAAGGTTCAACAGTTGGCTGAGAAGAGGAAGAAGAAGATTGAGGAGAAGTCCTGAGCAGAAGCGGAGTGCGCCACTAAAGAACATGCGTAACAAGAGGAGTGTGGCTCTGACAAAATTTAGAAATATCCTTCGTCCCAAATGGAGGAAGAAGAGCGGTTAGATTAAGGTGGTGGAGATCAGCAAGAAAGTACTCCCTTCCAGGCGAAACGGTATAGGGAGTAGGAGAAGGAAGGACCGTGCAAGAACACAAAGGCCTCCAAGTCGTTCCTCGATCCCATTACCTTGACAAAGGGAGACTTGGACGATATCGACGATAAGGTGCGAGATACAACAGAAGAACTGATGTAGTAGTTTGAGCAGCAGCAAAGCAAGCATTGGTCGCCATACAGTGGGGTCTACACAAGCTGCAAATCCAAACAACAAGACTCCAGGCAGGTGCAGGACAGATTAGTGTGGCATCAAATAGTTTGGCATCAGGGACCACTCAAGCAGTGGAGATGGTTCGGTCGATGGATCTCCAGGTGGTCACACTACCTAATGGAGCTTTGACCATGGAGGCAACCGCTGACAAGGAAATTATTAGCACTTTGAAGAATGCGGGCCTCAACTTGGTTGTGCTCCCTAGTGAGTTCCTTCACACATTGCAAGCAGGTGTGATCACAGAGCTTAAGGTCCGAGAGCATCGCGCGCTAAGCATGATCAATGAATATAAGGTTAACAATGAACATATGTTCATTGAGAAGACAACAAAACTGGAAGCATGGAAGAAAGTGCAAGGGTAGAATGAGCAGACTACAGTCGTGTTAGTCGAGGCATGCAGGACAGTCCCTAAACTGCATATCCCGGAGGAAGCATCGTTGGATGCCAAGATCAGGAAGTTGGTTGCACGCATGCGCGAAGAAAAAATAGAAGTGGCTGAGTTTCATTTTGAACTGAACTTGAAGATAACAGATCTTGAGTTAAAGTCACAACCTTCAAACTCTACCAGAGGTTAGAGAACAATGCAAGGCAAATGTAAAGGATGGAGTCGCAACAATAGATGCCACAGTAAGGAATTGCACCATGCTCTTTGACTAATCCATGGAGGTAGTCATGACACTCCAGGGAGATCCTAACCTACATAGGTTGAACATGGAAGCTTGTGAATTGCAGCAACAATATGATGAATCAAGAGCGACGACGTGCACTGTCGCTATATCACAACGACTGGGCAAGCTGCATGAGGTAAAGTAGTTGCTCGAACAGGTGGAGGAAGCGCAAAGGAAAGAGGTGGTCCTCAAGGCCAAATTGGGGCCTTGGCTGGATGAGGCCTATGATATCTCTACCACCATTGAGGAGAAGTTGGTGAGCCTATAGAGAACACAACAGAAGATAAAGGAAGATAGTGCAAGACCAACAACAGGGCAGCTGGTGGGCAGATCAAGCAAGCGTCCACATAGAGTGCGACTAAGGTAGCAGTAGCATAGGTCAAACTGGGAGGTCTCCGCAGTAAGATCTCTGCGCTAGCAAAGTGACTCGGGGACGAGTCATGATATTTGTGTTGGGGCCTGTTGGGACGGGGTCCCCTAGGGTCAATGTTGGGGCAAAATCCCAAGTTTTGGGGCAAAAAACCCAAGTTTTGGTGTAAAGAATGTAAAGTCTCTGCAAGATGTCGTTGCAGAGCGTGCAGATAGTAAAGTGTCATAAATGGTTTTACCCTTCTGTTATGTAAGTTGTGTCGACTTTAGTAGATCTACCCATGGTTCATGGACCATGGGATTGTATAAAAAGGAGAGTCTTAAAGAGTCTAAGGCATAGAGGATAGAGAAGAATGAAGATGTAATGGGTCATTAAGAGTAAGAGTGAAGAAGTCTTAGAGTAGAAGGGAGGCTTTGCAGCCGTGTGCGTAGAGGCCTAGAGTAGAGTCCATAGTTGAGTGTGCGGACACCTGCAGCGGAGTGCCCAAGGAAGTCTTGAGTTTGTAAGAAGAACTAAAGTATTAATAAAGAGATTATTATGGAAGTATCTATGTTCTGTCTATCTATTTTTGTTACGAATGAAGGCACTATTATGTTATGATGAATGAAGGGTTTATGAATTAATACTCTATTGATGCGCGATTTTACATGATTTATATTGTCTTATGAATGCAAGTAATAATAACTATTTATGCGAAGCATATCCTATTGCATGTTAAAGTTATCAAACACTTAGGCCGATCTTGGAAAACACAGAATTAAGGATAATTACAGAGGCGTGTAAGTGGAGGATTTACCTGTTTAGGGTCTGCGAAAGACAGTCGTAGACCTTTGCGAAGGTCTAGAGGTTGATAAAAGGAAGTTATATCAATAATCCTTAAGGGCTTATCAATCTGCGCGAACACAGGTTTATGGCACAAAATGACATTACACTAATCTCTAGTTGCGGAAACTTGGTTCCAACATCCCCCCATACTACTTTGGGTGAAACTTCAGTCCATGCTCCATGGATTGATGCCGAGAGGGCCAGTAGTGTAGGTATTTGTTTGGAAAAATTAACTCAGAACCTGGGTCAGGACTCACTAAGCCAACACATGCACTTTCAACTGGAGAGCCAACATGTCAGACCAGTTGAAAGGTTTTCCTTCACTTGCTAGCTGATCCAAAATAACAACCCAACTCTGTGGTTAGGTCTCCGTACTCCTTTGGTCATACAAGTGAAATGCAAAGATGACCAAGAATTGATAAGCATTCCTAAGTGTCTTCATCTTGTATATCTGGTTGGGTTTCATCCTAAACTTTGATAGCTCCCTTACCCAACACTTCAAGATGTTGTTGGGAGTGTAGAAATGTTCATCTATATTGTTCACCAGCTGTGGAAAAATGGTACATCTGCTGATAATCTTCCATCCTAAAGGAAGCAAGATTTTCTCCATTGGCATGGATCAGTATCATCATCTCAAGATCAGTGTGCGAGAAAATCCAGCAGATCACATCTGCGCATGGGAAGGTGGGATACCTGCATGCAACCTTGTAAAATCCTAACTCATTAATATTTACATAGACTTGTCACTCCTCTAGATTATCCTCAAAGTTTCTTGCGAAAATAATGTTGATGTCTTTCCATGTGATCTTGATGTCTTTCTCAATGAACAAGTGTGTTTCTATGTATACGGGCAAGCTCATAGACCCCTACTCAACCACATCTCCAGTACTACTTTCAACTGTGCCTTTTGATCCAGATCTCTTGGAGGCCATGATACCTACACTGCTAAGAATATTCTCAAAAACATGTGGTACCTAGAGACAAAGAAGACACTCATGGCAAGACAATGTCAGCTAAAAACATAAAACAAATTGAGAATAAATTGGGTAACAAACTTGTAACTGCTAGGAAATATTAGGTAGCATTGACTCTAGGAGGCTGGGAGACTATCAACTGGAACTGCGCATTGTGCAGTCTTAGCTACCAGTGAGGCTGACTACTGACTGGAACTACACAATGCGCAATCCAGTGAGGCTAACTGCTGATTGAACCTGCACAATGCGCAGATCAGTTAGGCTGGGTTGATAGCTGGAACTGCGCATTGCAGAGTTCCAGTAGGTAGTATTGGGGGCACTCCCTCCTAGGATTATACAGAGCACAGGTGGGCGCCAGTGTGGGTAGCCTCTTTACAATTCCTGGAGGCAAGGGCGAGCCTTGACTATTAGGAATCTGCAAAGCATGCTAGGAGACACAAGATCTTCGCCAAGACAACCTGGATTTGCCCAATGGAAACCTAAAAACATGAAGGACTGAATGTGTGTGCAAAGTTGGTGCAGATTTGAGTGAGTAGACACACATGCAATTCAGGCAAGTGTAGAAATTAGTCACACAACAAAACCATGAAGCTCATGAAGAGAGTCACCGCAACAACGATCGTTAGTGCAGAAAAAATGTTATTCATGCGACACTAAGGAAAGGTAATGGAAAAATCAAAACAACACTTCTACAAGTTAAAAAATATTGAAACGTCAATTGTCATTCAATAAAACAAGGAAGACAACACTCATACAAGTCAGGAAATAAAAAGCGACAAAAGACATGAAAAGCAAAACTTACCAAGAAAAGTTGTGCAAACTTTGGCAAAGGTTCCTAGATGCCTCAAGAATGCCAGAGCTCCAAGAGTGAATGTGAAGAATGAGATGTGAGTCATCGTTTAAATAGATTTGGCGAACTTAGGGTTTATGACGCGCATGCCATAAATCTAGGAAAAAGTGACACTTTGCGGGGAGTTTCTAAAATTGACTTTTCATGTAACTCCTGCTGCTAAAAATAGATCTCTAAAATCTAGAGATGGTTTTTTGCCTTTTTTCTTTTTTCTTTTCAAGAAAAGCTACCCAGCATGCAAGGAAGGATTGCACAGTTCTGGAGGGAACCAGGCAACCTACCGACACATGCAACATGCAATCAATGAGGGAAACTCTTTTTTTTTTTGTTTCTGGGCTGAGTGGCCCTCGCTGGCTGGCCATATCTATGCAATTTTCCAAGGTAGTGTTGCTGGCTTGCTCTATGCATTTTTTGAGAGCAGTGTTGGTTGGCCTTCTCTACGCATTTAGGAGAGCAGTGCCAGGTGGCCTACTTTGTGGATTTTTGGAGAGCAGTGTCAGCTGGACTGCTCTGTGAATTTTTTTAGTGCAGGGAAGCTATATGCAATTCCCAAGGGGAATACAGACTGACCTACAAGATTGTGTAATTTTTCCCTACAACCCAATGACTAGATGTGAACCAAGCATTTGGTTAGCTTGTGGTGAGTGAGTGAACACAAGCTATTAGTCAACAAATAAAATCAAATAAACACAAGTACCTGATTAGTGTAGGGTAAATACTATGATTGCAAGGAGGATGGCTCCAAAACGAAGCAAAGGAAAAATTTTGGAGGGTGGTTGTAGCTGCTACAACAAGAAGGCAACCAAGCATGTGTTGATATACCTCAGAGGCACTACTCAGTTTGGTCTTTGGTACAAACAAACAAAGGGAGTGAAGCTACAAGGCTTCACATATGAAAATTGGGTGGGGATTCCATAAGAAATGAAGAGCACTTCAGGAGGAATTTTCAGTGTTGGATCAACAATAGTTTCTTAGTACAACAAGAACCAGAGATCTATGGCACTCGGCTCAATAAAAGCATAGTAGATGGTTGCAAATCAAGCAACGTGTGAGGCTATCTTGATGAGAAATATTCTTTTTGGGTTATTTCATCAGAAGATGGATCCTACAATGATTTACTGTGACAATAAGAGTTGTGTCAAACTCTCTACAAATCCAGTATTTCTTGACCAATCCAAGAATATCGACACCTGGTACCACCATCTACGAGATTGTGTGCATAGGCGAATTATGTTGTTGTAGTACATTCTAACAAAGGAACAAGATGAAAATATTTTGACAAAGGCTTTGTCAAGAGGAAAATTTGAGTTCCATAGAAGCAGGATTGGTGTATCCGATAATCCCTTTCTTGCTAAGAGGGAGCGTTGAAAATGCAACTAGAAAATCTAGTTTTAATTTTGCCTTGGTCAAACTAGATTAAAATCCGAAGTTCAATTTCAACAGAATACTTGGAGGAAGTTAACTCAAGTGAGATGGCTCTTGTCACTCAATTAACTCGGTAACTTCAAGTGATTTCTAATTTGTAGCAATCCATTTAAGTTAATTTGAGTTATTGTCAATTTAATTAGTTCTAACTATTAGAATAACTAGTGGAGGTCAAGTTGTGGGCGTGTAACTTCAACCACACTGAGTGATCAACTAGTTAACTAATAAATCAACCCAAAATAATTGTTTCATGTGGGGAATTTGATTTACCTAGTTGATATTGGCGTTCAAGGGAAGTGTATTATCAATTGTAAACTAATCCAATTTGTGCAGGTGGTGCATACAGTCAGAGTATTGGCCTATGATAATTTCACAATTCGCTAGTGTGAAATTCCTAAATAATAGGGGAAATTTCCCAGGGGAAAAAAACAAGGAAACAAGAGCTTGGTAAGGCTTGAAATTGGCTAAGTGTCGGGCTAGGTTCAATCAATCAAGAAGAGAGATAGTCTATACATTTGTAGGGTGTGCTCAGGCTTGAGCAAGCATTGTATTTCTTCTCTATTCTCTGATTAATGCAATACAAATAGTAAGGGGATTTGAGCAGTTCCTTTCCCCTAGATAAATATTTGTGTATGTCTGATGCTTCATTTTGCATGTCAATGATTTTTGTTTTAGATAGTGAATTAACTTTCGCAGATCAATAGAGTAGCTTGAAGTCTCGTGATTTAGTAAATTTCATGAGCAATTTTGAATCTACACTTTAATTTCTACATATAGTTCATTTAAAACTCTATTAGATGTCCTTTAGTGGTGTCTACTCTGGAATTTATAGAATTTACGTTATTTCCACCATATACCAATTTCATCAAATGCATGGTGAATAACTTGTAAATTTGGCCCAATCTAGACCCAGCGTTGAAATTGGGCTTTGATACCAACTTGTAATGTCCTTGGCTACCAGATGAGCAACATCACTCATCCAATAGTGCTTAAACATAGTTAAATTAACTGCATAAGCATATATATTCAAATCTACCATAATTTTTATCTTGCATCTAACAATTATAATTAATATGAAATTGGAAATACTACATGCCATGCAAACATTATCAACATGTATAAATATAACTTATTTGATAATAAAGAGCCGATTGGCTATGGGTTCTCTACATTCCATCCCACATATAGCGTGTGGTTGATAATCTCAACCACAAGTTACCCTCGAGTTGGGGTAGCAACTCCATAGGTAACAATTGTAATCAAACAACCCAATCCTGGCTAAGGAGCCAAATTTAGAAACCTAAGTCTCCAGTCATAGGCTCACATTCCCTTGACCGACATCTAAGTGGCATAGCTTGAGTATCTTAATGGTGCCCACCTTCCAGGGAAACTTATAATTGGCTAGAATGGTCTCAGCCTATAGCTCCAAGAGCTCTATTTCCATCTAGAGTCCAGGTGCCATACATCCAAATTGAATAAACTCATAGTCAGTAACAAAGCCCAACCAAGACTCATCAATTATCACTAAACCGATTTCACACTCGTACTCCATGGTCATCAATCCATAAACAGATTTTGTAATCTCTCAAATCCCCCAAGCTCCCAGAGCCACTAGGGATCACATAAAATTAGGGTGCATCCATTTAGTATGGTTAACTGAATAATCACACCTCAACCAATTTCAGAGTCTAGCCCACAAGAATCACTAGCTCCTCAATTCCCTAGACTAAATAAATCAATAACTAAATAATCCATAGTATCAAACTATACTTCTTTATATGCATGGCTTAACTTCACCACATGGCACCTCAACCAATTTCAGAGTCTAACCCACAAGAATCACTAGCTCCTCAATTCCCTAGACTAAATAAATCAATAGCTAAATAATCCATAGTATCAAACTATACTTCTTTATATGCATGGCTTAACTTCACCACATGGCACCCTCTTGAGCCACATGGACCCCGTGGTGCAATTTTTCACCAAAAAGCCCAACTATATCCTTTTCTTGGAGTTGCACACCCCCTACTCTTTTTGTGGACTAGGATTTGCAAACAACTTATTTTATTAATATATAAAAATATGTTCAAATTTATAATATTTACATCTTTGCACTTCCTGCTTAGCCAAAACTGGCATAGAAGTATCTGGGACACTAGCCCCAAAAATCTATCTAATGTAACTACATTGGCATGCAAGTTTCATAATATAACATTTGAATCACCAGCCCAAGAGTCAAAAGCATCTGGTTCACCAATTTAATATAAAAAATACAAACATTTACATCATCAAAACAAGTAGGGGTCTTACCGATGTTATTAATGTTCCATAAAGACTAAAGTCTTTTAAACAATATGTTATTTTATGTGTGTTGTTGTGCATGTTTTAACTAATAAAATTAAATATAAATTTTGGGTGATATATATATCTATATCTATATATATATATATATATATATATATATATATATATATATATATATATATATATTGAATAAGGAAAAACTTGTTACATGGAATAAAAGGAAATTAATTTTTCAAAAATAATGAATTAAGAGGCCTAATAGGCCGAGGATTAGCAATGGAGAGTGAAATGTTTGATGTCCTTAATCAAAGTTCCATTTTTATGGGATTTGCCTAGTACCTTTAGATAGCCATGGGAATACTTGGAAATAAGAGTTGATTTTCTTTTTTGTAAGCTGGGATAGTACCTTCCTTTTCTATTTATAGAAACAAGTTGATCTAGATACAACAGTTACGTGGCCTCAACTTGTCCATATGGGAAACAAGTTTTTTGGCCACCTCAGTCTGTTATATGCCATCCAATAACAAAATTTAATCAGTCTTTCAATCCAAGCTAAGTACACAGGACACCTAAAAACGCTAATCATGTTCCTAACTAACATAAAAACACATGAAAAGAAAAAGATAGCTGCAAAATGAGCAAACTGGCAACTACAGAAAATCTAATCCTTCCAGTCATCTTTGTCAGATTCCATGTTAGCAGGTGTTGTCACCGAGTCGCCTGGGGCTAGAGACAGCTTCATCAACCTTTGCTGGATCTCATCCAACTTACTGTCTTGCATAATCATGATGATCTGCAGGTTTTTCTTGTCCTTTTTCATATTGGGCATACGTTGGGCTATTTCTGCGATTTCTCCCACCACTTGCTCCAGAGCCTTGGCTAGTAAGCACTTCAAAACCTAGTACGCATGCAGGCTTGCCTGTAAAGCATCGTCTTGCCTCTGATGTGCCCTGGGTCGGGGATAATATCCCCCCATTCCTCCATCTCTGGTTCAGACTCCTCTTCCATTACGCTATCTTCCATCTTCTGAATTAGCTGATGAATGTCAGCGTTCATCCCTTCTCTATAAGCTCGAGCGGCTTCTTGGACAGCCGTCCTTATGGATTTCCTACCTCGCCTTTGGCTTGCTAGCGACAAGGTTTTTGAATCGTTTTTGCCTAGCTAGCTCTGTCGTCCTCTGCCTCCATGACCCCTACCTCTGCCTAGATGAACCATCTTTTCCTTTATTGCCTCCTGCTTGCAATTATCAACAGCAAAAGTTAGCTTTCTAGGAGCTACACTCTTCCCCTCGGTCAGCATGTTCATGTCGCTTTTCCTTCCTTCCCCCCTCCGGCCTTCCCCGTTATTCTAGCGAATCGTTGGTCTCTCTCCCCCTGGACTAAGGTAGATGGGTAAGCCCTCTATCTTCCTGTCCTTCGCATGGATAACACTCTTAGTTTTCTCGGGTTGACCATCTGTTCTACTAATACATTCCCCTGGCATGCCTATACTCTGATCCTCGTGCTTCTTCACCAAGCAGACCTCTGGCCCACTCAGACAAAGCCCCTCCCCTACAATTCCCAACTTACCCTCCTCTTCCCACTCACTGTGCATGGAAGAGGAAACTGCAGATCTTCTCATACACGGCCCCTCCCTTGCAATTCCCAATTTACCCCCTTCCTCCACGATACTAAGCATGCCAGAGTGAAATGCAAGAGGTGAGGCAAAGGAAACATACCCATAATCACGCTCGCTGCATACTAAGCTCTCTTCCCACCCTTGCCACCCTCATGAACCCCATCCCTTCTGCCTCATGTCCCATCCCACTATCACCGTCGTTTCTCACCTCCTCTCCCCCCAATCTCCTGCCATTTCGCTGCCTCGAAACTCCCGTAGACATGCAAAATGACACCACGTCCATTTGATCTATGATGAGGGCAATAGGTGGTCGTCCTGGCCATCCTCTCCCTTGCGTTGTCCTCCTGTTCATTCTTCCCCTTTCATCACCCCGATCGGGGGAATAAGGGTTGCATTTATGATATCAAAATGTTATGACATATGTGTGGTTATAATACATACCTAAGTCTAACCTTAACTTCACATTATCTTAAGCTACACGCCATTAACTAAATTTTAATCTTATAATTTTTTATCTAACATCTTAAAGTAGTTATAAATATATTCAAACGTGAAACTCACACTTATAATATTCCCAATAATTATTAGACACTCATGTTATAAATTAAATCTTAACATAATTTATGGTTTTTTAAATATATATTTTTTAGATAGATTAAAATTTAATTTAATAGTAAAAATAAATTATTACGATATGCATGATCCAAATTTACACTTTAATATTTATAAAATGTGAAAAAAGTGATTTTTGTAAATATTGAATTGATATTATGATGGTATTGATATAATGTTTATAACATAGTAGTTTTTAAGTGTGAGTTTGTGGAAAGTTTTCTGATTTATTTTCTAATTTAATTTGTCTAGAATCTAGCAAGGATTCTTATAAATTATAAGTTTGACATGTGAATCTTTCACAAATCAAAATTCAGCCACAAATTTTTTCGCTAGATTTCAGTTCAAAATTGACTAGAAATTGCAAAAAAATCATATTAAAAACTACTTTGTTTATAACTCCCTCAAAATAACTTAAGTTTAATGTAAATATCTTTTCTAAAAATCATTTAGTCCAATTTAAATACCATGAGAATAATATTAATGATGTAAAGTTTACAGTTAATCACAATAACTTATACATATGAGTTTAAGTTCAAAATCTCATATCCATAACCTTTGAACACAACTTAATGCATATGAGTTAAATTCAAAATCTAATATTCATATCCTTCCAAAACAAAAATGTTTCTTTATTAAATTTGTCAACCATGACCATGATAATATTAAAGGTCATAACCCTCTCACAACAAAAATAATATCTATATGAGTAGAGGATTTTCCCTCGCAATAAAGAATATATATATGAGGAGACTTTTTCTCACCCTAAAGAATATCCATCTTAGAAAGAGCTGTGGTATGTCATTATAACAAAATTGTGCATTGAAAAATGATGAATAAAATAAGGTGTTTAATGATTGTGGATGGCCTTTAATTATGATAAAATGGCCAGAGAACCTCCAACCTCCATGTTGTGCATCCCACCTCCATTTTATGGAGAAAATCACAACCCCATTACCCTGATTTTGAAGAATCTTCTTTATAAATTTTTCACGATCTCTCAAGGATGTGATTGTTCAATATGTGCATCTTTATTTATTGATATTCCAAGAATGGGGCCATGGAGAAACGAATACAACACATCAATATTTTGGCATTGCATCATTAGGAGCACTAAATATCTCTCTACTGAAAGGGATCAAATCATTGAATAGATATTAAAGTAAGAAGGATGGTGAATCTTAAAGTCAAATCATTTGATTGCAACACATGGGATAGTGAATATGTGGGAATCACTTTAAAGGTCATAAATTAAGAGAAAAGGAGAATCATTTGGAGGGCCTCTTTTGTACGAATATACAAAGACATGATAAATGTTATAATTATATTTACATCACAACCATATATACAACTTTAATATGACAAAAATGTACTTTGCAAGGTGAATCATGCACTAAATAAAATTTAAGCTCATATTATGACTCTTTATGGAAGCGAGATCAAAATTTTAAATCTACTTACTCAAAGATTATATAGGGGTGAAACTTTATGTTTTCATGAAATCAAAATTTTAAACCAAGTTTTTCAAGGATGGTAAGGGATGGAAACTTATGTTCTCATGAGAGTATCGAGGTGCCATTAGAAGTTATGGCCATTTTGGTTTTTTATTGATTATATTTAATATGCGAATAGTGATTACAAGTATAATTTTATAAGATGTGTTTATTAATATTTTATTAAGTATTTAGTGATGATGTTTAACTTTATAAATCAAATTAAGGCTTTGTTTTAATTTCCTTTTTAATTTCTCATACAAACTTTAGATCCATTATAACACTTTAAATTCTCATATTGGTTATAAGTCTCATAATAAGGATTGGTTTGGTTTCATTCCATTAAAATGAGTAGACTTTGATGTTTTATCTCTAATAACGTTGAACTTTGTTTTTCCCTTAAAGGTAAAGAGTCTCTTTATCCCTTTTATCCCTAAAATTAGGTTGATCATTGCCCACACACCAAAGGGAATTTCTGTTTCACTCGTAATTGAGGCAATTTTTGTTCTACTAAGGATGGGTTTTGTATTATCCCATCAAGCTAGGCTGAACGGTGGATGAACCACACTAAAAAGTGTTTTTCGACCAATATTGGGGGCCCTCCCTAGGTTCAAAACACAGTTAACCGACTTAGTGTGGTTTGTGGGCGATTGCATTTGGCTCAAGAGTATAGAATTAGCCCCTCCAACTCGACATTTGGGCTCCTTGGTGATAGGTGGTAGGTCTACCAATTTCGCTAATACAGAAAAAAAGATGAGTGTTGTACCAACTTGACTGATTCTTTTTTTCCACAAGAGGTATATCCCCTCTTCTCTAAAATTAACGTACTCATGGATCTACAGTGGGCCCCTCTTTGTGGTTTAATAATTAAGATTAATTTTAGTGGTAATATTCCTTTTAGATATATCTGTTATCATAGAGTATGACACACTTGAGATAGATTGGTTTAGACATAGTCAACCACTAGTAGAAATGAATTTTTTTATGAATGAGTGAAGTAAGATGCATAATGAAATTTAATAGTAATCATTGTTCATTCTATTCAACTAACAGTGAATTACATCAACTCTTTATTTAGTGCAATCTTAATTTTTATGTTATTATATTATTATTATTACTATTATTTTCTAGGTAACATAATTTAGGGAAAATTTTCCAAGCAAGTCCCCTCATTTCAAAGATAGCACCTTGGGTAAACCTTAGATTCTTTAGGTCACAAGGGTAGGTTAACAACGAATGAATAAATTGTATAAATTTCATCAAAAAACAACTCACTAAAAGAAAACATGTCACAAAGTGGGATTTGAAAATGGTTGGGGGGGGTAGTAACGTTTCTTCACAACCACTTGAACTACATCCAATTAATTGCACATGAGATTTAAAAGCATACATAACCTTCCATTTATATTTGATCAAAGACTCCACCATACTTTACTGTTCGAAAAAACATAAAATTTAACAAGAAAAAGTCAATTGCTACTCACTGCTTCCTGGGTAAACTTCTCCTAGAGCCTCGTCAGGAGGCATGATCAGTTCTTCAACGCCACCTACCCCAAGATCCAGACCCTTATTTGCAGTGTCAGTGACACCCTCAACTTGAGGTGCAAATCCATCTCTGAATCCAAAAAATTCTTTCAACACACCCACGGTGGTTGTCTCCACCTTTACTTCGATATTTTCAACCTTATCACTAAGGTTCAAGATGTCAGTAGTCAGGAGTTCCATGGTTTTTTGTAGCAGTTCCATGTCTTTACCAAGACCAGACAATTGGGCATGACCGCTATGTTTTCATTGATTTCCTTCACTATTTCCTTGATTACTTGCTTGCAGGAGGTATCGAAAATATCCCCTATGTTCCCACTGCGCCCAGACTCTGTCGCGTCGTTGCCACTTTTGTTGCTTGTTGAGGCTATTCTCTCATGTACCAGCAATATCCTTTGGTTTATCATTCGCAACCAACTGCTAAATATAAACACCTTTTCCTTCCCAACATTCCTTCCTATCTCATCAACCATTAATGAGCATCAACTCTACATCATGGAAAAACAACTACCATCCATCTTCATCACCATCGAATCCTGCTTGGATCAAATTGCGATGGTACCTACCCATCCCTCAAATGAACCCATATTAAATAACTAGGCAAATGACCAAGGACTAAAAGCCCACATGTCGTGGTTCATGGTTTCCTCTCCCCCACAATTACACCTGTGTATTAACTTCCTACCAACGCACCCTCTCCTGATGCACTGCAATAAACCATCAGAATTTTATCCATCGTAGCTACCTATTTATTCTTTTGCAAACCCGTACTCCAACTATATTGTTGATCTGAAAATGAGATCTTAAATCACTATTAAGGTATTATAGACTTACATGTAGGAAAATGCCTATATTACTTAGTGAAACGGATCGAAAAGATTGAGAATAATATAGACAATGAGCAGCTAGAAAACGTAACAGGCACACACACATCAACACAAAAAATAATCAAGGAGTTCACCAGACTTCCTGGCTACGTCTCCTGGTCTAGCTTTCAGTGGTGACCTCTCTATTAAGTCTTTAAGAACAGAATATTAAAAATGTGAGCTCAACCCGAGTCTCAACACAAAGATATTGATATTACACAAGGATACTCGAAAACCTCGAGTCTAAAGAGTGCATAGACCCCCCTCTCAGTGCCTCTGATCAACTCTTGTGTCTCAATCTGTCTCTGACCACTGACTTCCTCTTTGGCTCCTTGGCTATCTGTTTTGTCATCAAATGGCCTTTTAAGCCTATTGGTGCTACCGGTTTGTATCCCTCTTCAAGCTCTCTGGCTCCCAACCACTGTCTGTCCAAATCCCTTTTTAGCGTTAAACAATCACTATAAAACACTCTCAGGTATGGTGGCCACTTGTTTCCAAACAGAAAGGACCAGCGCGGGTGAAAATCCCAAAGAATCGCTTCTCTGTTTAAAAACAGAAATACACTACAAAACATGGAAAATCCAACCAAGCCGGACTTCAAAAGATATGAAGTCGCATCTATAAACCTATCGGGTCCGTTGTTTTATTGCATTATTGCTATATCGCATTGCATGTGGCCATATATCAATACATGGGGAAATACTAAGAAATCCAAAGAAACCAGACTTCAAATTTACTTAAACCTGACCTATAATCCTTATCGGGTCTGGGTGTATCGCATGTCGCATATCGCCCACTCGTTTGTATTGTTATGATACGAGTAAATCTCAACCGTTGTTCTTCCGCCACCAGATCAATGGCTGAGATCTTCCTCCGCACAAATAAATCTGATCGACAGTCCTCCGCCGTCGATCTATTCTTAGTAGATCCGACGGTCCCTGGCAATTTCGGGTGGACAAATTGCCCGAATCTTAACAATCCTTACAGATCCGTTGGGGTTTATAAACTCCCATTCCATAAAATTTCGAGTCCGATCTTTAAGCTAACACCCGATTACCTTTGCGCTCGATATTCGTTGGATGATGCAGTCCCTCGATCCTGCGATCGGCGGGTATTCAATGTGCACATGGCTTAACCTTCGTTTGGTCCCCCATGATGCGATATGGTAGTTGATCTGGACCGCGATCTGCACGCTCGATCAACAGCCCTCGTTAACTTGCGCTAATCGTTGTCGTAGTTCCAAAAATCCATGGTATTTTAACGCTAAACCTTGGTTTTCCCCGAGGCGATAAAAAACTCCATTGTAATATATATATGCATATATGCGATGAACCATATATTTTCTCCGGATACGATAAAAGGCCACAATGCAATAGTTCTTTAAAGGGATTTTAAAACATATTTTCCCATTTAAATACAATTGAAGACTTAAGAGGTTTTTCCAAGATCCATTTTGGATCACGCCTTCCCACTGAAAAGCTTTTGGACCACCAAAAGATGGTTTTTAGGCATCGATCAAGTGAGGATACATCTCCCTCACTTGTTTGACTTCTATCCATCGCACTTTGCTTGGATTTGAACCTTTGAGCCCTATTCTCAGGTACTCAACATCCCCTCCAAGCATAATTCTCACCTTCCTGTCCAGAACTGTATCTTCCGGTAACTCATTGAGATATTCAGGCAACAGATCCTCAATAGAAGGCAACTGAATTTGCTCTTCAGGATCTTCAATCAATGAAGGTTCATACAATCTCAAGTTTTCTACATTAACGACTGAATAGATCTGCATTTAAGCTGGAAAATCAAGGCGAAAATAATTTTCACCAATTTTATCAAGTATCTTGAAAGGCCCATACCTTATTGGTTTTAGCTTCTTACCTTCACCTTGCATTCTGTCTTTGCTAATGTACAGCCAGACTTCATCACCAACTTGGAAACTATGCTCAACTCGATGCTTGTCATGTCTTGCCTTGTACTTGGCTTGACTTTTTTCCAGTTGTTCTTGTACTGCCTAGTGAATTTCTCGTATTTTTTCAATGAACTTGGTTGCTTTGTCCACATCATTGTTTCCATCAACTGCTATGTCTTTACGAAAGACAAAATCCAAGGGAGACTTTGGTATAAAACCAAAAAAAGTCTCAAAAGGAGATCTCTAGGTAGAAGAGTGCTTGGCATGGTTGTAAGCATGTTGCACATAACACAAATGCTCATCCCAAACCTTGGGATGCTTGCTACAATAGCCTCTGAGCAACAAGATCATTGTCCTGTTGACCACCTTTGTCTCACCATATGTTTGTGGATGAAATGTTGTGATCTTCTTCAATCTGGTGTCCATCAACTGCCATAAACTTGACCAAAACTTCCCAACAAATCGAGAATCTCGATCAAATACAATAGAAGTGGGTAAACCAAAATGAACCCATACATTCTGAAAGAACAACTTTTTTGTTTGTTCAGCTGTAACCTACTTGTTACAAGGTATCAAAATGCACATTTTACTGAACCTATCCACAACAACATACAAATAATCATGACCTTTTCTAGATTTTGGCAATCCCCCAACAAAATCCATGGAAACACTTGC
Source organism: Pinus tabuliformis (assembly GCA_031772625.1). Lineage (NCBI taxonomy): Eukaryota > Viridiplantae > Streptophyta > Pinopsida > Pinales > Pinaceae > Pinus > Pinus tabuliformis. The sequence goes on from CM062808.1 coordinate 355,757,083, forward strand.
CCAAGGACGAGAAGGAATTGGAAGTGGAGTGTACAAGCCTAATGTTCTATTACTTGGTTTGCTTGTAGCACACATAGTACACCCTTTGATATATCTAGAAACTGTCTCATGCATTCTTGGCCAATAACAGAATATTTTCAATTGTGCAATTGTTTTACTTGCACCAAAATGACCTGATATAAGAGAAGTATGTGCTTCTCGAATTATGTTAACTCTTTCAGTTTGTGGAATGCATAACTTTCCCAAATTATATAAGAGTTGGTCCTTTACATTATAATCCAATTCTTCTGCTTGTTTGCCATGACTTAAAGTTGCATATACATCTTTAGAATCTACATCTTGAGCATATTGTTCAATGTAACTTTCATGCATTACTGAGTTATGCTTAAGTATAGTAGATGCATTTATGATTGGTCATGACAACATATCTGCAACCTTATTGTGTATGCGCTTGTTATATCTGGTGACAAGATGAAATTGTTGTAGAAAACCCATCCACCTATAATGTCTTGATTGCTGCAATTTAGTTTGTGAGTGCAAATATTGAAGTGGTTGATGATCTGTATGTATGATTGTTTCCTTACCCATTAGGTAATGTTTCCACTTTTTCACACTTCGTACTAATGCATACAATTCTTTATCATATGTGGGATAATTAACTACTGCAGAAGTAAATGTCTCATAATGATAACATATGGGTTTACCATGTTGCATCAACACTGCTCCCATGGCATAGTCACTGGAATTTGTCTCAATCTCAAATGGATGTTGAAGATCTGGCAGTGCTAGTATTGGTGTTGCACTGATTTTTTCTTTTAAGGTGTCAAAGGCTTTCTGTTGTTTGCCTCCCCACTAAAACACCTGTTTCAATCCTGTTAAAGCATGTAATGGAGCTACAATCAAAGAAAAGTTAGCAATAAACTTTCTCCAGTATTGTGTTGCCCCTAGGATACTCCTAACCTCTGTAGCAGATTTGGGTTTATGCCAATTCACAATTACTTCAACCTTAGAGGGATCTATCTTCAATTCACTACCCCCTACAATATAACCTGAATAATTTAAAGATGTTCTGCCAAATTCACACTTTGACAGTTTTACATAGATAATTTCTCTTTTTAAAACATCTAAAGTCTGCTTTACATGCTTTACATGGTCTTACCATGTCTTAATGAAAACAAGAATGTCATCTAAATAAACAATTACAAAATCATCAATAAAAGGTCTGAGTACATCATTCATAACTCTCATAAATGTAGCAGGAGAATTAGTGAAGCCAAAAGGCATAAAACAGCCTTCCATGCATCTTATTCTGCAACTCTGACCTGATGATAACCACTTCATAAGTCTAACTTAGAAAAGTAAACTGCTTCTTTCAATTGATCCAATAGATCATCAATACGAGGAAGAGGATAATGATTCTTTATCGTTATTTTATTTAGTGTTCTATAATCAATGCACATTCTCCATGAACCATCTTTCTTTCTCACCAGCACAATTTGAGATCCACATGGTGATGTGCTTGGTTGTATAAACCCTTTATCGAGCAACTCTTGTACCTGCTTCTTTATCTCTGCATTCTCTAAAGCTGACAACCTATACATTCCAATGTTAGGTAATGAGCATCTTGCTCCAAACAAATATCATGTACTATTTCTCGCTTGGGTGGCAGACATTTTGGTTCTTGAAATAGAACATCATACTCTAAAACAACTTTAACTAAATCATCTTTTTGTTTAGAATCATAGCCTTCAAATGCATTGGATTTTTCAGGATCATTTGCCTTTACGACCATGAGTAAAAACTGCTTACTTGAATTCACAATTCTTTTCATCTGTCCTGAGTTTATGAGAGTATAGTTATTTTTGAGTTTATGAGCTCTTACAATATATTCAATTCCATCTTTAGTGAGTTGATACTTATTTTCAGCTCTATAGAAAATAGCTTTCCTATCATACAAGTATGGAATTCCTAGGACAACACCACATATATCCAATGGAACTATATCTAACTCAACCTCATCTACAAATGTTGATCCAATAGCAAACCTAAGTTTACATTGTCTCATTACTTGTAGCTTTATTTTATCACACACCCAACCTAATGGATATGGCTTCTCATGAGGTTTTGTTTTTAATCCCAACTTCTTTGCAATTGTTTTAGAAATCAAATTTACCTGTGATCCACTATCAAACAAAGTATCAATCTTATTATGCTTGGAAATTACTCTAATACGAAAAAGCTCATTTCTTTCCCTCTCATTACTTTCATTATCAACAGATTGTGTAGAATTATTTGTGGATGCTTCAAAATCCTTACCTTTAATACCTTTGGTTGTAATTGTTGTTTCATTGTTTGAATCTGATCCCAAGTCCTATTGAACAACTGCAACATTCTTTTTCTCCTTACCACCGAACCTCTTAGGTCTCCGTTTTGGATGCAAAGACCAGCAGTGTGCCTCATCGTGTCCTTCTTTCTTGCAATGAGTGCATGAAGGTTTATCCTTCTTTATAGTGTTTATTTTCCTCTCCTTCCATTTCAGTTTCTTCTTTTCCTTGCTCTTGCTTATAAAATATTTAGATGATCCCCCAACCTCTGGGTTCACATTCTTACCTCTAGCTTCTAGATGTGTGGCTTGAACTGATACATCATCTAAGCTAGTGGGATTAAACAAGAGAATAGTATTCTTTAAATAGCTATGAAGATCACATATATACTTCAATAAAGTCTTAGGTGAGTCTAATGATATTCCTAGAGTTAAAGCTCTCTTTTTGAATTCTTGAGTATAACTTTGTACACTATGACCCTTCAACTGGTGAAGAGTTTGCCAACTCATCATTGCCTGCTGCATGTAAGCTAAAGGATAGAATTGATTTTTGATAGCAGAAACAAATTCATTCCAAGCAGAAATGATTATACCATGTTTTTGCAGATCAGCTTATGTCTTGTCTTCCCACCATACTAGTGCAGTTCCTCCAAGTCGAAGGCTAGCTAGCTGAATCTTTCAGCTTTCCAAATCAATGTTTTGCACCCTGCAATATACATCAATCTGTCTTATCCAATTATCTAGCTTCTCTGCATTTAGTTCTCCATCATAAATTGGCAAATCAAACTTCACATCTAATTTAATCAAAGAAGTTTTCTGCTTTTTCTTATTATGGCTAGTTTTATGCGAAGAAGATGATGAGGATGATGAAGGTGATGATGGAGGAGTTGGTGGAGGAGGAATTTCTCCTTTTCCTTTGCCTTCTGGAGAGGTAACTATAAAAGGTTTCTCTGCTCCTTTGTCTAGTTTAGGTGTTGAGTGGCTTTCACCTCGACCGTTCTTAAATTCCAGATACATCTCTTCCACCATGGCTTGCATGGCTTTAAAACTTTCTATAAATTGAGATTCTGATCCCAATGGAGCTTCTTTTGTCATTCTCCTATGAGGATAGACTCTTCCAATCTCTGTATTAACCTCAACAAGTTCTCCTTCTCCTAGTCTGAGCTTTAATCTAGATAGCATTCAAAATCCAACACAAGCTTGTCTAACCTTAACATAACCAAAACCAAATGCTCTGATACCACTTGATCTGAAAATGAGATCTTAAATCAATATTAAGGTATTACATACTTACATGCAAGAAAATGCCTATATTACTTAGTGCAACGGATCAAAAAGATTGCGAATAATATAGAAAATGAGCAGTCAGAAAACATAACAGGCACACACACATCAACACAACAAATAATCAAGGAGTTCAACAGACTTCCTGGCTACGACTCCTGGTCCAAATTTCAATGGTGACCTCTCTATTAAGTCTGTAAGAACATAATATTACAAGTGTAGTCTCAACACATAGATAGTGATATTACACAGGGATACTCAAAAACCTCAAGTCTAAAGAGTGCAAAAACTCCCCCTCTTGGTGCCTCTAATCAACTGTTCTATCTCAATCTGTCTCTAACCTCTAACTTCCTCTCTGGCTCCCTGGCTATCTGTTCTGTTATCGGATGGCCTTTTAAGCCTATCGGCATTGTTAGTTTGTATCCCTCTTCGGGCTCTCTAGCTCCCGACCATTGTCCGTTCAAATCCCTTTTGAGCTTTAAAAAATCACTGCAAAATGCTCTCACGTATGGTGGCCACCCATTTCCAAATAGAAATGACCAACACGGGTGAAAATCCAAAAGAATCGCTTCTTTTTAAAAAAACATAAATACACTACAAAACATGGAAAACCTAACCAAGACGAACTTCAAAATATATGAAGCCGCATCTATAAACCTATTGAGTCCATTGTTTCATCGCATTATCACTATATCACATTGCATCTGGCCATATATCAATACACAGGGAAATACAAAGAAATCCAAAGAAATCGGACTTCAAATTTATTTAAACCTGACCTATAATCCTTATCGGGTCCGGGTGTATCGCATGTCGCATATCGCCCGCTCCTTTGTATTGTTGCGATGCGAGTAAATCTTTGTCATTGGTCTTCCGCCACTAGATCGATGGCTGATATATTCCTCCGCATAAACAAATTTGATCAACAGTCCTCCGTCGTCGATCTATGCTTAGTAGATCCAATGGTCCTTGGCGATTTTAGGTGGACAACTTGCCCGACTCTTAACAATCCTTACGAACCTGATGGGGTTTATAAACTCCCAGTCCATAAAATTTCGGGTCTGATCTCTGAGTTAACGCCTGATTACCTTTGCGCCTGATATCCGTCGGATGATGCGGTCCCTTGATCCTGCAGTTGGCGAGTATTCAACGTGCACATGGTTTAACCTCCATTTGGTCCCCCACGATGCGATATGGTAGCTGATCTGGACCGTCGATCTACATGCTCGATCAATGACCCTCATTAACTCGCTTTAATCATTGTCACAGTTCCAAAAGGCCACGGTCTTTTAACACTAAACCTTGGTTTTTCTCGATGCGATAACGAACTCCATTGTAATATATATAAGCATATATGCAATGAACCATATATTTCCTCTGGATGCGATAAAATGCCATAATGCGATAGTTCTTTAAAGGGATTTTAAAACATATTTTCCAATTTAAATAAAATTGAAGACTTAAGAGGTTTTTCCAAGATCCATTTTGGATCAATTGCACAGATCTTGAATTTTTAAACTGCATTATGGGATATGACATATATTTCATGTTGTTAATACGTAAGGAGCCTTACTCTAACTCTGTGCCAATGCTAGCTTACATGTCCATTGCTTGGTTGTTTTCTCTCTTTACATGGAAATGTTTAACAATTTCAATTTTATTTAAGAGATACATTGTCCTTATAATAATTGGAGAGGATTTTGACTCAATGAGGTTCTCTTACTTGACGAGACTCAAACATTTTTGGATTATCACCATAGAGTCACCAACAATAATTAGGTTCCTCATACTCTTAGAGACACCGATTTTCAATCCTTTCCATAGAGAGAGAGATTATTTTTTATTATCTGTGGCATTGCCGAGTCCCCATGCGAACTTTGATTCAGCCTTTTCTTTGAGGTTTACTAGCACCCCTCCCACTCCAACCTCCCCGTAAAGGTGAGAAGGCTTGGCCTAGGAAACGAGTAACAACTGCGACTAGTCAACGCCCTCGCTCAGGTTTGAGCACAAGGCCTAACCGTCTTTACGAGTCCAACTTTACCAACCAGTCACCTCCGCCAACCTTAATTATCTTACTCAAATAATTAAGACTCAGTACTTACTTGACATATAGAAAGATGAACGTCAGGTTAATTACCTCACCGAGAGATGTGAACCACGACCACTCCTCAGGTCTTCATTTTCACCTTATACTCTCCAAGGTCTTTTGAGAATTACAGAACTGTCCTCAGACAGGCGGCCCAACAGGCTTCTATATTAAATCAAGAAAAATGTACATACCATGTGAATAACAACATAAGAGGGCTTGTTCTGAATGATGTCCTTTTTTGTTAAAAAAACACTTATTTATAGACCAGAGAAGTCTCTTCGGATCTGAAATATGGATTTCAAACCTAAACTAAGCATCTAGAATGATTGAGGGTCTTGTGGGGAATCGTACTCGCACAGTGTCTACTCAATATTTATTTTACAAAAGTAAATATTCTTATGTACAATTTTATTCACTGTGATTGTAGTCACAGACGCATGGATCCATTCCACAGTTGTTGCAAGTCTTATCAGCATCTTCCGCCTTTTGTCTTTCTAGAGCCTCTAGAATATATTCGATATCCACTTCCTCTAGAATGGGGTCCGGCTGAGCATCTTCGTACCATGGCGGTGCTGGATCAACCTCTTTAGTTTTGGATGATTGTCCTGTTTCGATCATTTTTTATTTACCCATCATGTTGTATCTTTCTTTTTTGCATAGGGCACCTACATGTGCTAGGTTGTCTACTTCGAAACTTTGAATCCAAATTTTATCAGCATTTAGATGTTTGACATGATTGACAAGTAGTTCAATTCCATCAAGATCAGAGAAATCAATTTCTTTATCAATTGAGTGTTTTATCCATTGCATACATTGCAGATTTATGTCTTTTCCTCTAAGCCATTGATTATCAAACATGACATGGCTACAACTTCCTGAGGTTAACATCAAGCAGATTAAACATAATGTATCATCATTCCAATTTCATAAACCAATTATTAAAGTGATTAAGGATTTGAAATTGATAATTAATCTGATTGTTCTATCTTTTCCAATTATTTGTTTTGCTTCTTGGATAATTGCCTTTTTGTGAGATAATGGTTTTTTTTTTTTTTGGAAAGGTTTGAAACTTTTCTGAAACATATTGAATTAATTGTTTATTGTAAACCAGTCTGAAGGCTCTTGTTGATGTTCCTGCTTTTTCCCATAATTGATCAAATGGGTTAAATGATAAATCATCTGATAAACCAATGGTTTCCCACGGTGTAGATGTCATCCTTAAATATTTCAAATATCTTTCATTGTTTTGAGATATTAGTATCTCTCTCTTTTTGGTGCATCTTCCATCCTTTATTATCTAGTTGGCATGAGGTTCCAAAATATTAAACATATGAAAGTTGTCATATGCTGCATAATCTTCTCCCCAACTTTGATGGAAAGCCTGATTTAATTCTTCCCAAATATTTGGGATTCTTAATGATCTAAGCCATTTTTCTATTTCTTCTTGGATAAGAATATTTTCTTGATCTAAAAATTTTGCTGAATTATATATCCCCATTCCAAAATCTACACATTTGACTAACTGATAATAGTTGATGATTTTTAGAACCTGTATCATTTGTGGTGTTCATGTGATAGACCACATACTTGTAAGTGATCTGAATAAGATTTTTACCTTCATCCCTTCACAGGGGTAAATTTTGAAAAGCTCGTCCTTGATTCCTAATTGAGTACTGATGTTATTTGTTTTATAACCTCTTATTTTATTAATCCATTCATTTCTTCTCATTCTCATTCTTACTAGCCTTTTTATTTCATCTGTAAGTTGTGGTATTTGTTGTTCTAAAAAGTGAAGCCTTTGTACTAATGTTGTTTGGCTATCTTCTATCCCAGCATCTCAAAAAGAGAATTTGATTTATTATGAAATCCAAGTCTGAACATTTTGTTCATTTCTCTTGTTAACACATCTACTAACCAATTTGAGTTTCCTGGTATCCATTGAACTTCAAATTCATACTGTTGGAACCATATTTTCCAGGATAGTAATCTGCCTCTAGCCATTTGCCGTCCAATTTTTTCATTTAAGAAAAATTGAAAATTCTTGGAGTTTGTTTTGATTATAAATTTGATGGGTGCAAGATATAATTCAAATTATGTATTCCATTGAATATAACCAAGGTTTCTTTTTCTGTTGTGAAATAATTCTTCTGACTAGGAGAAAACTCACCTTATTTATATGCACAGATTTGTTCTTCTTGATTTTCTCCTTTTTCAAGCAACACTGCACCCCAGTGTTCATCTGATGCATCTATCTGAAGAATTAATTGTCCTGTTCTTGGAGGTTTGAGTTTTGGCAGGCTATGTGCTTCCTTTTTTATCCGTTGTATTGATTTGATCGCTAAACTACACCATTCTCCATTCAAATGTTTTCTAATAGCTTCTGTTTTTTTAGATAATTTAGGAATATATTTATGTACATAATTCATAATTCCCAAAAATCTTTGGATTTGATTTTTGTCTTGTAATTCATCTGGGAAACTAGTTATCTTCTGTACAATGTGGGGTTGCATCTGAATTTATCCATTGATGACGATTATTCCTAGAAACTCAATAGTTTCTTTGAACAATTCTTTTTTTCGATCAGAAAACACAATCCCATGTGCTTCCACTTCTTTTATGAATATATACAGATGGAGAATATGTTATTCAATATTTTCACTATGAATTAATATGTCACCAATATACACAATTATGAAATCATACCTACTAAAGATGATGTCCATTCATTGTTGAAAGAAAGCAGGTGCATTTTTTAGACCAAACAGTACTACATTCCATTAGAAGAAACTGGTCGAGCAGTTGAAAGTTGTTTTGTGTCGATCCTCTGGTTTAATCTGTATTTGATAATATCCACTCTTCATATCAAATTTTGAGAAGATTTTTGACTTCTGTATCTTCTGCATTATAACCTCTTGCCTTGGTAGTGGATATTTGAAGTCCTTTGTGATTGCATTAAGTGGTTTATAATTAATCACCATTCTGGCTTTTCCCCTTACCACTTCTGCATGATTTCTAACAATGAAAGTTGAGCATGAATATTGAGATGTAGATTCTTCAATTAAATTTAGTTTAAGAAGTTCTTTTACTTGAGCTTTCATTTCTTATTCATCTTGAGGTGTGCATGGAATAACACCTCCTTGTACTCTATTATCATGGAGTGTTTCAATGTCCTGCATTGGACTTGTTTTATCCCAAAATTCTTGGGGATCACTGGAACAGAATTTGAGTAATTTTCTTTGAATTTCCTTTTGTTCATCTAACCAGTTTTCTTTCTATATCTATATATATATATATATATATATATATATATATATATATATATATATATATATGATATGCCTACACATCTCCCCTATATTGGGTTGTAGAGCGCCTTTGGATGCAAATGAAACTTTCATTAGTATTTCCTTCAAACTCTTAAATAAGATATTATACCTTATATGATGGTGTGGATTGAAGTGGGTTTGAAAAATGATTTCACTAATAAGACATGACTCAAGGTGATTAATAATGTTCAAAAACAAAATCTAAACTGTTATTTATATTGATTTTAAATGTAAATCATTATTTTCATTTAAATACCTAGTTGTTCCTTATCCAAAACATTTATTACGTTTACATTATTAAAAATTCCATAAATCTTATAAGAAAAGTGTGAAAAGTAGAAAAACAATCAATCCACCCAATATCAAGAAAAATCAGCCCCTTAATAGAATTTGAAACTAAGAACATTAACCTTGAATAAATGAGAAAAAATGCCTAACATTAATAACTTCTACCAAATTTGTTCACCTCAACCCTTGACATTCTTGAGAAATTATTAGAAAATGGTAAAAATAATATATCATTTTTAACAATTAGAATTATGAATAACAAACAAAGTTCATAAATAAAGGTTAGAGGGAAAATAAAAAGAAGAACAAGAAAGAAGTCAATTTAGAGTACATGACTTTAAGTAAAGGTAGTGTTAAGTTCCTTTTTCCTTTTATGATTGTTTAAACAAGAGTGATCTATGAATATCCAAAAAAGGCTAAAAAATTGAAGTCCTTAAAGCTCAACAAAACCAACACAAATTCATATATCTTGCCGAAATGATTCCAACAGTGTGAACGAGGCCTCAATCCGAGTTTGTATGAAAATGTTATGCTCATTTGAAGTTTTGAGGAAACAGGCAAAAATTTGGCACTAACAGTGTCATGTGGCACCATTGGAAGGGGCCACATGGAACCCTCTAGAGGTGCCACATGTCACCCATTGGGCACTCCATGTGGCATGACATGGCACTTAGTGGCTATTAACATGGTTGGATAAGCGGGCACACTGTCGCATGGACGTGGACTAACCCAAGGGTATCATGTGGCCCAATCACTGGGGACCGAGTGGCACCCCATGGTTCGCCACCTTGTTTACCTATTTAAAAAAATTGGTTGTAATGGCCAGGGGTCGAACCCCTGACCTAGACAGTGTCGCCAAATGGTCTAACAGTTGCGCGAGCTGGGATGGTTGATAATAAACAATAGGCATCGATTATATTTATACAAATGTTATGTTTTAAAACTTAAATGGGGATGGTGCCCGCAAGGTTTGACCTCGAGACCCATACCAACCAATAAACACACAATTATGTGCCAACAGGGAACATTTGTAACATTTTCCTCGTCAGTTAATATCTAAACCAACTCAATGCATTTAGATTGGGTCCAAGCAGAGCGCACGATGGAATGAGGCTGAAAAACTTAGCACACAGGGAACAAGGCTTTCCTTGGGAACAAACTTTGAGGAAGATTCCTAGGGTATATTGTAGGGAATATTTTGCATTAGTATTCCTAGAATACTATGAATTGTTGTGGCATCTTGAAGATTCCCTAAGGGATCAAGAGGTGAAAGTGACATAACCATATGAAGTTTATAGTAATTTTTCACGAAATTTTGAAACAAATCCACTGGTGTAGTCATAATTGGGATCTGAGCAAAAAAAAAAGGGTCATCCCCAAATGTGAGGTATTTCCAAGTAGTTTATCATGTATTTACCATTATTTTGTTGAGATAATATAGAGGCCTCTCCACTTTGAATTTGGGCCCAGAGGCAATAAAATTTATTATCAAGTAATGGTGAAATGTCTATATTTCCTTCTTTTTATGTCACTTCTTTATGGATGTCGCATTTATGGTATTTTCATGCTCTTTAAATAATTTTGGTTAACATCACCAAGGAAAAGATCATGGATCATGTTGTTATCAAAGAGGATTTCTTTGATGTGAATTTTGAGTGTGATGCTTACCAGGGCCAAACTCAAAGATATTGAAGGAAAAATCAATTCTTTTAACCCCGTGATTTGACTTGCAACATGAAGAAAGAAAATGGAGGACAATGATATATTCACAAATAATGAGAAATAATTCTACAAGCCCTTCTACTAGATGGCAGATCAGGTGGAAAATTTGTTTGCAGATTATGAAAGGAGAATGGAAAAAGAGGGCAAGAAAGAGGGATCCCCAATAGATGATAATGTGTCAATACACCAAGGAGGTGGAGAGAACCTCTTGAATCTCCATATTCCAAGTTCAATCTCTTCCTCTTCCCCTCATTCTCATCATTCAAATAGTCATCAAAGAAATGATTCTAAAAGGCCATTTTTAAAGTTAGATGTGAAATTTGATTTTCTCTTATTTAATGGAGAAGATAATGCATAAAAGTTAAACAATTTAATTAGACATATTGAAGTGTATTGTCGGATATAATAGATTGAAGAGGATGAAGCAAATATTAAATTGGCATCTATTCAGCTAGGAGGCACAACTCTTGTATGGTGGGAGAGAAAACTTCATAATGGTAGTCAACATAATGGTAAATTTCTTTCATCAAGGTCCGAGTTTATTTATGCATTAAGAGGGCAATATTACCCATTGGACTACAAGCTAAAAAAATTGATGGAATGGAAAAGCTTGAGACATGGAAAGGGTCAGAATGTTAAAAGTTTTATAGAAGAGTTTAGGAAGAAATCATTAGCATTAAATATTCCTTTAAGCTCACTATAAACTTTGATGAAATACATTAGCACTTTATATAGTTATCTCCATCATTCATTGTTATTGTTTGATCCCACTAATCTAGATGTAGCTAGTGTGAAAGCAATTCATCTTGAAAAAAAGGGAAAGCATGGACAAGAATATCATGCAAATAAGCCTCCATCCAAGCCCTAGAACAACAAGTTCAAAGATAACGGAAAGCACAAGAAGATAATGACAACAAAAAAGAGGAAGGAGATCCCTCTTGCACTCATTGCAAGAAAGATGGGCACAATGAGGAGCATTGTTGGAAGCTATATCCAAAATTGGAGCCTAAGAAGTTGTGCATAAAAGGGAAGTACAAGACAGTTGCTATAGCACAATAAGGAATTGGTTCTGATTTCAGTGATGAGAAGTAGATCATAGCCAAAGGAGTATAAGGTAAAAGTTCCTTTCATGCTAGTTCAAGTTCTGAAAATAAATCTCATGACGATCAAAGAAAAATAATTGAATTGTTTCATATAAGAGTTATATCTAAGGAAACAAAAAAAGATAAATTATTTGTTCTAGATTCTCGAGTTAATTTGATCTCATAATGAATTGTTAATAAGTTGGGTTTGGAAACAAGACCTCATCCCAAGCCCTATCCTCTTGGTTGTGTATGCGACAATGCAAAACTCAATGTCACCAAGCAGGGTAGGGTAAAATTTGTTATTGCTTCAAAGTTGATAGATGAGGTTGATTTAAATGTTGTCCCACTTGACATTTCTAGCATAGTCTTGGGAATCTCATACTTATATGACAGGAAAGAAATAATTTTCAGGCATGAGAACAAGTACCATCTCACCAAATATGGGGTGGAATGTATTTTCAGAGCTCACCACATGAAGGTCAATTCAACCCTTGTTAATGTAGGACAGATGAAGAGACTCATCAAATCCAAAAAGAAGTGTATGGCACTCATATTTGTGAGACAAAAACATGTTGAGGCATTTGATGCTTTCAAAGGTTGTAACCCTTTTCATAGGAAATAAATGTTTGATATTGTATCTAACTACACTGAGATGTTTTAGGAACCATGTGGATTGCCTCCCAAGAGGCAAATTCAAAATGAGATCCATATTCAACTAGATGCCCCTCTTAAAAATGTGGGCATGTATATGTTGTCAGATATGGAAATGGAATAAAACAAAAAGTAGTTGTATGACTTGTTTGACCAAGGAGTCATCATACCTAGCTCATCCCCATGTGGTTCACCAATTATGTTAGTGCTTAAGAAAGATGGCACATCGAGAATGTGTGTGGTTTATCAGGCTCTCAATAAGATCATGGTGAAAAAATGGTATGCTCTCCCTCATATTAATGATTTTGTTGATCAATTGAAGAATGTTGTTTATTTCACTAAGTTGGATATGCACAATGGTTACCATCAAATAAGGATTGCAAAAAATGATGTGTGGAAAATTTCTTTCAAAACCAAGCAAGGAATGTTTGAGTCTTTGGTAATACTATTTGGGCTTTGCAATGCCCCAACAAAAATCATTCAGGCAATGAAAGATGTATTTTGACCATTCTTAGATGAGTTTGTGCTTGTACATTTAGATCACATTCTTGTCTTTAGCAAAACATGGGATGATCATGTAAGACATGTCAAGTAAGTACTGAATACTTTGCAAAAGGAGAAATTGTATGTAAAGTTTTCCAAATGTGAATTTGGAAAAACTTCTTTGGTGTATTTGGGTCATATTGGTAGAGGAGGTAAACTAAATATTGATCCTTATAAAGTTAATGCAATTGTAAAATGGACTAAACCTACAAATGCAATAGAAGTGAGAAGATTCTTGGGAGTAGTTCAGTACTGGAGAAGATTCATAGCTAACTTATCAGTAATTTCATCTCCTTTGCATGCCCTAACCAGTGTAAAGCAGGTATTTTAGTGGGGAAGAAAGCAACAGAAGGCTTTCAACACCTTGAAGGAAAAGATCAACACAAGTCCAATACTAGTCTTGCCATACCTTCAATAATCATTCGATATTGAGACAGGTGCTAGTGCATATGCCATGGGGGTAGTACTGATGCAACATCATAAACTTGTTTATTAATGCTCTAAAAATTTCTCTCAAGTTGTTGTTAACTATCCCACGTATGACAAAGAGTTGTATACCTTGGTTCAAAGCATTGAGAAATGGAAGCATTACTTGATTGGGAAGGAGACCATCATACACACATATCATCAGTCCTTAAAGTATCTCTAGTCATAGACCAAGCTACAACAAGCTCGTCACTTCAAGTGGATGGGATTTCTTCAATAGTTCCATTTGGTAATCAAGTACAATAAGGGTACAAGTAATGAAGTGGTGGATATGCTTTGTAGACCTCTTGTTTTTACACCTATTGTTTTGAAGAATGATTATTTATCTCATGATAACTATGTTGAACAATATGCTACTCATGAATATTTTAAATATGTTTATGACAGGCTAACCCATAGATCACAGGTGGAGAATTGTCATTTGCAGGACAAGTTACAATATCATATGGGAAAGTTATGTATTCCTACAAGTGAAAGAGTCAATGTAATCTGAGAATCTTACAATTCTTTTGTGTTTGGTAATTTTGGGATAGGAAAAACCCTAGCTCATTTGTAGAGGTTTTGTTATTGGTCTCAAATGAAAGAAATTGTGTTATGAAACCAGCTCACAAAAAGATAGAAAAGAGAGATCCACGCCTTAGAATTCAGCCTCTTCGAGGGGGCAACCTCCTTTACATTACATAAATGAACAATTCTTGGATGATACAAATGAAAATACCTCCTTTCTATATATAGGAGTCTAAGTGGTCCCAATACAATCAAGGCCTACATAACAATAATATTGTAGGGCACAACAGTAACAATGGTGGGCTTCTATGTGGCATAATAGTAACAATATGGGCACTACATGGGTACATCAATATAATAAGTGGGTTATACTAATAACAATAAGGGGTTACACTAGTAGTATAGGGGCCTAACATGCCCCTCTCCTTCAAAAAGCATTGTCCTCAACGCTTGAATAGTTCTTGATGCTTCTATATAAAATTCTTGTCCTCCCATGTGGAATATTCAGCAGGTAAGTTCTTCCACTTGATGAGATACTCTGAAATTGATCGATTTCGTAGCTGTCGGGTTCTTGTTTCTGTGACTGCTCCAGGTTCCAATATTATTTTTCCTTCCTCTTCAATTTCTGGCAATATTGCTTGAATTGGGATCTTTTTCAACTTTTGAATAAGTGGCCATACTTCTTCGTTCTTCTTCCATTCATCCGTTGCTTCGTTTATCCAATTTGGTTGGATAATATAAATAGCACAAAACAATGCTTCCACATCCTCATCCTTGAAGCGTCTTCCCATTTGGTAAGGTCGCCATTTTTTAAGTGCATGTAGTATTGCCAACATTTCCTTCTCATAAATAGCTTGCTTGAGATGTAGCAGTAAAAATACCCAATCACTCACATCAAAACATTTTTCACTACAATGTTGATCTACCTGTTGTTTCATTTGATTTTGCACCGAAGTGGCGTTATCCTTTAAAAGTTGGAGAACTTGTTGTTGATGCTCGATATGATCTTTCTCTACTTGAACCTTTTTCTTCTTGATATGTCCTTCTATCTTTTGAGGAGTGGTAATTTCTTCCAGTCCTTTACAAGATATGGTCGGATTCATTTCTTGATGCTTGATGTGATCTTTCACTTCTTGAACATTTTTCTTCTTGATGTGTCCTTCTATCTTGATAGTTTGAGGAGTGGTAATTTCATCCATTGAATTACAAGATATGGTTGGATTCATTTCTTCTTTCTCGATGTGATCTTTCACTTCTTGCACCTTTTTCTTCTTGATATCTATCTTGAGAGTTTGAGGAGTGGTAATTCTTGCCAATGCTTTACAAGATATGGTCTGATTCATTTCTTCTTTCTCTGGGGTGGTGTCCTGACGTATATCCTCTTCTTTTGATGTTTCTTGATCCTTTTCTTCCTCCTCTTCATATTCTATGTAAAATAATTTCTTCTCAGCACACCTATGACTTTTAGTGCATTTGCTATCACAATTGTAACAAAGCCCTTTTTCTCTTTTTTCTTCCAATTGTTGTGGTGTAACCCTTGTAGGTTGTGGAAGGCTAGGAGAAACAACACTTGCATCTTTATAGTTGTGAGGGGTATGCTTCCTGGTTTCCATAATTTTGCTTTCCATTATGTCACAAAGCCCTTTTACTCTTTCCAATTGTTGTGGTGTTGCTCTAAAGAAGGTGTTGCTCTTTATATCCTCATAATGTGCTATCATTTCCTCCGTGAAAATTGACCATGTAACAAGTTTTTTACGAGAACAAAGCCCTTTGTACCATAAAAATTGATCTGGTTCTAAATATGAAGATGCAATACATACCTTTTGTAACAGTTGTACACCATGTATATCAAAATATTGCTCCATCTGAAGTATCCAATTTACTGGATCCTTGCCATCAAACTTCCTCATCTTGCTTTTTCTTGATTTTAGGAGCTCTACCTTGAAACGACTGTAACTCTGTACTTTCGGATCTTTAAGTTCTGAACTTTTGACCTGTAGTAGCCCTCTGTGTCCTCTTTCCAATGCCACAAGTCTGATCCAAATTTGATTCTCCAAGAAAAAGTTATGCACAATATCCCGCAGTGACCTGATTATAGACTAGTTCAGTAGAACGAAATTGTATGAAGTTCCACGTGTCACTGTTTCAACCTTTGACTCTGAAAAATATATAAACAGAAACTACAGTCCGTCCTCTTTCTGTTCCTTCTTACAAAATTTCAATCCGATGCTCAGAAAGAAAGTTATGACGATTTTCCCTAGGTCACCTGTTTTGAGTGTAATTCAGGAGTCTGCAAAAAGACCAACTTCCGCAGATCATATCTTCGAAAATATCGCGCGAAAATATCTGAAATTTGGACCCAAGGTTCAGCGCCAATTCTTCTCAAATGGGTTTTTTTTTGCGACTTCTGAAACGTCACAGAATAAAAGTTATAGCGAAAATGCCACGATGACCTGTTTGGAGCAGCGAAACCCTAGAATCCAAAGCTCTGATACCAAATGTTATGAAACCAGCTCACAAAAAGATAGAAAAGAGAGATCCACGCCTTAGAATTCAGCCTCTTCGAGGGGGCAACCTCCTTTACATTACATAAATGAACAATTCTTGGATGATACAAATGAAAATACCTCCTTTCTATATATAGGAGTCTAAGTGGTCCCAATACAATCAAGGCCTACATAACAATAATATTGTAGGGCACAACAGTAACAATGGTGGGCTTCTATGTGGCATAATAGTAACAATATGGGCACTACATGGGTACATCAATATAATAAGTGGGTTATACTAATAACAATAAGGGGTTACACTAGTAGTATAGGGGCCTAACAAATTGTAACCAAGTATGTAAAGGGGTATGTGATGTGCTCTATTTGTAAGCCCGCTAATAGAAAATTGAGGTTGTATACACCACTCCCTATTCCTTCTCTTCCTTAGGAGAGTATCTCAATGGATTTTGTAGGGAGGTTGCCTTTGTTAAAAAGGGGTCATGACTACTTGTTTGTAGTTGTCGATAGGTTTTGAAGTGTTTCTTGATGCCAAGTAAAAATCAGATTACTACTAAGAAAACTGCTTAACTTTACTTTTAGCATGTATGGGTCCATTTTTCACTACCCACATCCATTATCTTAGCTTGAGATTCTTGATTCCTTAGAGAGTTTTGTACAAGCTTGTGGAGGATGATGGACAACAAGCTAAAGAGGAGTATGGCTTTCCATCCATAGACTGACGAACAAACAAATGTCATTAACAGAACAGTGGTTAATTTGCTCTAAGGGTATTGCAACAAGCATCCTAAGTTGTGGGATGAACATGTACATTATGTTCAACATGCATATAATGGGGCTTTGCACTCTTCTACTCAAATTCACCATTTGAGACATGATTTGGGTATTTGCTAAAGTCACTCTTTGTTTTGGTCTTTCGTAAATATGAGGATTCCAATGAAAAAGGTGACAAAGACAGAGCTCGTAAGTTCATTCAAAGGATCCAAATGATACATGAAATAGTACAGGAACATTTGGAGAAGAGTTAGGCATAGTATAAGGCCCGACATGGAAAGCACATGATTGATCATCAATTTTAGTTTGGAGATCGAGTATGGCTTCACATCAACAATGATAGGTTGAAGGGAGAAGGCAAAAACTTTAAATCAATATGATATGAGTCATTCACCATCTTAGAAAATATTTATAGAAATGCCTAGCACCTTGATTTACCGACTTATATGCAAATGTATTTTGTAGTCAATATTAATAACTTGAAACTTTATGAACCTCCCATGATCATGGATCCATAGAAGAGTGGTCAAATTATATCAATGTATGATTTTGCTCCATAATACTTGGACAAGTTACCAGAAGACATAAACCTAGATAGAAGAACCACGACTTCACAATAGGGAGATGCGGAGTACCTTTGAGTGGGTTTTAAAGGAATTCATCCTAGCAAGGAATGATGGACTAAAAAGGAGAAAGTGATGGAGCAACTCCCTCACCTAATTTTTCATTGATAAGGTTTTTGGAAGCCCAAAAGATCCTTAATGGGGAGTATTGATCCAGTAGGATCCAAAAAAGACACAAATTTTGAAGTCCTCAAATCTCAACAAAACCAAAACCAAGTCACTGAAACCTCATTGAGATGATTCCAATGATGTGAATGACACATCAATCTAAGTCCATATGACAAAGTTATTCTAATCTGAAGTTTTGAGGAAACATGCAAAAAATTGGCAATGACAATGCCACATGGAACCACTAGAAGGGGCCGCGTGGAACCCTCTAGAGGCACCATGTGTCACCCAATGGATGCTCCAAGTGGCACGAAATGGAAACCAATGGATATTGATGTGGATAGACATGTGGGCACATCATTGCATAAATGTGGACCAAACTAAGGTCGCCACATGGCCTAATCATCAAGTTCCACTAGGTGCCCTGTGATTGGCGACTGTGTCTACCTATTTAAAAAATTGGTTGTAACGGTGAGGGACG
This sequence comes from Pinus tabuliformis, assembly GCA_031772625.1. Classification (NCBI taxonomy): domain Eukaryota; kingdom Viridiplantae; phylum Streptophyta; class Pinopsida; order Pinales; family Pinaceae; genus Pinus; species Pinus tabuliformis. Next base: position 355,775,880 of record CM062808.1, read on the forward strand.
TAACACCCCACTCCTAGTTTCCACCACAACATAGGTTAGAAGGAGGTGCTCATTATGCTGACTCGAGATCCAAGGTAGCGTCGTGGAAATGGGGTCTTAAATTTTAAATCTTTTTCAACTTCCTTAAAGTTCATATGGATGCTTCCATTGCATTTGTCTCATCAAGATGATTTTGGTGATATACATTTTTTCTCAATCCAACTTCTAGATCAAGATATATGACCATTTAAACATGAGCGAGTCAAATAATGCCACTTCATCACCTTTTCACATGACGCCCACTTGACTATCCTATCCAACCTCCTGACGCCACTTTGCATTGATGCATTACAGGTCTTCACATTCACATGTGCGCATATATGTGTGTGTGTATGTGTGTGTGTGTGTCTATGTGTGTGTAACCACTAACCCCCTTTAAACATGGCTGGTGTAAAAGGGGGTTTGAGTGGTGTGTGTGTGTGTGTGTTTGTATAACCACTGACCCCCTTTTAAACATGGCTGGTGTAAAAGGGGGATGTTTGTATAACAGTTGACTCCCTTTTAAACATAGTTGGTGTAAAAGGGGGTTTGAGTGGTTATATATATATACATATACATATAATTGATGAAATGTTAATTACAGTAACATCCATGTCTCCCCGAGTTAAGTAAAAAAAAAACACGGAAAGGATGAAGCAGGGAAGGAACTCGATCCCTGGTCAAAACCCTGATCCCCGAACAGGGTTCGGGTAGACAGTCGAGGTCAGTTCCCGCACAGTTGCCGTCACGGGAGCCTCCCCTCCAGCCCTTGCAACTGGCAAATGGCGGTCAAACCGCGTTTTGAATTTTCCTAAGGTCGGTAAAGATTATTTTATTACTGTAACTGTCAGCTGTAAGCAAGTTTCCGTTTCTCCCGGTCTGTCGGTGGTTTATCTCCTTCTTTAGCATCAATCATGGTAAAGCCCTCTGAGTTTCTTGCATTGGACCCAGACGTAGAGGACATTCTTTCCATGTGGGGCAAAGAAATCAACTCCCAAAATGTGGACTATTATTTTGGCTCTGTAGATATACCCTGTCTGGCGTCTGCTTCACAGTCGGAGACCCCTCAGATTTTTACCCATGACAAGGTGCTGGACAGAGAGATCCAGCTTGAAGGTTATGCGACTGACCCTCCTCAACCAGCGAAAGAGACAGCACTGAGCGGGGTGAAAGCGGCATCTAAGCCCCCGGAGCCAAAGGGTCTTATCCTGAAACCCCGGTTTCCAAACCCTAAGGGGCTCGAAGAAATCCCCCAGCTTGGGTCTTCAGCAGAAGTTGAGTTTTCCAGAGCTCTTGGTGCTCCAGGTTCGCTCACGAGGGTTTCACTCTCTCGTGACTCACAAGACCTTCCCGGGATACAGACAAGCAACCAAGGTACCCCTGCTGCAGATGGGTCGGCAGAAAATGAAGGCCTGGGGGCAGATCCATTGTTTGATGGGAACGTCAATCTGGATCTTTCAGGACAGATCCCGTCTCTGTGGGAACAAGCTTCCCTCCTGGACTCAGCCCAAATAATTTCAGACAATAACGTGGACCGTGAAGGTAATAGACCGGCGGGGGAGAGCTCAAGGCCAAGAAGTGCGACAAGGAAGCAAAAAAGGCCTATTGGATCACAGGTAATAACGGAAAATCTGGTGCTAGGGATGGAGGTATCGATGAGAGAAGCCCTTGCGATGGCTGACTGCACTTTGGTAGGCAGAGCCAGAGGTAAGCCTTTTTCTTCTGCTTTTCTACAAGAATGGGGTGCGAGTAGCTTTACATCTGAAAGACCTGTTAATTTCGAAGCACAGACACTAGCAAAAGGGTGGTTCAAATTCAAGTTTGAGGACAGAGAAACGGCGGATTGGGTTCTGCAGCAATTATGGCATATTGATAACATCCCCGTTCTTTTCAAAAAATGGTCTCCATTGTTCGATGCTATTAAAGAACGCACAGATACATTTCCTGTCTGGGTGCGTGCTCCGGGTCTTCCCTCCCTTCTATGGACTGAGGAAGTCTTCAGAACAATTGGTAACAGGCTGGGGGAATACATGACAGCGGACATGTCCTTTCTAATAACAAACAATTTGGCAACCGCGCGCATCCTTGTAATGCTCAAACCAAGTGGAGGCCTGGCACAAAAGGTAAACCTCCAATTTGATGAATATGTCCATGAACAGCTATTAGACTATGAATACCTTCCCTTCAGATGCCATTGGTGCCACGAGCATGGACATTTAGCAAAAGATTGCCCTCACAAGAGAAGAAGGAGACATTTTCGTCGGACTCCTGCCCACAGAACAAACGCACAATCGGTCGATCAGACTAGGATGGAGCAGGACATGCCGGAGTCACAAGAACAAATGAATACGGAGGCAGAGGAGACCGAGAAAGAACCATCGAATGCAAGCATACAGCCTACAGATCTGGAAGCAGAGATTGTTACAGACCAGGTCGCTGTGGAAGGAACGGCAGAGGTTACAGTCAAAGAACCGGAAGCAGTGATAGGCGCGGCCGAAGAAACTCTACAAACTCAATCCGACGATACGGAGAAGGGTAAGTGCACGGGGCCACCCACCTCTTTTTTTTCTCCTGAGCCTACAAATGTAAATTATCATATTGCTTCATTGTCTAATTATGAGCAAGATAAATTTATAGCTGAAAATAAGGGCGGCCTCTTATCTGAGCCGAATGTGGAATCCTTAACCGAAACTTTGCCCCTCCTGGATATAAACAGTGAAGACCTTTGGCCCCCTCTCCCTCAACCTGTAACTCGAACCCCTTGTCCATACAATTTGAGATCTCAGGGTGGGAACCTTGCGATTCAGGGGTCTTTAGGTGGGCTGGGCTTAATTCCTCCTCAAACAAAATCCAAAAACAAACGAGGTAGGAAATCCGATCTCTTCAAGGCAAAACTCAAAGCAAAGTTGGATATTGCAGATGGTAAACAATTCTCCATCCAGGGGGTCCTTAGAGCAGCCCATACCCCTGAAGAATTTATAAAATGATCTTAACATCCTGGAACTGCAGAGGTTTGGCCAGCAAACCTAAAAAACTGGCCCTGAAAGACTGGATTGTTAATTCAAAAGCAGATGTTGTCCTTCTGCAAGAAACCCTAGGGAAGGCCGCTGACATTGAATCTATGCTTAAGACCCTTCTTCCAGGGTGGTCCTTCAGTGCTATGGATGCCTTTGGACACTCAGGGGGGTTAGCAATTGGGTTCAAAGATGGGAGAGTTAAAGTTCTCAATAACTGGGGGATGAAGAACGTTATGGGAATGGAAATATTATCCCCTGATTTCCATTTCCCCATCTCCATAATAAATGTCTATGGGCCTTGTCAAGGTAGGGAATCTTTCTGGGATACCTTGATGACAACATCTGTTCTGAAAGCTCCAGTGATGATTCTGGGTGGCGACCTAAACTTCTCTCTGGGTCGTGCTGAAGCTTGGGGACCCTCGGCGAGAGAAGATCCTCTTACAGATTTTTTCCATAATCTCATCTCAGAAAATAACCTGGTTGACCCTCTCCCAATTAAGCTGAAGCCTACTTGGCGGAATCGAAGAGTTGGTGCAGACAGGATTGCTAAGAGGCTAGACCGCTTCCTGCTTTCAGATCTGCTTTCTGCTAAAATTCCCCTAATCAGGCAGTGGGTTGACGAAATTGGGAACTCAGATCATTTCCCAATCTTTCTAGATCTTTCTTCTCCTCCCCAAAAGCCCCCCGCCCCTTATAAATTCAATCCTGCGTGGCTGCAAGATCCTTCTCTCAGTGATTTGTTTAAAAAAACTTGGATTCACCCAGTCCACAATGCAGGAGAGGAGAAAAGTTACTTGTTCATGGAAAATTTAAAAAGAATGAAATCTGCAACAATCTCTTGGGCAAGAGATAGGAAATTGAATCAAAATGAGGAGCTAACTCGTATAAGGGAAGAATTGAAGAATCTGGAATGTCCGGATTCAGAAGGATACTCATCCCAAGAATCCAAGGATAGAATTCTACTCTTGGAGCAGCGGCAATCTGGCATACTATTGGAAAGGGAAGAAGAATGGAGAATAAAGAGTAGGGCTGTTTGGCTTAAATCTGGGGATGAAAACACCAAATTCTTTCATAACTTTGCAAAAGGAAGAAAATCAATAAATACCATTTGGAGCCTTAAAAATGAAGATGGAAGAGATGTCAAGTCTTTCTCTGATCTCTCAGGACTAGGGAATCGACACTTTCATAATTTATACTCTGAACAGAGAGAAGCCACTATTGCAGAAGTTCTCAATACTGTGCAATGTTTTCCCAGATTTATTGAGGAAGAAGAATCCGAAGATCTTTCAATCCCGGTCTCTAAGGAGGAGACTGAAGCAGCCATGAAGCTTTTAGGCAAAGACAAAAGCCCAGGCCCTGATGGCTGGACTATTGAATTCTTTCTTCATTTTTTTGACCAAATTGGAGATGAAATAACCGAAGTTGTAGAGGAGTCCAGATTAAAAGGAGATATTTATAGACCTTTTAATTCAACATTTATTGCTCTCATTCCTAAAAAGAATGAGCCTGAGAGCTTTGAAGATTTTAGACCTATTTCTTTGTGCAATTGTATTTATAAGATTATTTCAAAGGTTATTGCTCTCAGATTAGCCCCAATTCTGTCAAGAAATATTTCCATGGAACAATTTGGGTTCCTAGATGGCAGACAAATTCATGAAGCTATTGGGGTTGCTCAGGAGGCAATCCATAGCATCAAGATAAAGAAAAAAAAAGGAGCTGTTCTCAAAATCGACCTCTCCAAAGCATTTGATAGGATAAACTGGCTCTACCTTCGAATGCTCCTTACTCATGTGGGATTCAGCTACCCATTCGTAAGCTGGATCATGGGATGCATAACAAATGTCAGCTTTGCAGTTTTGGTCAATGGAGCTGCTTCTTCATTTTTCTCTAGTCAGAGGGGCCTCAGACAAGGGTGTCCTTTATCTCCACTTCTGTTTCTCCTTGTGGCTGAAGGTCTTAGCAGGCTGATCCATAAAGCCAGAAGTGCGGACAAGGTAAAAGGTATAGAGGTAGCTACAAATCTCTTCATCACCCATCTTCTTTTCGTCGATGATATATTGATCTTTACAAATGGAAATTACAGCGAATTAAAGGAGATAAAATGTATCTTTGATCTTTTTCTAAAAGCTACTGGAATGCAGATAAATGCTATGAAATCCCAAGTTTGTATTGCTGATGTGGACAGAAGGGAAAGAAGTCTTATAGCTAATCTTTTTCCGTTTCCTAGCCAATCATTGGAGGTTCCATTCAAATATTTGGGGTTTTGGTTAAAACCTGCCGCCTACAGAAAAGCAGATTGGAACTGGATTATTGCAAAAATTGAAGCTAGAATATCACACTGGAGCTATAGATGGCTTTCCAGAGCGGGCAGGCTAACTCTCATCAAGTCGGTCTTGCTAGCTATTCCGGTTTACTGGGCTGCACTTACCTGGATCCCCAAAGGTGTAATGGAAAAAATCAGAAGAATTTGCTGCAGATTTCTTTGGGCTGGTTCTAAGGAACTCACAGTTTTACCTTGGGTGGCATGGGACAAAGTGGCCAGATCAAAAGAATGGGGAGGCTGGGGGATTAAAAGACTTCCTGATTTCAGCACTTCCTTAGCTGCAAAGTCGGGCTGGAGGCTTATCACCATAGAAAATCTATGGACAAGGGTGATTAAAAGAAAATATATCGACCCTATGCCCTTGGAAGATTGGATTCGGAGTCAGAACAAGAAGGCAAAAAACTCTTCCGTAATTTGGAAGGCCACAGTGGATGCTTTCTCAGTGATTGAGCAAGGTTTAGCATGGAAAGTGGGAGATGGCAGACAAATCAGGATTGGCAGAGATCCCTGGATTGGATGCAATGAAGCTTTTGCCTTATCGCCCGGGCTCCTTCGCCATCTTGAGTCCAAAAATATCACCTCATTAAATCAGGTGGCAAGAGATGGGCAGTTCTCCATCTGGGGTCAGGTTTGGAAGGATGATGAAGAATTAGGGCTAAATATTAGATGGAAGAACGAATGGACAGGTTTCACAAAAGAATTAAAAAGATCCAATGTAAGGATAAGGGAGGAACCTGATAGGTTAATGTGGGCTCACAGCAAATCAGGGGGTTACACACCAAAGGAGGGCTACTCTTATCTTTTGGGAAAGAAAGGATGGGGCAATCCGGATTGGTGGTCCAAAGCATTATGGAAACTTAAAAGCCCAGCAAAATCAAAGCTCTTCATATGGTGTATTTTAAAAAAGAAGGCTCCAACATGGGAAATCCTTCAATCCAGGTTTCTTGTTGGCCCAGGGCGTTGCCCCCTGTGCAAGGATAATGAGGAAACTTTAAATCATCTCTTCATCTCCTGCCTTTTCTCCCAAAAGATTTGGGAGGAGGTCTCGGGGCTTCTCAAGATTACAGCACATTGGGGAAATGAGCCGCTTGCTGAATCATGGAGGAAATGGTGGCACACATACACTGAAGGGAATTTGAGGAACCTGCCAATTATTTTCTGCTGGGGAGTGTGGCTTGCGAGAAATAAAAGTTTGTTCCAAGACCAAATTACACCGCCCTCTGCCATTGCTTCTAACATCGCTGCCATATATCTTTCTCTGCCTCCCCCTGAAGCAAAGAAAACCAGAACAATTCAAAACAATCTCATAATCCAGGAGGATATCCCAAGTGGTTTTTTTGATGGAGCCTCTCAAAATAACCGGGCCGGCGCAGGCATGAGCATTCACATCAACTCAGAACACATTCTAAAAGCCTCAGTTGGGTTGGGATCAGGAACAAACAATTTTGCAGAACTCTCCTCATTGCGCCTACTTCTCTGCTGGCTTCTTCACAAACACATCACCTCAATTCAGTTATTTGGGGACTCTCTAAACGTTATAAATTGGATCAATGGTTTAGCTGCTTGCCAAAATCAAATTTTAATGACTATTGTTGAAGAGATTTTACACCTGAAGACTCTCTTTAACAGGTTCTCATTATGTCATATCTACAGGGAAAGGAACGAAGAAGCCGATCAGCTATCTAAGGCAGGTTTACTACAGGATCCGGACAGCTGGGAGATAGAAGAAAATTTTCAGGGGCAGTCAGTCAGATCGAACCAGCCTCCTTATGATCAGTAGCACAAACAACAGTCATCTTGTTCCGCCCCTTTTTTGTCGGCACTTTTCCAGTTTTATCCTTTTTTGCTGTTCACATACTTGTACATATATCTATTTTGCTGTCCTCAAACTCTCGGCTACTACTTTCGGGGTTATTACTGATCTCCAATTTTGAAATTGTTTTTGTTTCACAGTGCTGGAGGTCACTTTTCACTCTGTTTTTACAGGAGTTGTTTTCCAATATGGAGACTCCAAAAATTTTGTAACTTCTGTATTAATTGGTTTCATTTCCTCCTCTTGGAGGAAGACTGTCTCAGGTATCAATCCGAAAAATAGCTCCCCGCGGGTCGAGCTGTAACTGCACTTTTAAGCCCTGTGCGGCTTATGAACTACTGGAACAAAACTTTTTTTCTCTAATAAAAAGTTGCTTTTTTCCCCGGAAAAAAAGTAACATCCATGTATCCCATCTCCTGGCTCCATTACCCTGACCCTTTTCACCTTTCACTTTAATGAGACACTTTGGGGTTGATATTCCAGGCTGACTTGTATGGTGGGGCCACACCACACCAATAAAAGGATAGTTGAGATCATGTGTATGCCACCGTGTTCAGACATTACGTCGGCCTATGCCCTTTTTAAATGCACCTTGCCTTGTAACTATCATGGACCAAGCTCCAGACTTATGTGTTCTGGTGGGTCCACACCTCTGCACTACCAACACTCCTGGTTGGTCCACAAGATCTTACTCGTACCCAATAGATATGATAGCCTTTCTCCTACCATGGAAACCTAGTGCTAAGTCATAGATATGACAGCTTACTCCTACCATGGCAACCTAGTGCTAAGTCATATTGACTCTCCCTGGATCACTACACATTAATGCCTTTAGGAGACGAACTCCAGACAAAAAAATTCTCATCAACTACTACAATACTCCCTATTTAGATGAGTCTCGCCTTAAAATTCCTAACACTGCAATAAGCCTTCTGCATGGGGATTAGATCTTCTGATGGTCAATGTGCAGAATCCAACTCATCTCGACCTAATCCATGTACCGACCCTGCCATGCTAGCCTGGCCTCATCAGCTCAAAATTTCCTTTGCATGACCTCTAGTGAGCTTCTAGGGACGTAACCTCCAGGACACGTAATCTTGGGCTTCCTCTCAGTCATTTGTCATGCTAACTTCCGCTCTTGGTCTTATGTTGCGGTCTTATGTTGCAGTCATATGGGCTAGTGGCCTGGACTTCAAGCCAACCATCATGCGACTCGATAAATTTAGACAAGGTCATAGATAAGTTTAAGAGGCTAAGGATATGAGATAAGGATTTTCGCCCGCTCTCCACTATGAGCATTTTTCGAAGTGGCTTGACCATGGCTCAGCTACAATATTTTTGCAAGTTGTTGGACTTGTGTCAAAAATTAGTAAGGGCCATCAAAATTTTATCAAGAACACATTGGTGCTATCGCTCATGAGCTTACAAAGGAATTACCCTTCCTGGGTTCTCAATGATTGAAATGCATAGCAATGTATAGGGACTTAACCATTCAGCCTCTTAGAGGTCTTTAGTCTTTTCGAATCTTAAATATTTTCAAGAAATATGTCAATATCATTCCAGGGATCTACGAGTCTCCTTTGAGGAATAATAATCATAATAATACTTATAAAGGTAACCATAAAGCATACAGTGCCCAATAAGGTTATGGTATGAAACCAACTCACAAAAAGATAGAAAAGAAATATCAACGCCTTAGAAATAAGCCTATTCGAGGGGGAAACCTCCTTTACATCACACAAATGAACAATTCTTGGATGATACAAATGACAAGACCTCATTTCTGTATATAGGAGTTTATGGGGTCATAATATAATCAGAGCCAACATAACAATAATAATGTAAAGGCACAACAATAACAATAGTGGGCTTCTATGGGGCACAATAATAACAATAGGGGGACTACATGGGTATAACAATATAATAAGGGGATTGCAATAATAACAATAAGGAGTTGCACTAGTAGTATAGGGACCTAACGTGCCCCTCTCCTTTAAAAAGTGTTTTCCTCAACGCTTGAGTAGTTCTCGATGCTTCTATATAAAATTATCATCATTCCATGTGGAATCTTTAGTGGGTAAGTTCTTCCACTTGATGAGATACTCTGAAATTGGTCAATTTTGTAGTTGTCGATTTCTCAATTCTGTGACTGCTTTAGGTTCCAATATTGTTTTTCCTTCCCTGTCAAGTTCTTACAGTATTGTTTGAACTGGGGTCTTCTCCAAATTTTGAATGAGTTCTCACCCTGCTTCGTCATTCTTCCATTCATCCCTTATTTATTTTATCAAATTTGGTTGGATAATTATACCAACCTCTAGCATTTTTGCAACCATACTTTCAATTTCACTCCTTTGGTCATATGGATATTTGTAAGGCCTGATGTTTGGAGGAACACTTCATGGGATCAAATGAATAGCATCATCATGATCACGAATAGGGGGAGGCCTTTGCGAGTCTCAAATACCTTGGAATGATTGTCCAAGAATTTTTGGGGATATGGGGAATATATGATTTCAATGTGGGAACCTCTAGCGAACATAATTGTGCAATTACGACTCTTTGTTATTTCTTTAGAAGCTTTGTCATTCCGTTAGAGCTGATTATGTTTCTTAGTTTCCCTATGATACCCCTTAATTAAACTTACTTTCCTTCCAAAGAAAATTTCATGAAAATTTCTTGAAAATTAAAAACTATTGTACCCAAGGATTGTAGTCATTGGACTACTGGTACAACATCAGCACCACCCATTGCAATGGAAAACATTGGGCCATTCAATACATATTCTCCCATGGATAGCTTGATATTATGACACTTTCCAAAGAAATTGAATTCCTTGGCTATCTTACAATTAATAAAATTATGGGTACTACTCGAATCAATCAACACTATTACCTTTTTCTTCTTGATATGCCCTTCTATCTTGAGAGTTTGAGGATTGGTAATTCCAGCCAATGCATTACAAGATATGTTTGGATTCATTTCTTATTTCTCTGGGGTTGGTTCCCGGTGAGTATCCTTTTCTTTTGACATTTCTTGATCCTTTTCTTCTTGATATTTCACTGCTTCAACCTTCTTCTTCTTGATGTCCTTGTATCTTGAGAGTTTGAGGAGTGGTAATTTATGCCAATGCGGTGCAAGATATGGTCAGATTAATTTGTTCTTTCTCTAGGGTTGGTTCTTAATGTATATCCTCTTCTTTTTAAGTTTCTTGATCCTTTTCATCATTAGGATGCCTTTCTTGTAGCAGATTTGTCCCACCTTCCTTCAAATCTTCCATGTATTTCTTCAAATCTTCCATGCCTTTCTTCCAATATGCTTTCATTCCATCGATATTAGCTTCCATGGCATAGATAAAACTATTTATATTTTGCTTCTCTAGAATACCATTTACCCTTATATTCAATTTTTGAAAGTCCTCAATGTGCTCTGCTATTGAACCCTTTTGTTTGAGATTTATCAATTGGCTAAAGAAGGTGTTGCTCTTTGTATCCTCATAATGTGCTATCATTTCCTCGTGAAAATTGACCACGTGACAAGTGGTTTACGAGAAAAAATCCCTTTATACCATAAAAATTGATTCAGTTCTAAATAATTAGATGCAATACATACCTTTTGTAAAAATGGCTCACCATATAGATCAAAATATTTCTCCATCTGTAGTATCCAATTTACCAGATCCTTGCCATCAAACTTCCTCATCTCACTTTTTCTTGATTTTAGGAGCTCGATATTGAAATGACTATAACCTATAATTTTGAATCTTTAAATTCTGAAATTTCAGTCCGTAATAGCCCTCTGAGTTCTCTTTCTATCTCTGCAAGTCTGATCACAATTGGATTATCTAAGAAAGATTTATTCTGAATCTCCCGCGATGGCATAATTATAGACTAGTTCAATAAAGTGAACTTGTACGACGTGCCACGTGTCACTGTTTCAACCTTAGGTTCTGAAAATTATACCCAAACAAAATACAATCCGTCCTCTTTCTGTAACTTCTTACAAAATTTCAATCTGATGCTCAGAGAGAAAGTTATGACGATTTTCCCAAGGTCACCTATTTAGGATGTAATTCGAGAGTCTGCAAAAACCCTAACTTCCTCAGATCATATATCCGAAAATATAGCGAGACAAGATCTGAAATTCAGACCCAGGTTCAGACCGATTTCATCTCAAATGGGTTTTTTTTTAGCTTCTAAAACTTAGTAGCGAAAACGTTATAGCGAAAATTCCACAATGACCTATTTTAGATGAAACTATGGAGCTTGCAAAAACCCTAACTTCCTCATATCATATCTCCGAAAATATAGCGAGAAACGATTTAAATTTAAAGCCGAGGTTCAGCGAGATTTCGTCTCAAATGGGTTTTTTTTTAGCTTTTGAAACGTTGCAAAAAAAATGTTATAGCAAAAATGCCACGTTGACCTGTTTGGAGCAACAAAACCCTAGAATCCAAAGCTCTGATACCAAATGTTATGAAACCACTCACAAAAATATAGAAAAGAAATATCAATGCCTTAGAAATAAACCTATTCGAGGGGGAAACCTCCTTTACATTACACAAATGAACAATTCTTGGATGATACAAATGACAAGACCTCCTTTCTATATATAGGAGTCTATGGGGTCATAATATAATCAGAGCCGAAATAACAATAATAATGTAAAGGCACAAAAATAACAATAGTGGGCTTCTATGGGGCACAATAATAACAATATGGGGACTACGTGGGTACAACAATATAATAAGGGGGTTGCAGTAATAACAATGAGTTACACTAGTAGTATAGGGACCTAACAGGTTACAAGAAGATTTACGTCCCATAGATAAATAGGAAGTCTCCTCCCCAGTTTGATTTACAAGATGAAACCATACATTCGAGCTCAAGATTTACATTATTATAGGCCTACGATTATCATATTTAGGTTGATTCAATTTTCAGGCATAAGCCACATAATTAGTCATCAAATAAACATTACTATAGGCTCAAAGCCAACACGGTTAAACATCTAATGCTCATTCCATATACAATGGTGTGATTCAATGTTTACCATGCTGACACAAATGGTTTAATATGTGTGTTTCTTGCACAAGAGCATTATCACAATGCAACAACAACAAGGGACACATTTATCATAGTTTTACATTCCAATTACAACAAACCATGATTCATTCATACAGTGAATACAACATTGATTTAACAATTCCACATGAACTTAATAACCAAGAGTGCATTTAAAAACACTTATTTGAAATAAATAGTGTAGTTCGCAACTGAGATCAAGACTACAAGTCTCCACCCAGCCATAAAAGAGCTACAACCACTATTACTTGTACAATGTCACCCCCGAGTCAGATTCCAAGGCTTGAGGTGGAGTGCTTTCAGAGGGGAGTTCAACCAAAGAAACAAATGAAATAGAATGTATCAAGGCCACTCTTCCTTCGTCCACCAGGTACATAAACTTTTCCCCTAGTCCTCTTTGCTTTTTCATACATTATGAATATCCATGTCAGGATATCACAGTACAAAGAGTTCAACTCACTTTCAGGAGAAGAGATTCCACAATAAGGAAGTTTCATTAGTGTATAAACTATTGATAGGTGGAAGAAATCACCTCTCAAGATGGTTCATCAGTGAAACAAGCACCACAACTTCAACCCCTAACGCAATTGGCGGTTTACCTGCCTCACATGCACTTGAGAAATTCTTCCCAATACATCCCAAAATTTTGGTAGGTTCTTCAGCCTTCAGGCAAGCCTCTGCTCTCTATAATATTTTACCCAACAATCCTCTCTTAGATGGTTTTTCAACTAGTGATCCCCATTAGTTTAATGACAAAGATTACTTTTTTCTTCTTTTAGCTATGCTGATCAGGAGCTCAAAATTTGCCAAAATATCAAAGTGTCAAAATCTTGATAAGATTAGCTTCAAATTGAAGAGCTCATCATTATGAATCCAATGGTGCAAACGGCACTCAAATCCGATCTCGTATGCAAGTTAAAGCAAGTCAAGGTTCAGGGTTGACTTGATGACATGGTAGGATTGGATGACATGGAAAAGTTCCTAGCCAATCAGGAGGAAACAAGTCTCACTTTATTGTTGCTCCTGCAAATTGGCCCATTGCATCGCATATCGCAGGAAAAACAAGTTGGGTTGAGAATCGGCCCTCAATAGTGACGATTTGTGATTTGCGATATCGCAAATCACATATTGGAGGTGGACGAGTACTGAAGAATCGGCCCCCAGCGCAGAGTAGGTTGCGATGCGATCACAATCGCATATCACAAGCGAATATAAGAATCGGCCTCGGTTAAAAGCCCAATTGCGATGCGGTTTATTGCATATCGCAATCGCATGGAAAAGGTTGAAGTCGCAATACGGGTTTGGCAGTAATCATCGAAATGCGAAATGCAATACAGTCCTCGGATGCGATAAAGTTATCGGTTCCATTTTGTAATCCCCGTCAGGTCCGTCAATATCGCAATGTATGGGTTTTGGCTATAAGCATGATGCGATATGTGATAAGGGCGCCAATTGTGTTTGTGATATCCGACAGGGTTGAGGAACCATAGCCTTTCCCATTGTACCACCACTTTGCATGTGAACACTCGGCTTTAACCGCGAGATAGGAAGGAAAGATGGTGGGACCACCGATTTCAGCGAACCTACTAGTTTTAACTACGAATAATGAATTTAACTGGAAGTAAGCCAGATTTGGAGGAGAAAATGGTGGAAATACTAACAGAAATCATAACTAAGGAAATTTTTTACCAAATGGGATGAAAAAAGAGGCTAGATAGACATTTTTGGGCATTATGAACTTATTGGAATGGGTTTCAGGATCAAAGGAGCACTTTTGGATAAGATTTTTTGAAAAGTGAAGCCTATGGGTGCTCTGGTTAACCAGAGTGTTGATTCAGTTTATGGAAGAGTATGAATATGGATATGACCTTGCAGGGGTCTTCCAGCCTCCATGTGCTTTCTGCAGCAGCCATTACAGTAGTGTTGTATCTTTATTTCTTTGTTGCTTTATATGTGTATGGAGAAAGAGACTTGTTTAAGTACTTCAAGTGGATTGTAGTACTGTTTATGATCTTGGAAGTTGGAATATGGGGTCTTGATTTGAGAGCCCTTAGCTTTTTGATTGTTTCATGACTAATTGTAGGTTGTCATGTGTTTAGAGTGAGATTTCTTTGCATAAGAATGTTTCCTTGAAGGGGAAACTAGCCACTCTTTTTGTCAGCACACTTATGTACTCTCATTATTGAATAATTTTGAGCATAATGAGAAGGGATCATGCCTTTAGAGCTGATCCAAGGAGATGTAGCCCATGAGGGGTGAACTCCTTTAACAATGGCTGGTGTATTATTGTTTGATCCATGTTTCCATTCAGTTTTTTTGTTTCACGTTTTAAGTTTTCTTCATGAAAACAACTTTAGTAAACACGCATGAAATTCATGTTTTTACTTGTTATTTTGGAGTACAAACCTCAAGAACATTTTTATATTCTAAATGGGGAATTATCATAGCATTACTAATCTGCTCCATTTCATATTAGGTTGGTATCAGAGCATAGGCTTTCTTTGTGCAAGGAGGAATTGATTGTTGTCTGCAAGAGAATGTTTTTTGAAGCTCAAGTGAGGAGAAGGTTTTGTTAAGGACAACAATATTGTTACAATCTCTACCACCAAGTTCTACCTCAAATTGCAGTAGAAGCTTCAAGAAAAGCATGTCCCAAGGAGGAGAGCCTGCAAGAATGTCAAAGGATGTGAAGGCTTTTAGAAAGGCTCTCTTAGACATGGTAGAAATGGTGAAAATCCTCTATGAAGAGAGGAATACCAAATTGAAAGTTGAAATCTCTAGACCTCCAATAGGAGAATGTTCTCCAAGGGAAGAAGGTAACAAGAATGGTGATAAACCACCATCTTCTCCACAATCTTCATGTTTTTCTACAACCCTTATGCAAGATGCTAGTGTATAAATTTCCTCAAAGAAAATAGATGGACAAGTTTGTACCTTTTGTCCACATGATGTGGAAGATGAGGTTCTATCAGCACCCAAATTCAAGGAGCTGAAAGAAGAGAGACAAATAGCCCAAGAGGACACATCCAAAATCAAAAGGAGTTTGAAAACATCTTCATATGTCAGTCAAAATATGCGGCAAATGGTAAGAATTTACATCCTTCTTCCTTATGTGAAAGTGTTGACGTAAATTCATTTGCAGCCTTTGAAAAACATATTAAAGGCATTGGATCCAAGCTCTTTACCAAGAAGGGTTACAAGGGAGGAAGCCTTGGAGTAAAACATCAAGGCATTAAAATTTCAATTGAGGTCAAGGAGAGGCCTAAATATGGAGGCTTAGGCTATGTTGCAAAAGAAGAAATGTCTTCTAGGGACAGTTCATGGATATTGTGTTCCTTTTGTTGTAAGGGAGGACACGAGGAGGCAAGATGTTGGAGTTTGCATCCAGAATTGGTTCCTGCTTGGTTCCTCAAGTGTAAGGAGGACTTGAAGTGGAAAACGTCTCTGAAGAGAGATGAAGATGTTGAAGAAGAAGGGAAGCTAAATTCTTCTTGCCACATAAGTTCCTCATGCAAGAAGCATAAGCCAAAGGACAACAAATAGAGGTATATCTGTCCTATTAATTCGAATGTTGTTTATAATGGAAAAAAACACGCAGATTTGAATAACATGTTGAGGAATATGTTTTCATGAACCTTTTACCTTTCATCTAACCATTTTGTAGATAAGTACGATAAAATGAAAGAAATCATCAAAAAGATGTTTATGTCTAATGTAATTGAGATCGAAAAGAGAAAATCTCATCCAAGGTTAAAGGCAAGTGAGCCGAGAGGAGCTCAAAAGAACATTTGTTCTCACTGCAATATTAGTGGGCATTGGGTCGAGAAGTGTTGGAAATTGTTTCCACAACTTCATCTTGGTAAGGGAAAGCAAATCATGCAAGCAACAAAAGAGGAAGTGACAAAAGAAAAAGTGGCATAAGATGAGAGCATCCCTAAAGCAGTTTCAGAAGAAGAGAAAGTTCAAATAGAGGGTTCATTTACCTGGTTGGGTGAGAAATGAGCGGATTATTTGTTCAGTTGAAGTTTGTTAATTTCTGTTTTGCACTAATTTCATATCCCCATAGTTGGGTAACTTGTAAAAGTGATGTTCATCAATAAATCACTTATATGCAACAATGTTTTCTTTAAGCATTACAATGCTAGTTTGGCTTGTTGATAGCCAATTTGAATGGAAAATTTGGGAGTCAAGTTTATTCCATTTTGTAAAATGCTTTCTCAAACTGTCGATTATAAAACTATTGTATGAGTAGTTGCAGCACATTTCGTATGTTCCAAACGTGTTTAGCACTCAAGTTATACAAGTATTCACTATGTGAGGCTTGTTTTGGTTCATTTGGAAAAGTCTTTTTAGGATCTTATCCTTGATAAGGATTTTGTAGATGAGCACTTTGGAATTCTTCTTAGGAAGGATGTTGTTGTGGATGGCCATAGTGACATGGACAAGCCAAGAAGAACATCGAACTTGAATTCTTTGTTCAAGTTATATTTTAAGTTCATCTCGAGAAAAATGCAAGACAAGTACAAGTCAAGGCACTTCAAACATCGATTGGATCAAGTTTGGAAAATGAAGGAACTGTACCTTCAAATTCTTAACAATTGAAAGTAAACTTTTGGAGACCAAAATTTTTTCAGTGGGGAAGAGTGATCAGGAGCTCAAAATTTGCCAAAAGATCAAAGTGCCAGAATCTTGATAAGCTTAGCTTCAGATCGAAGAGCTTGTCATTCTGAATCCAATGTTGTGAACGATACTCAAATCTGAACTCGTATACAGAAGTTAGAGGAAGTCAAATTTCAGGGTTGACTTGATGACATGGCAGGATTAGATGACATGGCAAAGGTCCTAGCTAATAGAGAGGTTCCAAGTGTCACTCTGTCGTTGGTCCCACAAATCGGCCCATCGCATTGCATATCACAGGAAAAACAAATCGGGTTAAGAATCGGCCCCCAGCAGTGCCAATTTGTGATTTGTGATATCGCAAATCACATATTGGAGGTGGACAAGTATTGAAGTATCAACCCTCAGCGCAGAGTAGTTTGTGATGCAATCACAATCACATATCGCAAGTGAATATACGAATCATCCCCCCATAAAATCTAGGTTGTGATGTGATTTATCACATATCGTAATCGCAGGGAAAAGGTTGAAGTCACGATACGAGTCCGACAGTAATCATCGAAATGTGAAATGCAATACAATCCCTGGATGTGATAAAGTTATCGGTTCCATTTTATAATCTTTGTCGTTCTGCAGATACCACATGTATGGGTTTAGGCTGTAAGCATTGATACGATATGTGATATGGGCGCCGATTGCGATTGTGATATCCGATAGGGCTAAGGAATTGTAGCCTTTTTCGCTGGACCACCACTTTTCATGTGAACATTTGACTTTAACTGCAAGATAGGCACGAAAGATGGTGGGACCGCTAATTTCGGTGGAACTACTTGTTTTAACTGCAGATAATGAATTTAACTAGCAATAAGCCAGATTTGGAGGAGAAAATTGTGGAAAGACTGACAGAAGTCATAAATAAGGCAATTTTCAACCAAATGGGATGAAAAAAGAGGCTAGATAGCCATTTTTGGGCATTATGAACTAATTGGAATAGGTTTCAGGATCAAAGGAGCACTTATGGATATGATTTTTTGAAAAGTGAAGCATATGGGTGCTTTGGTCAACCAGAGTGTTGATTCAATTTATGGAGGAGTGTGAAGATGGAGATGACCTTGCAGGGGTCTTCCATTCTCCATGTGCTTTCTACAATATCCATTACAGTAGTGATGTAGCTTTATTTCTTCTTTGCTCTATATGTGTATGGAGAAAGAGACTTTTTTAAGTACTTCAAGTAGATTGTAATATTGTTTATGCTCTTGGAAGGTGGAGTATGGGGTCTTGATTTGAGAGCCCTTAGCTTGTTGATTGTTTCATGACTAATTGTAGGTTGTCATGTCTTTAGAGTGAGAGTTCTTTGCAGAAGAATGTTTCCTTGAAGGGGAAACTAGCCACTCTTTTTGTCAGCACACTTATGTACTCTTATTGTTGAAGAATTTTGAGCATAATGAGAAGGGGTCATGCCTTTAGAGCTGATCCAAGGAGATGTAGCCAGTGAGGGGTGAACTCCTTTAACAATGGCTGGTGTATTATTGATTGATGCATGTTTCGATTCAGTGTTTTGGTTTCATGTTTTAAGTTTTCTTCATGAAAACTAACTTAAGTAAACACACATAAAATTCATCTTTTTACTTGCTATTTTGGAGTACAAACCTCAATCACATTTTTATATTCTGAATGGGGAATTAGCGCAACATTACTAATCTGCTCCATTTCAGATCATATGTGCTCTTCCACAATAGCTTTAGACGCTTTCTTCACTACATATGCCTTTGTGCGTGCGTGAGAGTGTATGGAGCACATGTATGAATGAAAAATGAATGTAGCCAGATCCTCCTTCTTTTCCCAAATAGACTAACTTCCCATCCTACCCCACGATCGCACAACAGTCAACTACCTGACAACGCAACCCATGCATATCTTTAAATTATGTCCTCTTCTTACTTGTGGTTGGGGCTAAAGGACACCAAGACCTATCCTTTTCTTGTAGGTTAAACTTATTGCACAGTCAGCCTATTTAAGACCACTTTAGCCAACCCATGCCTGTCATTTAAAACATTTGTTCCCTCAAGCAATGGAATTTGTGTCCCTTTCTCATCCAACTAACATAATTAAAATTATTTAAATTTAGAGAAACATTTACCCAAAGGATACATAGGGGGTCAAACCCCCGACCTCGGTAGTGTCGCCCAAAGGTCTAATTGTTACACTAGTGGAGATGATCGTTAATAAATAGTGAGCATCGGTTATATTTATACAAATGTTATGTTTTAAAACTCAAACGGTGAGGGTGCCTCGGGGTTTGACCTTGAGACCTTCACCAACCAATGAACACACAACTGCATGCCAACCAATGTGCCAATGAGGCACATTGTAAAATTCCCCCCATCTGTTAATATTTAAACTACCTCAATCCATTCGTATGGGGGGGAAATAGAGTACACAAAAGAATGGGGTTGCAAAACTTAGTGCACGTGGAACAAGTTCCACCCTAGGCACGAATTTCAAGGAGAATTCCCAGGATATATTCTAGGGAATATTCTACAAAAATATTCACAAAATATTTTGAACTATTGCACATCTTGAAGATTCCATAAGGAGTCCAGAGGTGAAAGTGACATAACCATATAAATTTTATAGTCATTTTTCATGAGTCGAATCCACTAGTGCAGTCAGAATTAGGATCTGAATAGCAAATTTTTGGCTCATCCCTAGATGTGAGGTATTGCCATGTATTTTCTATTATTTTGTTGAGATAATATAGAGGCCTATCCACTTTGAAGCTCAGCCTAGAGAAATAGATTACACATTGTGAGTGAAATTTCTTATCAATTCTTGTTTCAATGTCTATAATACCTTCTTTAAATATCACTTCTTCATGGATGTTTCATTTATCGTATTTTCATTCTCTTTAAACAATTTCGTTTAACGTCATCGAAGAAAATATCCTAAATTAGAGAGCCACCTTGCGACAATGTCATTAATCTTTTGTATATTGTACCCTTGCAGACAAGCTAGAGTATGGAGAAAAAAAATGGAAGGGGAGTAGGCCTTGTAGCAAAATAAATTAGGGATTTGCAATGATATAACAAAGAAAAAGGTAAAATAACTCTCCTTGAAAGATATTACAAAATTAGACCACTCTCGTAGAAAAAGTTTTATTAAATCTACTCAGAATTTAGTTACACTTTTTAACTATGCAAGTAACTTTATTTATTTTAATAGCTATGAATATCCTAAGAAAAGGTGAAAATCTTCTCGGCCAAAATGCATCCATTAATTTTTACTTACTCTGAAACAACTTCCAAATTATTACATGGCAATTAATTACTTGTGAGCTAGAAGACAACCCACCATAACCAAAATTGTTATTTTATAAATATGAATAAACATCACAGGAAACAAAAGTATTAAAATATTGCAAACCAATTTTCAAAATTCATTATACCAAACAAGCTTTTCAAAAGTTCTATAAGTTCCTACTTTCATAACCAATCTAGAAGTACATACTAGTTGTTACAACCATCTGCTACCCCGCCTTCCCTTTTTTTCCCATCCCCATAGCTATATAACCTAGAAATAACTACCTTTAATGTTCTTAGTGTTTATGCACCATGGCCTTTATGCTCTTTAACAATTGATCAATAACATGGTTGCCAAATTACTTAAAAATTGTTAACTTACTAAATATCAATGTTGACTTCTAATAGTGACTAGCAACCCATCCTTTGTGCATAAAGTTATTATAAGGGAATAATGTGGACAGTAGTTCTCATCCGTCTTTAAAGTAAAAGAATGAAGATGTGAAGCGGTGTTGGACTTCATTTGTATGAAATCCATTTCTTTACCAAGGAAAGATTGGGGTCCTGCATTAAAAACTGTGAACTTGAAAGGATTCTCCATCTCAAAGTTGTCATCAATATTGAGCCATCTCTCTTTTCTGAACTCCATGACATCTTTACCCCATATGCCTTCCATCCTACCCATTGCATAGATATTGTAAGCTACAAACGACCATGTTCTTACTGTTATTACACTGATAAGACATCATCGTTAGACGACATTTTGGACTCAAGAAGAAGAGGAGGGTATAGTCTCAATGACTCACTCATGGAACCATGGAAATATGGCATGCACTTCAATTCCTCGTAATGAAACAACACTACACCTCTTAATTCCCCCTCTTCTTCATTGACTCCACCTCTTAAAATTTTAAAAACTCTATAAAAAAAATCAACTATACAAAACATTTAAATAATGTTGGCTCATAAAATAAATTCACATGAAGAAATTGGATCCCTCTCGGCTCATGTTAGATCTAAGATGGATCTATGCTGGTTTATTGGGAAAAGGCTTCTTCTACACAATGATTTCTTCGATTAGAAGAAAGAAGCCATTAAAACCATGTGAGAGTTGTGGTCATCACACCTTTTCCTAAAAACATGATTCTAACGACTATATCCTTTAACAACATGTCTAATCTTTCACTCATATTCGATGTATGTTCATCTTGGTCATCGAATAGTGTTTGATTCTTAATAACAAAAGCCATGAATCTGTAAAGAATTTTCTCCCTACTAGGTTATCCCTTCTTCTCAATAAAAGCCACAAATCTGTAAAGAATGTCCTGTTGAAAAATGGCAACAAGAAATGCTAAAAATAGAAGTGCTAAAAATAGTAGTTTGGGTACCGGTGCTAGATTGAGCAATAGGGAATGAAAAATGGAAGTGCTAAAAATAGCATTCTATTTTTAGCAGTTCAGGATGGATTCCTATTTTAGTCAGTCCCTGGACTAAAAATACGAAGGAAAATTCAAATTTGATATTAACAGTAGTTTGTAAATTAATTAATTAATTCATCTTGAGTTAATTAGTTAAGGAAAAACAAACTTGAAGTTTATGTGAGGACATGCAACAGTTTATCTATTAATTGAGGAATTTATCCATCAGTTAAAGAGATAAGGATGAGTTCTAATTTGAGTTGTAATTAGTTGGCGCAGTTAACTGAGTCAAATCCAGTTATATTTGATTTAAACAATTTGTTTAAATTAATGTGAGTTCAGTTAGTTAATGCTTGCATGCATGTAACTGTTGCACTTCAGATAACCAAATATTCTCTCATAAATAACTCATGCATGTCAGTTCAGAGAAAGACCCAGTTGGTATTAGAGCAAGGTTTTGTAGAAAAAAATTACATGGTATCAGAGCAAAAGTGATCAAAGGAGAGAACATTATACTGAGAGGAGATTTGAAAGTTTTGAGTATTGGGCCAAGAGTTTGCAGAGAAGGTCTGAAATTTTCTATACAAAATTTTCAGAAACAAATATAAGAATTGGATTCCTTGCGGAAAAAGACCCAAATTCAAAAAAAAATTGGCTAAATCGGAGTTCGGATGAGGGAGATATTATTGATTTAAAATCAACTCTTTTTCCAGAAAATTTCGTGACGGCTGGAAAGTGGAAATAGATTGGTGTGCTAGCCAAGAACCTGTATGCACTTGAGGTACAAGATGCATGCAAAGCCTTGAGGAGCAAGGCAAAGGTTAGATACTTGGTGGTTGAGAGGGAGAGTAAATTACCTCTCAACATGCAGCGTCATAATAAGTCTCAGACAATTGTGGAAGAGCCACGATTGGTGCAACAACTTCAGGAGGTTGTGGAGCAGCCACAATAGGGGAAGCTGAGAGGAGATCGAGTAGAGACATCTACTCATGCAGAGACCTCCACTAGGGGGAAACTTCGAGCCAGGTGGACAGAGGGATCACAAGCAGCCATGCCTCCAGGTAGGAGGTGGGGCGATGTGGAGTGATCGTCCCAAGGAGGAGGGGCAGGATCCTTGAGGTACCCAACCTCTTTGATTCGACTTTGCTACAGGAGCCCCGATGAGGAGTAGCAGGACTGAATGATTGGGTAGAGACAGATGCAGATGGAGCAGCAAAGAGAGCTACAATGCAGGAGTCCCAGGACTATGTAGAGCTAGTAGGCTGCAATGATGCGAGAGGCACAAGATTGTTGCACCAGTGCAGGATGGCACAGAGAGGTGTGCAACGGTGCGAGATGCATGGGGTGTTGCAGCAACTCAGAGATCAGAGAGGGAGCACTTATCAACAATAGGTAGAGCTTCAGCATCAGAGTATGTTTCTAGCCCAACAGAGAGGTCAGTTGGGAGTTTTTTTGTTCCAAGAGTTGTTGGAGCAACCACACTTGGTAAATGTGTTGCATGCAAAACATTCTAGAGGTACATGATCGAGTTCGAGTTGAAGCCTTTCTTGTTGAGAGGGAGTGTTGAAAAATGGCAACAAAAAATGCTAAAAATAGCAATTTGGATACCAGTGCTGGATTGAGCAACAATGAAAAATGGAAGTGCTATTTTTAGCAGTTCAGGATGGATTCCTATTTTAGTCAGTCACTGGACTAAAAATAGGAAGTAAAATTCGAATTTGATATTAACAGTAGTTTGTAAATTAATTAATTAATTCATCTTGAGTTAATTAGTTAAGGAAAAACAAACTTGAAATCTATGTGAGGACATGCAACAGTTTATCTATTAATTGAGGAATTTATCCATCAGTTAAAGAGATAAGGATGAGTTCTAATTTGAGTTGTAATTAGTTGGCTCAGTTAACTGAGTCAAGTCCAGTTATATTTGATTCAAACAGTTTGTTTAAATTAATGTGAGTTTAGTTAGTTAATGCTTGCATGCATGTAACTGCTACACTTCAGATAATTGAATATTCTCTCATAAATAACTCATACATTTCAGTTCAGACAAAGTCTCAGTTGGTATCAGAGCGAGGTTTTGTAGAAAAATTCTACATGTCCTCCCTACTAGGTTCTCCCTTCTTCTCAATAAAAGTCACGAATCTGTAAAGAATGTCCTCCCTACTAGGTTCTCCCTTCTTCTTAATATATTCTCTTCTGAAATGAATAACACCCAAAGCAAATTAATTCACCACACGAAGTCCTTCACGAAATCGCCTTCCAGAGCCAAGGTTGAGCAAGTGCTTGATTTTTACCATAAGCTTAGGAGCCACTGAAAGAAATCTTTTGTAGGTGATGTTGTTGGCAGAGTCAAAAGATTTTGCAAACAGTGGGTTGGGTAGATAAGGATGGAGGCAACTAGGATCAACCCCAAACGCAACTTTGCAAATATTAACAAATGCAAAACTCTGCAGAATATCTTGTAGGTCTACAGGCTCCCCTTGTTCGCATACTTTTTTTTTGTAAGTTTGGCAGGACTACATCTTCATCGTGTCCAATATATCACCCTGATTGAGGCGGGGAATTGAACAGATGACTTCACATCAGGAGTGCCTTAACAGAGCACCCGATCATTGTTTATCCAAGACCCCGTGGACTTGTTCGCATACATTTTGAAGCATGACTATGAGGTGATTTTGAATCTACCACTACAACCTCTCCACCATGGGCGACTTAGTATTGAAATTGTAACTAAAAGCCTTCCTTTGAAATAGCCCTCCATCGGTGTTGAAGATTCCTCTACCTAAGAAATCATGGAGAAGGAATTTGAAACGTTCCCCTTTGCTATTTCTCAAAATTGGTTTTTAGTATATGCTCCACATTTGCAGGATTCAAAGTGACGATGCCCAAGATTCGGCCTCCTGGAACGCTTGTTATTTTGATTGTGTGAGAGCATGTTGATAGAAGGAGCTTTGTTAGCCACTCGAGGAGCCTATCACGATTTCTCATAAAAGCAAAGATGGATGTTGTTTGAGTTGTGTTGGGGCTATCAATGCTTCTGCATCTGAAAATATTAGTTTGCAGGAAAAAATACGACAATAAGCTAACTTAATTGAATTGGATGTGCCACCGCATCGAGTTTTGGAGCCTTGATGCCGCAATGTTGCATGCATCATTCCCTAGGAAAACTCAAAGCACATAGTCGAAATTGCAAATGGCGAAATTTTTTTGAAATCTTTTTGGTACGCCTCAAACTATTACCACCACAATGATCATATATGTCACTGTCAAGCAGCGACATAATAAATTCATTTGTTTTTTAACAAGCGAATTAAAATGTTCTTTTTCAGACTGAGCTATCTATTTAATAATATTATGTTATTTCTTTTTAACACTGAATAAAAAGTTATTATTAAATTTTTATTGGGTTATAAAAATTAAAAAAAATATTTAAGTATTTTTATTTTGATGATTGATATTTAAAGTAAATTTTTAGGTTACAAGATTGATATTTAAAGTAAATTTTTAGATTACAAGATTGATTAACAACAAATTTTTTAACTATTATAATAATATAGTCAATATGAACTCACAATGTTACTTGCAAGAATTGAACTTGGTTGGAGAGGATAACATTCATTCCTCCCAACCACCCAAGATAAACCCAATTAACATAATAAATCTTTGCTTAAACTTTAGATGTTCTCATTTTACAATATAAATTGGAGAATTATAATTTAAGTTATATGAAAGGGTCGTTGAAATGAATTAAACAAGGGTTACATAGTAGCTAGTACTTGCCACTTAGCTTAAATAAAGCTTAATTAAGTTAAAAAAACAATAAAGACAAATATTTCATCACAAAAATAAAAGAAGTAATAAAATATTGTATTGTTGAAAGCCATCGCCAAAAATTAAGAAATATGATTAACTAATATGTTTATATGTTATATATATATATATATATATATATGTTTTTAATATAATAGTAAGTCATCTTAAATTGAAAAATTAGAAAAAATAGTTAAAAGTCAAGAAAATAGAAATATATATATATATATATATATATATATATATATAAACAGAAAATTAAATTAAAATGAAATAAAACAAAAAAAACAAAAAACTAGTAACTAATAGAAATGGAAGTTACTAAACATCCCATAATAAGGCATCAACCAATTATCTTACAAATAAATAATAAAAATTGAATTCCTAATGTTAAATATAGATAAGTGGCATAAATTTTTGGTCAAAAACAAACTAATAGACAATCAAAACAAAGTTGAATGATAATAATAAATAATTATTATAAAATAATTAGTCACTAATTTAAAATTGTCGATAAATAAAATAAATTTTTATTATTATTTAAATTTCACATATTTAATATAATATCGTATCTGTTTAGTGGAATGACTTAAATTTCTACGCTAAAAAAACAGTATATAATTATTCATCTATACTAGTATTTATAATCTCTAAAACATCTTGTAATTAAAAATGATAAAACCACACGTTACAACAACTATAAAACTAAATTGTAAAAACAACTTTATGTTTTGCTATTATATCAATAATAATGTTAATAATAAAATAATATATTTCAATAACTACATTAAAACATCATAAAAAATAAGATGGAGTAATGCTAATAATAAAATAATATATTTCGCCCACGAGATTTTGGATTGATGGTGAATGGGTGCGTTGTTAAGGCACTCCTTGCGATAGATCACCGGTTCAAATCCCCGTGGGTGCGTAAGTTAGTCTTAACAAGCAATATATATATATATATATAACTACATTAAAACATGATGAATAAGATGGAATAATGCTAATAATAAAATAATATATCGCCATAGCTACATTAAAACATCATAAATGAGATGCAACAATTAATAAAACTAGGTTAAAATTAATATGCATTATGAATCTTTAATAAAGCCGAATACCATTACTGGGTGGAGTTTTGTTACCATTACCAAACCGAATACGGTATCCCCTTTACATCTTAGAGTATAAATTGGGAACTTAAATATGAGCCATTTTTATCAATATTTTAGAGATACATAATATGAAAGGTATATTTCTTTGTTTCAAGGGCAATTATTGAAACAACTCTTTTAATTTAATTTAAACTCTTTGCACTTCCGTGATTTTTCCTCACAAGTATATTCTTCATATATGAACTAATATTGTGATTTTTCCTTACAATTATATTCTTCGTAAATGAATTAATCATTTTTTTTTAAGAGAAGGGAAGATTGATTATGTAAATATGATAAATGTGTAATGAGTAATATTATTGTTATTATTCATGATTTTAATTTTATTTCATTAATCTTCATCAATTTTGTTGTGAAATAAGGCGTTGGAAAAGGTTAAAAGAAGTGTGGGAGCCGCAGGGTTCGAATTTGATGGGCAAATTACCCATCATGGGGTGATTTGCCCTTCAAATACAAGTTAAAAAACTACAAAAACGTCAAAAATCTGCCTTGAAACTATGAAAACAGGTTGGAAACTCTGAAAAACGTCAAATTTGACAGGCTGGTCTTTTTTAAAATTCCAACCCTGGTGGGAGGAAAGAGTATGTATTTTTTGCTTTTCTGAAAAAGTGGAAACAGAAAAACATTTCATTTTAGAATGTGAGGCCTTCAAAAACATCAGAGAAAATTATGCAAATATTCTCACAACTAACTCTTGAGATAATCTATTTAACGAGAAATTTGTCGAGAAGCTAAAAACGTTTATTGTGAGAATTCAAAAAAAAACCAAATATAAAAAACAAAAAGAAAAATAATTTATCTTATAAACTATTTTTAATCTCATAAACATTAAAATAATTAAATATTAGTTTAAACTCTTGCCATGCCCTATGCTAAATATATGGCAATTAGCAATGTAACTTTTTATAAATCAAAATTCACTACATAACTACAAACTTTTTCATTTGTGGATGGAGGCTCATTAATTAGCTCACCCTAAATTGGTTGACATACAATCATTGCTTCATTATTTCTTTTTATTCGTCGTACACATAACAACCTTTCTAAATTTTAAAAGCATCATATCAGGTACAATTGTGAATTTGGCAATGAGTATTTTGCTTATGGAGAAAAGTTGTCTCTACTGGACTAGACACATTTTATAGAATAAAAGCAATGTAGTTGTGATGGTAGTTTTGTTTTAATTTGAGTAAATTTATGCTTTAATTTGAGTTAGTAAATTTATGTTTTAAAAATAATTGTTTGTGGAGTATGTAGAGGCTTATTATTTTTAATAGTAGAAATTAGCATTGATGTGCATTGAGAAATCGTTAATTATTAAATGATTCAAGTTTGGTTTATTTGTGTAAAGAAGTAATCCACTTTTTAAAATTATGGTTGATTGGTAATTTTATGCTGAGGTTTAGTGATAGTGATTTCAAAGTTTATAGTCTGGCGATAATATATATGCATTGATTCAAGTTTGGTTTATTTGTGTAAAGAAGTAATCCATTTTTAAAATTATGGTTGATTGGTAATTTTATAGTGAGGTTTAGTGACAGTGATTTCAAAGTTTATAGTCTAGCGATAATATATATGCATTGTGCACATCTAGTATTAAGTCTTTACTTACATTGAGTTTAAGGAGTTAATGCTCTAAGAATAATTGTATAGTTTGAATAAGTTTATTAATGTTAATAGTAGAAATTAGTGTTGATATGTGTCAAGATATTGTTAATGGTTAAATGACGCATGATTGGTGCATTTGTGTAAGTAAACAACTCACTTCTTAAAATTATGGTTGGTTGGTAATGTTATGACAAGTTGATCTCGTGATAATGATTCCAAAACTCGTAGCAAGATGACAACTTCCATATTTTGTACACATTTAATATGAAAGTATATTTTATAAAATATGTTGCTTCAAAAATTATGCATATTTAATACATGTTTAAATTGGTATAGATAAAAATGTAAACAATGTAATTTTAAATGGAAAAAATAAGAAAAAGTTTGAACTCAAACTTAAATGTGTTTGAGGAAAAATAGACAAATCAAACTTTCCAAGTAACATATGGAACATGCCCTTTTCATTGTCCTCATTCTACAACACAAATTATGCACTGAAGCTCTTATTTTATAACTTAAAACTAAGCATTTAAAACTTTAACAAATTACAGATTTACAAAAATAAATTATTTTGTACTTAAAAAATTTACAAGTGTTCAATAATGTGTACAATTATATTAATCAATTACCTAAATACTAGTTTAATCTATGGTTTTGATGAATATGTGGTGAAACCACGCAATGCACATGTAAGCAATGTTATTCAAATAAAGTGTCAACCTGTTTATGTTGGACATTAGATAAGCCGACACTCCTTGTGTGTTTCGCAACATGGACTTATCGCCTCTTGTGGATCCTTATCTCTGGCAATGTGCTCGTTGACTAAATTTGCAGGTTTTAGTCTAATGATAATCATGATTCCCAACAAGTGGTATAAGAGTGTATGTCACAAGTTTGATACACACCCTGAACGCTTCAAGGAGGGGGAGATTGTTGGGCATTGGATAAACCAACACTCCCCATGTGTTTCGTGACATTAACTAACCACCTCTCATGGATCCTTATCTTTTGTGGTGTGATTGTTGACTAAAATTGCAGGTTTTGATCTAATGACAATTATGATTCCCAACAATTTAGCATGTAAATGTCACGACCATTGAGTGTGATGCTTCAAGTACCTTGGAGCTACATTGGTAGAGATGAAAAATTGACAAGTTTTCACTTCTTGGCTTGTAGCATTGGAAGACAAAAGTCCACTAGTGACCCTTGTATCCTCCATAATGGAAAATAACATAGAAATGGCCATTAAGTTGGTATCCAATATTCTTCAGGTAGCTTGCACATGTTTCATAAAGTGACTAGCAACAAAATCAATCTCTCATGCGCCAACATGATATACATAGCTAAATGGAGCTTTAGGTTCTGGTTACCTATGATGGTTTGTAGTCATTCTTGCCTTCATTTTTCATTGGGGGTCTTGTTTCTCTGCACGATTTGAATTGTTGACATCCTAATCAAAGAATTTATGGGTGTTTTTTGGGCTAAGGTGAAAAAATTTATGTTGGGATCTTGGCTCAAATAGGGGACATTGAAAGAACCAATACATGGATCTAATAGTGATAGACCATGAGACGAGAGACATTAGTAAAAAAGCGAATAAGAGTAGTGACAAATGGACAAATGCATTGCTTGGATGCATGGCCATTGATATGGGCATGAAAAAACATTTCATGGTGATTGGTATGATATCCTACAAGACGTTGGAAGGATATCCTTATGGCAAAGGTTTTCCAAGCATAACAATAAGAGGCAAAAATACGTGTGGCCTTGTTACACTCAAAGTTTCTATAGTGGGGGATAAAGGTGGGATGCCAACATAAATTTCATCAAAGATAAACTTAAGAGAACAAGAATATGAAGTTGTAAAATATGAGTTTAAAGGTAACAAAAAGCATATATTTATCCCAACCATGTTGAACAATGTTAAAATGCAAGCAAATATAAGGGATATGTTTAATGTGCTAAAAGAAATCAAGTTACTATGACATTGAAATTTAGGGATGAAGTGTTGAAGTCATGCTTATATTGAGAGGGGGAAGGGGGTGACTCAATGTAAGACAATATTTACTTATTTAAGTATTTATGAGGCATAAGAAAACAACCTTGTATGTAGAACATTGATTTGAATGGAAAATGGCATCAACCCATGGTATTCATCCACCCATGTTATTCATCCACCCATGGTATTGTAAGTGGCATACACCCATGGTATTGTAAGTGACATCTCCCCATGGTATTCGTTCACCCATGGTCTTTTCCCATAGTATTGTGACATCCACCCATGGAATTGGCCCATGGTATTGTGACATCCCCCCATGGTATTCATTAACCCATGGAATTGACCCGTGGTATTATGACATCTACCCATGGTATTCATTCACCCATGGAATTGACCCATGGTATTGTAATTGAAAAATACTATAAATAACAAGTCGCATTTTGTAAAAGGACAGATTGTCCGCCACAATGTAGCCTTTATAGTTATTATCGGTTTTAATAAAAAGTTTCTTTGTGGTTTTGTTTATTGGGCATTCTCCTCTTTTTCTTCTAGCAATTCAAGTTTTCAGATCTTGGGGGCCTCCCCCCAAGATCCAGATCAATGGTATCAGAGCAGGTTATGATTCCATGGGAATGAGGGTTTCATTCATATTTCAATTTCAAAATTTTGCAGAAATATTAAACAAACTTCAGGCACGCACTGCGGCCTCCACAGAGCACTTTCTTGGGCCAAGCATGAAGAATTTTTCTTTTTCATTTTTTTTGCAGGAATTTTTTTTTTGGGCGGCAAGTTTGCAAATCAGATATAAAACATTTGGTACAATATTTACAAAAACAAATAATAGATCTGGATTCCTTGTGAAAAAATACATAAATTCAAAAAAAAAAATTGGCCAAATCGGAGTCTGGATGAGGGAGATATCACTAATTTAAAATCAGCTATGTTGTAGAATTTTTTTTCTGACGACAACTGGTGGACAGCGACTCTCCTATCACATTTTGAATTTTTTGTGCAGAATTTCATAAAAAAGGATTATAGACCTGAGCTCCTCTTGAAAAATCACCGAATAAAAAAAAAGGGGGGTCTAATCGGAGTTCAGATGTGGGAGATATCGCTTATTTAAAATCAACTATTTTCTCAAAACTTTTGTGACAACGGAAAAAATTGCAACGCGAATTGGAGATTCTAGGTTGTCCAAATAAGGATTTCCAACACATGAGAAGATGCAAATGGTCCTTCTGCTTCCAAAAATAGGTTATAATAAATATTTTTAGTTATATTGACCCAATTATGTCCATTTTAATTCTGGAGCAGCATTTAGAGCGAGTTCTTGTTGGAGACGTGCCCTCCCAGCCCACTTTAGTAGGCACCTCCTTCACATTCATCAATTTTAGCATAGCATCATTCGGCTTGAGTTATTTGGAGACATGCCCTCCCACCACAGGTTATGTAGGCACATACTACTTCATTAATAACCAACAGCATGGTTATGGATCAACCACACAAAAGCCTTATCATCGAAGTCCATTTGCTAGGCCGCACACTATTAGTATCACAATTGGTCACAATCATTACAGGGCATCTCTATCCTCGGATCTTCTTTTGTCATGGTTATGGGTCATCCACAAACCCACACTTCATCAAAGTCCATTTGCTAGGTCGCACATTGTCAGTATCATAGTTGGTCACAAGCATTACAAGGTATCTCTATCCTCGGATCTTCGTTCATCATGGTTATGGGTCATCCACAAACCCACACTTCATCGAAGTCCATTTGCTAGGCCGCATACTCTCAGTATCACAGTTGGTCACAAGCATTATAGGGTATCTCTATCATCGGATCTCCACTCATCATGGTTATGGGTTAACCACATAAAACCCTTCTCTTCAATGGGTCTCCATATTCAACAAAGGCTTCGCAGGAAGGAACTTCACGCAATGGGGACCATTGCTTCTTAAGGAGGGAGGAATGATCTAAATGGAAAATGGCATCAACCCATGGTATTCATCCACCCATGTTATTCATCCACCCAAGGAATTTACCCATGGTACTGTAAGTGGCATCCATCCATGGTATTGTAAGTGACATCCACCCATGGTATTCGTTCACCCATGGTATTTTCCCATAGTATTGTGACATCCACCCATGGTATCCATTCACCCATGGAATTGTCCCATGGTATTATGACATCCACCCATGGTATTCATTAACCCGTGGAATTGACCCGTGGTATTGTGACATCCACCCATGGTATTCATTCACCCATGGAATTGACCCATGGTATTGTAACTGAAAAATACTATAAGTAACAAGTCGCATTTTGTAAAAGGACAGATTGTCCACCACAATGTAGCCTTTATAGTTATTATCAGTTTTAATAAAAAAGTTTCTTTGTGGTTTTGTTTATTGGGCATTCTCCTCTTTTTCTTTTGGCAATTCAAGTTTTCAGATCTTGGAAATATAAGGGATATGCTTAATGTGCTAAAAGAAATCAAGTTACTATGACATTGAAATTTAGGGATAAAGCGTTGAATTCATGCTTATACTGAGAGGGGGAAGGGGGTGACTCAATGTGTTAGAGCCTTGATCTACCTCAGGCTAAAGGAAGGCAGGTCTAGGGTAACCACAAACCACGCTTAACCTAGTAGCTAGCCTTATCAAGTCGGGAGAGGGATCTCTCCTTGTCAATCTCGACGAAGATGACTTTGTCAAATTTGGATTTTAGGCTAGGTATAGTAGCTCAAAAGGATTTTGTTTGATTTTTGATGTTTTGTTGCTGGATCAATTGGAGAAGGCAGCTTGGGTCCGGGAAATCAACTCAGGGATACAGTCATGTCCTGTGGGGTGAGGTAGAAAAGGGTTTATGTACTAGCAATGGATTAAGATGGTAGTTTAAGACAGCTGAGGAGTTGAGGAGGGCATAAAAAAACTATGAATCCTCTTCAAACAGTTGAAAACATTGAAAACCAAATGCATTCCCAAGACAAAGCACTATAAATTAGTGTATTTTGTCTATTCACCTTGATTCATTTAGTTTAGAAGAGAGAGAGAGAGAGATGTGGATACATATAAAACATCAGAAATAACTCATTTACAAAGAAGAAACAATACATAAACTCACTGTCACAAGAATCCCACAAAAATAGCTGTGAAACCTGGTTTTATTCCTTGCCAAACTGCTGATACAAATGTTCAATGAGTGCCAACACTTCTGCCAAAGTCCAACCTTTACAAATGAATCAAAAAGTACATGATATAGGCAAGGAAACTAATCAAGCTAGCTATCAAGGGTCGAAACCATGAGAAAAGGGGTGGTTTCAACCATATCTAAACTAAGAACAGGAATATAGGCAGTGGAATAGCTTGCCTCTAAAACCAAGGAAACCAATTCATTACAGCTCAAAACCACTTGGAACTTGATGTATCTACCCTGTGAAGTGATTTTCATCGATATTTACCTCAAATTCATCATTTACCATGATTACATTTACCAAGAAATGAGGAAAAAATGATCTCCCAAGAAAACTAGGAAAAATCTGGAAAATGAGGCAAAATTGGCAAAATCAATTTAATGCGCAGCGCCAAAATTTTAATGCACAACTCTTTTTCTAGGCCAATTTTGGAGGCCTTCCCGAAATCCAAATCAGGTGCAGGATAACTCGTTAGAAATGTTGTCAAGTCTAATTTCTGGAACAACTTGAATTTCTGAATTTGGAGTTCATTTGCCCCTCCAAAAATTGATTCTCCTAAGACTGCTTCTTGTGTGACAAAAAAGTGGCAGAGAGGGCATTTTTTGGGTGTTTTTTGCCCTTTTGGAGACCTAGAACTTGTCCAAAATTCCTCACTATTTCTGAGCTTGCTTATTTTTCCATGTTGATTCCAAATATATAAGCCATTTTGCAAGAGTATGTCCCCATCAAAAGCGCAACGCCAGTGGCATTGCACACCTATTGGAAAAGCCTATTTTTCAATTTCAAAAATGTCAAAATTTTCTCCAAATTTCTTGAAATTTGGCATGAATGATCCTTGTTAGGTGTTTTGATGGGCCAATGATGCTTCAACCAAGACTTTGAGTTTATCTTGCTCTTTATTGCTCCACAAAGCTCTTCTTAGCTTGGCTTTTAGCCTCTTTATCCTTGCATTACAAATCTTGTTCCAAGAGGACAAGCAAGTAACTCTGTGAGATTGATAGGTTCCTCCTGGATGATCTTTCCCCTTTGTGTGGCTTTCTTGGCACATGTGCTTCTCTGGAAGTGTCACTGAAAGTTTCCTCCTCCCTCTCATAATCTAAATCTCTCTCCATGCTTTTGATAATATGATGGGTGATGAAATTTGTAGTGAAAACAGATGAGTATGGAGAGATTTTGAAATATAAAGTAAGTGAAATGTAAGGTGAGGGTGAATGTTTGAAGGAATTAGGGTAAAGGATTTATGAAGGAATGGGGGAAATGAGGGAGGAAGTAGGGTTATCAAATGTGAGATTAGGGTTTGTTAATGAAGTAGGTGTAATGAGGATGTAGGATTTGGGAGTTTGGGAATGGGGAATTTGGGGCTAGGGTTTGATGGAGAAATTAGGGTTTAGTGGAATAGAACCTGTTGAGTGATGAAAAGTGAAGATGAGTTGGTAGACGAAGTGTAGATGGAGGAGAATGGCCACAAATGATCCTTAATGGCTTGTGAAAGGTAAATTAGCTTATATATGGTTTATGAGAGAAATCTCAACGCTAATAGGGTTCGCATGAACTGATGACAATCACACTCAAAAACTCAAGCAACAGTGATTCTTGTGCAAGGTAATATGCTATACTTACTTGGCATGAGCTTTGAGTAGCTTAGAAGATGATTTGATAATCCAATTGATGAATTTTAAATTTCCCAGCAGATGCGTAGTGCATACCAACAGGTGCGTAGCACCAGTTTAATGCGCAGCGCCTGAACAAATTTGCATTGGAAACTTGCCACATGTGTGCAGCACCGATTTAATGCATAGCGCCAGGGAGATAATGCGCAGCGCCAGGGAGAAAACTGCAAACTTGCCTCTGTTTCTCTACTTTAGCTCAAAATCGCATTTTCTCCTCTCCTTAGCTCTCCAATTCAACAATGAAGTTAAAAAAACACTTGAAATGGCCTTTACACCTTTCTCCTTTAATTTTTCATTAACTAAGACCCACTCTTCTATAGTTTTGATAGCTTTTTTCAAAATGCATTGTTTCACTTACATCTGACTTTTGCCTTTTTGCAGGTGGACTTATTACATTGACTTTTTGCAATGGCAGGAGTTGACTTTGTCACCAGGTCACCAGGAGAAATTCAATTACATATTAGGAAAATAAAATTACATCAAATGATTCATTAAATGCAAATGCTCAATTTCACCTCAAAACAAAGTTTTGAGATGAAAGAGCTTTATTTAGCATAACATAAGTAAACTTATGACTCTATGAACCTTTTTATTCTCCTCATATGCTTGTTGACTCCTTTATTCAATTATGAATGAGCACGATTGACAAACCCTAAGACCTAATGGAACTAAACCCTAGGACGATTTGTTATACATGAAATGAAACAGGATGACTGTGAATGACTAGAAAAAATGTGTAAAGAGGTCAGCAGGTGGATGTCATGAGGGAAACTGACATAAAATTAATACCATTAGTTGATCCATTACCTACTAGAATGCAGCTAATCGAATGAGACACCTAATATGCATGCAAAAGAGCAATTTGATCACCGGTGGAAGTGTGAAGACACTGACACTAACACAATGTAAGACAGTATTTACTTATTTAAGCATTTATGAGGCATAAGAAAACAACCTTGTATGTAGAACATGTAACACAAGATATAAGTGAAATATTTTATTATAATAGATCTTTGTAGGCAACAACCTACTTTTACAAAAAATTGTAGGCACCAACCTACTGGAGACACCAATCCCCTCAACTTAAAGAATTTGTAGGCACCAATCTACTAGAGACACCAATTCCAATTGTTATAAATATTTATAAGCACTAAAGTACTTCACGGAGCCTACTTGCTACTTCTGTCTTCACCAAATTTTCTAGTTGTTTCTGGCTTCACCAAGTCTTTTCGCTATTTCCTCCCTCACTAAGTATGCTAGTTTCCTTTGGCTTCACTAGCTCTTCTTGTTGCTTTTTCCTTCACCATATTTGCTTCTCCCAAAACTTGTTGTTTTTGGCCTCTTCCCGAGAACAAACTTGTACAACATGCCATGTATCTAATTTTGCAAATATTATTCCATTTTTTTACCTGAGACACTCTTGAAAGTTTCGCAGTCTAAAACATCTTAGAAAATAAGTTATAACAAAAAATGCCAAACTAGCTTGTTCGAAGTTGTGTTGTAGTTGCTACAACAACCCTCCAAAATTCTCAACTCAATCTAATTTTGAAGCCCTTATTAATTCCTTAAAAGATCATTCTTCTAAAATTTCCTCAAAATATCATTCTTCCAAAATATTCTAAGTGTTTGAAGTCATCCTAAGTTTGAGTCAAAGCATACTTACTCTTCATAGACCTGGCACCTTTATTTTGATAGCGTAGGCATGCTCTCTAGCGACAGTCTAGCTCTTAGACTTCTCACACATCTTTGCACTTGGCTACATTCCAAAGCAAGACTAGGGTCACACTTGTGAGCAAAATTATATAAGGAACCAACCCCAATTGATATTCACCGTTTCATTTTGCCTCTTTTGGAGCTCCATGCACTTTTCAAGCACATGGCCTCTCCCTATCCTTCAAAGCTATGACTACACCATGCACCAGATCCGAGTAAGTTCATCCTCTCACGCCATAAGTTGTGATTCATGTTTGTCGTTTTAGTTCTTTGAGATTGTCTGTATATGCCCTTTCAAGTCCTAGACCCTTTATATTCTTTCGAAGTGTTAAATGCATATATGTGGGTTTGAATGAAAAGCTTTCATTTTAATGGTTTACTTGCACTCTCTAAATTTTAATTGTCCCCATACTTATTTAAATTTTCAAATTCTTGTGAACTCAAATCTGTTGCACCAACCCACCATAATTTTGTTGTCCTATTCTCTATGAACTTTGCACGCTCACACTAAACATCTAGCCTCCTCGGAACGCGCCCGTGCAATATGTAGTCCCAACCCTATGACTTAGCCACTACAAGATCCAATTGCACCCATGTTAATGTTGCCTCGTGATCCAACATAGCAATGAAAACTTAGCTCTGTAAAGTCCAACAATGCCCATGCATGGAGTCTCCACCCTTCGACTTGTGCTCGTGCAACTTGTAGTTATAGTCCAATTCCTTTGTGTCCATTTCCTCTGATTACACTACACTTATGTTCTACACCTTTCACCAATGTTAGCACATCCCATAAGCTCCACCTTGAAAAATTGCATCCATAAACTATGCTTGTGTTATGTAACTCTCCAACCTTGTGCTAGTGCACTACACACTTCTAGTCTCCAGATGACCAACCCTTACCTCTATCCAATGCGCCTATGCTAATCCCAACACACTGTAATTTAACAATAAATATTATGAAAAATAGAATAAAATTAGAATAAGGGTTTCATTGAGCTAATTATGTATCTTTTCCATGAATAATTTTGAGTTTCCAGATGCAGGATATTTTCAGCATGTCAATGTGTCATATTCCTTCGAATGCACATTACCTCTCATTACAATAAAAGGACCTGTTTGGGAAATAGTTGAAAGAAAAATTGACGGTGTAGTGAATAGTCCAAGCCTAAAGTACCAATACTTAAGGATACAGCATGTTTCATTAATAAGTCGATAACTTCGTCTTGGACAAAAATATTCAAAGACTTCACAAGGAAAGAAATCCCATAAGGTGAAGAAGCTAAAGAGGTGTACCTCAACATTAAGAATGACATGTTTCACAGGGTTGGTTTCCATAGTGTTACCTTGTGCGGAGACCATAGGATGGATCCTACAACACATAAACCTTGAAAATATGATCATCAAGAATTCAAAGGGTGAAGTATTGCCTACATATGAGGCTCATAATCTTCACATGTATTACAAGCTTCCCAAGCTAAAAGAATACTGGAATACCATATTGTACATCGGTTTCAAACTATTTACTAAGGAGATCCTCAAATCTTGGTGGTAGGAACCAAGTAAATTCTGTCAAAAGCTCAAAGATATTTACAAAACCAAGATGTTGAGGAAAGTGTACCAATACTTAATGGTCATGTGTTGTAGGTTATATTGATGTGAGAACCTCAAATTCTTTGAAGAAAAATGTGTTTATATGGTGCACCCTTGCACTACCAAAGGCATTGTTTTCAATTGGTCTAATATTATGGCTATGTCATTACAGAAGCGCATTGCAAAAGCAAATAATGTGGCAGAAGGCAAGAAAAAAAAGTTCTACATGTCTTAATATTTTCCAGAGAGTATATGTGCGAAGAATTAATTCCCAACATTAGAATGGAAATGGGGTTATGCTAAAGAGATACCTCTGAAGCACATATACTGCAAAATATTGTGGGAAACGAGTTTCAAAGTAGTATATGCAAAGGCAATTGAACTCTTTATCTCAATATTATATTAAATGTTGTTTGGAACCGAAGTTACACCATGCATGACATATAAGGCAACGAAATATATAGCTGACATCATAGAATCGTTTGCATCACCTAAAGGAAAATCTATCAAATTCTTCAAAGCATACAAAATCCCACATCTTATGTCAATGTTCATGACAGATAAGGTTGTGATGCAAGAGGTCGACTATCAACTTTCTACAAGGCTGTCTGGATCATTGTAGAAGTTGAAGAAGCCTCCATGAACCATCCTCCCTCTACAAATAGGTTAATACAACCTTAAGAGCTTGAAGGAAGCAAAACAAGAAATTACATAACTAGAACGCCTCAGGTTCATTGAAATGGGATATCACTTGAATGATCCTAGAGGCTTAGTTACACAACATTGTGCAAAAATAAGATGTAATATCCCCTAATAATAAGAATAATATAAATAATAAATAATATAATATAATATTAAAATATAAGCAAATAAATAATAAACAATAAAGAAAAGATAATAATAGTAAATAGATAATAAATAATGAAGAAATATAATAATAACAAATAAATAAAATAGTAAATAACAATACTAGAGTTCTAATTAAGTATATATAAAAGTAAACTATAAAATAGTAATAATAAGTAAAGCTAACAAAAAGTAAAATAAAATAAGAAAGAGTTAACTAAGAGAACTATAAAAATAGTAAAAGTAAGTAACGTTATAAAAAGTAAAAAGAAATAAAATAAGAAATAAATAAATTAAGAGAAAATTTAACTTAAGTAAAACTTAAAATAAAAATAAAAAATAAAATAAAATAAAATAAAAATAAAAAAAGTTGCATGCTGACACATGTAATGTGTGCATGCGGTTCCCTTTCCAATGTGGTTCCCTTTCCAATGTTTGATATATTTAATAGACGATGAGGAAAATGAGAGATCATTCGATCATCCATTCTCTTGGGAGAAAAGTGTTGAGACAAAGAATTCATTGGAAGTAGTACGTTGATTGAGGGCTCGGGGTGGCTAGTTGTAGAAAGATTATGTGCAACTAAGCTTACGGTTGGGTGGAGAGTCATCCCCAAAACCTTCTTGCGGTTAGCGGAATTCAAGGAGCATTCGACTCTAATAACTCAAGTAAGGGATATCGTCAATACAGGTAAATCCCCTCTTGGCTCATATTTCTCCAATTTTTATGTTCAATAGTTGAATAATTGGGTGTTGATTATTAATCATATGAATTGGTAGATTTAATGCTTGTTTAATTCGGGGTCATTACATATGGTATCAGAGCATGTTTCCACTTTATATGACCTCTAGATAAAAGTTCGATAAACAATACTTAATTAGATTTATCCATAATTTTGTTTGTGGTGAATTTAAAACTAACTCAATTTCAAATTTTAGCAATCACCCATCCATACTAATAACATTATTGATTATATTATTTATTAATCTTATTTTCATAACCCAATTTTTTTTTAAGAAAATACTTCATTAAAGTTTAAAAATATAATCTTTTATTTTTTAAAAAAAATAAATTTTATAAATCTTTAAATCAGTGTTGTTAAAATCGCGATAAAATCGCGATTTTTTCATCTTGCCGATCAAATCGCGATTTTTATACGAAAAAATCGCCTACTTTTTTTTTGCCGATTTTTACTGAAAAAATCGCGCTTTTTTCAAAAACTCGCGATTTTTAACAAAACAATCGTGGGGGCTCAGGACAGCATAGTTTTATAACTTGTTTTGGGTTTTTTCATGCAATGTTTTTTGAAAGAAACAAATAATTTTTGAGTGGGGTAGCTTAATGATCAAGTCTAGGCCCTAGTATGGATATGTTATTCATGGTAATGTTAAATTCTTAAAGTAAAAGTGACATTCTCCTTAATCTTCATTTTCATCCTTTTACTTAAATTTTTAGCATTACCATGAAATGACTCAGGATGTTTGAGAGTGGTTCCAGCCTCATTGGATTTCATATGGAGAAAGTAGAATTTTAGATTTCATTTAAAATCCAGCAGACTTATCAGTTTTTCAGGATTTCAGGATTGGGAGATTGTAATGTTTCCAGGTGACACCACCTGCCCGGGCTACCCCTGCCACCAGTAGAGGACGTGGTCTACCTCCTATAGCTCCTACTTCTAGTTCTTCAACGTCTAGAGCACATCAGACTCCACTGCCATTTCCACCTGCACGGGCACCAGCATCTACATCTAGAGGGAAAGGGAAAGTTGTGGCATTTTCTCGCAAGAGGGGCAGAGGAAATCAATAGGATTAGACTTTCATTTTATTGTATATGACATTATGACATGATGAGATACATTATCATATTTTTTGTTGATATTTTGAGGCTGAGTTGGGACTCAGGAGTCAGGACTTACTATTCAGGACATGATTCAATGTTATGTGTGATTTTAGCGCTAGAAATGATATTAAACATCTTATATGTTAGTTTTTTTATCATATTTATGTGTCAATGTATTTATTTTATGTTGTAGATGGTTTGGATATTAAAAAAATTGAAAAAAAAATGAAAAAAAATGAATATTTTTGTGCCAAACGCTTTTTTCCCGCTTTTTTCTCGCTTTTGCCGATTTTTTCCGCTTTTTTCCCGGCGCCGATTTAATCCCGATCGCGCTTTTAACAACATTGCTTTAAATACATTATCTTCTCATTTAAAT
This sequence comes from Pinus tabuliformis, assembly GCA_031772625.1. Classification (NCBI taxonomy): domain Eukaryota; kingdom Viridiplantae; phylum Streptophyta; class Pinopsida; order Pinales; family Pinaceae; genus Pinus; species Pinus tabuliformis. Next base: position 355,817,287 of record CM062808.1, read on the forward strand.
ACGATATTCATTATTAAATACAATTTCTAAACCTTAAATAGCATGTCATACCATCATAGCCCTGTCTTCGAGACATTAAAATTATCAATGCCCAACGCAACTAAGCACAACATGTTACCGTCGATCTGGTCTCACCGTCGCTTGCTCCTCTAACATGTTTCCAATGCAATGATGAATTTTAAATCATATTAACTGATTTAAAATTTCATAGCATGCATGTATATATTATTATAATTAGAATACTTTATATGTTTGTTACTTTAAATTCTAATTTGATTCAAAAGGTCTAATTAACAATATAATAATTTATATTGGAATTTTATTACATAATATATAGAAAGTATAGAAAGAAATGAATTTTATGATTTATAATATTTATGTATATGCATGTGGTTTATGTATTAGGAAATTTTATGAGAAATATTATGAATGTATAAAAAATACTAAATAAATTTAATTTTATTATATGGGAAAATTATAAAAGTTTAAATGATATAGTTTAATATATATTAACTTGATACTATGATATTTAAACATTAGATCATTATTGAATTGGATAGATGGTTGAGGTTAGTGCATACCTATTGTAAAACATAGGGATATAATGATGTCCAAAACAAAACAAAAGAAGAAGAAGAAATGGCACCCTTTAATATGTTCCCTATAGCATGACGATTTTCATAAAGGTGATAATGAAATTATGGTAGTAGACATGTACTGATGAATCCATGAAGAAATCGATATGCATATGATCCAGGTGGATATTGGTGGCCACCTGCCAAGTCCACCTGGACCCCCACCATTGTCTTTCTCAGCATTTTCAGTTTCCTTAATTGTAGCACAACTTACTATTTTTAGCAGTTTTTCGGGTCCTGAACTTCCGAAGCCGTTTTGAGGCCCTAAACGATGTTTTTTGGGAAATCTGGGGGCAACATGGTCCAAAGTGGTAGTGCTCGGATAGATCTTTCTAACGAGCTATTGTACGCGTCAAACGGAGATCGTATGCCAAAGTTACAACCCCGGGAAGTTGATGTACCAATTTACCCAAACGGGGCCCACAGTTTGGCGTTTCATTTCCTAGGGTTAGGTTTTGGAATGTTAAGGGTTGTCCATTGTTTCTCAACAATAAATAGGCCTTCGAGCCTCATTGTAACACAGTTCAGAGGCATGTAGCCATCACATCTCTTCTCAGAGATAAGCTACCATTGCCCTAGCTAGTTTATTGCCATTTCTGTTTGTAAGCATATTTCAGTATTTTCCATTAATGAAATGAAGTATTATTTCCGCTGCATCTTTGTGTATATGGTTATCTCTGTAATTTGTTGCGTTCCTGTTTAAATCCGGATCAGTGGTATCAGAGCGGTCTGCTTTTTCTCTGTTTTTCTTTGCATGTCCCCAACAAGGTCGGGATATAAGGAGTTAGGGCTTGAACTGGTTGAACCTTTGCAAGACCAGCTTCGCAAATCCCGACGGCCTCCCATGGCGGACGAGAAGAAAGACGAGGGGGCAGGAGATCCCATCAAAATCTTGCTCGAAGAAGCGCTCGAGCGACAACGGAACGCGATGATGGACAGCTTTGCGCAGATCCTTCAGCGGCTACCCCGAAGCGGCGCATCGGCTTCCAGTAGCTCCTCTGGAAACGCCACACCCTTTAAGGTACAAGTTAATTTTGAAATCCCCATATTCGAGGGTCAGATAGACGCCGATGCCGTAGATAAATGGTTAAATCTGCTAGAGGGTTATTTTTTTGTTCATGAATTTTCGAGTCGGGAAAAGATTGTTTTTGCTCTTCTCAAAGCAGCCCCCCACGTCAAGGACTGGTGGGAAACCTACTGCAAGCAGAAGGATGAAAGTACTGGCTCACTATTTTCAGCCGCACCCACCTGGGATTTGTTCCGGGATGCCATCAAGGAGCAGTACTACCCTGTCGGAAGCTATGAGGATGAATACATAAAGTGGACCACGCTGCGGCAGGGAAGGGACCAAGACGTGCCGGAGTTCACCAATCTTTTCCATACCCTTCGCACAAAGTTGGGTATCAAGGATTCGGAGCAACATTTGATACTCAAATACCGTGGCTGCCTGCACAAGTACATCCAGGAAGAAATACATTTCTTAAACATCCCCTCGCTCGGCGCAGCATACCGGTATGCCGTCAAGGTCGAGCAGAAGTTTAAACAAAAGAAGCGAGACTTTGGATCTGCGAATCCAAAGCAGGGGAAAGGTGACCCTAAACCACAGAACAAAGGACAAAGCCAAGGCGGGACAGCCCAAGACAACCAGCCGAAGCTGCAAGCAAAGAGCAACGCCGCGAAGCCGAGAAAGGACACTGGAAAATGGTGCGAGTTCCATAAGAGCTCCACTCACAACACAAGTGAGTGTCGGGCCAAGCAGTCACTGGTGGCTGAGCTAAAGGTTTCAGAATCAGATGCATGTTCCGACTCTGAGTCAGAACCCGATAAGGGGTATGAAAAAGGGAAGCAGATCATTGATGCGGATCCCAGCGCCACTGTTGCTACCGCAAAGATCCAGAAAAATGAACCCGAAGATCCAGAGGAGGAGGAGCGTCTCTTCCACTCCCAGATGTGGGTAAAGGGCTCCCCGATACAGTTCATTGTTGATAGCGGGAGTCAAAAGAACCTCATTTCGGCAGAGGTCGTGAAGCGGTTGGGCTTACCGACCACAGCACATCCACAACCATACACCATTGGGTGGCTTCACCAAGGGCGAGATCTTCGCGTGAGCCAGCAGTGTCGCCTTCCATACAACATCAAGCCCTTCACGGATGAGGTATTGTGTGACATTGCTCCCCTTGAAGTTTGTGATGTATTACTAGGACAACCATACTTGTGGAAGCGACATGCTGTGTATGAATCAAGGCCCCGTGCTGTTATTATTACATTGGGAAATAAGTTGTTCAGGATACCAGAGGTAGCACCACCTGCCGCCATCTCTTTGATTACTGCAAAACAATGCAGTAAGATCATTTCCAAAACCAAGAAATTTGTTTTCCTGATGATACGCCCTCAAGGGAAGAAGAAGACAGTGGCCGCGGCCTCCAAATGGAGTTCCTCTGCACGGCAGCTACAGATGGACAAGATTGTGGACGAGTACGAAGACATCTTCACCTCCCCGGCAGGGGTTCCTCTGCACTGTCAAGTCAAGCACTCCATCGATCTGACCCCAGGTGCGTCGCTACCCAATGGACCAATTTATCGGCGCTCCGTTCTGGAAAACAATGAAATCAAGAGACAGATTCAGGAGCTCCTGCAGAAAGGTCACATCCGTCCGAGTTCTTCGCCCTGTGGGAGCCCGATAGTGTTGGTACAGAAGAAGGATGGGACGTGGAGACTCTGTATTGACTATCGGGCGCTGAACAAGATCACTGTCCGTAATAGGTACCCGATCCCGCGGATTGATGACCTCCTAGACCAACTAAAGGGGGAAAAATATTTCAGCAAGATCGATCTGAAGTCAGGATATCACCAAGTACCAATTGAACCCTCAGATGTGTGGAAGACTGCCTTCAAATCCAAGGAGGGCCTCTTCGAATGGTTGGTCATGCCTTTCGGATTGACGAGTGCTCCTGCAACCTTTATGAGGCTAATGGATGACATATTGCGGCCATTCACCAACTCCTTTGTAGTAGTATACTTGGATGACATTCTGATCTTCAGCCAGAGTTGGGAAGAGCACCTCCACCACATCCGACAGGTTCTCCAAACACTGCGGCAACACAAGCTATGTTCCAATTTGGAGAAATGCACTTTTGGCATGACCGAGGTTCAGTATCTGGGATACATCATTGATGAACAGGGGGTGCATGTCGATCCAGCCAAGGTCCAAGTCATTCGGGATTGGCCCTCTCCAACCACTCTAACAGAGCTCCGTAGCTTTCTAGGTCTTGCCAACTTCTACCGCAGGTTTGTGTTGGGATTTTCTCATATTTCTTGGCCCTTAAGTCAAGTCACCAAGGGCGGGGCGAAAGCAAAATTCTTTTGGTCTGAATCTCAACAGAAGTCATTCAGGGAGTTGAAGGATCGCCTCTGCACGGCACCAGTGCTCGCGTTACCAGATTTACAACAACCATTTGAGGTCGAGACAGATGCCTCTGACTATGCTATTGGGGCAGTCCTTACTCAACATGGACATCCAGTGGCATATCACAGTGAAACACTTTCAGACACAGTCCGGAAGTACCCCACTTATGATAAAGAGATGTATTCCATTGTACAGGCCTGCCGACAATGGAAGCATTACATTCTGGGGAAGGAAACGATCATCCACACAGACCACCGACCTCTGCAGTTCATACAGACCCAAGGGAAATTGCAGAATGATCGGCATCAGAAGTGGTCTACATACCTGCAACAGTTTCAATTGAATATCAAGTATAAAAAGGGCAGCACCAATAATGTTGCAGATTGCCTCAGTCGACCACCGATCATGGCGCTAACCACCGTGCTCAACTCTTGCGGGCACGAGACTTCTGATTGGCCACTTCTCTACAAAAGCGACCCAGAATTCGGCCACACATACCAGACACTCTTGGAGGGTCGGCAGGTTGCAGATTTTCACCTCCAGGATGCCCTATTATGCCACCTCGGTCACCTATGTGTTCCTTCAAGCGAGCGTGTCAAGATGATTTGGGAAGCACACTACAGTCGGGCTGCTGGGCATTTCGGGGTCGAGAAAACAGTGGCAGTACTGCAAAACTATTTCTATTGGCCGAATCTTCGACAGGATGTTGGGAAGTACATCCGATCATGTACTGCCTGTGCCATTGCCAAACCGACCATTAAGAAGCAAGGCCTCTATACCCCGTTGCCTACCCCTAGTCGACCTTGGGAATCCATCTCCATGGATTACATGTCAGGCCTTCCTTCCACTAAGCATGGAAATGACTGTGTTTTTGTGGTCGTCGACAGGTTCTCAAAGATGGCCATTATGATGGCCTGCAAGAAGAATATCACAGCAGAAGCCACTGCTAAACTCTTCTTTGAACGAGTGTGGGTGTACTTTGGGATCCCACAGTCTATCATCTCAGATCGGGACAGTCGGTTTCTCAGCACCTTTTGGTCCAGTCTCTGGTCAATGCTGGACACCAAACTCACGAAGTCCACAGCCTTCCATCCTCAAACTGATGGCCAGACGGAGGTTGTCAATAGGATGATTGTGCACATTCTGCGCATTTATAACTCAAAGCATCCACGCACATGGGACGAGAGCCTCCCCTACGTTCAGCACAGCTACAACCGAGCTCTTCACAGCTCCACTGGCCATAGCCCTTTTCAGGTGGGTTTGGGATTCCAGCCACTATGCCCCATTGATGTGGCCATGCCACTTGCAGCTACTCACATGAATTCAGCTCATGTCCAGTCCGAAACAGATAAGGCCACCAGCTTCATTGAGCGAATCCAACATATTCGCCAACAGGTCCATGACATTCTTGAGAAATCAAATGCCAAGTACAAGCAGCGACATGATCAACATCGGGTGCCACACAAGTTTCAGGAAGGCGACAAAGTCTGGTTGCATTTGCAAAAGGAACGCCTTACTGGAGCCTATCGGAAATTGAGACCACTCCGATATGGTCCTTACACCATTACTAAGGCTATGGGAGACAATGCATTTGAGCTCAGCATTCCCCCATTCCTTGGCCTACACCCAGTATTTAATGTGGACCGCCTTCGGCCATACTTTCCACCATTGCTAGACACATCCGACATTGCAGAACAACTCAAACCCACAGAATTAAATCCAGATTGCATGGAACAAGCTGCAACTGATCGGATCATGGACACACAGATCAAGAACACTCGCCAACAGAATATCCAACTGTATCGAGTTGTCAAAGCGGGCCAACTCCTTCAGCAGGGCAAGTGGCTCACCAGGGAACAAGTTCAGCAGAAGTTTCCTCATCTCATGGAGGAGCTCAACGCAATGGGGACCATTGCTTCCTAAGGGGGGAGGAATGATCCAGGTGGATATTGGTGGCCACCTGCCAAGTCCACCTGGACCCCCACCATTGTCTTTCTCAGCATTTTCAGTTTCCTTAATTGTAGCACAACTTACTATTTTTAGCAGTTTTTCGGGTCCTGAACTTCCGGAGCCGTTTTGAGGCCCTAAACGACGTTTTTTGGGAAATCTGGGGGCAACATGGGTCCATGGACCGATGTTGCCCTTCCCAAAGTGGTAGTGCTCGGATAGATCTTTCTAACGAGCTATTGTACGCGTCAAATGGAGATCGTATGCCAAAGTTACGACCCCGGGAAGTTGATGTACCAATTTACCCAAATGGGGCCCACAGTTTGGCGTTTCATCTCCTAGGGTTAGGTTTTGGAATGTTAAGGGTTGTCCATTGTTTCTCAACAATAAATAGGCCTTCGAGCCTCATTGTAACACAGTTCAGAGGCATGTAGCCATCACATCTCTTCTCAGAGATAAGCTACCATCGCCCTAGCTAGTTTATTGCCATTTCTGTTTGTAAGCATATTTCAGTATTTTCCATTAATGAAATGAAGTATTATTTCCGCTGCATCTTTGTGTATATGGTTATCTCTGTAATTTGTTGCGTTCCTGTTTAAATCCGGATCAGCATATCATGTGCTTAATAATGTAAAACTAAAAGCTTGACATGAACATGAAAAACCAGTTTTAATAATATGGGAATTAAAGAGACAATAGCTATTTCGTGAATATGTGAGGAAATAAGGGTGCAATTTCATGGACGTAATGAGTATAAACCTAAGATAGCAAGAATCTGGCTTTGGGAGAATAGTGAGCCTATTATTACAATAAGATGGTGGAAAAAGATATATAAATAAACAACAATCTTAAGAAAGGAAGGAAGGTTTCTATGTTTGATTTCCAACATTAGCAGTGTGGAGGAAGGATAGAGCAGGAATTTGCACATTTTCTAATAAGAATAATGAATGGTATCCTTGTAACCACAACCAACTCGGAAGGAGGAGGATAAATTAAACTCATAGTCACAATATAATCTTGAAAAATAATGATGGGGAAGAAGCAGGGACAACTTATAATTTGCCTGGAAGGCGGCTGATATCACCACTTGATGCACTTTATATAATGTGTTGGTGTTCATAAATCAAGAACGCACTTGACTTATGTTATGGCCATGCATTATGAAGTTCATAGGAAGAATAAGGAGGAATTTACAAATTAAATAAATAGAAAATGATAATGAATGTTAACCCCCATAACAATGACCAACTTAGGCTAATGAGGTGAAAAAAATAGTTATTGATAGATACTTAAGGTGGTTGAGTGAAAGTGTCACAACAAGGGTAAGAAACCAATAAGAAGGGGTAGCCCTTTTTAGAACATAATGGAAGATTTTCGAAGTCATAACTTGGTAATATAAATGTATTCTTCAAAGGAAAAGCTTGGTAGCAAATGGTTGTGGAATCATATAATTATTTATATATAAGAACATGATGAGAATCACTATAAGTTTGATTTGAGGATGATGCATATAAGGAAGGAACATCGACAATCAACTAATGAAATTGAATAATAAAGAAGGTCATTTTCAAGGGCCCTGAAATGTATGACAACATTGGATTAAAGAAGTAAATCCACAATAAAATTGATCAGTTGGAGGAAGATAAATTATGTGAGTAGAGGAGTAGTAACAACATTTCCAAGTGTAAGAATTTTATGCATTTAAGATAGGAGGAAAAGAAACCATAATAATATTTCCACCTTTGAAGCTAGTAGACATGGAATATTAGCAAATTAAGACTATTGGAGAAAATAAAAATATATCTATGAATATTCGATATGAGGAAGTGAAGGAGTGATTCTATTAAGAAGAAAGTTATCTTAAGGATGCATATGAGTGGATTTATCAACATGATTGGTAACGATCAAAGTGATGAGCTATATAATTTAGAAGTGTTGATGTATGAAGTTGTGAGCACTTTTATTTGGTGACAAATGATAAGTGATAAAATAGGAAAATGTTTCAAGGATAACGATTGTTTAACTTTTGGAAAAAGAAATACGGTATGTAGACTAATGAGAAAACACCAAGCATGAAGCCTAGGAAGAAATATAGTTGGAAATCCTATAATGAGCCTTTGAGAAGGATTACACATAAATTGACAAAAGAATTGAGAATCAACTAATAAAGGGTGTACTTGAATAGATTTCACTTCGAGTGGAATGATGATCTATTGTTACTTCATATAAAATAACTTATTAGTGTGACATTAGTATTGGAAGAAGTTATTTCCAAACACAACAGGCATACAAAATCTTTCATGGATGATAATGGTGGTAGTGGTTCCAATCATTTCAAATTCTAAACTAAATATTTAACAAGTGATAATTAAAGTGGAAGAATCCCTAGTCCAAGTTGAAGATGAGTGAATCTACAATAAAAGAGATCAAGAGGGAACTTAAAGAGATAAGAAAATCTTTTAGGATGAATAATGAAAATTATGTGAGTGATGGATAGATCACCAGGGGACAGCAAACCCTCATGAAGGTGGATTAAGCATGACATAAGACTTAAATAAGGATGACCTAGGGTATGTGTGCCATTTGGATAAGAAAACTATGTATAGTGTTCATGGAATTTTAACTTGATATTGATTATTTAAATGAATGTACAAACGGTAATATCTTAACAATGAATTTCACTAAAATTTCTTTGGAGAAGGAAGAATATATGATGAGAGATTAAGGCTCAAGATGATGATGCTCATTTGAAATTTAACGATGTACTTAGATGAGTATACCTATGGTGTAATTGGTCAACCTACTAATAGAAAGAACAAGAAATTATTATTGAAAAGTGATTGTTATCTTGATGAAAACATGACACTAATAGTATTGATGAGAGAACATATATCCTAGATGGATGTTCAAGCAAATGAAATTGATTTTTCTAATGAATCATGATAAGAATGTTTATAGTGTATTATTCTATATTTGATAAGTATTGAGATGATTCTCATATTGATGATGTTTCTTGATATGATGGTATGAGGATAATGGTGCACATGTGGTTCTTATTCATTTAGTTTGATATGATAATGATGTTGTATGTTCATGATGGATATGATATGCATAGGGATTATGATGTTACAATAAAATGTATATTGACATGTGGTTCATTTATTATGTGATGTCATGATATATCTTTGATACATATATGTTGTTGTTATAACTTATGATGGCATTTCATAAGGTGAATCATGTGGTAATTGCATGCAGATTTTATAGAATACAATATTATGCAGTGTTTTATTATTCAGAATGTGGTGATTAACAATAGTGTTATGTCATCATAACAACATGCAAGAGTTGGCATGTGGATTATTTTCTATGATACTCTAATGTTATAAATAATGCATGGTTGCATGTTGAGATGTGGTGATTAACAGGAAATCCACAAATGGGCCAAGAGGGCCAGTTTATTTGATGATCTCGTGGAAGCCCATACCTACAAGGGAGAATGTGTAACACCATATGGGCTGGGGACAAACTCAATCAGCACTACATATGCCAGTGGTTCCTTTGTCTTGTATAGCTCTTGATGGATATCTCTTGAGGGGTTATGGGACCATATTGAGGAGGTCAAGTGCCTAATATTATAGGCTAGGTGCCTAGTATTGGATTGGTATGCCGAAGTCTGGTGAGGGTGTAAGGACTTCGATGCCTGGGGTTTTGCACCTTGGTAGGTGTGGAGGAAGTGGGCCAACCTTGCAAGATGTCTGGAGTCATTGATTACTAGGATTGGATGCCTACCTTGGGGCAAATGAAGTCTGAGTCAAGCGCGAGCCTTGGGGCCAGCCTTGGGCTAGGATACATACCAATGAGGCTTATGCCTGGTTCCAAAAGTGGGGAAAAGGCAAGGGATTCCTTAAGATTTCCCAGGTGTTGTGAAAACTTTGATGCATGCTAGTTGTACTAGTTCAGGAGAGGGTGTAGGGAAAACATGAAGTAATAAATAACTAAATAAATAAAATGTTAAATGATTCAATTTAACTTCGGGACGAAGTTCCTTAAAGAGGGGGAGTATGTAATGTCCCCTAATAGTAAAAATAATAAATAATATAATATAATATTAAAATATAAGCAAATAAATAATAAGCAATAAAAAATAGATAATAATGGTAAATAGATAATAAATAATGAAGAAATATAATAATAAAAAATAAATAAAATAGTAAATAACAATACTAGAGTTCTAAATAAATATATATAAAAGTAAACCATAAAATAGTAACAATAAGTAAAGTTAACAAAAAGTAAAATAAAATAAGAAAGAGTTAACTAAGAGACCTATAAAAATAGTAAAAAAAAGTAAAATTATCAAAAATTAAAAAGGAATAAAATAATTAATTAATTAATTAAGAGAAAATTTAACTTAGTAAAACTTAAAATAAAAAAATAAAAGTTGCATGTTGACACATGGAATGTTTGTATGCAGTTCCCTTTCCAATGTTTGGTCTATTTAATAGACGATGAGGAAGATAAGAGATTATTTGATCATCCATTCTCTTGGGAGAAAAGTGTTGTGAGACAAAGGATTCCCTATCAGTAATACGTTGATTGAGGGAATTCGTCCCCAAAACCTTGTTGCAGTTAGCGGAATTCAAGGAGCATTCAACTCCAAAAGCTCAAGTAAGGGATATCGTCAATACAAGTAAGTCCCCTCTTCGCTCATTTTTCTCCAATTTTTATGTTCAATAGTTGAATAATTGGGTGTTGATTATTAATAATGTGAATTGGTAGATTTAATGCTTATTTAATTTGGGGTCGTTACATAAGATATACATGGGCATATGCCTTGATCTCCTATAAAGAAGAAGAGAAAATCAAGAATCATTATAATGTCTCTAGAGCAATTAGAGCAAGCGAAGGATTAGGTCATTATAACCTAGAAAATGTTCTATACAAGCCATAAGAAGGAGACCAGGAGGAGATGGACATTCAATATAATGTTGAACTGAAGAGAAAACAAGAGTAGGAAGTTGCACGAGAGAAAATAAAAAAGCTTAAATCTAATAAATATGCTATGAAGGTAGTTGAAGAAGAAAAGAATAAAAAGGAGTGTTAATAAGCTCAAAAGAAAAAACAACAAGAAGTAGAGAGACAAAAGCGGGAACAAGGAAAACATAAGCAAGAGGTGATGATAAAGAAAAAAGAATAAAAGAGAAAAAGGAAAGAAGATGAAGCTTTGAAAAAGAAACAAGAGGAAGAAGAATAGAGAAAGAAGCAACTTGAAGAGGAGAAGAGAAAGAGGAAGGAAGAAGACAAACTAGCAAAGAAATTAGAGGAAGAGTTAGTTACTCAAGGGCTAGTTGATGACCAAATGGAACAAGGTGGATCAAAGGATGCAAGAGCTGAATCAATTGTAGTTACTTTAAATATCCATCCTCCAACTCCTCTAACATGTGGGCATCACACTCTCAATGAAATGGGTATCCCATCACTAGGAGAAGATAAAATCTTATATATCTCCAATTTCACGTTCTATGATAAGAAGATGGGTAGATAAGAAGGTTGGGAGAAGATGGTTCCGATAATAAGTAATGGAGATAAGAAGGATGTTCTGTTCATAGAATGGATAGATTCTTATCGCTTAAGAAACAACCATAGATGTATACTTATTTAGAGGAGGGTCACGATCGTATAGATCAAGCTACCACTATAGAAAATTTCCCCACCCTCTCTCAAACCAACAAGTAAGGTCAGTCAAGTAAGGAGTAGGATTTGTGTTCTCGAGGCCGAAAGCCAAGGGATCAACAAAGGTTACTAATCGAACTGGCTTAACCGATCTAATTGGTCAAGGTATGAAATACTTCCCAAATGAGTCAAATCATCCAATTTCAATAAATCTTGAGAAGGAGATAGTTGCAGATATGAGGAAAAATTCGAAAGTCGTAGCTTTAGAAGGAAAGGCTTTCGCAACAACCACAAAGAGAAATATTGATTATCTCCTTCTCGAAGTTGATAGATTCGAGAAAAAGTTGGTTGATGCAGGACAATAAAATGAACAACTGCCAATTGAAAATCGGTGTGTAGATTATGCAAGTTACAATAAAGAGGGTGTCTAATTGACAATCCTGGAAGACTTGAAAGAACTAGAAGAAGTAATGAAGCAGGTATATGAGGAGATGATCATATTGCACAAAGTAACGGTGCCCATATTTGAGATCCAAAAAGAGACGCAAGAAAGGATCAGGATATTAAAGGTTGCTCATATGGCTATCGATTTTGTCCTTGAATGGGGCATTGAGTACTCTGATGCACCAAAGGAATTACCCAGGAAAGGAAAAGTTGAGGTTGAAATAGACAAAGTAGAGATGAAGATACTCACACATACTCATGACCAATCAAATAGTAACATTGCTAACATTATATTGACCTATATGAAGTTGCATACTGGATTGAAAGCTCTAGTTCAAGTACACCAAATACCCTTAGTTGGTGTATCCGGATAACTGAATTCAAGAGATATCATCAAACAATAATTAAAGGAGGTTTTGGGTGGCATAAAGAATGCAACTACTCGAGAAGACCTGGAAATAACTAAAGAGATGGCTCTTAAATATGTTTCCCAACTAATCTTGCATGCTAAGTTGACTATGCTCTAGAACACAATACAAGTGGGCTCAGAAAATATTGTCATATGTTTTGGAAGGAAGGATGAGGTATGATCAAAAACTATCACAAAATGTGAAACATATAGCAGCAGAATACAAATATTGGTACGAGAACATTACAAAATTGATCCATGTCATAGTGCCTGAACTTCAAATTACTCAAATTTGTACGTAAAAGTAGTTTATTTTCATGATTTTTGCCACAATTTTGTAAAAGATAAATTTTGTAATTAGAAAATAAAAATAAATGAAAGGAGATGCAGAAGTCAAAAAGTAACAAAGAAATCTAAAGGTCACATGGAAGTCGAAGAGTCATGAACGGAGTCCAAAAGTCACAAGGGAGGTGAAGGGTCATCTCATTTTTTATATATAGACCCTCGTAGCTCAAGTAAAATGAATTTTAGCCTTGGCTTCTCTTGTTAGCATATGAGAGCGAGATTTTTCTTTCAAGAAGCAAGTACTGACTTCCATGTTCCACTATTGTATCAAGTGAAGTGTCTATGTAATTGTGCATCTTGGTACTTCTACATAATCATCAAAATCTCTTTGAGCCAAACATTTTTTTCATGCATATATCAAAACACATTGTAAGACTTATCTTGTAATGGTTGTGGTATGTGTTTGTATTCAAATGTGTTGAAAGGAATGAACTATTTCGTTGTCTTTAATACAAATCAATTGAAATTATGTTTATTTATGCTTTTAGATTTTGTTTGATTGAAAACTATTTTCCAATAAAGTAGTGATTCTTTCCTTATATGTGTCTTTATTAGAGTAGTGTTATCATTGTTCTTATAAAGGCTCATGTTATTTATTTTATTTGTGGAAGTATTTTATGCACATTATACTTGTGCATTTCACAAAGATAACATTACTTGCATGTCTCAAAAGTGATAGTGGTTCTCTCATATGTTATTGATTTTTTCCATTCCGAATGGGGACTCCCACTCCAAATGGTGTAGATTCTAATTGGGACTTTACACTAGGGAGACCCCTTGATGTTTGTGGAATATCCATCATTGTCAACAAGTTGATTTCATGACTATTCATAAACCCTAACTTCCACAAGGCATCTCTTCAAAATTATAGTGAGAAAAAGTCTAAAATTCCTATCTAAGGTATTTTTATATGTCTCAACATGTATCTAAAAGTTTCACTATCTAAAAAATCTTATAAAATATGCTATAGTGAAAATGCCAAATTGACCTACTTAAAGTTGATTTAAGGACTATTCACAAACCCTAACTTCCATAGGGAATATCTCAAAATTATAGTGAACCAAGGTTTAAAATTTCTACCTCATGTACATAGAGATCTTGCTTTTGTCCCCTCTATATTTCACAATTTGAAACATCTAAGAAGAAAAGTTATAGCAACATTTCCAAGCTAACCTATTTGAAATAGATTTCAGGAACATTCAGTAACCTTGAATTCCTCAGAGCATATCTCATAAAGTATATTCAACCAATGCTTGAAATTTTAACCAAATCTGTGTAAATATCTCACTTGTATTTCCTCAAAGTTTCATAATATGAAACATCCCATAAGAAGATTTATAGTGAAAATTCCAATATGACCTATTTGAAGTATATTTGAATAGAATTCAGGAACCCTATCTTCTTTAGAGCATATCTTGAATGTATAATGAACTAATGCCTAAATTTTTATCACATGTGAATAAATATTTCACCTATGTCTCTTCAAAGTTTCACAGTATGAAACAACCTAAAATAAACGCTATAATAAAAATTACAAGGTGACTCATTCACTCCACAAATCACATTTTTGCTCCACCTTTAAAACCCCAAGAATATTTGCCACCTTCTTTTGTTCCCCTCAAATATCTTATTGCTTGGAGAAACTTCATAAGCCCTCATTCACCCTTTATTTATAGTGTTTATATGTTCACTCATGGGGCCAACTTATAAAACTGGCTAGGCTAGCCTTTACTTTCTAGGTAGGACGATCTAACAAAATCTTCCATATCTCCTCATTCCTTTGAAGTTAGAGGGAGTGCAATATATTGTTGGAAAGGTCTAAGAGTATGTTATTTGACCATGTATCTTATGTTCCCATTTGAGCTAGGAATTTAGATTAAAAAGGAATTCAAAGATAGGGTGTCCAAATTGGGCATCAGAAGCCTAAAAACAATATTCCGAACAATCCCCATCTTGCAATATTTATCTTGGATATCTATAGTCTCCCCCTACCTTTGACATCAATGGCAACAATATTTCCAACATGAAGTCTATTTGAATCTACTTTCCTACTATTGACAAGGACAATGAGAAATCAATACATGCATGGGAGGTTGTTTTTTTCCAAATATAATTATTGGGTTCATAAGGAAATCATGATGTTTTTGGTAAACTGCAAATTGATGTTGTCAAAGAAAATAATAATCTTCATGTAGACATAAACAAGTTGTATACAAAGCCCACCAATAAAACATTTCCAAGGCCCTCATCATGATAATTCACCAATCCAAGCCTAGGGACATTCTCTTATTTCACAAAAATAGTCATAATACATGCATGGGAGGTTGTTTTTTTCCAAATATAATGATTGGGTTCACAAGGAAATCATGATGGTTCTCATAAACTACAAATTGATGTTGTCGAAGGAAATAATAATCTCCATGTAGACATAAACAAGTTGTATACAAATCCCACCAATAAAATATTTCCAAGGCTCTCATCATGATAATTCACCAATCCAAGCCCAAGGACATCCTCTTCTTTCACAACAATAGTCATGGCATTATTTTTCCATTGCATTAGTCCACCAGCTATGCCAACTAAATCATCCAATGCAATTTCTACATATTTTACATGTAGGTGTTATTCATGTCTCATTTCTTATCTTCATAAATTTAATTTTCTACCGAAAAGAGTCTTATTAATTTGATATATGATTATAATTGTTATGAAGAAATATTCATATCGTATACAACATGTAGACTATGTCTTTTGATTAATAGTGAATATGATAGCATGGTAGCTCAAATGATCATTGTGATTAAAGCTAGGGCATGTGTGATTAATGTCGGGTAAGACAATATTACAATAGCTCACAATGTATATTACATTATCTCACAATTGTAATATTGTCTTACCTGACATATATATATATATATATATATATATATATATATATATATATATATAGAAGAAAAAAACTAACTGGAGTATTTATTATGAATGAAAACCAATTATATATTGTCTTTTGCATAAACCATGACAAATTCAATCAACCGGGAGTATCTTCTTCAGGCATTGTGGATACAATTCTAATATAAAGTCATCTGAGTCTAGAAAAATTTCAGGCATTTCAAAAAAGTATAGAAACTACCACCTAATATGTCCACAGAAAAAACTTCAAAACAAAATAATAAAAAAATAGTTGTCATATAAAGAAAAGCATAAAGCCAAAGACCTCTGCATCTATAGGATGGCAATTTTCCCTTCTTCCCGCACATTGCCTTCAAATATGGAGCAGTAGAACATGAAGCCTTCTAAATCATGCAATCCCCATTTTGAGAGACCATTTGCACCTTTATTAGATTCGCTGTAAATATGTGTCATGGTATAACTTCCAAAAAGACAAAGCAATGCCTTGATTTGATCCCTCCATCCCCATAGATCGAGAGGGTCAAAACAAGAAATGCCAGTGAAGCCATCGATGATGGTTTTAGAGCTTCCCAAAATATTAATTCTTTGTATCTCTCGTTCTCGAGTAAACCACAACAAGCCCCAAAGTGTTATCATCTCAGCCCTAGTGTTTGTTCCTTTCCCATCTCTCCAATGAAGTTTGTAACAAGTTTTCTCATCAATACGAAGCCATCCCCCACAACCACATTGGCCCTGTTGTGTCACGCCATCAAATTATATTGCCGATAGAATAATGTGTGGGTGTGTGAGATGCCTAGAAATGTCTCAGACACGAGGGCACTTTGGTTCCATGTGCTTTAGCCATGAAATAACATTTGCACATATTTGATGTATGTTGATAGACACCCCACGAAAGATACAATAGTTGCATGCCTTCCATATTTCCCAAATTATGAACATGGGAATGTAGGAATTGGTACCTCCTCCGGCAGCTCCCCATCTCAAACAGTGCTCAATAGATAAAAATATTCTAAAATGTAACATGCAAGAAGAAAGTATAATATACCATACATGTAAAGCAATGCTACAGTGAATGAATATATGTGTTACGATTCTTCACTCTCATGGCATTGGACACAGTAACCCGGCCCAAAAATCTACATTTGCACAAATTATTCCAAGTGAAAATGCAGTCTCGCCATACCAACCAACAAAACGGGATGACTTTTAAAGGCACTAGTGATTTCCAGATTTCTTTGAACTAGGATCGTACAACATATTTGAAACCTTGTTGAGAGAATTTTTTATAACATTTTTCCACCACCACAGATTCATTCTGAAGACTATCATCCCATGTGAGGGAGTCTCCACCTATTCTTCGACATAAACCAGAATCCCTTAATTTGTTTACGAAAGCATTTGATCCAGGTGGATATTGGTGGCTACCTGCCAAGACCACTTGGAACCCCACCATTGTTTCTTTCAGCTTTTCAGTTTCCTTAATTGTAGCACAGTTTACTATTTTTAACAGTTTTTCAGGTCCTAAACTTCCAGAACCATTTTGAGGCCCTAAACGATGTTTTTTTGGAAAATTGGGAGTAACATGGGTCCATGGACCCATGACCCATGTTTCTCTTCTCAAAGTTGTATTTCTCGGATAGATCTTTCTAACGAGATATTGTGTGCGTCAAATGGAGATCGTATGCCAAAGTTATGACCCCGGGAAGTTGATGTACCAATTTATCCAAACGGAGCCCACATTTTAGCGTTTCATCTTCTAGGGTTAGATTTTTGGATGTTTAGGGTTTTCCATTGTTGCTCAACAATAAATAGGCCTTTGAGCCTCATTGTAACATAGTTCAGAGGCATGTAGCCGCCACATCTCTTCTCAGAGATAAGCTACCATCACCCTAGCTGGTTTAATGAAATGAAGTATTATTTCCGCTGCATCTCTGTGTTTATGGTTATCTCTGTAATTTGTTGTGTTCCTATATAAATTTGGATCAGCAGTATCATAGGGGTCTGCTTTTTCTCTATTTTTCTTTGCATGTCCCCAACGAGGTCGGGATATAAGGAGTTAGGGCTTGAACTGGTCGAACCTTTGCAAGACCAGCCCCGCAAATCCCAACGGCCTCCCATGGCAGATGAAAAGAAATACGAGGGGGCAGGAGATCCTATCAAAATCTTGCACAAAGAAGCCCTCGAGCGACAAAGGAACGCGATGATGGACAGCTTTACCTGGATCCTTCAGCAGCTACCCAGGGGGGACGCATTGGCTTCCAATAGCTACTCTGGAAATGCCACACCGTTTAAGGTACAAGTTAATTTTGAAACCCCCATATTCGAGGGTCAGATAGAAGCAGATGTCGTCGATAAATGGTTAGTTCTGCTAGAGGGTTATTTTTCTATTCATGATTTTTCCAGTCGGGAAAATATTATTTTCGCTCTTCTTAAAGCAGCCCCCCATGTCAAGGACTGGTGGGAAACCTACTGTGAGCAGAAGGATGAAAGTACAAGCTCACTATTTTCAATCGCACCCACTCGGGATTCATTCCAGGATGCCATCAAGGAGCAGTACTACCCTGTCGGAAGCTATGAGGATCAATACATAAAGTCGACCACGCTGCAGCAGGGAAGGGACCAAGACGTGTCGGAGTTTACCAATATTTTCCATACCCTTCGCACAAAGTTGGGTATCAAGGATTCAAAGCCGCATTTGGTACTCAAATACCGCGGCTACCTGCACAAGTACATCCAGGAAGAAATAGAATTCCTGAACATCCCCTCGCTCAGCATGGCATACTGATATGCCGTCAAGATCGAGCAAAATTTTAAACAGAAGAAGTGAGACTTTGGATCTGCGAATCTGAAGCAAGGGAAAGTTGCCCCCAAACCGTAGAACAAAGGACAAAGCCAAGGTGGGGCAGCCCAAGACAACCCGCCAAAACTGTAAGCAAAGAACAGCGTTGTGAAGCCGAAAAAGGACACGGGAAAGTGGTGTGAGTTCCATAGGAGCTCCACTCACGACACAAGTGAGTGTCGGGCCAAGCAGTCACTGGTGGCCGAGCTAAAGGTTTCAAAATCAGATGCATGTTCCGACTTTGAGTTAGAACCCAACAAGGGGAATGACAAGGGGAAGCAGATTATCGATGCAAAGCCCAACTCCATTGTTGCCACCTCGAAGATCCAGAAGGAGTAACTTGAAGATACAGAGGAGGAGGAGCGTCTCTACCACTCCCAAACGTGGGTAAAGGGCTCCTCGCTACAGTTAATTGTCGACAGTGGCAGCCAAAAGAACCTCATTACGACAGAGGTCGTGAAGCGGTTGGGCTTACCGACCACAGCAAATCCACAACCGTGCACCATCGGGTGGCTTCACCAAGGACGGGATCTTCGCGTGAGGTAGCAGTATCGCCTTCCATACAACATCAAGCCCTTCATGGATGAGGTATTGTGTGACATTGCTCCCCTTGAGGTTTTTGATGTATTATTAGGATAACCATACTTGTGGAAGCGACACGTTGTGTATGAATCAAGGCCCTATGTTGTTATTGTTACTTTGGGAAATAAGTTGTACAGGATACCGGAGGTAGCACTGCCTATCGCCATCTCTTTGGTTACTGCAAAACAATGCAGTAAGCTCGTTTCCAAAACCAAGAAATTTGTTTTCCTGATAATAAACCCTCAAGGAAAGAAGAAGATGGTGGTCACGACCTCCAGACAGGGCCCCTCCGCATGACAACTACAGATGGACAAGGTCGTGGAGGAGTACGAGGACATCTTCACCTCCCCCGCAGGGGTTCCTTTGCACTGTCAGGCCAAGCACTCCATCGATCTAACCCCAGGTGTGTCGCTGCCCAATGGACCAATCTATCAGCGCTTCGTTCTGGAGAATGATGAAATCAAGAGGCAAATTCAGGAGCTACTGCAGAAAGGTCACATCTGTCCGAGTTCATCGCCATGTGGAAGTCTGATCGTGTTGGCACAAAAGAAGGATGGGACTTGGAAACTCTGTATTGACTATCAGGCGCTAAACAAGATCATTATCCGTAATAAGTAATTGATCCCATAGATTGATGACCTCCTGGAGCAACTGAAGGGGGGAAATATTTCAGTAAGATTGATTTGAATTCAGGATATCACCAAGTACCAATCGAGCCCTTTGATGTGCGGAAGACTCCCTTCAAAGACAAGGAGGGCCTTTTTGAATGGTTGTTTATGCCTTTCGGATTGACGAATGCTCCTGGAACCTTCATGAGGCTAATGGATGACATCTTGCACCCATTCACCAACTCATTTGTAGTGGTATGCTTGGATGACATCCTAATCTTCAGCCAGAGTTGGGAAGAGCACCTCCACCACATCCGACAGGTTCTCCAAACACTACGGCAACACAAGTTATGTGCCAATTTGGAGAAATGCACTTTTGGCATGACCCAGGTTCAGTATCAAGATTGGCCATCTCCAACCACTCTGACAGAGCTCCGTAGCTTTCTAGGTCTTGCCAACTTCTACAGCAGGTTCGTGTTGTGATTTTCACATATCACTTGGCCCTTGAGTCAAGTCACCAAGGGAGGAGCGAAAGCAAAATTCTTTTGGTCTGAATCTCAACAGAAGGCATTCAGAGAGTTGAAAGATCGCCTCTACACAGCACCAGTGCTCACATTACCAGACTTGCAACAACCATTTGAGGTTGAGACAGATGCCTCTAACTATGCTATTGGGGCAGACCTTACTCAACACGGGCATCCAGTGGCATATCACAGTGAGACACTTTCAGACACGGTCTGGAAGTACCTCACTTATGACAAAGAGATGTATTCCATTGTGCAGGCCTACCAATAATGGAAGCATTACATTTTGGGGAAGGAAACAGTCATCCACATAAACCACTGACCCTTATAGTTCATACAGACCCAAGGGAAATCACAGAGTGATCACTATCAGAAGTGGTCCACATACCTGCAACAGTTCCATTTGAATATCAAGTATAAGAAGCGCGGCACCAATAATGTTGCAGATTACCTCAGTTGACCACCGATCATGGCGTTAACCACTGTGCTCAACTCTTGTGGGCACGAGACTTCTGATTGGCCACTTCTCTACAAAAGCGATCCAGAATTTGGCCACACATACCAAACACTCTTGGAGGGTCAGCATGTTCCATATTTTCACCTTCAGGATGCCCTGTTATGCCACCTGGGTCACCTTTGTGTTCCTTCAAGCGAGCCGGCCAAGATTATTTAGGAAGCACACTACAGTCGGGTTGCTAGGCATTTCGGGGTCGAGAAAATGGTGGCAGTACTGCAAAAGTATTTCTATTGGCTGAATCTTCGACACGATGTTGGGAAGTACATCAAATCATGCACTGCCTGCGCCATTTCCAAATTGACCATCAAGAAGCAAGGCCTCTATACCCCGCTGCCTACCCCTAGTCAACCTTGGGAATCCATCTCCATGGATCACATGTCAGGCCTTCCTTCCAATAAGCATGGAAATGACTGTGTTTTTGTGGTCGTCGACAGGTTCTCGAAGATTGCCATTATGGCGGCCTGCAAGAAGAATATCACAGCAGAAGCCACTACTAAACTCTTCTTTGAACGAGTGTGGGTACACTTTGGGACCCCACAGTCTATCATCTTAGATCGAGACAGCAGGTTCCTCAGTAAATTTTGGTCCAGTCTCTGGTCGATGCTAGACACCAAACTCACTAAGTCCATAACCTTCCATCCTCAAACTGCTGGCTAGACACAGGTTGTCAACAGGATGATCGTACACATTCTGTGCATGTACAACTCAAAGCATCCATGCACATGGGACGAGAGCCTCCCCTATGTTCAGCACAGCTACAACCAAGCTCTCCACAGCTCAACTAGCCACAACCCTTTTTAGGTGGGCCTGGGATTCCAACCACTATGTCCCATTGATGTGGCCATGCCATTTGCAGCTACTCACGTAGATTCGGCTCATGTCCAATCCGAAATGGATAAGGAAAACAGCTTCATTGAGCACATCCAACGTATTCGCCAGCAAGTCCATGACATTCTGCAGAAATAAAATGCCAAGTACAAGCAGCGACATGATCAACATCAGGTGCCACACAAGTTTTAGGTGGGCGACAAATTTTGGTTGCATTTGCAAAAGGAACGTCTTACCAAAGCCTATCGGAAACTCAGACCACTCTGATCAATTACCAAGGTTGTGGGAGACAATGCATTTGAGCTCAGCATTCCCCCATTCCTTGGCCTGCACCCAGTGTTCAATGTGGACCACCTTCGGCCATACTTTCCACCATTACTAGACACATCTGACATTGCAGAACAGCTCACACCCACAGAGTTAAATCCAGATTGCATGGAACAAGATGCAACTGATTAGATCATGGACACACAGATCAAGCACACTCGCCAGCAGAATATCTAACTGTATCGAGTTGTCAAAGCAAACCAACTCCTTCACCAGGGCAAGTGGCTCACCAAGGACCAAGTTCAGCAAAAGTTTCCTCATCTCATGGAGGAACTGTTATGAAACCAGCTCAAGAAAAGATAGAAAAGATAGTTCAACGCCTTAGAATTCAGCCTCTTCGAGGGGGAAACCTCCTTTACATTACATAAATGAACAATTCTTGGATGATACAAATGATAAAACCTCCTTTCTATATATAGGAGTTTAAGGAGTCACAATATAATCCAGCCGACCTAACAATATTAATATAAAGCCACAAAAATAACAATAGAGGGATTCTATGGGGCACAGAAATAACAATATGGGGGTAATAGGGGCACAACAATATAAATAAGGGGTATAACTACAATAGTAATGGGGTAATCACTAGTATTATAGGGACCCAACATGCCCCTCTCCTTCAAAAAAGTGTTGTCCTCAACGCTTGAGTAGTTCTGGATACTTCTGCATAAAATTCTCATCCTCCCATGTGGAATCTTCAGCAGATAAGTTCTTCCACTTGATAAGATACTCTGAAATTGATCGATTTCGTAGCTGTCGAGTTCTTGATTCTATGACTGCTTCCGGTTCCAATATAATTTTTCCTTCCTCGTCACGTTCTGACAATATTGTTTGAATTGGGAGCTTGTCACCTATAACCTTCTTTAAACATGAAACATGGAAAACTGGGTGCAATTGAGAAGCTGCAGGAAGCTCCAATTTGTATGCCATAGTACCAATCTTTTGCAACACCTTGTACGGACCATAATACTTTGGTGATAATTTATTATCCTTCTTAGCTTGCTTTAGGGACATTTGCTTATATGGTTGTAGCCGTAGGAATACCCAATCACCTACATCAAAACTTCTTTCACTGCGATGTTGATCTGCCTGTTGTTTCATTCTATTTTGTTCCAACACGAGGTTATCCTTTAAGAGTTGGAGGACTTGTTGTTGATGTTTGATGTAATGTTCCACTGCCTGAACCTTAGAATTTTCTCTTAAATATGATGTGATGGATGGTGGTTGATACCCATAATGTGCCATAAATGGGGTCATTTTTGTTGCTGTATGGAAGGAAGTGTTATACCACCATTCAACCAGAGGCAACCATTTGACCTATTGTGTTTGTTTATCAGATACAAAGCAACGAAGATATCCTTCCAAACATTTGTTTACTATCTCAGTTTTCCCATCAGATTGAGGATGATAAGATGAGCTATGAGCTAACTGAGTACCAAGACAAGAAAATAATTATGTCCAAAAATTTCCAGTGAAAATGGGATCTCTGTCACTTACAATAATCTTTGGGTTTCCGTGTAGCTTTTGAACTGTTTCCATAAATGCAGTAGAAACTGTACTAGCTTTAAATGGATGTGATAATGCACAAAAGTGTGCATACTTGGTAAGTTTGTCAACTACCACCATGATGACACTCTTTCCCTCAGACTTGGGTAAACCTGTGATAAAATCCATTGAAACCTCCTCCCAACGTTGGCTTGGAATGGATAAAGGTTGTAATAGACCTGGTGTCTTAATTGTTTCAACTTTATTTTGCTGGCAAACCAAACATTCTGCCACAAACTTTTGAATATTTGATTTAAGACCATCCCAAAAAAATTCCTTCTTAACCCTGTGGTAAGTTTTTAAAAATCCTGAGTGCCCTCCTAAGGGAGAAGTGTGCAATTCCATAAGAATCTTTTGTTTTAGCTGGGAATTCTTACAGAGGTATAAGCGATATTTGTACCATAACGAATCATTTTGCCAGCTAAATGTATCAGAAGTACTGGAATCTTGTTGTAGCTTTCGAATAAGTGCCCACACTTCTTCGTCATTCTTCCATTCCTCCCTTGCTTCGTTTATCCAATCTGGTTGGATAATAGAAATGGCACACAACGATGCTTCCACATCCTCATCCTTTCTTGAGAGTGCATCTGCCACCACATTTTGCTTCCCTTTTTTGTAGATGATTTCAAAGTCATAACCCAACATCTTTGTGACCCACTTTTGTTTCTCTTCAGAGGATAATCTTTGTTCTAAAAAGTATTTAAGGCTATCATGATCCGTTTTTACCTTGAAGTGTCTTCCCATTAGGTAGGGTCACCATTTCTTAAGTGCATGGAGTATTGCCAACATTTCCTTCTCATAAATAGCTTTGCTTAAAAACTTTCCCTTGATTGGACGACTTTCAAAAGTAATGGGTCTTTCATCTTGCATTAGAACAGCACCAATTCCATTTCCTGAAGCATCACATTCCACAATAAAGGTTTTTGTGAAGTCCGGTGTAACTAAGACCGGTGCTTGGCACATTGCCTCTTTAAGATGTTCAAAGGCCTCTGTTGCTTCCGAAGTCCATGAAAATGAATCTTTCTTCAATAATGTTGTTAGAGGTGTTGTTATTCTCCCATAATTCTTAACAAACTTGCGATAATACCCTGTCAACCCAAGAAATCCTCGCAAATGCTTTATGGATGTGTGAATTTTCCATTCCTTAATGGCTTTAATTTTGCTAGGGTCTACCTTAACTCCTTCATGAGATACAATATGACCCAAATATTCCACCTCCTGGACTCCAAAGAAACATTTGGATCTTTTTGCATATAATTGTTTCTCCTCCAATAGTTGTAGCACCCTGTCAACATGTTCAACATGATCCTTCCAAGACTTGCTGTAGATTAGTATATCATCAAAAAATATTAACACAAATTTTCTAAGGAATGGTTTGAAAATTGAATTCATCAAACCTTGAAATGTTGAAGGTGCATTGGTAAGGCCAAAAGGCATGACCAAAAATTCATAATGACCCTCATGAGTTCTAAATGTCGTTTTCGTAATGTCTTCAATCTTCATTCTGATTTGATGATATCCCGAACGAAGATCCAACTTGGTGAAGTAAATTGATCCATGCAATTCATCCAGTAATTCATCAATAACAGGAATGGGGAACTTATCTTTAATAGTGAGCTTGTTGAGCTCCCTATAATCCGGACACATG
Organism: Pinus tabuliformis; assembly: GCA_031772625.1. Taxonomy (NCBI): domain Eukaryota; kingdom Viridiplantae; phylum Streptophyta; class Pinopsida; order Pinales; family Pinaceae; genus Pinus; species Pinus tabuliformis. Next base: position 355,842,480 of record CM062808.1, read on the forward strand.
CGCCATGATCCATCCTTCTTGTGCACCAATACTACTGGAGCTGAGAAAAAACTTTGACTTGGTTGAATTATACCCGCCTCTAGCATTTCTGCAACCATACGTTCAATTTCACTCTTTTGGGCATAGGGATATCTGTATGGCCTGATGTTTGGAGGAACACTTCCTGGAATCAGATGAATAGCATGATCATGATTACACATAGGTGGGAGACCTTTTGGAGTCTCAAATACCTTGGAATGATTGTCCAGGACTTTTTGGAGATCTGGAGAAATAGATGATTCCAATGTGGAAACAGCTAGCGAACATAATTGTGCAATTACACCTCTTTGCTCCTTTTTTAGAAGCTTTGTCATGCCATTAGAGCTGCTATTACCATTGTAGTTATACCCCTTATTTATATTGTTGTGCCCCTATTACCCCCATATTGTTGTTTCTGTGCCCCATAGAATCCCTCTATTGTTATTTTTGTGGCTTTATATTATTATTGTTAGGTCGGCTGGATTATATTGTGACTCCTTAGACTCCTATATATAGAAAGGAGGTTTTGTCATTTGTATCATCCAAGAATTGTTCATTTATGTAATGTAAAGGAGGTTCCCCCTCAAAGAGGCTAAATTCTAAGGCGTTGATCTAACTTTTCTATCTTTTCTTGAGCTGGTTTCATAACATTTGGTATCAGAGCTTTGGATTCTAGGGTTTCGATGCTCCAAACAGGTCATCGTGGAATTTTCGCTATAACTTTTTTCTGTGACGTTTTAGAAGTCGCAAAAAAAACCCATTTGATAATAAATTGCGTTGAACCTTGGGTGTGAATTTCAGAGCTTTTAGCGCGATATTTGCGGAGATATGATCTGAGGAAGTTGGTCTTTTTGCAGACTCCTGAATTACATTCAAAACAGGTGACCTGGGGAAAATCGTCATAACTTTCTCTCTGGGGATCGGATTGAAATTTCGTAAGAAGGTACAGAAAGAGGACGGATTGTAGTTTCTTGTGTGTGTGTTTCAGATTCAAAGGTTGAAACAGTGATGCGTGGTACGTCGTACAAGTTCGCTCTACTGAACCAGTCTAAAAGAAAGTCATTGTGGGAGATTTCACATAACTCTTCCTTGGAGAATCCAATTTGGCTCAGACTTGTGGCATTGGAAAGAGGACGCAGAAGGCTACTGCAGGTAGAAATTTCAGAACTGGATGATCAGAAATTACAGAGATACATCAGATTCAATATCAGGCTTCTATAAAGTGAAAAAATGTGTGTAGTTTTTTTTTTTATTTTTGTGTAAGCTTGGTTTAATGGAATTCAAAGAGCATAGTAAAGCATTATTATCGGTAACTAATGCCACGAGGAAAGAAAATGCAAACACCTAGTAAGGAACCTGAAAGCTCTAGCATGACTCATGAAGAAGAGGAAGAAATGCTACATGATATATCAAAATTACAAGAACAAGTGCAACAAATGTCACGCTCACAAAAGCTAACAGAAGCTAAGATAAGTGGCGTGGAATCTAAGATAAAGGGCATGGAAGCTAAGATGGATGATTCGAAGACAGATTTGAAGAGAGACATGGCAGATTTGAAGATAGATTTGAAGACAGACATGGAAGAATTGAAGAAGTTGCTACAAGAAAGGGTCACTAATGGTGAAAAGGTAGTAAAGGAAACTCATGATGAGAACAAAAGAAATGTTAATCATGATTCCATAGATGCTAATGTTGGATCGAAGAATCACCATATTCCAAAAATCGATATGAGGAAGTTTGATGGCAAGGATCCCGCCACATGGATATTACAGATGGAGCAATTCTTCGATCTCAATAATGTGCAAAACGCACAAAAGGTACGTATGGAAACTGTATATTTGGAACCAAATCAGTTTGTATGGTATCAATGGCTTTGCTCTCGTAAACAATTTATCACTTGGGTAATTTTTACGGAAGAATTGATAGCACATTATGAAGATACAAAAAGCAACATTTTTTTAGCCAATTGATAAGTCTCAAACAAAAGGGTTCAGTAATGGAGCACATTGAGGAGTTCCAAAAATTGAACATAAGGGTAAAAGATATTCCAGAGGAGCATAGGATTGATGTGTTCATAGGGTCTTTAAAGGATAATATCCAACATGACGTTCGCCTTTGGGAACCTGATTCATTAGAGAAGGCATTCAGGTTAGCAAGAAAAATGGAAAGCAAAATTATGGCAACCAGGAAGCATACCACTCACAACTATAAAGACGGAAGTGTTGTTGCCCCTAGTCTTCCACAACCTATAAGGTTGACACCACAACAATTGGAAGAAAAAATAGCAAAAGGGCTTTGTTACAGTTGTGATAGCAAATACACTAAAGGTCATAAGTGTGCTGAGAAGAAATTATTCTACATAGATTGTGAAGAGGAAGAAGAAAAGGAGCAAGAAAGGTCAAAAGAAGAAGATATACTCCAGGAACAAAGCCTAGATGAAGAACAAATAAATCCGACCATATCTTGCAATGCATTGGCGGGAATTACCACTCCTCAAACCATCAAGATAGAAGGACAAATCAAGAAGAAAAAGGTAATAGTGTTGATTGATTCAGGAAGCACCCACAATTTTATTCATTGTAGGGTAGCAAAAGAATTGAATTGCTTCCTATATCCAGCACCAGAGTGTCAAGTGATGATTGCAAATGGAGGAACAATAAATTGCTCTGGAAAGTGCCATAATATCAAGCTATCCATGTGGGAATATGTATTGACTAGCCCAATGCTTTCCATTCCAATGGGAGGTGTTGATGTTGTACTAGGAGTCCAATGGCTACAATCCTTGGGTACAATAGCTTTTAATTTTTAAGAACTTTTCATCAAATTTTCTACGGAAGGAAATGAAGTTGAATTAAGGGGTATTGCAGGGAAACCAAGAAAGATAATCAGCTCTGATACCAAATGTTATGAAACCAGCTCAAGAAAAGATAGAAAAGATAGATCAACGCCTTAGAATTCAACCTCTTCGAGGGGGAAACCTCCTTTACATTACATAAATGAACAATTCTTGGATGATACAAATGACAAAAGCTCCTTTCTATATATAGGAGTCTAAGGAATCACAATATAATCCAGCCGACCTAACAATAATAATATAAAGCCACTAAAATAACAATAGAGGGATTCTATGGGGCACAGAAATAACAATATGGGGGTAATAGGGGCACAACAATATAAATAAGGGGTATAACTACAATAGTAACGGGGTAATCACTAGTATTATAGGGACCCAACAAGAACTTAACGCAACGGGGACCATTGCTTCCTAATGGGGGAGGAACGATCTAGGTGGATATTGGTGGCTAGCTTCCAAGTCCACTTGAACCCCCACCATTGTTTCTTTCAGATTTTCTGTTTCCTTAATTCTAGGGCAGTTTACTATTTTTAGCAGTTTTTTGGGTCCTGAACTTTCAGAGTCGTTTTGAGGCCCTAAATGACTTTTTTGGGAAAATTGGGAGCAACATGGGTACATGGACCGATGTTGCTCTTCCCAACGTTGTAGTTCTCAGATCGATATTTCTAACGAGATATTGTGTGCGTCGAACGAAGATCGTATGCCAAAGTTACAACCCCAAGAAGTTGATGTACCAATTTACCCAAACAGGGCCCACAGTTTGGCGTTTCATCTTCTAGGGTTAGGTTTTTGGATGTTTAGGGTTTTCCATTGTTTCTCAACAATAAATAGGCCTTTGAGCCTCATTGTAACACAGTTCAGAGGCATGTAGCCGCCACATCTCTTCTCAGAGATAAGCTACCATTGCCCTAGCTGGTTTATTTCCATTGTTGTTTGTAACCATATTTCAGTATTTTACATTAATGAAATGAAGTATTATTTCCACTGCATCTCTGTGTTTATAGTTATCTCTGTAATTTGTTGCGTTCCTATTTAAATCCGGATCAGCATTCCAAATCTGGGCAAAATGTCTTGTCAAGTCGAGTTGTGTTATCTCCCTCAATGTCGGATGTACCCCACACCACCCATTTATCATCTGCACCAATAAGAAAATACCTCATTGATTAAAGCTTCCAAGACGCTCTTCGGGAGTCCATAATCCAACTCCAAACCCATGATACTATCTCTTCCAATCATGATCTAGTTACCCCTCCAAATTCCCATCTGATGCACTGCAGAAAGAGTATTTTTGTTTTCTGGAAACTCCTCCAAATGTATGAGCCTTTTTTTATGCCTATTTCTCCCCTATGAAACCAATCTGAAAATGGCTTACCTTTTAGATATTTTCCAATGAAGATCTTATGTATAATGCCTTCACCAAACAAGGCTCTCCACATGGATTTTATAAGGAGATATTTCCCAAATATTTTGGTGTTGAGAATCCCCCATCCATCAATATCTCGTGGTCTGGTGATGTCGTCCCATTTTATCAGGTGAAATTTCCCTTTACCTTTTGGTCTCGACCACAAAAAGTGTGCCATTACATATTATATCTCGTTGCATATACGAGCATGTAATGCAAAAAAGTGCCTCCAATAGATGGCCATTTGTTGAATAACCGACTAAATCAAAGTGAATCTACCTCCCAAGGAGAGAGATCGATGTGTCCAACACCCTAGTTTTTCCCTGAATTTTTGCAGCAGCCAAGACCAATCTTATACTCAGTAATTATTTGGCTTCAACCTATATCCCATGTATGTGAAACCATCTTGAAGTGGTTTGAAAGAAACCCCAAAAGTGTCTGCAATGTTTTTAATCTCATTAATATTTCCACTTGAATGAATAAGAACCGACTTATGACCATTGGCAATCAAGCCAGATGCCAAACCAAAATGATGAAATATGTGAAATAAAGCTTCCCATTCAACAATAGACAACATACCAAAGGTCAATATATCATCAAAAAAAAATAAGTGGGTAATACAAACCTCATTGTTGATCTGAATACCATGAAAGTAACCACCCGCATTTTTTAGGTTTATCTTCCTACTTATCCCGTCCATGACAAGAATGAAAAGGAGTAGTGAAAGCGAGCATCCTTGTCTTAATCCACGGTCAACACGAAATAATTTAGTGGGGAGACCATTTATGAGGATCGCCATCCATGCATGTGATACACATGCCATGATCCACTCAATTATATGAATAGAGAGTCTGATATTCTGTAGAACGATCAAAAGAAAGGTCCAGTCCACAATGTCATAAGATCATTGTAATTTTATCTTCATTACCACAGCCTCGAGCTTGTTCATCTAAATAGAGTGTACACAATCCTAAGAAATAGCAATAGCATCGTGAATGTATTGATTTGGAAGGAACCCAAATTTCTTTTGCAGAGATGTGTGTTGAAAGGGAAACTTCTAACTGCTTCGCAATGATCTTTGATATGAGTTTATATGTGACATTGCACAAGGAGATAGGTCGAAAGTACGAGAAAGTGGAAAGAGCAGAGCCCTTCAGAATCAGAGCAATAAAGGTGGATTTTATGGCTCTGAGAATGGATCTCCCAATTTTCTATTCCTTCACCATCGCTAGTAATTCATCTTTCATAATATCAAAAAAGTGTAAGAAAATCTCCACTGTTCAGCCATCCGGGCCTGAACACTTGTCTTTGGAAAATGAATTTAGAACAGAGTGAAGTTCTTCCATCGAGATAGGTTTGTATAATGTATCATATGCCTCAGCATCGAACATAGTGGATATTCCTCCAGCCCCCATAGAAGCTCTTCAAACTGTGTCTCCTCCCTGCCTTTGAACAAATTTAAAAATATATGATCGCTTCCCTTTGGATTTCATCATGAGAGTATACCATGTCACCGTTAGCCCCTAAGATATTCCATATGGAATTGCAATTCCTCTGCTGATTTTCATAATGATGAAAAAAAATTGTATTACGATCCCCTTCCCGAATCCATATAGCTATGCTTTATAATCTCCGAGTGGCTTCCTGAATTTCCAAAATATGCTTCTTCCTGGTATCCATTTGTTTTTATTTTTCCAAAAGTTGTTCGAATGGCATATGAGTAGCAAAAACCTCCCCAATCTCACGGATCCCATCCATCAAATCTTTCAATTCCTGTAATAAAGCCTCATTTTTTTCGCCTCTCCCAATTTCTAGCCAAAATTTTAAGGAATTTTAATTTTTTTGTAATGTTATCCATGGTCAATCTATTTTTGAAGAAGTTAGAGGAATTCAAATCATATGTGACCATATTAATGAAAGAGTCATCCTTAAGCCATGTCCGATTAAACTTGAAATGTATCCCTCTTTTAATTGACTTCATCCGCCATTTTAGTACAATTGGACAATGATCAGAAAAATAGGATTGTTCCACATATGACCTGAGATTCCCCAAAGCTTCACACAAACCTTGATGAACCAAAAATATGTCAAGCCTCTTACCGATATAAGAATCTCCACTCCTTCCATTGCGCCAGGTGGGCACCACTAGATCTGGGCTAATATCTATCAAGTGGTTCTCCTCAAAAAGATTATTCAATCTAACGATCATGGGATCTCCACGACCATTCTTGCCCCAAACCTCCTCATTGTTTAAAGTGGCATTAAAGTCCCCTCCAAAAATAGCGGAACATATCTTCATTATATCATAACCCTCCATCATATCCCAAAAGGTGTGTCTACTTTAATATGGTGCATAGATGTTGCAGATGTGAATCCTCTCCTCCAAACCTCGAAAATGTCCAGAAAGAAGTATCCCAACAAAGAATTTGTGAGCTCTGAAGTTAGCCCAATATGGATCCCATAGTGCGACCAGCCCCCCAGACAGACCACCAGAGTTAACAACAACCACGTGTCAATTTAGGGATATGGATAGAAAATAGAGAATGGAATGAGCGACATCAGACATCGTCTCGTGAATAAGAATCATAAACGGCTAAATAATATTTACAAGGAATTTAAAGGAGAGTTTCTTTTAGGTGCCCCCCAAGCCTCGCATATTCATAGAAATAATATTCATTATACCCGGTCCCAGGGGCACAATTGCTCTATGGGCCTTAGATGAAGACAAGTCTAAGATTGGCACATTGTGTAAAGCATGTAGTTCACCATTCAAATCATCAAGAAGTTGATGACCCGAGTGTAGCCCCCGACGAAGACCACCACCCTTCCCACCTCCTCGATGAGCATTAACGTTTCGAGTTGAGTTTGGGCTAATAACATGAGAGGATAGTGGGCCCTTTCCTTTATGAACTATGAGGGAAGAGAGATTCACGGTAGGGTTCCGAAGAATAAATTCCAAATCATTGTCGACAAAGTTATGAGGGGATGTAGGATGTAAGTAGTCATCTGAGGATTGGGGGGGATATGACATGGAGGTCGCGGGAGGGAGGGTAAGTCCCGGGGATATCATCAAAGGAGGAAAATTAGGTTGAGGAAGAGATGGTGGAGCCTATGATGACAGAGGAGGTGGATGTGATAGTGAGGTGGGGAGAGGATCCGATGTAGTAAGTTCAGAAGACCCCTCCATGTAAGATGAAAAATTTTGATGAGGAGAAATGGTAGGTGGTGACGAAAGGTATGCAGGAAACAAAAATTTATGTAGATTAGAATCATCAAGGAAGGAAGAATTACCTAGGTCCAAGTTTGACTGTCTTTGTCGAAACATTTTCTCTTTAGATATGTTCAGTTCATCTCCCTGCTTCTTGTGCCAATGATGAAAATGTCGTGAGCATTGATCTAGTAAGTGTCCCGTGTGATGGCATAATAAGCATCGAAAAGGGATGCCCCAATAATATATCCGCTGGCAAAAATGACGTGAGTTCCATTCAAGTTCCATATTTCCCTAGAGTCCTCTAGAATAGTTGACCTCCACCAAAATCCATGCTACCTTCTTGTCCCTAGATCCCAAGACAAGAGGGTCCATGTACCTGAATTTACCCATAAATTCTCTTATCACCATAAAAGCATGCATGGTCCAGTATTCAAGGGGCAGTCCCGGTAGCTTTACCCAAACCAGCGTGTTTTGAGGGATGTCCAACAGCGGGTTGGATCCCACCTACCACCGAGATAACTGTAAGAACCCCTTCCACAAACCCATGGTCTCGATCAAAAGCACTCAGCATCTTCCCGATGCAAGAAATGAAATGAGAACTAGTGATTGAGTAAACGAATAACCTTTGGAGTATACCCCAAGAGTGGTGTCCATTGTACAGCAATCCAACCAGCCATATCCAAGTCCCTTGTCTCAAAGCAGTGTTAGCACCCAACTAAAGCCCGATTCTATAAACCAATTACTCTTTCCCACAATACATCATGCCCAAAATTGAGGAGTTTTGTCTCTGCATGGCTTCGGATGGGCTTGTGTCTACGTCCGTGAATGTGCATTGTTACGACCATGTGTGCCAAATGGCACCTTATCACCAAGAGTCGGGTCGGGGAGGATGCCATGTGTGCCTTTCATCTTGTCGCCCAAGCATTGGGAGATGAGTTGTTCAGCCTTCAATGTGGCACATATGTAGGATTCCTATATGGAAACTTTAGCATCTAAAGAGTATCCCGAGAGTGTCCTCGACCGATCCACCACGTCTCCAACATTCATCTCTACCGCCTAGAGAAAAGAAACGTCCAATTTCCAATGCTCCTTAAATGTCAACCTAAAGAGAGTGTCCAATCCCACCTAATGCTACTGGTCCAAGCAGGGAAAGAAATCTCGAGGAATAAGTTGTAGGACACCACTAGATATGGAAAATAAACATTCCCCATATGTCCAGTGCAATCCACCTCACCCTTCCATGAATGTGGACGTAAAAAAATATTATCCTTAAAATGGCAGCCCGAATGTAGATAATCGCACGACCCAACAAAAATAAAGAACGTAGGTCCACCCCAACCAGACCTTGAGATGTACAACCCAAGTACATAGGACAGATCCACCCAAGATTTTATGTCAGATTTTATTTCCAAAAAGGCATGTATCCAGAATCAAAGTGGGCTTCATCATCGAAAAAACCACCAAACCCCTGTCATAAATGGTGTCAGAGACAATTGGGATGGACGCAATCAAGTTCGTCCTGTCGCTGGAAAACCAAAAGTCACCCCTGCCAATACTATGACAAATGCCATAGATGACCAAAAATGCTCCCACCTACACCATGATGACACCAAAAACAAAAAACAAAAAAAACAAAGCAAACAAAAAACAAAACAAAAACAAAAATAAAACAAAATACAAAATACAAAAAAAAAACAAAACAAAATCAAAACAAAACAAAAAAACAAACAAAACAAAACAAAAAACAAAACAAAACAAAAACAAAACAAAACAAAAACAAAAAAAACAAAAAACAAAAACAAAAACAAAAACAAAAAAACAAAAAACAAAAAAAAACAAAAACCCAATAAGAGAGTCTAGAATTTTAGGAAATAGTGTGGCAAAATGTCAGCCCTTCTCTCGCAACAACAATAGCACCAACATCCAAAAACATTCCACCACCTATCACAAATACGAATTTGAAATGCCTTGCATAGGCATGAGACAATGAAGGAATTAATCCATTTGTGCCATGGGTAAATCAGGTTGTGTCGTCCTAGATGTACACCAACCTCTACATCCTCCAAATGAAAGCTTCTAGTAAAGATTTCCCGCAACCCGCGCATTTGGCACCTTTCACGATGGTTTCAAGTGCACCTCATATATCTTAAATAGAATGTGAACTGCACACATAAGTAGTATAAAAATATGCAGAGTCTTAGTTAGAGGGAACTCCCATCTACCAAACTCCATGAAGGCCCATGGCTTTTGGAACAAAATAGCGCACTCCTGAGGAAGACCCAAAAATAGGAGACACCCCAAGTAGCACCAAGGTCATTCCAAATCTAAGGACCCGCTTGACTGGTGAAATACACCTTAGATATAAAATACACATTAGATCTCAAGGTCGTCAGATTTGTGCTGGGAACATTGGGGGCCATCTTCAAGATTACCTTCACTATGCAGCCCATGTTCAAGCATTTTGTTTCCTTGAGTCTGGATGACAGTGGATTAGAGGATTGTCTCGAGAACTTCCTCAGGGGATATGAGTTTGCAAATGTTTATTGGTATGTTGGCCATGGGAAGGCCTTCATGGGAAAAATCAATAGAGCACCCATAGATACGCCTGGCAATGGCGTTAACAAGGACACATACCAGCCCACCACTGTCTTCAATGTCAGGAAAAGTGCTTCAAACTATGAGTACATTATATATATTTATTGAATCATGGAGAATCACTATACTAATGATCAAATTTTATATATCTTTGGAGTTATTCATTGTATTGTGGGAATGCAAACGAGGCCATTCAAGTAGCTAAAGACACAAAGAAGTTATGTAACATGACGGGGACATCGATGAACAACCGAGTGATCACTGGTGGCGTGTTTTTGAATGATGGGTTCGTTTCACAGGGTGTCCCATGGATGGATTCAACCATCTAATGATCACCTCGAACAATTGCGAAAACTACCATCGGAAGCATGACAACCAGTTGAGCTACACGCCCTCACAGATCTTAGACAAGAACCAGTTCATCTGCTCCCGGGAGAGGCGAGCGCGAGGAATATTGACATTCGATCTGGAAATCAGAGTCCCCCTCTCTCAAGCTCGAGAAGCCATCCTGGACGTGAAAAAAATCAGAGATTTAAATCTGGAAGCTCTTTGTGCGCTCGAAGGGTCGGGAATCGGGAAATGTTTATCAAGAGATTGAGCAGATGTTGATAAAAAAGTATGGTGGGAGTCTGCACTGGGGAAAGTCTAGCGATCACTTGTTCCAAGGATGGGTGGAGAAAATAAGCAAGTGTGTGTGTGTCGTCATGCAAAGGAAGACCAGGAGAGGGTTTTGATCAGTGAGGTTTTGTTTCAGAACAAGAATGGAGACGAGCTCAAAAATATGGAGCTGTTAAGTTCTGCCATGGGGGCTCTAAAAGCCTGTAAACCTAACTTTGCTTTAGCCATTCATGAAGTACAGGAAGATGTGCACCATGTTATCGATTGCGACTATTTTTATTCGTGCATGCCTATGGTGGTAGATACAAGAGGCAACATTCACCTCATCTTCAAGGTAAGATTTACACTCACACTGTCTTGCCTACAGCAGAATACGCAACATATGTAAGAGAACAAAACAAAACTCTCTTTGGCAACATTTAGCTGCTGACAATGTTAAGCAACCATGGAAACCAATAGCATGGAACCTGAAGTATAGGACCTCAATAGAAATAATAAATTAGAATAGATTCCAATTAAGAACTGATACAACTCCTTGTTATAAGTGGATGGATCAGAATTCGCTATACATAGTAAAACATGGAATTATGTCAATGGGGTCTTGGGGGTGGGTGTTTCATTTCACAACCTCTCTCTTTGCTAGCATTCACATCCTAAAGAAAGAGGCATGTTTCGCCCCACATAGACCATTTTGTCTATGTAGGTATGTAGGTAATAGTTTCATAAGTGTGTGGATCAAAATTTTTCATAAAAATAATAAAATACATAATTATGTTAACAGGGTCTTGGTTAGTGAGAAAAGTGTGGGTGTTTCATACCCCCTCCCTCACTAATATTCAAAACCCCAAGAGGGACATTTCTGCAAGTAGGTCGTTTCATAGGTGTGTGGATCAAAATTTTGCATAAAAATAATAACAGATAGAATTATGTTAATGGGTCTGGTTAGTGAGCAAAGTGTGGGTGTTTCATACCCCCTCCGTCACTAATATTCAAATCACCAAGAGGCACATTTCTCTATACATGGACCATTTTGCTTATGCAAGCTGGTTGTTTCATGCGGGTGGGGTGGGTGTGAGTCCTAACTGAATTTAGAAGAACAGATACCCTCCCCCTCCGGTGGCTTCTCAGTGGAAGGGATATTTCAAGAGTTTTGTAAGCTTATTACATTCCATTGTAATAATCACATAATGGGGAAGGGTATGTATCAATATATTGTCGGAAACATAGAGACAATGTGCACTATAGATGTATTTAAAAAAAAAAACAAAACAAAAAAACAAACAAACAAACAAACTTTGCAACACTCTATTAAAAACTCAAAAATTTGAGCTATGATAAGGTCTATAATATCCAAGGGTTATTTAGCAATGTAAGTATCACTATACACATATCACCATAGGATTGAACTCTTTTCATGTTGGTGAAGTGATTTGCACCTTAGCATTTGGTCTACACCTTGGAGACTTAAATATGCTACATATGCTAGAAAACATTACACTATCGCAAGGATGAATGGAAATATAAGCGAGATATCAACATTCACTCAAATGAAAGCCAGTTAGTCATCAAAATTTGAAATACATTTGTTTTATAGACATTCCAAGAGGTTTTGTATTTCAGGATCCTTGCAGAAAGTTTCAGTGTGAAATGGATGTACTTTTAGGTAAAACCTTCCCCGACTAGTGAATCTTAGACAACAATCGTGTTTAATATGGAACTAGATATAATATTTGCATACGAAATAAAAGTAGATAATAGTGTGAATACGTTTCTTTTTAGGAATGTTTTGTCCGTGATTGAATCTCTTCAAATGTAACTTATAGCTTCAATTCCAAGATGGTTAGATATGAAGTTGGTATGATAGATGATTACATAATGTATAGCATTAGCATTGTTCATAGATATTTAATGATTTATCTAATACACTAGACCTAACTTTGTCTCATGGTCTATTATAGCATCCCCAACTTGCACCCTAAAGCAAATAGGCATTCACGTCCATGGTGTAACAGAGTTTGTGTTGTGCCTTTCAGTGACTAACTTGTTGAGATGTTAAAAGATAATATATCTAAGGTGAACACTTAATACAACCCTAATTTAGTCAAATAAACCCAACATATTTATAACAAAACTTAATTTTGATAATAAGACAGATGTCCTCATATAATAGCACCCTAAAAAAGATCAACCATAACCAAGAAGAAATAAACATAAGTGAAGTGAACTTTTTAGGACTACCCTTAGGAAAAAAATAAAGAATACTTTCACTTGAATGAGATGATCAAAATTGGGGAATCTATTGTATATTTATAGACATCCTTTAGGGTTAGGGTGCTAACCCCAAGAAGGTAACTACGTTGGCCTTAGCCAAAGTAGTGAAAATTAGTAAAGTATAAATGAGAGAAGAAAAGATAATTATATTAATGTCCAACAAATGACCACAAAAGAGGTTAATAACATTATTGAGTACAAAGATGTCAATACCAAGCAGGAGAACGAAAAGGTCTCCTATATAAAGAGTCGTTCATCTTTGCTTGTTGCAGGAATATTTCCCATTGTTTTATCATTTGGTTCCTACAGTCATGTTATTTAACCACCTACTACTTGAACACATTATTCTCAGCCTGTAGCTTCATGAACTTACTCTACAAGGTCATTTTATGCTCTTATATGCCCTCAACAGTTACCTTTCTTGACTTTTTTGCCTATCAAGTTGATGAGATTGTGATTTGCACAATTTACATGCTTGGATTGCCTGTTGATGCTCTGATGTATATGGAACCTTGACCAAGTGGATCTTTTTTAAATATGTGATTGTCGATGTGACATCATCAATGCCACGTGGCACTTTCTGAGTTGTGACACGTGTCACCTGGATATGCCCCAAAGGCCCCCTTAAAATGCCAAACCTACATGACATGTGTTCTTTCGTGCTGGCACACCATGTTGAAATCATCATCCACATGTCCTTTCGTGCTGGCACATCATGCTGAAATCATCATCCATGTGTCCTTACAGGATCCAATCCTAAGTTGCCACGTGCATCTTATCGGGACCAACCAGATGCCGCGAGGTGTCATTATCGGAGGCAATCCTAAATCGCCACATGTCATTTATCAGAGCAATTTTGTGTCGCCGCGTGTCCTATTAAACGATAGAGAAAAGGACCTACCCACCTTTTGTTTTGCGATAAAATCCTTTGTTAATTTGCTTCGGCGTTCCCGACGTTTTAACACGCAATCATAACTTTTCCATGCCGCAATTGGAAAAGGTTGTCAACTTCAAAATATTTGATTGTTGATATTGTGATGCTCTGATGTATTGGACCTCCAACATCTGGGACCTCCAATATGCAATCACTAATATCTCTGATGTTGTGATCATCGATATGCTAGGACCCCCGATATTGCGATCGTCGATGTGTCGGGACCTCCGATATGTGAGACCTCCGATTAGCAATCGTCGATGTGCCAGGATCTTCAATATTGCGATCGTCGATATGCCATGCTACCTGATCCTCCGATATGTGATTTGTGATATCTCCCAAACCTGTGATATGCTCTTTTCCTTCCTTTCAAAGGTAATAAAACCCTTATGGCTGATATGTGTTGAGATGTCAGTGTTGTCATTGATGGCAATATGGATTGACTATATACACATAAAATAGAAGCATCAGAACCAAGGAGTAGTCCCAAGGAGCAAGAGGAGGAAATCCATTGAAAGCCATCGGAGCCATCAAACAGAAGCCATCGGGAGCTAAAGGAAAGCCATCGAAAGTCAAAAGAAGGAGCGACAAGCCAAGGAGGAGGATATCCATGATAAGCAATTCAAAGAGAAGCCATCGGAACTTAAGAACAAGAACGACAAGCCAAGGAGGAGCATGTCCAAAGAGAAGACCACATATGCCCAAGAGAAATAACCAAAGGGTATAAACAATGATATCAGAGGAGCAAATAGAATCAATATCAGTGAAATATCCAGAACCAAATCGGAGAAATCATATCGGCATTTTGTTATGTGCCTCCATCCAAAAACTTTGATCTCTAATATGCGCTTTGCTCCAACTTCCGATATGCGGACCCAATGTGATCTAAAAATGAATTTAATTGTTCAATCGCATCCGCCCTTTATCGAAGCTTTTGGAATAGGACCTCCGATGAGGCCTAATCTCTGATTGTGATATGTTTTGTGGATCTAACTTGTTTTAATAATGATTTAATTACTAAATCACATCCACCCTTTATCAGAGCTTTTGGAATGGGACCCCCGATAAGATCCTTCGACGAGGCCTAATCTTCGATTGAAATATGCTTTATGGGCCTGACTGTCCTTATTATAATGTTTTAAAATGTAATGTCGTGTTCGTGCATTGGAACTTTCCTATCGCAAGTTTTGCAGGCATGTCATGTTAAAAACTCCGATAATATCATCCGATAAGACCATAACTTTGATTACGATATGTTGCAGACCCGATTAGTTTATCAAAACAGTTTTATTGAAATATCACATCCGCTACATCGAAGGTAAGAGCAAGTAAGAGGAATATGTGATATCACAATATCAACATTGTTGACATATCATAACTTTGGCTTGTGCACAGCTTTAAAAATCTCTCATATGCATGTGGTTTCGATGTGCATGAGTACGCTGATGATGTGGCGTGTGGGACCTCCCGACATCCATTGTAATATGGTTTCGCATTGTTTAAAAGATACAACCCCTCCTATGTTGCTATTATACTATAGTTTTTGTAAACAATGAAACTATGTTATCTTTGGTTGATTATTAACAAAGACCCCTAAGTTTTGATTAGATAGGCGGACAAGATATTTCGATTAATCAACATTAATACACAAATTGGGTCTGGATATCCTATCGGCGTTGCTTTGCACCTCTCGATGCAAATGCTAATTAAATTTATCTAATAAAATTTCACAACTTCACCAACAAAATTATATAATCTTAAAAATTCATAAAATAATTTATATAATTTTTACTTCAACTTTATAAAAAAATTATTATTGTTCAAATAAAAATTCAAATCATCTTGATTTTCCATCTAAATTTTTATTTTTTTACTTGAAAAATATTAATAACTTAAATATATTGCAATATTAATTTTATTAATGTAAAACACTTTATTAAAAAGAAGAGAAAGAGAATGTGAAAGAGAAAAAAGATTCACTAACTACCCCATACTTTAGGAAATATTTCATTTACAAAATAAAAATTCAATGGTTTAAAATAGTTCCACTTAATAAAAGATCAAGAGGTCATTGTTCATAACAATGAGATAAATGTGTTATTTTGTATTGCAAGTTATCTATTAGGTAACACTAGGATGATTCTTTCAAACCCGTGGAAAAACAATTACTTTCTTATACAAGCTTTTATAAATAATACTATGTCAACTTTTTAAAATTTATGAATAAATATTTATTTGCTTCTATAAACTTTATAAATGATGTTATGTTATTTTTTTCAAATATGTGAATAAATATTTATTTTTTTCACAAATTTTAGGTGTTATTATTTTATAAGGTTTATATTAATTCTTTCAAATTCGTGAAGAAATATTTATTTGGTTACATACATTAGTTGTTCTGGTTAGTCCTTGTTGTCTCTCATGGGATTATAGTAATCAGAATTGATTGTGAAACATTACTCTGTCTCGCAATTAGGCTATAGTTTTTAGCTTTGTCATGCACCAGGCACAGTTTTTAGTTTCATCATTTTATTTGACCTCTTCCCGAGGTGGAGAGGCTATAACTATATATTATGATGTTGGATATGTTTCATTATTTCGTTGTTATTTTTTTGGGTGAAACTAATGATGTCATTAGTTTAATTACATTAAATGTTTGCATGAAATCCATATCCTTCTTTTGAATACTTTATGTGGCCTTGTACAACTGCCACCTGTACATCCTTGCAAAACTGCCACCTGTACAACCATGCAAGGTAGCCTTCCTATTTTCCTCCTTTGTTCGAAGAGGCATTGGCTTTCTTCTTCGCAACGAGGATGCAACCACACTAACTCCATGGCAACGACAGCCCGCAGCCCATGCCGTCTCAATGGCTCTGTGAAAATAAGCATGTACGACAGTGCATGACTCAATGACAACCCTTCCTTTCCACAAAGTATGTGACAGGAAATCCTTCTCAAGTAAGGGTGCTGACATAAGGCCTTTACTAATCCTGGCTAGCTGGCTCTAATTCTTATATTGACAAAGATGTTGAGGAATTTGATACTGATATTATTCTGAAGAACTTGATGCTTTGCTCAAGTTAGATGAAGACTATGAAGAAAATGACAAGAAAACCAACTCTCTTACCTTTTCTGATGCTGCAAAAGCTAACTATTGCAGCGCTTCTTTAATCAAAGTTTGCTCGCTCTGTCACCATAGAACTAAGGGGCGTTAGGGATTTATGTATGGTGTAGGGTGGTCCTTAAATGGACCAAGAAAGTATTTACACTCTGACTTGACGAATAAAGACGATATCAAATGGGTACGCCTATAATGAAAATAATCACGAGGTACAGAGTGACTTTATTCTACCCCGCCAAAGATCCATAGTCTATTTGGAAGTATTTACAAAGCCTCTTACTCTAGTACGAATGTTAATGGCTCAAGCTCACATGATTGGGTGATTCAAGAGTAATTTGGTCTTCATACTTATGTGTTGTTCGCTATGATCCACTGCCTTTGGCTTTGCCTACGCTACCTATGCCTCTCTTACTGGCTCTCAATATGAAAAGTCATAATATCGATCTCATCCTGGATTTGATCGTGCTTTATATAGAGATAGAGATGTTGATAGCTTTGCAATGAGATCTGTTACCTTAGCTACTTAATCATCGAGCTTACTGGAATCATAACCTGAATTTGGAACTATGGGTAGAGCTTAAACAGGCTATGACTCTAAAGATGGAAAGAGTGTTAGGCAGCGAAGTCATCCCCTTTGTTATTACTTTTCCTATTGCTACTAAAACTGGATCGCGTCATATTAGCAGAAACTAGAACGCATTATATAATATGAGAAGATGCATTAGTATGCCTTATGAGAATATGCATTAGTCTGCCTTACCTTTTCTGACTACTCCCTACGCAATCTCCTTTCGTTGTTGCTCGGCCTAGCTGGGAGTTTATAGTCTAATGCGTAGTGACAGGGTAAATAACTATTCCTCGTGCCTCTACTACTTGTGTTGTTGGTGGTTACATATATGCAATTGGATCTCGATCAGTCTCAATGAATTATAGTTTCTAGGGTCGATTAGGGGTACAAATGAGAGGAAAAGGTTATGAAAGGTTGGTTAGGTATGTGCAAAATCTCGAAAAAAAAAATAGTGATTTCCCCAGTTTACCCATCAACATAAGCCCCCGTAAAAATGTATCTAATGGGCATGTAACTAAGATATTGTGACTTACTAGTAGGTTTTTCAACATTGGTGCCTAGCAAGATGATTATTGATGGCTTGTGGGTCTCCTAGAGACCTCCTCGAACTATCGAGAGCAATAGTACGTGTAATGCATGCAGGTGGAACAAGCGCCACAAGTGTTTTATTCCATAAAGACCCTGGTGTTTTCTAATTATACTCCTTAAAAAGTTTTTGAATTACAAACTAATATTTTTATTAATATATTTAATATTTTTGGCTCATAATTTTTCTTATCCTATTTTACAGAGTTCTAGAAGTGTGAGAACTACTGTTAGGAAATGTTGGGAATGATTTATGTGTGTCTCTGGCTTTTTGTCCAATTGCAGATACTGAAATATTTTCTTTGTCTATTATTCAGGTATCCCTCTAACAAATGCATAATCGACAAAGTTGTTGGCTTGAAAACTAAGTCGGCATAGATTCAACCTTGTGAGGTTTTCAAAGTGTTGGTATGACTGTACATAAACATGGTAATGTATACCTCCATCTTCTGGCAACAAGGATGATCCCTCACCCGTGAGACGTCGGTTTAACCTGAAGTAAGCACTGAGAAATTGTTGCCTCTATTGCTCTCTAAAAAATGTTTTAGATTTGAATCATCCAATGTTTGTTGCATGAAATATGTGGATTTATCTATGTCGTTTGGACTTGATGCAATGCACTCTCCAAATTTGTGAACATAGCATCAGATGGTGGGATTACAAATCTTCACCTAGCTGCCCTAAATGGAAATTTTGACTGTGTACAATTGCTACTTGATCTGAATGCAAATGTGTCAGCTGTTACATTTCATTATGGCACATCAATGGACCTGATAGGTGCGTGGCCTATAAAAATTTTAAAATGAGATGATAGTTCTTAAGTTTGGTGATCTATTCATTTCAAAGTCAATGAAACCCTAATTATAATCATAGCCTTCTAATGTGAGTCATACTAATGGATTCACTTGTTTTTTTAGGAGCTGGAAGCACTCCTCTACATTATGCAGCATGTGGAGGAAACATACAGTGTTGTCAGGTGTTTTATAGGTTTTTATTGCAATAATAGTCTCACTTTATTAACCTTTTGGTGATTGTAGTTCATGAGAGTTACCTGGAAATGTTCCTATTGGAATGATAGAACCATTATGCTTTTGTGCTCTTTTTCAGATCTTGTTGGCTCGGGGCACCAATAGAACCACTCTGAATTGTAATGGGTATGTTGAATTTAGAACCCAAACGTTCTACTTATAAATTGATCAGTTATTCTATATAGCTTTCATAAGTGGAAATGGTCATTCAGTACCATGATTGTTTATGTTCCACCAACATAGATTTGATTGTCTTCTCTTGTAAGTGGATACCAGTTGAGGTAGCTATAATATGGGGGTGTCATTGGCTTGAGCAGATATTAGCACCTAACTTGCATTTAGCTTTACCATCATATGCTCCATCAAGCTTTATTTCACTTCCTCTTATGAGTATTACCTGAAAATGTTAAGTTATGATGACAATGGTGTTTTGCGTCTTCTTTTTCATATCTAGAAATACTTAACCCATTTTGACTTTGTCAACGATCTGTTATTACAGTCTAACATTATTGCATGAGACTGGGTAACCTTGTATTCACAATTTAGATGACTCTTTGTCACTAACATTAGCCATATCTTAAACAATGCAAAAGAAAAAAAGTGATTCCAAAAGGCCATCCTGTCGGTGTTTCAGAAACCTCTGATTTCTCCCAAATCTTCCATTTTTTACATGTTACCAAGTTTTGTTGATTTTTCTTTTCTAATTTGCCGAATTTATGACCTTTGTTTCTTTTTCTTTCCGATGCTAAGTTTTGCAACACTGGAAGTAACATAATAGAGAGAATGGTAAATAATGAAGGTTACAATTCTCTATTAAATTTTCTTGGTTAATAAACCCATTTGTCTAGAGCAAGTGTAATTCCCTACGGGATATTGTCATTACAACTAGAAAGTCTTTGGCTACAAAGTTTCAACTGGGGGGTATCTATTCTGTTAAAGTTTTCTAGAAATTATAGCCATTTCCATCCACAGAGAAAACCACATTAGCATAGAGGCCCACCTTAACAATACTCCATTATCACAGTAACCAGTGTTGCTCCATTAACATGACCCACAACTTGAAACAATGGTCAACTGCATTATCATGGGGATTGTGTTGTGATGTCAATGTTGTGAGCACTCTACCTTGCTTATAAACCACAGCCTTACAGACATTTACCTATTCTATGGTGCCTAAGACTTGTCCAGGCAATCTATTATGAGTACAGTTGATAAATGCAAATTTGAATTTTAAAAATACTTGGACATTGGCATGTAACACTAAACGGGAGGATCCATATAAGTTGTCTTGTTCTTGTATGGGCTCTACGAGGTACACATACTCAATGATGCATAGAGGATTTCATAGAAGAGATTGTTAAGGATATAGTATAATGGTAGTACCATGATCTTGAAAGTCACTTGTATGGGTTCAATTACTCTTATCCTTGTACTAGCAGATCTGAATTATAAATTCACATGATCATTAAAAGCATTGGCCCAAAGGCCAAACCTATAGATTTTGAAGATGCATCTGATACCACATGAAGAAACTTAATACACACATGAAGGAAACTTAATAAAATAAACACTCAGAAACATAGAAACATGCCGGAAAAGGCAGAGAGCCATCATGTGGCCTCTCATGCTCACATATTTTTCTCATTCTCTCATTATTAAAATAATGTTTATGATACATATAAATACATGAGCAAGTTGTCTCAAGATAGTGCGTCTATCTTGGACCAACTTGGTTGAGACAATTTCTCAACTACACACTAACTTAGGAGAACTATTTGGAGAGAATCTTTCCTCCTAACTAAACTCCTTTTGAGAAACTAAATCTCATGATTTAATTTAATTAATTATTTTATTTGGATTTATAATTGTTTTTAAGAGAGTGAGGCTAACATTCCCCCCCATCAATGATAAATCCAAAAAGAACAAGGAACCATCTTCCAAGTTCTCAAGTTGCTCCTCAAAAATCATTTGCCTAAAAAAAAAAACTGCCAAATGTGGATGCTGAAGAAACTGCAATATGAAGAGACTATGAGTCAACTGCATGACTGATTCATCTTTGAATGTCGCTTGACAACTCCATCATGTGCCAAGCCATAAAAGGATCCAACTATCCTTTGCTTGAAAACAGCATCTGGTGTCCACTGACACAATTTGATGAACGCCCACTAGCGTATTTGCTGATGATGATCGCCCACTGGCTGCTTCACTAATGTTGTCGAGACTTTCAGTCTGACAACCACTTGTCAATTTCATTGACATTTTCCCCCCTTTGTCAGCTGAAAGGAGAGACAATATTCTCCAAATTATATCTGAACTCCCCCCTGTAGGTGTAGGAGTATTTCACAGGTGTACTCCCCCGTTCAACTACATGAGAGTACCATCATTATGTTGGTTGCAATATGTGTGAGTGAATGCGATTGTAAAACTTATACAATCTTCTAGCTGTGGATGACCATTCCCAGGGATCAATCCATGAATAATTTATCTTCAATCTAGCAGGTTGGTCGTGTTTGCAGCATTTCTCTGATGAATGATTTGACTTGCTGCAATGGCTACAAGGATGGAGATCAAAACATTGATCTTCCAGATGACCGGTTCTTTGACAATGAGAACATTTCGGTTTGTCTGCAACTTCATGTTGTGTGCATTGATGTCTGTCTGCAACTTGCTGAGGTGATTTGTTGAAGTAATCCGGCATTTACGAACTGAATGGGATTTGAATAATCAAGGATATTTAAGTTGTCGTTATCTTTGAGATATCCTAAGCCATGTCTATTTTGATTACTTTGAATTTCTTCCCATGGCTTGATGATGGGTTTGGAAGAAAGTTGCACTGGAACAACTTCAACACTTGAAGCTGGTTGGATGAATGAGTTCGAATGAACAATTGTATTTGGATTGGTCAAAGACTTAGAAGCAACATGCTTCTCTTGCAACTCTGTTCTCTGCAGTTGCGACTCTAGTTGAAGGAACTCAATCGTTTCATGTGCATGTTGAAGATGCACTAGAATGTCAGCAAGAATGGTTTTGCTGATGTGCACCATGTCGCCAGCTGATGATAACATCAAATTGTGAATAATTTGAGACAGTTGAATGTGTGTTGCCATGTTAGCTTGCTCACTTTGAATTCAAGCTCACTTGTATTGCTGCTTATTGTTGATGCTTGAAACACTTGCTAGAGTTTTATAACTTGTTTGCTTGAACTCTTGATTTCACGCTCGCTTGATGACGATTGCTTTGCTTGAATGAAATGTTATGAATGCTTTAATGAACTTTACACAGGCTCGCTTGTTTTGTTGGTTGAATGACATGCTCGCTTGCTTTATTGCTTAATGCACTTGCGTTAAACACTGGCTTGATTTGATGCTCACTTGAAGAATAGAATACTAGATTTCACACTCATTTGATGATGATTGCTTGCTAGATGGCTTGCTTGAACTTGCTTGATTGATTACTAACACTTTGTGCTTTCTTGAATGTACTCACTGAATGTGTTGATTTTAAAAAGGAAGGGTGTCGAACACTGTCGAAAATGCACCCAAGAGATAAATGACAAGTTCAATCTTGATGACTCAGTTGAAGACTTACTTGACTTAATGTATTCACCTTAAAAATTCAAATTAGGGTGTCGGTTACAACCGAAAATGCACCCGGACAATTCAACTCAATTTGTCTTTGATTACAATCCAACTTACAAATGATGATTTGCAAGTTACAGTTTTGTATTGAGCTTATTAAAAAAATGGTGCAAGTGCAATTGCCAAAAAATTGTTGTTGATGTAGATGACAACTTGATTGGATGTTGATGTAGAATCGTCTTTGACAACTTGATTATGTAGCGTCCTTAACTTGATTTCTTTGATTACATGATGTGAAATGTTGTTGCAGAATATTACTTTTATCAAGTCGATGATGTGATGCTTTGTGCTTATGAACTTAATTGATTATGGGAGCTTTGATTTCAGGAGCTTGATCGATGACTTGTATATGTAAACTTTCTTATGTGCATGTAGTTGTTTTGTTTAAGAATAATAAAAAGAGCATTTTACAAACTCGACACAAGTCATGCAAACACATCCACGACACAGTGTGTACCTATGATCCCCTTATTCAATTTCGGGCGGATCTAGGACACGATCACAACAAAAAGATATGTTTTTATTAACCTTCAAGATACATCATCATGACAATGCCTTCAGTGAGGCGTCTCAAGCACAGACTGAGAACTCCTTGGCGTCAAATTGGCTTCAAAAACTGACTCTAAAACAATGATAATGCCAAGCTCGCAACCCTTTGAAGCAACTTGTCTTCAAAATATGGATGTTCATGGACTAAATCTCTCAAAATAAAACATTACTTTGAATTACAATAATGACTTTCACTTATCACTCCAAATACTGAATATGCATATTATAACTTCACAAAATCACTTATGACTCCAAAAAATTAGAAATACTCCTTATCCCTCCAAAATGTACAAAAAGAATTTCATTACGCCATTTGTTTTCTGGGCCTTGAAAAAAATCCTATCAGGGGCAAAGAATAATGACCAATGAACTAAGTTCGTACCCCCTCTAGTGAACTTGATTTTATAGCTGCAGCGATGAAGTGTTCTTTATCACAAAATCACTGCTACGAAAATGCTGGCAAAACACCGAGACAGCATGAGGACTTGGAGAAGCCAAGTGGAAGAGTCATCTATACAGTAGTGCTTGAAGGCTTGTGCAGATTCAGCGTGCAAGAAATGAATACAAAGGGCTCTTATAACACTGCACGGGTTTCACGTCTCTGCAATTTTTAGAGCAGAGGCACGTTCAATTACGGCACCCCTGTTTACCATTATCGACTCACCAACCGTGAAGAATTTTACAGTGTCGGAGAGCATTTGAAATCGAATTCCAATCACTTCTCTCAGATTAAAGGCATCCAGAAGAAACAATGGGATCTGGCACAAATACAACTACCGATGCATTAAAACCAATAAAAACCCATAACAAAACTTCCGCCTCTGCAATAATTTTCTGTAATATCATCGAACGACATTCTGTATCCTTGCATTACTGAGTAGAATAACAAGCTCCCACACCATAGTTCATTCAAATACGGACAACTAGCTCATCAATTTTCCTGTAACAATGGCCGCTAAATTATATAGCGTGGTGTTAGCAACCGCAGTGGCATCGGCAACTGTGTTTGTGAATCCTGCATATGGTGACAGTCCGTTTCAGTTCCCGTCAGTAGACTCGAAGACACCAGCGTGGGTAGCAATGTTCAGGAATCAGGAATGTTCTCCAGGCAGCAATGTTTTCATCGCTTTCACCTCTTCTCAGTTGCGTTCTGTTGTAGTTGCCCAGTTTCGAAAGCAGGAGCAGGTTTGGATATTTCTTCGATTAAGGTAGACTGCGATAAGGCCTTTTTGGCATTCAAGAGAGGAAGCCATGATAAATCCCTGAGGGCTCATGAAGGAAGCATGTGTACGGAATGATAACTGTGCTCTGTTAACGCATGCAGGGTACGATTAGTACGAAAAGAGCAGCTCTTATCGAGGATCCGAGTGTGAAACAACATCACATGAAAACTGCAATTGGATCTGCGATCCAATATAGTTTCGGTTAATTCCAATGAGGAGACTTTCAGAGAATCTGGTGGAGCTGCGCTGCAACAAAGGAATGATGTCCCAACATCAAATTCTGATGATAAATCAAATCAGCGCTCTGATACCAATTGAAGATCCCTCTGATACCACATGAAGAAACTTAACACACACATGAAGGAAACTTAATAAAATAAACACTCAGAAACATAGAAACCAGACATGGCAGAAAAGGCAGAGAGCCATCATGTGGCCTCTCATGCTCACATATTTTTCTCATTCTCTCATTATTAAAATAATGTTTATGATACATATAAATACATGAGCAAGTTGTCTCAAGATAGTGCGTCTATCTTGGACCAACTTGGTTGAGACAATTTCTCAACTACACACTAACTTAGGAGAACTAGTTGGAGAGAATCTCTCCTCCTAACTAAACTCCTTAGTTTGAGAAACTAACTCTCATGATTCAGTTTAAAATTATTTTATTTGGATTTATAATTGTTTTTAAGAGAGTTAGGCTAACAGAGTTCCTGGGCTAAGACTCATACTTGTAGATAGAAATATGTTGCTACTGAAAGGGAAAAATATTCATCTATACTAGAAAAGCATTGGCCCAAAGGTCAAGCCTGTAGAGCTCCTGGGATAAGACTCATACTTGTAGCTATAAATATGCTGCTACCGAAAGGGAAAATTATTCGCACTAGCTGAGTACAAACCAATTGCAACCATTAACAATTACACACTTGGAGTTTGTCTAGCATTTGTAAGTGTTGGACATAGTCAAGCTTGTTCGTTCTCCATGCTTGACCTGAAGAACTAGCAAGTAAATACATCTTGTGGCCACACAACTCCATCATAACAACTCCCTCATTTTAACATGTTGTAACATAAACCATGAATTTCTAAAAGAGGCATAGTACTAACACCTTGTGTAACTTTGCTTTATCCAAGATTTCTTCTAATAGTGAAAATATTTAACATTATTGCTCCACCTACTTCCTCTTCTCTCATTCAATATGAGCTTAATGTATGGTCTTCAACATTACGCATTATACGTGAGTTTGACTCATCTACTATAGTGGCATCCAATAATCTTATGAGTCAACTATTGAAATTGTCAAGTTGGCTCTCTATGATAAGATGACATCAAATCACGCAAGCAAGGACAACAACTTGTCTTTTCCATTTTCTTTCCTATCAAACCATAAATGGGATGGGGACTCGGTAAAACCAAATGCCAAATTCGATACAAAAATGCATGATAATTGGTGAAAGATGGTGTCCAAAAACATGGTTGTGCATGTTTCGTTGAAAGCACTAGCAAACCTCCACTTCTGGCTTTGGCTCAGATTGCCTTTCACATCAACGTTTATCTCTAATCTTGTTTAGGATCTTGTTCTTAATTTTTGTAGCTTATTGGGTTTCTACATAGGTGAAAGTTGAAACTAACTTGTTGTTTTTTCAACTCTGAATAGCAATTGTGAACAAGTTGTTATTGATATTTGAGTTTAAAATACTAAATGTCTTTGCTCTAGTCGACAAGATTTGCAGCCACATGTTGACATTAATAATTCAATAGTTTATTTCTTCATATGTTACTAGAATAATATAGACTTGTATTTGTTGTGATCATTTTAGAAATAAGATTGCTCAATATTGTATGTTGTTCACGTGCAACTTTATTGGAATAGTACTTTTGGTTTTTGGGCTCCCTTTGTGTTTTGGGGTTTTGTTGACTCACCTCATTTGCAGCTGTGCAATATAAATTTGTGTTGTTTCCGAGTAGTGACCTTAATATTGATCAAAGCGACATGCATTGTTGCTAGTTAGAATCTATCTTACAGTAGCAACCAGTGGTCATGATTTAAAATTGACCAAGACATCATTTCAACTATGCATGTGCTAATGAATGAGTCTACGAGGTGACAAGAAACCCATGCCTTCAAATATTCGATGACATTTATTGAAGGATAATGCCTTTTTGTTAGATAGGACTGTGATTTTCCTTTGTTAAATATGTTTGTTGCATTCACTGAATGGATCATGTGCATTTGCAAATTCTCTCCCTCAAACATAGGGATGATCATTGTGAAAATCACCAGGCTTTATGATGACAAATGGTGGAATCTCTACGACTCTATCAATTTTCAACCCATTACAATGACAATTTTTTGCCACTTCAAAGTATCATCTTGTAGTTGTTGTCCATCTAAGTTGGGATTTTAGAATCTATAATATGTGTTCTATATAGTCATGTCGATGATTTCTCTTTTTTCCTCATAAATTTCTTTATGCTTCATTTTGTAGTTGATTGCTCATGATTGTACACTATTTCTCTTTTTAGAGACAGGATTGATTGCTCATGATTGTACACTATTGCTCATGATTGTACACTATTGATTGCTCATGATTGTACACTATTTCTCTTTTTTCCTCATAAATTTCTTTATGCTTCATTTTGTAATTGATTGCTCATGATTGTCAATTTTTTGCCACTTCAAATTATCATCTTGTAGTTGTTGTCCATCTAAGTTGGGATTTTAGAATCTATAATATGTGTTCTATATAGTCATGTCGATGATTTCTCTTTTTTCCTCATAAATTTCTTTATGCTTCATTTTGTAATTGATTGCTCATGATTGTACACTATTTCTCTTTTTAGCCGAGGTTGCTGATTGTACACTATTTCTCTTTTTAATTGAATAAGAAGGATCCGCTCTTGCCTTAGCAAAAAAAAAAAATTTGATTGCTCATGATAAAGTTTTTGTGTGCATATTTCGATATGTTTGATGTTCAGCGGGAACATGCTTTGGTTGTTGAATGCTTAACCCCAAATTTGGCATCTTCGAGGCTTGAGCTTTGCCCAGATTATATGAGTGATGGACAATTCTGGAAGATATACTTTATCCTTTTACACCCTCAACTTAGCAAGGAAGATGTTCGTCTTCTCACAACACCCCAAGTAATCATTGCACCATGACATTTTCATAAAAGCAAAACATCACATTAGCCAAAGCCTAGGCGTGGATGAGAGGTCATTTCCATTTTAGAGACTCTGCTTAGTTATCCAGATTGTTTACAACCTTTAGAAAAGCAAAATAGATAAATCTTGTGCCTCAACAAGCCTTAAAATAGTTTTAGGATCATCCAGATTGTTTACAGCCTTTAGAAAAGCATAGTAGATAAATCATGTGCCTCAGCTGACCTTAAATAGTTTTAGGATAATTATGCAGAATGAGCTTAAAAAGTTCAGTTGTATATTTAAGATCCTGATTATGCAATGATACGCATTTGCTTATTCTTTTTGAAAACAACCAGTCATAATAGAAAGGTCTATTTGGCTCTTATTATTACCAGCGTTGTAATAAGAATTTAATTAAAAAACCTAAAAGCATGGTAATCAGTGTTACATCTCCAGGCTTTGCGTTATTGGTTTTGCTAGTTGATTAGGTGTTTCATATGTCAAGATTCTTTGGATAGGATTGCATTTATTATCTTGCCTTTGGACTGCATGTTCTCATAGTCTTTGTATTGCAGTCTAAGTCACCTGACACGGGGATTCGGGACACGTAGGATTCGGGATTCGTGGTGTCGGATTCGGGACACGCTGACCCCCCAGAACAGGACATGTTAGGACACGTTATATATTATTTTATTAAAAAAAAATATATATATATATATATATATATATTAAAAATTAGATATTATCATATTTCTTACACAAATTTTAATTAATGATACAAATTTATTGATTTCAGACATAGATCTTCATCTATAGCTATTAGCATGCATAGTACATACAAAATTCAAATAAATGTCAGTGGTACTGGTCACATAAATGATAAATCTATTAAAAATTTAAATCATGATTCATAATTCATAACTGAAAGACAACTTACAACTACAAGATAGTAAGATAAACACACTGACAACTGTAGTTTTCTCATTAAGTCATCAAATCAAAATGTGTTACATAGGTAGTGTTGGTGCAATGCCAATGACAAATAGAAATAGAAAATATAAAACAACTACAGGTATACAAGCCTCAAGGCATCAATTAGCATCAGAATCAGCATCACTATCCCCATCATCATGGTCCCCACTGCTCTCCTCTACATCCTCCTCTTCCCTTGTATCCATAGTCGCCTTTGCATCTGCTGGTATGGAGGCTGACCCCTCTAAGTCATCAAATCTAACATGCTCTAGCACTGGATCATTGAGATCCATGTTGGCCAATGCCAACTCAACAATGGTGTCCAGACCCATATCATAAGGAACAGTGTTACTTGGGAGCGGGAGCGAAAGCGGGGAGCGGGAGCGAAAACGGGAGCGGAAGCGACATATTCAGAAGCTCTTGGTTTGGTGCTCTTGATTAAATATGAGTTCCATACCCTAATACATGAAAAAATTCAATGGAAACATTGCAATCCCCCAATTCTAAAATCCTGAAAAACTGATAAGTCTGCTGGATTTTGAATGAAATCTAAAATTCTACTTTCTCCATATGAAATCCAATGAGGCCGGAACCACTCTCAAACATCCTGAGTCATTTCATGGTAATTTTAAAAATTTAAGTAAAAGGATGAAAATGAAGATTAAGGAGAATGTCACTTTTACTTTAAGAATTTAACATTACCATGAATAGCATATCAATACTAGGGCCTAGACTTGATTATGAAGCTGCCAAAATGCTCTACTCCTTGCTGCAACAGCACAAATCACTTACCAAATGAAAATATTAATGAGCAAACACGCCCTTTTCATACCCGCGCTGAGCTTAGCAAGTCCTGGAAACCGGACACGTGTCCTAAAATCGCGACATGCCCCTGAAAATTGTGACACGCCCTCGGACACGACGTGTCCTGTGATTTGGACACAAATCCAGACCGAATCGTGTTGGATTCGCCGGATTCGGGATTCGCAGGGGGTTTAGGACGAATCCGGTTTCCTAGATTGCAGTACTATATGACCTCCATCTCCTTATATTTATGTTGTGCATCTTACACTATTTGTTCTACCTAGATGTGTTCAGCAGTCCAACTGCTCATATTAAAGTGTAGCCTGTAAGACCCAATTCGAGATTTACTGAAGATTATTGACTTTTTGAACAAAGCTCGTGTTAAATTTTTTTTACCACATGAGATTCAGGTTGATTTTTTTTGTACGATAGTATATGGTTTGGATTTAAATAATTGGGTTGAGTGAAACTGTGTGATATTTAACAGTAGATGTGCTTCTGAACGTACAATATCCTGATATAGATGGAATGAATGCCGAAAAGGCCTTGGCTCAATCATATGTGATATGTATCTTATAGTGGGTTTCATCTAACAAATCTCATTTTCACATTGGGTTTGCTTTTGCTTATTTATACATTCATTGTCTTCTCAATGAAACTTCTACATATTTTTACTAAAATTATAGTTCTTTTTGGTGAAAATTAAATTAATTGCGTTGATTGCAGCCTGTGGCTTTTTGAGCATTGAGGTCAGAGGAAAGTTGATACTTATATCGTAGTTTTTGCAGATATTAGAAGCCAGGGCACTGCTTTCGGAGGATTCAAAGAAAAGAATCAAGGCCAAATCAAGTAATGTTGGAAGAAACTTGGGAAGTCCAGTAAGGAACATTATTTTGATGCTTCACAAACGGAATTTTGGTCATTTTTCACCAATTGTTGACAACAGCGAAAAGGAAGAGTCTTGCATGTCTATATCTCTGGAAACAATGGCACCTGTAATTTGTAATAACTCTGAAGGCGATTATCAGCCCCACTGGGTAGGCGAGTTGGTAATCACACTGCGGTGAACTTCCTTAGAAAGGCGGGCTCCATATTGAAGGTCACCAGTTCAATTCGCAGGACTAACCCAGCGCTGTGGAGAGGTGTTGGCGCAGCTCCCAGTAGTTACAGTGGTTATAGAGGTAGCAGTCAGAATTGACCCCGTGTAACGCGAGTCCCGAGGCTGCCCCTGTTGCCGATTCCACTGTATACAAAAAAAAACTCTAAAGGCGATTATCATATCTGTAGCCAAAGGGATTTGTCTAATCACATGGTATCCACTGATGAAGTGGAAAATGATGATGAGGATGTAGATGTAGATAACTCGCTGCAGGAAGAACAAGGTAAAAATGATGAACCTCTATACGCTGCATCAAGATTGTCAAATGAGGAGGATGTTTCTTTTAGTGATATGGAAGATGAGGATGACACACAAGTACAGACAGATTCAACGAAGAACTCAAAATAATGATTTCACTTTACTACAAGTTCCAGTTAATTAGCAAATAATAATAATCATGTTGAAATGCAAACAAGACCGAACGATGAACTATGCAACACCTTAATAATATATACAATTGCTAATGTTCCAATTCTCAAGAAGGTTCATTTTTTGGCATGGTTTCTCAAAACCTAATGGGGAAGGTGATCTAGACTCATGAAAGAGATGTTACTTGCAAGGGTAAACGAATATCTATGATTTTCACTAGAGATGTAATTATTGATAAATTCTTTGTTTGCAATTATTTCAGTCAGCTCTGGATGGATTGATGACGATGAATCCCAGCTAGCAGCCCATTGTACAATGTAAAACAATATCATGATTACTGATGGCAAGAGCTAATGAACCTGCCATAGGGTATTAAATGCCCGGCTACATACGCCTTTGATAGCGATAACGCACACCCGCGCAGTGACTAGATAAAAAAAAAAAAAATTAATGTCGTGTGTGTTATCGGGCTATTGAGGAGGGCGCATGTAACCAGGCATTTAATGCCCAATGGCAAGCTCGTTAGCTCTTGCCATTACTGATATTGTGTTCAATTATGTAAATTCATGTGTGATGGGTTAATAGTGGTTAGTTTGGCTACTTATCATACAGTGTCAAGATTGTGTTATTATTTTGAATTATCAATTGTATGTAATCCATAGTCATTAATTTTCACTCTTCTTGGTGTTCTTTTCCAGTATTTACGAAGTGCAGGAAATGCCCTCAAACTAGTATTATTTTTGTCAAAACCATATAGTGCTATCATGTTTTTTGTTTCAACAAGACTCTTGTTAAGTATGAGAACTATATGAATCGTAAAATGTGTGTTTTCCAAGTTGTTTTGGCAATCTAAGTTGGACAATTCTGAACTTTGGAATGTTTAACTACATGTCGTATAACGAACTATCTTAGTCACGAACAGAGAAGCTATACCCATCTCTAGTTTGGCACACTACACAGGTGGGAGGTGTTTGCTTCGGTTTGCGACTCCATTGTAGCCCACTTATATATGTAGGCGTACATATACACAGATCATGCATCTGTCCATCCACATGCAGGTAAACAAATCCATTTGGCCTAATGATGTATCTAGGTACTAGGGAAACGCAATGCACTCTCTTTTTAGTAGACTAGTGTTCTCATTGTCACTAGGGAATCCTTATTAGGCACTAGTGTTCTCATTGTCACTAGGGAATCTTGCACTACCTGCCTACATGTCTCAGAAAGCCTTTAGCTTTTTTTAACATAGCCTTGTCAAACACGTTCATTGGCAGAGACTTGCTGCGTCGCAACTTCTCTTGTTTTAAGATGTGAATTAGAGATTTGTAATTTAAATAGTTTGCTTTGATTTTAAAAAAGAAAAATACAATAAATTAGATTATAATATTATAAATGTTTTTATAAAAAAAGTATGAGAGAAAAAAATAATGATTAATAATTTTATAGAATATTTTGGTTGCAAAATTAAGATTTAGTTAATGATTTTAGAGTTAAGAAAAGTCTTTTGGTAGAAAACACATAGGATTTTTCTTGTTGGTAAAGATTTATATTATATTAACATTGGAATATACATAAAGTACATGTATAAAGTTTCAGGGTTCGTGTGTCACCCATTGCGATTCTTTGTCGTTGGAGAGGGAAACCATAAAAGCCTTTCTAAGGTTTGCATATCAAGTCTTGTATGTAGCATCATTAGACAATGTTCAAACTTAACATTACAAAAATTAGAACCAATGTTATGCGATAGAGCTGAGCCACCAGTAGACAGACTTGGGAAAAAATAAAACATCAAAATAACCATAGTTGGAAGAGACCTGAAATTGGTTAACTCGCACGTTGATAGCCATGGGGCGCATTGACCTATTGCGGCAACTTGCATCCATCATCCAGAGGGTTAGACATGTCCGCTTCATCTGGAATCTCCTCAAAAATGTAGAATCCATGCGGACTTGGATGCGGAGGAGATGACATTGGAGCCTTCGCTTGCTTGTGCTCCAGAGATGCAACAACAACCTAAATCCTATGAGCTAGGGATGGTTGAATACCAACAACCAGACTAGTAGGAGGAGAGGCGACATCAATGGGCATCAAAACAGAAGTGGAAGGACCAGTGGAGGAGGGTGAAGGGACATCAGGTGGGAAATCAATGTCGAGGTCTTGGGAGAGATGCCACAAAGAGGCGGCAACATGAGCATTAAAGGCAGAGATCTCGACTATCCAATAGGCGGCCCGAGATTTCTCTCATTCCTGGTCCTAGAGGCGACGAGCGAGTATGCTATGGAGCGACCAAATGGTGTTGCGACCTCAACAGATCTCTTCAGCCTCTAGTTCAAAGACTTTAGGGCGAATGTGGTCGGGGATTACATGGTCGAACATGAGCCAGTCTTCCTCAGGAATATGGGAGGTGGGTGGGTGACCTCTGCCTCGACCACTCCCAACACAACGTCCCCGGCTCATAATCTAATGATTTTAAAATTAATGATAACAACAATAAAGTAATAAATAACAAGTTGCATGTTATATAAAAATGCAAAGCATGCATGTAAACACGAGTTTTATTATTTGGTATCATTTTAAAATGTTTTAAATTACATACGTGCATCTATAATATATATTTATAATTAATAAAATTAAACCAAATATACGCGCATCTATAATATATATTTATAATTAATAATATTAAACCAAATATATCAAAATGATAATATAAAATAAAACATTTACACGATGATTTAAAAGCACAAATGATTTAATATTTGTTGTGCTTTTAAATCATGGTGTAAATGTTTTATTTTATATTATCATTTTGATATATTTGGTTTAATATTATTAATCATAAATACATATTATAGATGCGTGTATGTAATTTAAAGCATTTTAAAATGATGTCAAATTAATTAATTATATATATAGATATAATCTCATATATATATATATATATATATATATATATATATATATATATATATCTATATATATAATATTATATATATATATATATATATATAATTTTCCCTTTACTTATTTATATTTTAAACATTTAATATATACTTTAATCTTCTTTTTGTTTGCAATATGTTCAGGACATTTAATAATGTATTAAAAAATGCATAAAATATATTAATAATCATATATATATTAACAGAATTGGTTATGTTATATTCATTTGAAAAAAATGAGGCTAGAGCCTTGGTACAATGTTCTTGAACAGATCTAAATGAGAACAGAAGCAAAATTTTGAGATCTGTCATTCCCTACTTTTACATGAAGTTGAAAGATACCTATTTTACCTACTACATTTAGCTTGTAGATTCTTACAAATTGTTGTAGCAACAGACTACATTTATATTCATTAGCCACTATTATGAGATTCGAAACACTATAGAGAGGAACATTCCTTCTCGCTTAAGGCAGAATCTGTTGAGATCTCGAGCGAAGCTGACTCTATCTCCTCCTTTTACTCTTTGTTGATGGATTTCTCCTCCTGCTAAGGATGAGCGCTACTTTGATCGATGGAGCTAGAGCTCTCAACAAAATTCTTTTCAACCATGATTTGTAGAGAATGCAAGGCTTGTTCAATATGTGAGCAACGATGATTGATTTTTTCAAGGGAGTTCCCTGAGGTTGGTGTATTGGTGGAATAAAAACCCCATCTCTGAGGACTAATGCGCCTTCGACTGGTTATGCAAGACTTTGATATGTTACAGTTATTTTTTGAGGGAGTTGCAGTGGGGACAACCTTGATTTGGATCCATTGGATGTAAAGTGCCTCCTCTCACATTTACCCACTTTCACCGGCTTACTAGGGGTAAACATGAGATGAGGGGCTACTATGATATGAATCGACCTCCTAGATGACCTTAAGGAGATGGAGTCGACACAACTAGGCCTTACTGACTTCCCTTAGGTGCCACACGACCCCTAGGGGGTTACCCAACCCCTCCAGGTGTCCAATCCCTGAGACAACTCACCTTTCCCCTAACCTAGAGCCCATGTCGCTCCCTTACTAAGGCCTCTATGCGATTCTCGCTTCTCAGCCGCTCCCATAGGCCTGAATCAGTGCGAATGTGGCCTTTTTCTGGCAGTGTTGTGCTAGTGACTGTGAGAATTAAGGCTACTTTCTAGGGTTGGGGCTTAGCCTCTGCCCATAAAGCTATGAAACTTCCAGAACTCATAAAAGACATGAAGACAATGCTTGTAAAGAAAAAACTAGATCCAAGACTTAAGTTGACCATCCCCAGCCAGGACTGACATTCTGTCAAACACTTGGTGGGTATGCAACCTACAGGTGATGAATGCAAGTCTGAATATAAGGGATTGAAAACTCATCTTAGGTTTAACAAGAAGGGTCACTACCTTCTCTCATTAGTTGTCTTAGCACCAATTAGGTTTTGTATTCATTATTTATTCAGTTATGAGTGAAAACATGAAAAGATCCATTATTAAGATTTGCACGAAACCATTCTTATAACCAGAAACCAGATAAATAATCATAAGAGAACATCCATTAAAGTCACATAATAACTACTACATTTCCTTACCAAAATCAAGAGAAACTTAGCTTTTATTAACGATGGGCAATTACCAATCGGGTTCGGGATTTCCACGTTCCATCTAATCATAGATTGGCTGAGCCAAATCTCTCTTCAATCAATCACCCTCGTGCCATATTCCAAGTGTGAATGTGGGATTTCATGGGATAAACAAATCCATAAACAACCAAGGGAATCCATAGGTTAAACCACCTCCACTCTCACCATGTCGTGATCTCACCTAAACTGGCGTCGAGATCACAAAACCAAAGCAAGCTTGGATGCCTCATAATTTATTCACCATCCTTGAGGAATTCTCCTGTCTCCACCCTCAGGCTTTATCGTGTCTCCCACCATTAGTAGTCAAGGGATTCCTAGGCCTTTTGGAATTTTCCTGAGAGCACCTCACCCCCGATTCTGAAACCATCAGACAATCGAAAGCTCAAACTGAGAACAATCCCATCACACCATGGCTATTCGGAAATGGAAAGTCTAGGCTAAAATCCGTTGTCGAATCCCAACAAAATCCATGCTAATGACGACAGAAGAACCATATACCAACATCCACATACTATGCATGTCAAAACCAACTAGGAAATCACACATGCAACTTGTTACCTCCAAATATTTCCATTGAAGTTGCTTGATCCTTACCTTCCTTTCCTTTCCTTGTCCTTCTTTGCTTTTCATTTCCTTTCCTTGCTTTTCCTTTTCTTTTCTTCTTGGTGTTTTCTCCTCTTTGAGACAAATTCTAGCACTAAATTGACAAAATCTACCAACTGATGCTCTGAGGTCTTTTTATTGATGAGGCCTCTAATTTCTTCAATTTTACATTATTTTCCTTCATTTCCTCTTCACCTGCAACATGTGACCTTTCACCTTCCTTTTCTCCTAACTCCCTTTATTCTCATAAATAATGTGCCAAAATACCTTTTTGCCTTTCCAAAGCCTTAGCCATTGCCTTTGCCAATTTCCTTTTAGCCATAAAACACAACAAGTGATGCCCTCTAAGATATTTTGCCCAACATTAATCTTGGAATAAGTGTTCCTTGCCCGTGGACTTATTTTACCTTTATTGACTTTTATTACATGAAGTTTAACCCAGGGCTGTTATAGGCCCCTCCTCCTAAGGGGAACACCATTCTCAGTGTTAAACTACATCTATACCCAACAAAACCGTTAAAGAGCAAAAGCATACTACCTATGGAGCTTTATAACCCAATTTGTTGCAGTATTTACAATAACATCCTGCTCAAAAGAAAACCCATCATGTAAAACATGACAACATGACAACCATACCGCTTATTGGAGCTTTATAACTTAGCTCATTACGATATTTACAATAGAAACCATACATAAATATGTACAAATACCAAGACTCATTTGCCTTCACTGACAAATAATGAAGGATACATAGTCCACATTTGATCAACCATCTCCCATTTAGCTTCATCATGCCTAAAGTGCTTCCATTGCACTTTAACCTATTCGAGTGCTTTGTTCTGGAGCACGAGATGTTTCCACTGCAATATGAATTAGGGTTTCGGTTGGAATTCTTCTTACTCCACCTGCAATACAGATGAATCAATAACATGATCAACATCCCTTACATATCTTTTAAGCAATGAATCATGAAAAACATCATGGACTTTCATTGTCGAAGACAGTGCAAGTCTGTAGGCCACTGGTACAATCCTCTCAAGGATCTCAAAAGGCTCACAATACCATGGTGCCAACTCCACCAATCCCTCTCTTGAAAGCATTTGTACATACTATGAACTCTTTATCTAGATCTGGAACCTTTAACACTGGAGCATTTGTCAACAATTGCTTCAACTGCTCAAAACTGGTTGCACACTCCTCTGTCCATTCGAACTTCTTACCTTTCCTCTGCAATGATGTAATAGGATATACAATGCTTGAGAAATTTGTTATGAACCTCCTGTAGTAACTTGCTAAGCACGTGAATTATATCACTTCCTCTGTATTTTTGGGAGTTTCCCACTCCATGATAACCTTTATCTTCTCCGGATCTACTGCTATGCCATTCTTGGAAACAACGTGTCCCAAGTAGTGCACTTATGTATAAAAGAAACTGCACCTGCTAAGCTTAGCATATAACCGATGCTCTCTTGGCAATCTCAACATTGTTGTTAAATGCTTGGCATGCTCTTCCTCATTTTTAGAATATATCAAGATGTCATCAATGAATACAATAGCAAACTTTTCCAGATAAGGACGCAAAACACTATTCATAAAACACATAAAAGTAGTTGGAGCATTAGTCAAACAAAATGCAACTAAAACAAATTCATAATGACCATACCTGGTCTTGAAGGCAGTCTTGTAGATGTCCTCTTCTTCGATGCATACCTGATGGTATCCTGATCGCAGATCTATCTTTGAGAACATTGTTGCTCCCTTCAACTGATCAAACAAGTCATCAATCCTTGGAAATGGGTGCCTATTCTTGATCGTCGCTTTATTTAGTTGTCTGTAATCAATGCACAATCTAAGAGTACCATCCTTCTTCTTCACGAACAATATCGGTGCACCCCAAGGTGATACACTTGGCCTAATGTATCCCTTGTCAAACATTTCTTTCAGCTACAACTTTAACTCTACTAATTTTGGAGTGCTCATCCTATAAGGTGCCTTTGATGTTGGTGTTGCCCCTAGTACCAACTCAATAGAAAATTCTACTTCCCTGTGCGGAGGCAACTTTAGAATCTTTTCTGGAAACACATCCTGAAACTGCTGCAATATAGGGTTGAATATTTCTGCATCCTCAACATCCTTACTCTTGTCACTGAAAATATGAACTACAAACATCACACAACCTTTTTGCAACTGCACGTACGGCATAGTTGTGACCATCCTCGTTGATGTAGGCTTCTTCTTCCTCTACAAGATTATCTTCTCTCCATTAGCATCTAAGCACTCAATAGCCTTATCATAACAATCTACTTTGGTCCTATGAAGATACAACCAATCCATACCCAAAAGCATGTTATACGATCCCAATGGAATTACATTCAAATGTGTTGTTGTAGGCATACCATTCAACTCAAATGCACAAGATCTTGCCCAGTGATGAACTCTCTTCTTCATACCTGTAGCCAACTACACCAACCAAGACTTTGCATGCAATTATTTTCTCAAGCCACACTTATCCACCAGGTCAAGATTAACATAACTATAATTTAATCCAGGATCAATCAAAATAGAAATATTTTGATCACAAAGCTTACCGTCCATCTCAATGATAGATGCCTAGTGATTCGCCTGCCTCTTGTCCACAGCCGCATAAATCCAAGGAATACTATGACCAACATCCCCCAACTATTTGCGCCTCCTAAACACTATAGATCATAGGTCTACCTCCCTAGTACAATGTAAAATCCTTGTTACGATGACCTTTGCCACATATCAAACACTGCAATGGTGCTCTACTATCACCTCTAATCTACTGCTCTTCAGGCAACGACACATCTCCCTTCTTAACTGCACTAAACTTCTTGTAAGGAGAAACATTTTCTTTCTCACCTGCATCTTGAGGTATTCCCTACTTTGGTGGCCATTTTCTTTTTACTTTCTCATTTCCCTTCAAGTCATGTTTAGGCTCATCTTTTCACTTTGACTGCTCATAAAAATGCTTCAATTTACGGATGGATTCCTCTAGTGATCTAGGCTCATCAAAAGCAATTTGTTCTCTATATGTTGCTAGCAATCCACTGATGAATCTCTAGATCTTGGCCTTCTCCTCCTTGAGATATGGCACCTACAATTACTTCTTGTTGAAGAGATTCTCAAACTCATCCCAAATCAAGTCATCCTCCCAAATGCCCTTGAAATTCTTCACATCTTCCCACAATATATTTTCTTTCCCTTTAAAACTGAAGGTGGTTATGTTGACTTTCATGTTCTCTGAGTAGCTATGCAATCTGAAGAATTTCTTCATTCCAAGCAACCATGCCTCTACATCTTCTGGATTCTTCATCTCTCCATCAAATGTAGGCAGTTTAACTTTCTTGAAATCCTCAGGCAAATACTCCCTCCTCCTATAAGGATGATGACGATGATGATTGTAATGATTTCTCTTGGATGAGGAACTAGAATGATGCCCATACATACCAATCCTCCTATCATGTGTATCTAGTGATCTGCCACCTCTAACTCTATTCCCATTATCCAACCTGTATCCCGACCGAGATCTGCTATCATAGGCTCCATTAGTTTTCTCTTCCTACTCTTAATTGATCCTCATATGTCCTTGTCTTTGTAACTCTGACAAGCTCTAAATTGTTGCATTAACCTCTACCTACTTCTCCTGGGCCATTGTAATTCTTTATTAAGCCTCAACCAACATGTCATAGTTTGCTTTACAACTTCTGATCTCTGCTCTCAAGCTCCTTAATGTATCTTCTATACCATGAGAATACTCTTCTCCTTGCTACCCAACTGATATGTACGAAGTGTCACGAGAACTATAGTCTACCATTTTGCTTATCTTCTTGAATTATCTTCTTCCTACAAGTATACCATATCAGATAAGCCAAATAGATAACAAAATCAAATGCATACCTTAGTGATGTTCAGGGGAGGCTTATCTCATCTGCAAAATTAGTCTACATTAGCATGTATATGTATAATCATAACATATCCATGTAATAACATAACATCACAACAACATTATGCATGATCATACCAACTATATAACCTGATCCCATGCATGACAACCATAACCTTGACAACACCAGACTTACCCAAAGAGAGTGAAACCACGCTCTGATATCACCTTGTGGTATCAGATATGACCCAAAGAGAGTGCAACCCGCTCTGATACCACCTTGTAACACACCTCCTTCAAATTTACATGCTTTCACCAGCTTACCTGGGGTGAAAATGAGATGAGGGGATACTATGATATGACTCGACCTCATAGAAGACCTTAAGGAAATGGAGTCGATGCAACTAGACCTCACTGACTTCCCTCAGGTTCCATAGGACCCCAGGAGTAACCCAACCCCTCCAGGTGTCCAATCCCTAAGAGAGCTCACCTTTCCCCTCACCTAGAGCCCTAGTTGCTCCCTTGCCAATGACTCTATGTGACCTGGGTTCCCAATCACTCCAATAGGCCTACATCAATGAAACTGTGGCCTTTTTCTGCCAGTGTTGTGTCAACAATTGTGAGAATTAAGGCTAATTTCCAGGGTTAGGGCTTAGCCTCTGCTCATAAAGCTATGAAACTTCCAGAACTCATAAAAGACATGAAGACAATGCTTGTAAACCAAAAACTAGAACCATGACATGACCTGACCATCCCTAAACGAGACTGGCATTCTATCAAACACTTGGTAGATATGCAACCTATAGGTTATGAATGCAAGTCTGAACATAAGGGACTAAAATCTGAGATTTAACAAGAAGGATCACTACCTTCTATCATTAGTTGTCATAACACCAATTAGTTCTTGCATTCATTATTTATTCAGTTATGAGTGAAAACATGAAAAGAGCCATGACTAATATCTGTCATAAAACCATGCTTATAACCAACATATAACCTGATAAATAATCATAAGAGAACAACCATTATAGCCACATAATAACCAGTACATTTCCTTACCCAAAGTAAGAGAAACTTAGCTTTTATTAACCACAGGCAATTACCAATCAAGTTCGGGACTTCCACGTTCCACCCGACCATAGATTGGCTGAGACAAATCACTCTCCAGCCTATCACCTCTGTGCCATATTCCAAGCATGAATGTGGGATTTCATGGGATAAGCCAAACCATAAAAAACTAAGGGAATCTAGAGGTTAAACCACCTCCACCCTCACCATACTGTGAACTCACATAAACCGATGTCAAGATCACAAAACTAAACCGAGCTTGGATGCCTCAGAAGAATTACTTCGCCATAATTGCGGAATTTTCATGTCTCCACCCTCAGGCTTTACCGTGTATCCCGCCACTACCGATCAAGGGATTCTTAGGACTTTGGAAATTTTCCTGAGACCACCTCCCCCTGGATTTCGAAACCATCCTGCAATCCAAAGCTCAATCTCAGAACAATCCCATCACACCATGGCTATCCGGAAATGGCAAGGCTAGGCTAAAATCCACTGTCGAAACTCGGAAAAATCCATGCCAATGACAGCAAGAGAACCATATACCAACGTGCACATACCATGCATGCCAAAACCATTTATGAAATCACACATGCAACCTGTTACTTGCAAGTATTCCCACTGAAGCTACTTTATCCTTGCCTTCCTTTGCTTTCCTTGTCCTTTTTTTCTTTTTCCTTCCTTTCCTTGATTTTCCTTTCATTTTCTTCTTGGTGCTTTCTCCTCTTTGAGACAAATTCTAACACTAAACTGACAAAAACTACCAACTAATTATCTAAGGCCTTTTTATTGATGATGCCTCTAATTTGTTCAATTTTCCATTATTTTCCTTCATTTTCCTCCTCACATGCAACGTGTGACCTTTCACCTTCCTTTTCTCCTAATTCCCTTTATTTTCATAAATAATGTGCCAAAAATGCCTTTTTTCCTTTCCAAAGCCTTAGGCATTTCCTTTGCCATTTTCCCTTTAGCCATAAAACATAATAAGTGATGGCCACTAGGATATTTTTCCCAACATTCAGCTAGGAATAAGTGCCCCTTGCTCGTGGTCTTATTTTACCCTTATGAACTTTTAACCCGGGGTTGTTACATTGGATGAGGATTTGGAAGGGCAGAGGATAATATTATGAAATCGAAGATGACAATGAAAGTAGAGAGACTGTGAAGAGGGGAGGAAGGCTACGCTGCAGTAGAGAGGAGGACTAAAGCAGGGACTGAGGACACCACAGGATAGAGGGATCGATGCAAACAATAAAGGCTCGAAAATAAGTTGCGAGCTAGGGGCAAGAGGGGGACGATGTGGGATATTTATGGATGAAGGAGAGTGGAGCTGCTTCACGTGAACCCTGTGAAGGATCAGGTGAAGATATGCAATCATGGATAAGTCCAAAGGAAGCGACTTCAAGAATGAGATCCTATCCGCTTGGGAAATGGAGCTTTGACTAAAGGAGATATGCTTTGGATTTCTAAGGAGTCTGTCAGCCTTGAGGATAGGACAAATTTTGGACTTACCATGAGTCCTTTTATACATGTGAACAACTATATTATTAGGGAATAAACTTGATGGAAATATCCCCATTGACCATGGCCTCTCCTTGGGGTCTGAAGCATGATTTATTTGCTAGTTCCTCAACCCTGCTATTATTTTCTCTAAGGGCATGATAATAAGCGATATCTCCCTGATTCATCAATCGATGTTGAATTTGGGAGACTATTTGCTCAAGGTCTGCATTTTTTGGGCTCAAACTTTTGACCATCTGATGGATGAGGATGGAGGAATCTCCCGTCATAATCAAATTCATGATATTTTGCTCATAGAGCATCAATGTACCCAAAAGAAATTCGTAAGCCTCAGCCCTATTGTTGGATTCAATACCTATCCCCCACTAGAAAGAGACTGTTTATGCTCCCAAATGGTCCAAAATGATGCCACCAGTGCCAACTAGACTAGGATTTGATTTAGAGGCTCTGCCAAAGAAAAGACATGGCCTCCTGAGACTTTTTATCTAGTCTTTGAATTCCTGAGCTTTAAGGCACACCTTCCAGTTAACTGAACTGAGGATATCTCTCCTGGGTAGATAGGCAACATTGGAGGATTTGTCCAGGACTAAGTTGAACCAATATCTCTCTTCATTTTGAATAATTTTGATATCTATTTAATTGTTCCCTTTTGATAGAATGGTTCCATGGAAGTACTCCAAGTTTTGGCCAAGACTTTCCTAATTTCAGGTTTTTTTGTTTTGAAAGATATACTTGTTCCTTGCTAACCAGAGATGCCAACATAAGAAGGTTGGGAGGTAGGTCTAGAAATGTTTGATCATGAATTTTCCTTTGAATAAGTAAGGATAGATGGATTTCTAATTGAAAAAGAATTCAAAAACGCTAAGAGTGGTATTTACATCGACATGGAGGGGACTTACTACAACTTACCAACATTTGTTTGAGAAATCACAAGCAATGAAAAGGTGATGAATGGTTTCCTTGGATTTGAAACAGAGAGGGTAGATTGACAGACCATGAATGCCTCGTTTTCTTAGATTGTCAGTTGTGAAAATCTTTCCCTTTATCATAGTCCATATGAATACTTTGATTTTGGGAAGGCTTTCATATTTCTAGACAATTTCTCAAAGAGGCAATCAAGCTGTTGTTCGAGGTCCTCTCGGAGTTTACCATATCTAGATTTTACTAAGTAGTCTCTTCCGATTGGGTTCCATTTGAAAATGTCTTGCTGCCTAAAACGAATAGGGGTTGCTCCCTTGAGATGATGAAGAAAGAGGTTCCTTTGCTCGAGGATCTTAGGAGGGACTACAA
Source organism: Pinus tabuliformis (assembly GCA_031772625.1). Lineage (NCBI taxonomy): Eukaryota > Viridiplantae > Streptophyta > Pinopsida > Pinales > Pinaceae > Pinus > Pinus tabuliformis. The sequence goes on from CM062808.1 coordinate 355,886,528, forward strand.
GAAGATTCCATCCATCCCAAGTATTGTCATGTTGATTCCAAGAATATATTTGATCCAGATTTGAGATGATTTTGTTTTGGAGCCTGAGCATGAGATGTTGAATGTCCCGATGAGAAGATAGAGAGGGCTTACCCATAATGCTATCCATCTAAATGTTTATTTCTTGCCCCGCTCCAGGGATTCTAGAGGTATTGGCTTGAATTAAGGGAAGAGATTTTTGCATAGCTTCCAAATTTGCGAGCTTGGTCTATTAGGAATTTGAGAGGTGAGAAGTTGGTGTCGAGAGGAACTGAAATATTTATGTTCTAAAACTTTCTTCCACCATGAAGTTTCTCTAGTTATTAGCCTCCATATAAGTTTAGCTCCCAGAGTTGTGTTCATCAAGCCTGGATGTCGGATGGAAACTCCTCCTTTGTCATAAGGTGCAGATACTTGTTTCCAACTTACCAAACTGAATTTTGTTGTCTCTGTTTTACCTCCATGCAAGAGGAACCTTCTAGTGATCAGCTCTTTTTGTTTTTGTTGGAAATACTGAGAGGGGGGTGAATCAGTATTTCTTTTTCTCACTATTGTTTTACTAGTTAAAACATATATGTTCAGAACACAAAATGAACAGCAGGAATAAATGCTTTTATTAATATAACTGTGCAGTAAAATAAATACAATAAATAGATTGTCACAATTGGTTGCCAAGCTCCAACTTGGACTTTGGTGAGGCTCCAACCTCCTGAGCACCAACTCTATTTTGCCAAGACACCAATCTTGGACTTAGGAGCACCAACTCCCAAGGACTTCAATCCTGTTCAATTCTGAGGGTCCAACCTCTTTGGTATACACTGGTGTGCTGCTGCGCTCTTTTCAGCTTCCACTGCTTCTGCTGCCCCCTTTTCTTCTACTGCTTTCTCTATCTCATGCTCAGGTTATACCGTTCACGAACAACCACTACAGTTCTCTGTTTTTGCTGCTTTTATATGCTCCATGCCCCTGTCCATTCGTTTCCTCTTACGTGCTGGCTCTTTGGCTTCCTACTCACTTGATCGCTTGACACTTCGGCTTCCATTTCTTTGCTTTTTTTTTTTTCTTACAGGGTTTATCGATGCTTTTAATCACCCATCGGAAGCCACCACCTGAGCGTTTTAATCAACCATCGGAAGCCACCACCCGAGCGTTTTAATCACGCATCGGAAGCCACCACCCGAGCGTTTTAATCACCCATCAGAAGCCATATAATCCCCTCCCTACTTCCAATGCTCGGATTCCAAATCTTTTTAATTTCGCCTTTATAAATTTCGGTGGGTCCGGATTTCGGCGATCTCAATAAACCCTTAAGCCTTGAGCTCCGACGAGGTGCGGACCCGACGCCCTTTTAGACTCTCGTCTCTATATTGAATTCAGGTCCGGGATATCGGCAGGTTCGCTTCGGCGGATTTGTAACGCGAAGGTTTAGCGGACCCGATCGACCCATTAACTCCCTTCTATATCGGTTTCGGATCCGTCATATCGGCGAATTCGTATCGGTGGGATTGTTATAACAGAACGGGTTTGCGGACCCAATCTCCCAATCTCCCATTCAACCATCCTCTATATAATTTCGGCTCCGGATGATTCGGTGATTTCGCTGATCGCTACCTCCGAAATGATACAAGTCCTCCGCAGACCCGATATGCAATGCACCACAGTTTATATTTTATCGCATCCACCTCCGCCCAATGGTAATTCGTCGGCGAACGGCAATCGCTCGTCGCGGGTTATATCTGTATGCATCCGCCGATACAAAACCGGACCTGATTTGGCATTTTAACCCGATATATATTATATCGCGTCCATTCTCATCCCTAAGGGTTCCGATACGATATCGCTGCGATATCGCTGATATCCCGATGCGATGGTATTATCGAACCCGATAAGCTTCACAGGCAAATTTAATATGGTTTCAAGTCCTCCAGTGCTTTGCTAAGGGTTTTTGGCATCGATTCGCTATGTTAATAGCTTCTCTGCTCTCGGACTTTAGTTAACCCAACTTTGCCTCCACTCCCGATAGGTGTTATCTGTGGTTTTATATGAGTTCTGCTTCCTCTATCCCTCCGATAGCTCTTCCGATATGGCTCCTCTCTGCTCCAATGTGGCTCCTCTGGCTTGGTCTGCTCCTCTTGGCTCCTTTTTCTCCTCTTGGCTCCGATATGCTCTGTCTCCTCCTCTTGAATATTGCCATATTGACATCAATTACAATCTGTGTCCAACAATCTCCCCCTTTGTTATTGATGGCAATATTCTTTTGCTTTCTCCCCCTTTGACATCAATGGCAAAGGAATGCATATGAACTCCCCCTGTCAAGCTGCTCCCCCTGTCTTGCTACATCTTTATGAATAAACTTGAGCGATGATAAAGAAATGATCCCCATCTTTTTTCGCAGGTGTTCGAATGCTTCCCGAGGAAGAGGTTTAGTGAAAATATCAGCTATCTGATCCTTAGTACTTATATATTCTAGAGCGATGTTTTGTTCAGCTACTTGCTCACGGAGGAAATGATACTTGATTGGTATATGTTTGGTTCTTGAGTGCATCACTGGATTTTTACTGAGACTGATAGCACTAGTGTTGTCACAATAAACAGTAATTGGTTGATCTGTACATATGTTGACATCCTTTAGCGCTTCCTTCATCCATAGTATCTGAGTACAACAGTCTACTGCAGCAATATACTCGGCTTCGGTTGTGGATAATGATATGGATGACTGTTTTTTGCTGAGCCAGGATACCAAACAGTCTCCTAGGAAGAATACATTTCCACTAGTACTTTTCCAATCATCTATATTTCCAACCCAATCAGCATCGGTGTATGCAGTTACAGTCAGTGTTGAGTTCCTTGGGTACCAAAGACCGAAATCAAAAGTTCCCTTCATATATCTGAGGATTCTTTTTACAGCTAATAAATGGGATTGTTTGGGAGCCGATTGAAATCTTCCCACCATTCCTACTGCTTGCATTATGTCTGGTCGTGTAGTTGTTAAGTATAGAAGGGCCCCAATCATTAACCTGTAATGAGTTGCATCTACTAGAGGGGAGTCATCATCTTTGCTCAGTTTGCAGTTTGTGGTCATGGGAGTGCTCATGGGTGCACAGTCCTCCATTCCATATTTTTTGAGCATGTCTTTTAGATATTTGGCTTGAGATATACACAATCCTGCTCTAGTTTGAGATACTTGAAGTCCAAGGAAGTGGGACAGTTCTCCTATCATTGACATCTCAAATTCTTTTGCCATGCTTTGAGAAAATTCATGGCTCATTTCATCATTATTACTAGCAAAAATCAGATCATCGACATAAACAAGAGCAACTAGTAACTTACCTTGATCTGTCTTTATGTATAGATTACTTCCAGCCACTCTCTTTTTGAAGCCTTGTTGTTGGAGATAGTTATCCAGTCTTGCATACCAAGCTCTAGGAGCTTGTTTCAACCCATACAAAGCCTTTTTCAACTTACAGACTAGGTCCTTTCCTGCTGTCAGATCAAAATCTTCTGGCTGCTCCATGTAGACTTCCTCCTTGAGTTCCCCATTTAGAAATGTTGATTTCACGTCCATTTGATAGATTTTGAATCCTTTCGAGCAAGCAAATGCTAAAAACATCTTGATAGCTTCCATACGGGCCACTGGTGCAAACGTCTCTTCAAAGTCAACTCCTTCAATTTGCGAATAGCCTTTGCAAACAAGTCTTGCCTTGTTTCTGATAACATGTCCTTCCTCATTCATTTTATTTTTGAACACCCATTTGGTTCCTATTATTTTTTTGTCCTTCGGACGAGGTACCAGCTCCCATGTCTTGTTCTTCTCAATTTGGGACATTTCTTATTCCATTGCTTTTACCCAATGAGGATCCATACTTGCTTCTGTGAATGTTTCTGGTTTTATCATAGATAGGAGGGCAATGGCTTTTCTCTTGGGTGAGGTTGTTATCCTTCTTCTGGTCTGCACACCTTCATCTTTATCGCCAATGATCTGTTCTTCTGGATGATATCTTTCTACATACTTCATCTTTGAAGGGGTATGAGGTGGTTCTCTTTCCTCTTCTTCTTCTTTATCATCTATCTCTTCTTCTTTAGGTTCTTCTTATTCAATGAGAAAGTCATCTTCTTGTTCTTCAATTTCCTTTTCTGGAAGATCTTCATCAACCTTTACATCGATGCTTTCCACTATTTTCTTCAGTCGAAAATTGTAGCACTTGTAAGCCTTGCTCCGTGGAGAATATCCAAGAAATATCCCCTCATCAACCTGAGAATCAAATTTTCCAGGTGAACCGTCATTTATTTTTATGAAGCACTTGCTTCCAAATATTTTGAAATACTTCACTGAAGCAGGTCTCCCTTTCCATAGCTCATAAGGAGTTTTGTCACAATTTGGTCTCAATTGAGTCTGATTCAATGTATAGACAGTTGTCCCTACTGCTTCCCTCCAGAATTTAGGTTGTAGGTCTACTGCTAACAGCATGGTTCTTGTCATTTCTTGGACAGTTCAGTTTCGTCTTTCAACTACCCCATTTTGCTGAGGTGTTCTCGCAACCGAGTATTCCCTTTTAATTCCATGAATATTACAGAACTCTCCGAACTTGTTTGATGTGAATTCTCCTCCTCGGTCTGTTCTGAGACACTTAATTTTTGAATCTTTTTCATTTTCTACAAGGGCTTTTAGATTCTTAAAACACTCAAAAGTTTCAGATTTATACTTTATGAAATATATCCACATCATTCTAGTATAATCATCAACAAATAATACAAAGTACCTTTCTCCTTGGAGTGCTTGATTTCTAGTTGGCCCACACACATCAGCATGTATGATCTCCAAGGGCTTTGATGTATAGTGTTCCTTTGCCTTGTGGCTGGTTCTGGTCTGTTTTCCATGTTGACATGGACCACACACTGCTTGATTTGGTTTTGACAACCTTGGGATGTCTTGTACAGCTTTGATCTTGCTGATATTGACCAGATTTTCGAAGCTGGTATGTCCAAGTCTCTTGTGCCACAACCAATTCTCATCTGCCTGACTCAAGTAGCATTTGTTTTCCTGAATTTTGTTCAGAACGTAAATATTGTCTGGTGTTCTCACTCCTTTTGCCACAAGTTTCCCTGAGGCAGAGTTCCTTATTTCACAGTCTTTGGTGCTGAAAAAAACCTTATGTCCTTGATCACAAATTTGGCTGACACTCAGAAGGTTGTGTTTGAGTCCGTCAACTAGCAGAGCATCTTGAGCTTTTCCTTTTCCATTGATCAGAGTAACTGTTCCTCTTCCTGCAATTTTGCCAGTTCCGCTTCCAAAGGACACATTCCCTTCCTTTTTGCTCAGTGAGATAAATTTCCTTTTGTCTCCTGTCATGTGTCTAGAGCATCCACTATCCACAAACCACTGGTTTCCATTATTTTGCGCAAATAGAGCCAGGCCGCATTTTTCCATTGTAGAGATCTTGCTGCTCATCTTTCTTCCTTTAAGTGGGCAGTTTTGTTCATAGTGTCCATTATTGTAGCAAAAAGAGCAAGTCAGATCAAATTTAGTCAAGGGATCGAATGAATTGAAGGTTTTTATTTGTCCCTGCCTTTTGGGAGCATATGAGTTGATTACTCGGTCCTTTTGCGTTGTCTTCTCACTTCTCCGAGCCATACAGTGTCTAGCTTGGTGACCGAAGTTTTTACAGTGAAAACAGTGTCCAAGAAATATGGTTTTGAAGTAACCACGGTTTAATTCGCTTTCCTTTCTGAGAATTACTCCTCCCTCGTCCTTTGGATTTTTGATGGGCCCTTGGTGGGGTACAGATTTGTATTTGTTGTAGTGTCCATGATTCGACTCCACATTCTTCTTTGGAGTAACTCTTTCTTTATTCTTGGAATCTGGGATGCACTTTTGATAAGATACTTTTTCATCTTTTGGGTTGCAGGAAAGTGCATCGGCATAGCTTTTCGCACTATTCTTAGTGCTTGAGGATTCTCCCTTGAAACCTATTCCAGACTCATCATGATGAGGTTTTTTATTTTTCAGAATAGTATCAAGTATTTGAGAGCTTTTACAACCCTTTTTAATTTGCTCCAACTCCTTTCTCAGAGATACTACTTCGGCCTCACGTTCTTCACAAGTCTCTTCTTTTTATTTAAGCTTTGTTTCCAAGAGATCTTCTCTCCTTCTTATTTCCTCGTTTTCCACTTTGAGAGAGATAATTTTGTTCCGCAGTTTCTCGTTCTCTTCAATGGCACTTATTAACAATTCATCCACATTTCCTTCTGGCCCCGAGTCATCATCATCTGTGAGTGCCATGAATAATGCTTCTTGGCTTTCATCATGATCGCTTTCCTCATCTGATTTCTTTTTGATGACCATAAACTCATCCTCATCAGACTCGCCTTGCTTGGAGAGAAGGTTTTTCTTATTGAACCCTTTCTTTTTGTATGTCATTCTTTTAGAATTTCTTTCATCATCACTGTCTTGTTTATGACATTTTGCTGCATAATGACCTATTTTACCACATTTAAAACAGATAAGAGGATACTTGCCTTTAAGCTTAGATCCTCTCTTCAGCTTTCGTACATATTGAGCCAATTTGGATTCCACATCTGACTCATCACTACAGTCATTCCTTTCTTTCCCTTTCTTTGACTTTGAGGCCTTGAATGCTGCATCTTTGGAGCTAGGTCCACCTTTCCTCATTTCATAGGCAGTGAGAATTCCATGGAGTTCATCCATTTTGAGGGTGTCAAGATCCTTTGATTCTTCTATAGCACTTATTTTGGAGTCAAATCTATCTGAAAGGGACCTTAATACCTTTTGTACAATAGTAATTTCTTCAACCTTTTCGTCCAATCCTTTCAGGGAATTTACCACTTCAGCTACTCGGAGGAGGTATGCTGCAATATCTTCTTCCTCTTCCATCTTCAAACTTTCAAATTGTCTTCTGTGAGTTTGAAGCTTTGCCTTTTTTACTTTTGAGTCTCCATCGTACAAGCTAACTAGCTTCTCCCACATTTCTCTGGCAGAGTTACAGTGCATGATTTTTGTAAACTCGGAATCAATGATTCTACTGGTGATAGAGTTCATGCTTTTGCATTTGCAATGTAGGCTTTCCTCTCGTCTTGGTCTGTTGGAAGAGTGGAAGTCGCTCAGTATTCAGTTTGACAAAAATGCCAGACTTCAGGTCCAAGGGACATTAAATAGTAAGTCATTCTTTTCTTCCAAAACCCAAATTTAGTGCCATCAAACAGAGGAGGTTTTCTTGATGCTTCATGATTTCTCATCATGGTTGTTGATCCTTCTTCAAGTTGTTAGGCTAGAATGAAGAAGCCGGCTCTGATACCAATTGTTGGAAATACTGAGAGGGGGGTGAATCAGTATTTCTTTTTCTCACTATTGTTTTACTAGTTAAAACATATATGTTCAGAACACAAAATGAACAGCAGGAATAAATGCTTTTATTAATATAACTGTGCAGTAAAATAAATACAATAAATAGATTGTCACAATTGGTTGCCAAGCTCCAACTTGGACTTTGGTGAGGCTCCAACCTCCTGAGCACCAACTCTATTTTGCTAAGACACCAATCTTGGACTTAGGAGCACCAACTCCCAAGGACTTCAATCCTGTTCAATTCTTGTTGCAATACCGAGGCCCATCACTTTTTGGCGTCGCTGCCACGGAGGTGTCAAAGTATGCATTGTTTTCTTCCCTAGTTGATTCATTTCTTTTTAATTTTTGTAAAAAAAAAAATATTTTCATTAGGCATATTTAATTTCAAAAGTAGAAAATTGCATTGCATTATAGTTTTCATTCAATCATAAAAACAAAAACAAAATTCTCCAACACCAACCCCCCATTTGATCACATGGTGCAGTAAGAGCCACATCACCATTCACTTTTGCAGGTAGAAGAAGAAGATGGCAAAGAATGTAGAAGAAATGGATGGAGATGATGAAAATAAGGAAGATCCTCTCGAATTTCCCATTCAAGACACTGATGATAGTGTGAACATGAAGAACATCCCTCCATCTTTTCTTCCAAAATTTCATGGTCTAAGGTTAGAGGATCTGGAAACCTTTCTCTTTGAATTTGAAATTGTTTGTAGATCTTATGGTTACTTATTAAAAACTCAAAAACTAAGATTGTTTCCGGCAACATTGAAGGATAGAGCTCTTAAATGGTTCATGAGTTTAGGGACTAATTCAATAAGATCATGGAATGATATGCAAAAGGTATTTCTAGAAAAATATAAAGATCGTGATCTTAAGGAAGAAATATTTAGAATGAATCAAAGAGAAGATGAGAGCCTTGAAGATCTAATAGAGAGGTTCACGTATAATGTTAAGAGGGCAAAGCTACACCAGTTAGGATCTGATACACTAAAAACCCTCTCACTTAGAACAATTTGGGATGAGTGGATTGATCTCTTTAATCTCATTAGTAGAGGTGATGTATATCAATTATCATTTGAGGAAATTTGTGAAACATGCAAACACATATCAAGAGGAAAAGCAAGAGTAGGTAAATAAGCATCAAGATCGGTAAGTCAAGCTAAATTTAGAAAGTTGTTTGATAATTTTAAAACAGAAATTCTTAGCAATCTAACAAAACAAGTAGAAATGTTAAGAATGCAAGATGAAGGAAAAGAAAATGTTGATATTTGTGTTGTAGAATCACATGATGTTAAACATTGTTCATCATTACCAAGGTTGAAGGAAGTTTACCGAGAGGACAATGGAGAAATTCAATCACCAATGCAACTATGTTATGTAGCTCCAAGAGGACCATGACAGCCTATTCAACCTATTATGATGCAAGAGCCTAATTCACAATTTTAAGCTTATGCACATCCACCTCAAAGTAATTGGAACACACCCTTTCCTTGGCAACATTGGCCATCTTAGCCCCAGAACCAATCTTAGCAAGGAACTTATGGGATCCATCCACAATATCCTTAATATTTTCCTCAATATCCTCCATACCCAACTCCATGTTATCCCTACCATTCACCTCCACCACAACCACAACCCCATCCACATCTATCTCAAATATACACTCCCACTCAACTACCTGTACCGCCATTTCCAAACCCACACATCGAAGTAGCTCAACCCGCTTACAATGCTGAGGTACAAAAATTCCAAACATCTGCTCTTCAGCTCAATGGTATTCACCATAACTCAGGAAGAGTATTGCAAAAAAGAGATTATCTTGATATCATTGAAGGACCACATCCAGAAGAAGAAGATTAAAATAAGAAGGCCATAGAACCATGGGCTGTGATTGATGAAGAGAAGACATCAAAATCAAAGATCGAGAGAACTCCCTCATGGTTACCATCAAATCCTCCATGTATTAAAGAGAACAATTATCAAAAAGAGGAAGATTTAAAGGTCATGGTAGAAGAAGACATGAAGAATGATCCAGATCAGCAAAAGGAGTAGGGACATCACAACTATATTGAAATATGGTTCTAGATAGTCACTAAGTTGCAGCATCACTCTCTTCCTCAACTATGCTAGATTCTTTCAAAGTCAAATCATTTGGTCTCTAAAATCCAAGTACATGTCAAAGCATAAATTTCAAGCCTCCACGTCATTTTGTGTGTCATCTTGATGTGCACATGGCTCCATTAGAAGTATTCTTATACTTGAAAGTGATTTTGTTTTTCAAGTAGGGTAGGGTAAGAAAAAAATGAAAAATAAGAGAAAAAAATAAAATCTCAGGTGAAAACCTCCTTCGAGGCACATGAGATTGGCTCATTGATTGAAAACCTAAATAAGGCAGTCAATGGGTTGAAAAAAAAAAAGAGATAAAAAAAGAGGAAAAAATAAAAGATCCTTGGTGAAAACCTCATTTGAGGTGCCTAGGCAGACCTACTAGTTTAAAACCTCATTGAAACGGCTAGTAGGCCTAAAAAAAAAGAGAAGAAAGAAAAAATAAAAATTCTTGCTCCATGCATGCATGTACTCTCCAACATCTACAAGCAACAAGAACAAGTTGGTACCAAAAGGAAAATTGGTCGAGCATAGTCAAACGAAGTCAAATTTTGAATTTCTTCTACTTCGCTCAAATGATCCAAGGCCAAGGCCATGACAATCCACCACCCTCATCTATTTCAACCATCTACTCATCATTTCCAGGCTTCTACCACTCATTTTCCTTCTTGTCCTAAAAAACTACAGGATGCTTTGTTTTTCCTACAGGATACAAAAATACATAGAGCAGAAATTTGTTTTTTCCATAACTTGAAAACCATGCATCCATTTGCCAAGTTCTTTCAGGGGGAGATGCATATGGATGATGGTAACATGCTCAAGTAATTTCAGCAAATTCTAGTGTACGGTTTCCAAGAAATCAGTCTCCACCACCTTCAGCCATTTTTACATTTTCTCGATATCCATGCATCCATTTAAAAAATTGTTTCATGGGGAGATGCATATGGATTATGGTAACATTCCCAAGCAATTTCAGCAAATTCCAGTGCACTGTTTCCAAGAAATTGGCCTCCATCACATTTAGTCATTTTTAGTTTTTCTCGAGATCCGTGCATCCATTGACCAAAATTTTTCTATGGGGAGGTGCATAATGATGATGGCAACATGCTAAAAAAGTTTCAACTCAATCCAGTCTACCGTTTGGGAGATATGGACAAAACAAGTCATTGTCCTGTAAACCTACAAGATACAAAACAACACCTACAGGATTGGCAGTGAGCAGTTTTAAAGGAGATCTAAAGGTCAAAGAAGCTCCTCCAAAGCTTAGCAGTAGCATCAGGATCATCAGCATCACCATCCAACACCTGCACATCAACATCAACTCAGCAGCAACATGCATGTCTCTCCAACAACCATCAGGTAGGTACAGGTATGCAATATTCTTGACCTCTTCTCTTGAGCATATTATAGTTAGAAATGTGTCGTCAATGCATGAGAGATGAAGTTTTATAAGCTAAGGATGGGTCAGCAGTGTCAGTCGCCTTCAACCAGTTGATTACAGCTTGCTCATTCACTCATGCAATGTTGAAAAGTCAAATTATGAAGGGTGATGATTTCAAGACAGTTAAAAGAAGAAATTTTTGCAAAGGCCAAGGTCACCACAACACTCCTAGCCCTTCATCCATTTCATATTCACTATCTATTAATCATTCATCCATCCCATTTCATTATTGAAAAGAAAAACAAAGAGAGCGTCCTCTCCATTTTCATGAAATTTCCATTTGCAGGTCAACAAGAAGGACAGTCAAAGAGCAAAGAATGATCACAAAGAGACCCCTGTCACTCACATTTTTATTTACCACTCATTACCATTCATTCCTCCACCATTTATGTCATTTTTTCCACTCCTTACTTCAGTTTACAAAGGGACTGTGTTTTCTACATGATGATCCTGTAGGAATTATAGTGACCCAAAAATCCTACAAGAGGCAGTCCTAAGGCAAATAAATGGTGGAACAAGGTAGCAAAATGTTGATAAGGGTGTGGAAGACCTTGCTAAACTCAAAAAAATAATCAAGAACCATCTTGAATAAGCGGAAGAAGGCAAACTAATGGTCTCAAGAAACAAAGATTTCTCTTTGCACAAATATGGTTTTTTGGCTTGTCCTTGCAAAGCTTACAGCCAATATTCTTAATGCACGAGAGAGAGGCCACCAGGGCCATGGATGAGGCACAATGAGGTCACTAAGTTGCTCAGAGGATGAGAAACACTTTCAACAGAGGGGGTATGATGGGCCTATAAATTAGACATATATTAAGGCCCATGCCTCTAATTTAAAACATAAATTAAGTTCTATGACCATCCTTCAGCACATTAAACCTCTCTTTTTGCATTAGATAATTTATTTTTAACTTTAATATATTCATTAGGAAGGTTTATGAATAATTTAATATGTGTGCCTAATATTATTTATTTTTATCGAATATTATGAGAATATTAGGCAGATTATGAAGAGTTGGAGAGGGAGATAATTTAGGGACTTGTTCCCTACTACTGGAGGATCAATAATAAATAATAAGTCAATAAGATATTATGGAATTATGACACAAATTGTGGAACTCCAATGGTTGAGAAAATCTAGGAATGTGTTCCACTAATCAAGGGAGTAGATCCACCAATCAAGGGAGCATATACACTAATCAAGGGATTTCGGTGGGGAAATATTCCTCCATCCATGGGGAATGATTCTTAATCATTTTGTATAAATACCAAGTCGAATTTGCCTCTAGGGAATGATTGAGAAAATCTAGGAATGTGTTCCCTTCCATTTAATTCAAATTCCTAGTATTGGGGACTAGATCCACTAATATAGGTATTTTGGTGGGGAAATATTCCCCCATTCATGGGGAATGATTCCTAATAATTTTGTATAAGTACCAAGTCGAACTTTCCTCTAGAGGGAGGTTTTTCATTAGGGTTATTATGGAGAGAGCTTGTATTTTTGCAGCTCCATTGTATTTTCTTGCAGGGATGTAATTCTATTGATGAAAATAATGAAGATTGGTGTCATGTTCAGCTTCTAAATCTTGTTCTCCTCCATAGGTCTCTGAGTTTCCTTGGGCTTGGCCATCCCAGGAACCTCAAAGCCCTTTTCTATCATTCTCTTTCCTTCTTTTCATTGCTTATTCACATGAATCTCTAGTTTTTATTTCTTTCTATTTCTGCATTTAGTATTAATGATTTCTTGTTGTAGGATTGAGTTAAATGGTTGATGTAAGTTCTTTTGCAAGATCAAAATAATTATTTCATCCTTGGAAAAGCTTTGGAAGTTCATAATAATCATTGAGTTTCTTGGATTAGTCTTCTTATTCCCAAATCTAGATTGTTGGACCTCCTTTTTAGCAAAGAACAATAAATTTCTTCTATTTTTTAGAGCATGCTAACGAACTTCAATCGAATTGATTGCACTTGCATTAGATCACAAAAATGTTCTAGTTCATAACAAAAATTACCCCATTGCATTTACAATTGATTTGGTTAGGAATTTCTTAGATTTACTAGCTCACTAGTTCTCGAATTTCTAGATTTTCTACTAGTAATGTTTTTTATTTTTTTAGAATGGATTAACATAGGTATTTTTGAGTGATTCCACTTGGAATAGGGACCTAAGACATCCTAGTTAATAACAAAATTTGTCCCATCCAATTTGGATTTGATTTGCTTGGTCATTAAACCCTCACCAATTTCATCATTTCACAAGCTTTTTGAGCGAATCCATCCATCTCCCGACTTTGGTTTTGAGTTTTGAGTGATCCTAGGAATTTTCCCACTCCATTCCACCCATCACACACCTTTCCTAGGCCTCCCATCACCTCCAACACCTCACATTTTGCTCTCGACTATATCCTGTAGGTTTCCTATAATTCCTACAGGATCATCTTGTAGGTTTCTAGTACATCTTGTAGGTTTTCCTGAAATGGCCTGTTTTGAGGCTGAACCTAGTTGCATATTTCAACACTCCCTCTTAACTAGGGAGGTATTCATAATCCATACAAGGTATTTTGAAATTATCAATATAAAGAATTCTCATAAGAAGATTCAGATTGGTAACCCATCTGTATATCATCATATCATCCAACATTGTTACATAGTAAGGTCTTGACTAACAACTCTATCTCTAGTAACTTCCAGTAGCTCTTTAGGTGGAGATCATGGGACAACCAGCTGCTTGAAGAGCTCCTCCTTTTGATGTCATGAACTTCTTTTTCTTTATTCAGGAGTCTTCATCCTTTTGGGACTTCTTTGTAGGGCATCAACCATGCATCACTTTCATTCATGAATCATTTCAGTAATTTCATCCTTTCTTTCTTTGGAAATTGATCCATTATTCCATATCTGACCTTTCCTTCATACCTTGCTATCTTCTTCACACGATGTTTCCTTCAGGATCTTTCATCCTACCACATGAATGTCAATTGTAGATGACATCTACAACTCTTCCTTTGGTAGCCATGCACTAGCCCATCCATATATTGTTCAAAAATAGAAAATGAACATTAAATAAAAAATACCTTTGTGCTGGTCTTTCATCATGACATCTCCTTGTTTGCATCAACATCTTGCATATATATTGACATGTCTCCAAAAAGATATATAATGTCAAGGGTCTATTTCTTTTTTAGAATTTATCAGGATCTTCATATCTTTCCCATGGAGATATCATAGTCAAATATTCTAGTCCTTGGATGTTGATTTCCTTCTCCATAGTTGCATTTTTCATGATCTCTTCCTTTCTTTATTCACACATTTCCTCCCAGGAACTTCCAATCATAGTTCCTTCGACTTTTCCAACCACCTCATATTTCATATGAGGACATATAATGTTGATTTCATCTTATTCAATGTGTGAACCATGCCTTCATGAATCCTTTCACAGGAGGAGATCCTTTCTTTTGATAATGCTCTTGAGGTAGAGCACTCATTCATGATATCTGCAACCATATGACATGACTCTATTTTATCAAGTACAAGCATTCATACCTCATTTCTTTCTTTTGGTCATCTAGACTTCTTTTGGAAACTTCCTTGATTGAAAGAACTCCAATCCCTTGACCTGCTTCACTGCTTTTGACATCATCCCATGAATCCCATACAAGTTGGAATTCTTGACGAGACACTTGCTTCTTCAAGAAGGTGAACCTTCCAATGAAGATTCCAAGAGAGTATCTTGATCATCATCCTGCAAATGCTCCTTTTAAATGATGTATAATGAGCTTTATAATAAATGAATTTATTTTTCCCGTAAGTACTACTTATGCTTCTAATGAGGTTACTAAGAGCTACATCCTTCTATAAGTGAGCCATAGACTTCTATTTCGTCTATCTTTCATGCTTCTTTATGATGATTTTAGAAGCTCTTGCTTTGAATAGTATGCTTCTATGATGCCTTTAACACGATACATCCTATCATGCTTCTAATGATTCCTACCATGATAGTTATACTTTACAGCATAAGCTTGAAAAGAACTTAGGTGAGGAAGACCTATCTCAACAATAATAAAGATCTTTTACTTCCCCCATCTTGAATTTCTTATTTTCAACTTCTTCCACTTCTTCAGTGATGTGGGCTTCTTCCCTTCCTCTTTCGTTGCTTTCCTTCTTGAGCTCAGTACAATCTCTCTTATAGTTCCCATATCCTTGACATCCATAGCATTGGATCTATGACATATTGATATTATTCTTTTTTTGAGGACCAAACTTTCCAAATATCCCTTTGCATCTTGACATGACAACAAATGTTTGACCCTACTCAACTTGTTTTCTTCAATCTTGCATAGTGACCACAAATTATTGAATGAGATAGCTTTATCCTCTTCATAGGCCTTGATACAAGGTTTCCTTGTTCATTAGTTAAAGCATTTAAAATAATAGTAATATTTTATTTATCAGATATCATCTCTCCTAGATCTTAAAGTTGATTCCTTATGTGAGATGCTTTTATGATACATGTATATATCCCTTCATCCTTTTATGCTTTTAATTTGTATATATCAGATCTTAGTGATGTGATTTTTATTGTCGTGCTTTCAGAGAATAGTTTTACTAGCTTATCATATATCCCTTTTCATGTCTCCAACTCTGTTATATAGGGGTGAGGGAATCCTATATGGACTCTATAAGAATCCTTTGAGCCCTTAGATCCTTTTTTCATATGTTTAGATAGTGCTTTCCCTTCATATGGTTTGGAGACTTTTCCATTGACATGATCAATAACTTCATTTTCCTTGAGGACTAAGTCTATCCTCCTTTTCCATGCAAGGAAGTTCGATGACCCAACCAACTTGTTGCTCTCCTTGCAAAATGAAGTCATTTTACTAGATTTAAATATAGAAATAAAGATACTTGTCAATTGAAGATTAACTCTTTAACTTTATCCCTTTTTTGATGATGATTCATGACTTCTTGATGATGCCTTGATGCTTCTTGGATGATCTTCTTCAAGGATAAGGATTTTCTTTTGAGATGAAATCCTTTACTTCAAAGAGAGGGAGATTTCCTTGATATATTTGATGATGACAACACCTTTGATCTAGCTACCCTTGGATGAGTAGTCTTAAAGATTATTCAAATCCAAGTCCTTCCTTTGTTGAGTAGAGATACGTTCCTTGAGGTCTCCTTCTTTGAGGTGATGATTGAGTGTAGATCCGAAGAGTGCTCCTTTGATCAAATTAGGGTTTTGACTTTCTTCAAGATGATGATGTGATCCTTGTCCTTGAAATGCCTTGGAGATTAGGGAATATTTTTTATGCTTTAATGTCTTTGATACTTTCTCAAAATTTGATCCTTGAGTGTCCTTTATTAAGCTGCCCTTCCTTGACTTGTTACCTTAGCTCTAATTCCATGTTGGAAATCTAGGACAAAGATATTAGATGATTTCTCTTACTTTGATAACTACTTGTGATGTATCTTTACTTCACATGATTAACTTCTTATTTTGTTATTATTATTAGTGTTCTCTATCATCAAATAACTACCATATCATAAAGAACAATGAGACAATAGGACACAAGATATAAGTGATCAGCCAAAGTCAAAACCTCTCCAAGCTTGAGAGGAAAACCCAACGTTTTTTTTTTTCTTATAGAATCTTTAATTGACAAATTCCATGACCTATACCCTTGACCAAGAACACTTCCAAGACCAATTCAGTGCTACTTCTTTGAGTAGCTTCTCTTTCTCACAATTTCGACCTATCCTACAACAACACCTTCGACTTGCCTAGAAACTGCAACTTCGACTTGCCCAGAAATTGCAACTTCAACTTGCCTAGAAATTGCAACTTTGACTTGCCCAAAAATTGCAATTTCTACTGCAACTTTTACTACATCTTCGACTGCAACTTCGCTTCTCTACTTAGGTATATTCTTTGTCTTATAGAACTCGACTTTCAAAACAACTCTTTTTAGTGGTCTAACTTTGCTTCTACAATTCGGCTTTACAACAACAATATGTGCCCTAATTCCTTTGTACGTGTGGAGAGAAGTATCCCAAAACAAAACCCAAGGCTTCGACTTCTTCTTCTTCCTTCGACCTCCTCTTCTTTGCACTTATTTTTTTCTTTATGATCAAACTTGTGTGAGTGTGAGTGTATTCTCCAAATGAGGCTTAGTGCCCTATATATAGGCTTCATTGAGCCTCTTATTGGGCCAACTTGACATGTCCTTAGTCTGACTTGTTGCTCCATTAGGCCGACTTGATGCTTGCATGATTGACTTGGTCTTGGAGGGTATTTTGAATCTAATTTTACTCAAATAATTTTCTTCACAATATGTAACATGCTCAAAAGGGTCATTCATACATGACAATGACTCAATGACTTTATAACAAACCTAGAAGCACTCAATGGGTGCTTTGACCTATAAAAATAAATTCTCTTGAACATGAAACCCATGCCTTAAGACTCACAATAATAAATTTATTTTTCTCTTTTCATTAAATACATAAAATCATGATTACATTTGTCATTATGAAGATTGAACCTAGTTACATATTTCAACAAGAAGCACCACCAATGAATAAAGTATCATTGACAAATTGAGAATGGTTCATATTTTTTGTTCCTCTGTTATAATGAATTCCAATGATGAGCCCTCTTTTCTTACCGTGTCCCAAATTTCTATTGAGGGATTCAACCATTATTATATAGAGGAATGGAGTGATAGGGCGACCTTGCCTAAGTCCACTAGAGCTTTGAATTTTTTTTCCAGGTCTTCCATTAATTAAGGGGGTGAGCCAAGGTCCTTGAATACAAGCCTTTATGAGTTCATTGAAATATTTTGCAAAGCCTAATTTGTCAAGAACAACAAGAAGGAAAGAATGTTTGACTCTATCAAAGGCATTAGCCATGTCTAACTTCAAGATGAAACCTTGCTCATTCTTGGAAAGGCTAGAATGGATAGCTTCTTGGACTAAGAGAATGTTGTGAACTATTTTCCGGTTGGGAACAAAGCCACGTTGATTTTAAGAGATCGGGTGTGGGAAGAGAGCTTTGAGACGATTAGCCATAATTTTTGTTATGATTTTGTAGGAAGAATTGCACAACGATATGTGTCTGAAGCAGTTAAATGAGGTTGGCCTAGATTATTTCAAGATTAGAGCCGAGAAGATTGATTTTGTATTTCCTCCAATTTTTTGCTTGGGTGAGCCCAAAGAATAATTTTAAGGAGATCTTTTTGGGTGAGCTCCCAAAATGAATGATACAAAGCAATGGTGAAACCATATGACCCAGGCGCTCTGTTAGGATGAAGGTTCCACATTGCCCTTTTGACTTCCTCTTCCTCTACCAGTTTTGTTAAATCTACATTTCGATCATTGTAAACTATATTTGGAATGTCTTATGAACTCTTGATAGCTATTTGGATCTTCCTTGGATGTTAATTACCTTTTGAAATGTTTATATTCCTCCTATTTGATTTGTTCCTACCCCTTGATTTCTACATTCCCTTCTCCCCTTGTCTCCTCTATTCAGTTCTTGATTCTTTGCATTTTAGTGAGATTGTGGAAGAAGGTTGTGTTTTTATCACCTATGTTAGGTCCCTATACAACTAGTGTAACCCCTTATTATTATTAATGCAACCCCCTTATTGTATTATTGAGCCAATATAGTCCCCATGTTGTTATTATTGTGCCCCATAGAAGCCCACTATTGTTATTGTTGTGCTCCTTCAATATTATTGTTATGTAGGCTCTGATTGTATTGGGACTCCTTAGACTCCTATATATAGGAATGAGGTCTTTTCATTTGTATCATCCAAGAATTGTTCATTTGTGTAATGTAAGGGAGGTTGACCCCTCAAAGAGGTCATTTTTTAAGTCATTTATCTATCTTTTCTTCTATTTTGTGAGTTGGCTACATAACATTTGGTATCAGAGCTTTGGATTCTATGGTTTCGTTGCTTCAAACAGGTCATCATGGCATTTTCGCTATAATTTTTTTTTTCTACGAAGTTTCAGAAGCTAAAATTCAAACCCATTTGAGCCAAAATCTTGATGAACATCGAGTCCTAATTTCAGATCTTGTCTCGCTATATTTTCGGATATATGATGCAAGGAAGTTAGGGTTTTTGGAGGCTCCTGAATTATATCTCAAACAAGTGACCTGGGGAAAACCGTGATAACTTTATCTCTAAGCATCAGATTGAAATTTCATAAAACGTTGTAGAAAGAGGAAAAAATATTGTTTTTTTTGTATCATTTTTAGGTCCAAAGGTCGAAACAGTGATACGTGGCACTTCGTACAAGTTCGCTCTACTAAACCAGTCTATAATCAAGCCATCGTGGGATATTTGGAATAACTATTTCTTGGAGAATCCAATCTTGATTAGACTTGTGGGATCGGAAAGAGGACTCAGAGGTCTACCATGAGATGAAATTTCAGACCTTGGAGATCCAAAATTACAGAGATGCATCAGATTCAATATCGAGCTCCTACAAAGCAAAAAAAAGGTGTGTAGTCTTTTGAAAATTTTGCATAAGTTTGGTTTGAAGTAATTTAAAGGGAATAGTGAAGCATCATTATCATTAATTGATGCCCCGAAGAAAGAAAATGGAAACAACTAGGAAGCAACCTAAAAGCTCTACCATGACTCATGAAGAAGAGGAAGAAATGCAACATGATATATCTAAATTACGAGACCAAGTGCAACAAATTTCACTCTCACAAAAAGTAACAGAAGCTAAGATGGATGGTTTAAAGGAAGGCATGAAAGCTAAGACGAATGGTGTGGAAGCTAATATTGATGGCATGAAATCTAAGATGGATGGTTTAGAAGTAAACATTGAATATTTGAAGAAAGACATGGGAGGGTTGAAAGGAGGTTTCACAAAGTTGCTTCAAAAAATGCTTCCTAATGGTGAAAAGGTAGTAGAGGAAACTCATGATGAGAACAAAAGAAATGTTAATCATGATTCCATAGAATCTAATGTTGGATTGAAGACCCACCATGTTCCAAAGATCGATATGAGGAAGTTTGATGGCAAGGATCCCATAACAAGGATACTACAGATGAAGCAATATTTCGATCTCCATAATGTGCAAAACACACAAAAGGTACGCATTGAAACTTTATAGAACCCAATCAATTTGTATGGTATCCATGACTTTGCTCTCGTAAACAAAATGTCGCTTGGTCAATTTTTATGGAGGAAATGATAGCACATTATGAGGATACAAAAAACAACACCTTCTTTAACCAATTGATAAATCTCAAACAAAAGGGTTCAATGGTGGAGCATGGGAGCATAGAATTGATGTGTTCATAGGGACTTTAAAGGATAACATCCAACATGAGGTTTGAATTTGGGAACCTAATCCATTGGAGAAGGCATTCAAGTTTGCAAGAAAAATTGAAAGCAAAATTATGGAAACAAGGAAGCCTACCGCTCACAACTATAAATATGGAAGTGTTGCTTCCCCTAGCCTTTCGTAACCTACAAGGTTGACACCACAAAAATTGGAAGAAAAAATAGCAAAGGGCTTTATTATAGTTGTGCTAGCAAATACACTAAAGGTCATAAGTGTGCTGAGAATAAATTATTTTAAATATATTGTGAAGAGGAGGAAGAAAATGAACTAGAAACGTTGAAAGAAGAGGATATACACCAGAAACCAAAGAAGAAATGAATCTGACCATATCTTGTAATGCATTGGGAGGAATTACCACTCCTCAAAGTCTCAAGATAGAAGGATATATCAAGAAGAAAAGGTAATAGTGTTGATTGGTTCGGGTAGTATCCATAATTTTATTCATTGTAAGATAGCCAAGGAATTGAATTGCTTCCTATATCCAGCACCAGAGTGTCAAGTGATGGTTGCAAATGGAGGAACCATAAATTTCTTTGGAAAGTGCCATAATATCAAGCTATCCATGGGAGAATATGTAATGAATAGTTCAATGCTTTCCATTCCAATGGGTGGTGTTGATGTTGTACTAGGAGTCCAATGGCTACAATCTTTGGGTATGATAGCTTTTAATTTTCAAGAACTTTTCTTGAATTTTTTTAGGAAGGAAAGGAAGTAGAATTAAGGGGTATCGCAAGGAAACCGGGAAATATAATTAACTCTAACAGCATGAAAAAGCTTCTAAAGAAAGAAAAACAGGGCGTAATTGCACAATTATGTTCACTAGAGGTTCCCACATCAAAATCATCTATTTCTCCAGATCTCCAAAAATTTTGGACAATCATTCCAAGGTATTTGAGTCTCCCAAATGCCTACCACCTATTCATGATCATGATCATGCTATTCATTTGATTCCATGAAGTGTTCCCCCAAACATCAGGCCTTACAGATATCCATATGTCCAAAAGAGTGAAATTGAACGTATGGTTGCAGAAATTCTAGAGGTTGGTATAACTCAACCTAGTCAAAGTTCTTTCTCTGCTCCAATGGTATTGGTATACAAGAAGGATGGATAATGGTGCATGTGTTTGGATTATAGGGACCTCAAATTGCTTACTTTTAAAGATAAATTTCTCATTCCTGTCATTGATAAATTATTGGATGAATTACATGGAGCAATTTACTTCACCAAGTTGGATCTTTATTCAGGATATCATCAAATCAGAATGAAGATTGAAGACATTCCAAAAACAACATTTAGAACTCCTGAGGGTCATTATGAATTTTTGGTCATGCATTTGGCCTTACCAATGCACCTTCTACATTTCAAAGTTCGATGAACTCCATTTTCAAACCCTTCCTTAGAAAATTTGTTTTAGTATTTTTTGATGATATACTTATCTACAACAAGTCTTGGAAGGATCATGTTCAACATGTTGACAGGGTGCTCAAACTATTGGAGCAGAAACAATTATATGCAAAAATCTCGAAATGTTTCTTTCGAGTACAAGAGGTGAAATTTTTGGGTCATATTATATCTCATGAAGGTGTTAAGGTAGACCCTAGCAAAATTGAACCCATTAAGGAATGGAAAATTCCCACATCCATAAAGCATCTGCGAGGATTTCTCGGGTTGACAAGGTATTATTGCAAGTTTGTTAATAATTATGGGAGAATAGCAGCACCTCTAACAACACTACTAAATAAATATGCATTTTCTTGGACTCCAGAAGCAACGAAGGCCTTTGATCATCTTAAAGAGCCAATGTGCCAAGCATCGGTCTTAGCTACACCAGACTTCACAAAAACCTTTATTGTGGAATGTGATGCCTCCGGAAATGGAATTGGCATTGTTTTAATGCAAGAAGAAAGATCCATTGCTTTTGAAAGTCATCCAATCAAAGGAAAGTATTTACAGAAAGCTATTTATGAGAAGGAAATGTTGGCAATACTACATGCACTTAAGAAATGACAACCTTACCTAATGGGAAGACACTTCAAGGTAAAAATGGATCATGATAGTCTTAAAAACTTTTTAAAACAAAGATTATCTTAAGAAGAACAACAAAAATGGGTCACAAAGATGTTGGGTTATGACTTTGAAATCATCTACAAAAAGGGGAAGCAAAATGTTGTTGCAGATGCACTCTTAAGAAAGGATGAGGATGTGGAAGCATTGTTTTGTGCCATTTCTATTATCCAACCAGATTGGATAAACGAAGCAAGGGATGAATGGAAGAATGATGAATAAGTGTGGGCACTCATTCAAAAGTTGCACCAAGATCCTAGTACATCTAATACATTTAGTTGGAAAAATGATTCGTTATGGTACAAAGATTGCTTATACCTCTGTAAGAATTCCCAACTCAAACAAAAAATTCTTCTGGAATTGGACACCTCTCCCTTAGGAGGGCACTCGGATTTTTAAAAACTTACCACAGGGTTAACAAATATTTTTTTTGGTATGGCCTTAAATATGATATTCAAGAGTTTGTGGCAGAATATTTGGTTTTCCAACAAAGTAGAGCTGAGATAATTAAGACCCCAGGTCTGTTACAACCTTTATCAATTCCAAGTTAATGTTCGGAGGAGGTTTCAATGGATTATATCACACGGTCACCCAAGTATGAAGGAAAGAGTGTCATCATGGTGGTAGTTGATAGACTTACCAAGTATGCACACTTTTGGGCATTATCTCATCAACTTATATCCAGTACAGTTGCTACTGCATTTATGGAAACAATTCAAAAGCTACATGGAAACCCAAAGATTATTGTAAGAGACAAAGATCCCATTTTCACTGGAAATTTTTGGACATAATTATTTTCTTGTCTGGGTACTCAATTAGCTCATAGTTCATCTTATCATCCTCAATCTAATGGGAAAACTGAGATAGTGAAAAAATATTTGGAAGGATATCTTCGTTGCTTTGTATCTGATAAATGGACATAATGGGTCAAGTGGTTGCCTCTAGTTGAATGATGGTATAACACTTCCTTCCATAATGTAGCAAAAATAACCCCATTTATGGCACTTTATGGATACCATCCACCATCCATCACATCATCTTTAAAATAAAATTCTAAGGTTCAAGCAGTGGAAAATCACATCAAGCATTAACAACAAGTTCTCAAACTCTTAAAGGATAACCTCACTTTGGCGCATAATCGAATGAAAAAACAGGCAGATCAAGATCGCAGCGAAAGAAGTGTTGATGTAGGTGACTAGGTATTTCTATGTCTACAACCATACAAACGAATGTCCCTCAAGAATGCTAAGAAGGATAATAAATTATTGCCAAAGTATAATGGTTCGTACAAGGTGTTACAAAAGATTGGTACTATGGCATACAAATTGGAGCTTAAAGAAGGTTATAGGTGAGAATATCTCAATTCAAACAATATTGCCAGAACTTGACGAGAAAGGAAAAATAATATTGGAACCTGAAGCAGTCATAGAAATAAGAAATTGACAGCTACAAAATCGATCAAATTTCAAAGTATCTCATCAAGTGGAAGAACTTACCCACTGGAGATTCCACATGGGAGGATGAAAATTTTACACGGAAGCATCCAAAACTACTCAAGCACTGGGGACAACACTTTTTGAAGGAGAGGGGCATGTTAGGTCCCTATACTACTAGTGTAACCCCTTCTTGTTATTAGTGCAACCCCCTTGTTGTATTTGTGTGCCCATATAGTCCTTGTGTTGTTATTATTGTTCCCCTTAGAAGCCCACTATTGTTATTGTTATGCCCCTACAATATTATTGTTATGTAAGCTCTGCTTGTATTGGGACCCCTTAGACTCCTATATATAGGAAGGAGGTCTTATCATTTGTATCATCCAAGAATTGTTCATTTGTGTAATGTAAAGGAGGTTTCCCACTCTAAGAGATTGATTTTGAAGTCGTTGATTTATCTTTTCTTCTATTTTGTGAGCTGGTTGCATAACAACCTGCTTGAATCCATAAGCTCTTAGATTTGATTCTCTATCTTTCCTACTCTTTTTTGTTGGTTTGGTAAATCTTCCATTAGAGTTCCTTTTCTCTGGATTGCAATTCTATAGTGTCCTCTCTGATTTCCATCTTTAACTGGACTTGGTCCAACTCCCTTTCGAGTTCAATTTTCTTTTGCTTTTGTTCTTTGCAGTGAGTTTTAGCCCATTCTTTGAGAGAAATCCTAGTCATCTTTAGCTTGGTTTCCCATATATATCTTGGTGATCCACTAATAGTAGATTTTCATGTAGAATGCACCAACGGTCGAACCTTGTTAATGGTGGACCACAATGGGTTGTATCGAAAAGGAAGAGGGACGAGGTTTATGGATTCACAAAAGTTTAGAGTAATAGGCTTATGATTAGAAGTTGCAAATGGAAGGATTTTTTATGACACTACATCTGATCTGAAGACAAGGTTGACGTGAATCAGAAATGATCTAGTCTTTTCTTTATATTGTCTAGACCTATTCGTCTATTGCTCCAAGTGAATTTGTTGTTCTTTGATATAACATCCATCAGGTTTTGATTCGTTATGATGCTTTCGAGATTATCTATGTTTGGATCAGGAAAGAAAACACCTCCTCTTTTTTCCCTCGCGTTCATGACCAAGTTGAGAACTCCTCCAACTATTATGCTTCTATTTTCTCCTGATTCTAACTGGTTTGTTAATGGTTTCCAGCATAGTTCCTTATCTGTGAAGTGAGATGGGGTGTAGAGATTGAAAATAATGATTTTCTTTTCTAATATTTTATTTTTTATTTCTATCTTGACCTAATGTTGCTCCTTGAGAGAATTGATTAGGCCCCAAGTTGTTTAATTCCACATTGTAAAAACTCCTCTCGAAGTTCCTCTTGCACTTATTGCTACACATTTAGAAGGAAATTAGTACTTTCATATTTAGTAAGGTATTTTGTTGCATTTACTTTAGAAAAGTGTCCATGTCCTCTACAATAACAGGAGACTATATTCATTATTTACTATGAGATGGAGCAGAAGATCCCTTGCCTCTTGTTGTCTGATTTTGCATGTCCCTAACTGTAACACCCTCCTCCCACATCTACCCAAGTAACCGACCAATAGGGGTAAACATGTGACAAGGAGTTACTATAATATGATTCAACTCCCTATGTGTCAGTTACAGAAGTGGAACTGGTGGAACACATCACACAAACCTTCCACATCAGCTACAGAACTCCAAGGAGCCATCCCAACCACTCAGGTAACTAGCCCTTGAGACCAACTAAACTTTTAATGCATCAAACCCTTGGGCGCTACCTTGATATGGACCAGCGTGCATCCATGAGACTCTGGACGCTCCCACAACAAGGGCAAGCAAGCGTTCAGGGACTTTCCCCCATTGTTGCGCCTACGACTCCGAGATTTGTGCCTCTTTTTGAGGTCTAGAGCCCAGGTCACTACCATGACAAGTACATGTCATTGCCTACTAGCCATGACAAGAATTTCATCAAACGTGTCACAAACATGAAAGCTACAGGTCTTAACCGCATAACTGAGCATAGGGGTCTCATACTTATCTAAGAATTGTTGAGAAGCGTTGATGCCTCAACACATTAGTTGTAATTTCACCTATTAGGCCATAAATACATTGTTCATTCATTTACAAGTAAAAACATGATGATACTATACATAGCCACTGTCATAATACATCTTCACAACCAACATAATAACAACATAAATACCAAGGAAACGACAACCATATAATCCCCATATAAACCAATATAATACTCATGAAATAACAAGGAGAAATAACCTCATATTAATGATGCAAAGGCCAACCAGGTGTGAGACTTCCACGAACCACCCGACTGTAGACATGGCTGAGCTAAATCTCTCTTCAGTCAGTCACCTCCATGCCATATTCCAACCATGAATGTGGGATTTCATGGAACAATCCATCAAAACTTAACCAGGGCTTCCAAAGGCCAAACCACCTCAACCAATCAAATAGTGATTCCACCTCACAGTTGGACATCACAAACCATCACTAGATTGGTCTCTACCCAAGCCTTCTAGGGCTCTAGAGTGTTTGCTCCAACCTGTTAGGATATTCCGACACATAGGAAATAGTTAAGTACAACTTGTTCTAGTATAGAGTTAGGTATAGAGTTAGGTAAAGTGTGTTTCTTTACTATGTACATTTTGTAA
The DNA here is from genome assembly GCA_031772625.1 of Pinus tabuliformis. Taxonomy (NCBI): domain Eukaryota; kingdom Viridiplantae; phylum Streptophyta; class Pinopsida; order Pinales; family Pinaceae; genus Pinus; species Pinus tabuliformis. The sequence continues at coordinate 355,913,022 of CM062808.1, forward strand.
CTTACAATCCGACGGTCACGATATGTAGTGATCCGACGGTTCATTCTCTCCTCGGTATTACCGACACTTGATCCGTGGCTTAACACCCGATTGGTCCATGATCTCTATTTAAAGAGCATGGAGGGTCATTTGTAGGGTAATCCGTCTATAAGAGAAGCATATGTAAATTTTCATTCTTTTATTAATAAATTGCCTGAAGTGGCCGCGTTGGCTCAGGTCGTGGACTGTTTACCTCTTTGAGGGTTTTAACCACGTCAAAATACTGGTGTATTAATCTGTGATATGTTTGTGAGCGGTGTCCTTTGGTGTTCTGTCTGAGGAACTTACCTTGTACATTCCTACATGGTATCAGAGCTATTTGAGGGCCGCGTCCGTTGGTGATCCAAATCTGAAGCCGATAGAACTGCATCCGACTACCGTTTCCTAGATCTAGTGTTTCTGACTACTTTCGGGCCGAGAGGACTGCTCTATTGTGTTGGGAGCATCTGTTCCAGTGAGGAACCCCTTTCGTTTCACGCGAAAAGGTTTCTGGTAGCCCTAGCTGTGTCATTTTTAAGATCTTGAGGTATACAGTGTTTATTTGCAGTTTACAGTCATTTTCTCTCTGTTTATTTTGGTTTCGGTTTATTTAGCCTTTTTTATTACCGGATCTATACCTTTCATTTCTGTGTATGCTCTTTGCCCTGCGACTCTGTGCGATCTGGGCAAATCAAAAACAGAAAGCAAGGATTTTTCTCATGCGTATGCTCTTTTCCGCTGCACCTTAGTGTGATCTCGGAAAATCAGAAACATTGAGGAAAATATTTAGTTTCCGGCTAAAGCTAACTTTGAGCCACAAGGTTCGTTTTTGAAAATATCTAGTTTCCGGCTGAATCTAACTTCGAGCCGCAAGGTTCGTTTTTTTGTATGTCCGTGTTGGGTTTTGTGTTTTTTGTTTTGTAGGGAAAAAGAGCTTTCTCAAAGCAAGCACGCAACCCAAAGCATCAACCCCCCCCCCCCCCCCCCCCTCTCTCTCTCTCAAACTTTTTGTATAGCTCACTTAGTGCAAAGCTAATTTTTGAGAGTATAGGTCTTGGGCTCAAGTCTCCATTTTGTGAGGGCGGATTTTTCATTTCCGCACATTCCCGCACTTCGTCAGCGACTTCATCAAATTTTCTTCAAAAAGCCATAACTTCTTCATCCGGAAGCCGTTTTCAGAACCGTTTTTTTTAAACAGCCTAATTTTTCGAGATATTTCCACACTTATTTTCAGCATATATAGCTTCAGTTTTTTTAAAATGGAAATTCCATGCCAAGTTATTCTTGACAGCACCAACTACTTCCAATGGTGATCCTACATTGTGGATTTACTTAGAAATAAAGGTCTTTACAGAATAGCCACAGGCCAAGAGACCAAACCGAAAGATGAAGACAAGGCAGCTAAATGGGAAAATAGACAAGACCAAGCACGTGGGTTGATAGGGATGTCTATTTCTCTAGATCTTAGATTCCATATTGCAGAACTTTATACTCCTGATGAAGCAATGAAACAGATTACTAAAGTCTTTGGAATTAAAAATGAACTTAAAGCCCATCAACTTGAAAATGAATTGCTTACATTGGACCCCAATAATTTTTATTTAATTGAAGATTTTTTGTCCAAGTTCAAGACCCTTATGTCACACGGAATTGGTCAAGGGTGCGGACACAGCTGACCTTCCTAGAAGTCTAAGACATTTTAATGACAAACAAGACAAAATGGAGTGATCTTTCTCTAAATACACCTTTTACAACATGAAAACTACAAGTGTTTAGGCTTACCTTATTCCAAAACGCTGTTGTCGTAGTTTGTCCTTGCCAATCCGGATGAGCTCCTCCTTCAAGTCAATTCCTGCAACCACAAACAATCAAACAATTACCAAGCACTTGCATTTCATATAATAAAACATATATTCAACATGTAGACCAAGGAACACATGAAATAACTCATTAACACAAGCTATTGAGAAAAATAAACCAGTTTGTATTAATAACGAAACAAAGAAACTCTTACAACCTGGCCTTGGTGTTGTGCAAGTTCCTCCCAGGGTCCATCAAGGGTTTTCCTCTACTTTGACAAAGCTCACCCACTTCCAAGTAGAATCAAGCAAAGACAATCTCTCCTCACAAAGGTTCTAAATGGAAGACCTAAATCCTGCAGCATTTACCCAAAGAAAATGTATAGCTCCAACCTCTTCTCCCTCTGGCTCAATGTCTTTATTTATAGTGCTGTAAAGAGGTTATTCAGGTCCACTATCAATGGGATCATCCCCCTCTTTGGGTGGGATAGCTCCTTTATTGATAGGATAAGTTCCCCCTTAATAGAGATACATGAACCAACTGGAGGCGCATCCATTTCATCAAACCGACCTCTAGAATGTTCTAGAAGTAACCACAAGTAACTTTTTCAATATAAAACTCGCGCATTTTGCTTTTTACAGAGGGACGCACCTGTCCCTTAACATACAGAGCGTCCATGGACGCAGATTTTGTGAACATGGTCAGCGTCCCCGCAGGTAAGGCTAGAGAGAACCTGCGACCCCAGAGATAAACATAGTTTTGACAAGACTTTCTCTCTTCTTTGAGTTTGAGATGGATAGAAGAGGCATAAGACTTGCCTAAGAGGGTAGCATGACTGTTGATTTGAGTCATACTAATTGTAAGTGGTCATGGTGACATTTTTTAGTGTAACAGATTGCCCCCTAAAGTGCGAAGCCTGGAATAGATTTAGGGTTTTGTAATTCTAGGAAGGGTGAAGCGCTTTATCATTTCAAGGATTGTCTTGTGGATGACCTGGTTGGAACCTGCAATTTTCAACACAAAATACATGTATAAGATTATATCATCACTGAGGTAGGCATTCCCATACTGAGATTCAAAACTTTAACTAATGGACTAACTATTCTGATACAGGAATGATCTTGCAGTACATCATTTTTATAGACTTTTGTAGACACAGTATGGACACAGCCATCTGTTTATGATTAGTCTACATAGATAATGAATACAAAACTCCTCGCAGCCTGGATGGTAGAAACTAGATCCAGGGTCTTCACTTCTACTTCCCGAATTGGTACGATTCTAGCCATGTGATTAAATGATTCGATGTCGAACATGTTAGAAACCACTTGATTACTAGTCGATGATGCAAACTGTTAACAAGCGTGAGAGAAACCACCAGTAATGTCAATGGTTCTCAAAGTACCAAGCACAACCCGTGAAATGTGAATAGATGTTTTGATGTCGAACACTTCACAGAATCCTTTGATCGAAAGTCAATGATGTAAACTGACGTCAAAGGCGAGAAACCTGCCATTGATGCATGCAGACTTCAAGGTGCTGTCGATTCCTAAGTCATCTTTCTAGATAATGTGTCGATGTCGATAGAAAGCGACCCATTGCAGGCAAGCCCGCAACACGAAATCATTGTTCAAGTTGAAGAAATGTTGCTGTAAGGACTGACTCAGGGATGGTCAAATGGATGACAAGTATTTTGCAGATGAAAGTTTTTGCTTGCAGACCTCTTGAACACATAACGACACGACAGATGGCTTGGTGACGAATAACTCAAAGTTAATCCCCGGAACCCGGTTAAAGACTTTCAAAGTGGTTTGGTCAACTGTGAGGTAAAATATTTCCCAACCCAGGTGAATGAAAAGTGTCGTGTTCAAGAGTGGTAATAAAGTTTCTTCTGAGACAAAAGGTAACAAACAGGTTCATTCTTCTCTCTTTTCCCCCACCATTTCTGGCAAGTACCTCTTTATTTTTAACAAGCTTGAGGAGGATAACATATGCTTGATTATAAGCTCATCCTTCGGACAAGTCCAACCTAGTTTAAATTCGAACCCTAGGAAGGAGTGGTTCGTTCCTGTTTGTAATTGAACAGGTCCTTTACTGTAAAAGTTTAACGAGCCCAGGATAGGAGAAACTCGGCGTTTTTCATTTTTAGAGAGTCTGAAAAAACAAAAGGAGACTCCACGTTGAACTTTTTCGTATATTTGTGTCCCTCAAGCCCGAAAAAGTATAAAATAATACCTGGGGGAACCGCTTGATCTTGCGACCAAGGAGTACTTTCATAATAGTGTCGTTGACCTGAAAAGTAAAAAGCGATCAAGGACACGTCATTTTATTTCCTTATCGAGTTTGAAACGACAAAAACCCGACAATCTTTTCCTGATTTTGCGGTCAGAAAAGAGCTAAAAGGGGATCGTCTTTTAATTCCGTTTTAACGAGTGTAAAAGAAACGCTCGGCAATCTTTTCATGTTTTAAGAGTCTGAAAAGGGCTTAAAAGAGAACTCCAAGGTTTCACTTTTTCGTAAGTTTTAACGAGTTCGAAAAAGGGATAAAAATGTACTCATGGTTTTCACTTCTTCGTAAATTTTAATGAGTTCGAAAAAGGGATAAAAATGTACTCATATGACCGACTTTCAATTTAATTTACGAGCAGGAAAAGACGGAAAGAACTCGGCATTTTCATTTGTTTTACGAGAATGAAAGATAGCAAAATAACCTCGGTATTTTCATGAGTTTAACGAGTCTTGAAAATAACTGAAATTGACTCGAGATAGGTTTCATTTTTACAAAAGCTTGAAATACACAAAAACTATGCTTCAAAAGTAGTTTCATTTTTTCACAAGCTTGAAACAGAGAGAAAATTGTGCTTGATGCCCCCTAAGCGTAACTGCTAGAGCGCATGCCCCCTCAGCTTCATTTCATTCAACCAGTTGGATGAAATGAAGGTTGAGTTACGAGATCATTTGAAAGACTCGACCTAAAACTGTAAGAAAATTATGCAAAAACTGAAATAACTAACCTAAACGTACAACTTAACATTTACGAGATCTAGTCAATCTCTTGACTCAAGTAGAGGAGGATTTGTTTCATTTTTTAAACGAGCTTGACACAGGAAAAGAACTATGCTCGGATTCGGTTTCATGTTTACACAAGCTTGAAATGAAAAACTATGCTTGTTACAAGTTCACATGCCCCCGGCATAATGATGCAAATCAAGGTACATGCCCCCCAAGCTTTATTGCATTCAAGGAGGTGGATGGAATGAAGCTTTACTTTCAAAATCTTGGAAAGACTCGTGGGAGTTGTTTCATTTTTTAGTGAGCTTGACACAAGACAAGGAACTATGCTCATAACTACTTTCTATAATCTACCTAACAAAAAACTTTACTCTAAAAACCTTGATTCATTTTTTAACGAGCTTGACACAAGACAAGGAACTATGCTCTAAAATCCTTGATTCATTTTTTAATGAGCTTGACACAAGACAAGGAACTATGCTCATAAATCCTTGATTCATTTTTTAATGAGCTTGACACAAGACAAGGAACTATGCTCATAAATCCTTGATTCATTTTTTAATGAGCTTGACACAAGACAAGGAACTATGCTCATAACTACTATCTAGAATCTACCTACTTAACCTACCCTTGTTTCATTTTTTAACGAGCTTGACACAAGACAAGGAACTATGCTCAAAAAGTTCGCATGCCCCCAGCATAATGATGCAAAGCGAGGTACATGCCCCCCAGGCTTCATTGCATTCAACCGGCTGGATGAAATGAAGGTTTAGTTTCAATATTTAACTTGAAAAGGGAGTTGTTTCATTTTTTAGTGAGGTTGACACAGGAAAAGAACTATCCTCAAAACCCTTGTTTCATTTTTGAAACGAGCTTGACACAAGATAAGGAACTATGCTCATACCTGATTCATTTTTTAACGAGGTTGACTCAGTAACAGGAACTGTCCTCAGACCTGAGTCATTTTTTAATGAGGTTGACTCAATAACCGGAACTGTCCTCAAAACCCTACTTTCTACAATCTATATAGCCTTAAATCTAGCTGATTCATTTTTTAATGAGGTTGACTCAGTAAAAGAACTATCCTCATACTAGCCTGTTTCATTTTTTAACGAGGTTGGCACAGGAAAAGGAACTGTCCTCGAACACACTGATTCATTCTTTTTAACGAGGTTGACACAGTAAAAGGAACTCTCCTCGCTAGCCTATTTCATTTTTTAACGAGGTTGATACAGGAAAAAACTATCCTCGTACTCACTGATTCATTTTTTAACGAGGTTGACACAGTAAAAGGAACTTTCCTCACCATCCAGTTTCATTTTTTAACGAGGTTGAGAGAGGAACAAACTATCCTCGTACTCACTGATTCATTTTTTAACGAGGTCGACACAGTAAAAGGAACTTTCCTCGTACCATCCAATTTCATTTTTTAACGAGGTTGAGAGAGGAACAAACTATCCTCGTGGACACCTGTTTCATTTTTTAACGAGGTTGGCACAGGAAAAGGAACTGTCCTCGCACTAGCCTGTTTCATTTTTTAACGAGGTTGATACAGGAAAAAACTATCCTTGTAACTCCTTGTTTCATTTTTTAATGAGCTTGACACAAGACAAGGAACTATGCTCATGACTTCCAGTTTCATTTTTTAACGAGGTTGAGACTAGAAGAAACTATCCTCACACTCACTGATCATGGCTTCCAACTGGAAGAAAGACATGTCAATGGACACACCTTGATCATGGCCTCCAAGAGGTCTTCATCAGAAGGAAGAATACTCCTCTGGAAGGCACACACATCAAGGGACTCAAAAGGGATAAGAACATCGTGTTCAAATAATCCCATAGAGTTTTCCATGTCAATTACCGGATCTAAATCAACAGTGAGAGGCTCACTTACATCGGTAACTGAAAACATGGGACCAGTTGCCACATAATTAACCCGTGGCAGGGTAGATACCACTTTAGAATCAGGAACAGTTAGGGGTGTCATATTATTGGTAGTTGAAACAAGACTAGGGAACGAAAGCTGGTCTACAGTCACAATACTGCCATTGTGAGGGAAAGACATCACGCGAAAGAGTGTCGATACGACAGCTTTCATTGCATAAACATAGTCTCGCCCAAGGAGTAAATTGAAATCCAAGGGACCTCGAACTACCATAAGATCAATACAGACAGTTTTACCTTCCAATGTAATGGAAAACTTAGGAAGGATCCCTAAAGGTTCACTAATGGTTCTGTTAAAAGCTTTCAGATTCTGCGTAATAGGCGCAAGCTGAGGGGAACCCAAAGCTTTCCAAACAGCTGAGGATAAAATACTAACAGAAGCACCTTCATCTACCTGAGTACGATGTATGTCCCTACCACCCGCCTTGACAATGATTTGGAAAGGGATGGAGGGAGGAAGACGAGGTTCTGTCAGTCTATTCCAATCAAAGGAAAAGACCTCAGTACTTGGAGGGGGTTCTGTAGAAACAGGTGAAATGCCCCCCGGCATAGAAGAATCTGATGTAACAAGAAGAACATCAGCGGTATGAAATTGACTCTCGAAAGGGAGAGTGTGATCGACCGAATGTGAAATTGAATCGACCACTTGATCAACTAACGGATCATCAACCTGAGTGACATGAGTTTCACTCTCCAATGGGAGAGTGTGATCGACTGTACTTGAATTTAAATCAATCACTCCGTCAGTTGACGGTAGGTTGGGAGAAAGTTTACGGTAACCAGTTGGAAATTCTTGCTGTGGAACAGTAAGTTTTTCCAACAATGTTGAGGCTTCATCCATGTGAGGGCAAATGTGAGTTTGATGACTCCCTTTGCATAACTTACAAGGAAACCTAACTTTACCCTTTTTCCCAGGAACCTGACTATCACTGGTTGATGGATCAACGGAAAGTTGATGAGATTTTTCTGACCATACTTCCAAGACCTTTGGAATACCAGGACAATTGACAAGGAAGTGGTCACCCTTACAAAGCCTGCAAGGGTATTTGGGTTTACGATGCATGTCGGAATTTTCCTCAACACAACTAACACTTACAGCCATGGTTGGTTGGTTGACTTCTTTCTTATCTTGCTTCTTCTTCTTCTTCTTCTTCTTCCCTTTCTTCTTCTTCTTAGCCTCCTGGTTACTAGCATCAAGGCTTTTACCAGGCGAAGAGGAAGAAAAATTAGGCGAAGAAGGTAAAGGGTCAACAGAAGGTTGGTGATGTTGAGATGGTGAACTCTGTTGAGGTGAAGCATCCGGTTGAGATGGAACAATTGGAGTATTTTGGGCCAACGAAGTTGAAAATAACCATATCGGTAAACCTATTGTAAATCCAGGTAATGACAAAGTAGCCATATAAGGAGGACCAACATTTCCAAAGTAAGGAAAAGTACTAGGATTCTCATTAGGAGGGATTCCTAGGTTGATAAATTCCGGAACATTTTCCATTATATTCAACTTCAGTGAATTTTATTAACAATTTAAAACTAAAATTAACAATTCACAATTCACACTTAACAACTAAAATTCACAATTCACACCTATGGTCTCTAAAAGTAAAAACAAACAAATTAACACGCGCTATCAAATCTAGGAGTCAAACCACACACAAACAGTAAGCTCTCCGGACCAAAAACACTAGTTGGTGATGAAGCCCAACCTCGCAGAATTCAGTACAGAAATGGTGGGTGGAACAGTTACCCCGGCAACCTGCTTAATGAATAGACCGGCACAAGTTCCTCCACTTTAACCGTCTCGAAGTGAAGTGAACCCCCCGGAAAATCCAAGTGAGTATAACCGACGTCTGCTCCAGGTACAGTGGGACCTTCCCTCCACCGTCACCTCGGTAGAACCCTAAAGATTATGGTCACTAAGGTCACCAACAGTAACAAATACACCTGGGGGAACAGTCTAAACTCCGACAGCACGCAAGGGCAGAGTAGCAAGCTCAATCCCCTTACCGGCTCCTTGACAACAATCCAAGGTTTACCGATAAGTGACCCCTGGCTCCTCGACAATGGTTAATCCGAGGTTTACCGTTTGTAATACGTACTGTCTGGCGTCGTTCCCAACGAGGGGGGAATGATCCCCTCACTGGTTCGGACACGAGCTCGTGCTTCTCCTTTAAGAGGAGCTTTCCCAGGGTGCAATTGAAACAATTGGATTTATTCTACTCAAGATAAACTATCTGTTTGGTTTTGTAGTCTTGGAGAGTTAAGTACTCACCTACTCCAAGACCCTAGCCTAAGCTATGTTGGTGTTTCAGAGCCCTAGAAATGTAAAAATTACTAGATGAATTTTAATTAAGCGCTGTGTTATTAAGGCTGTTATTACTCAAATGGGTAAATGGAGATGAAACCAATGGTGTTATGACAAGACTCAACTGAATGCAATCGAATATGATAATGCAATCCTTTCAATTCGATGAATCCTAACTAGAGTAAGGAGAGAGTTTCCATTCACTTCCAACAATGCAAAAAATTGATCATTAAGAGAAAATTTAACAAATTCTCTAATGCACTAATTTCATCAAGAAAAACTAATGCAAATCAATTCCAAACCAATTTTTATTTTTATTTTTGTGTAAATTCAAATCAAAGAAAGCTGATCTAAATCTACGATTGATTTTTCAGAATGTAAACTATGCAATTGTAATCTATGCACAATTCACATGAAAAGTATGCAAATGTAATCTATGCACATTTTTCATTCATATTCTAAAACTGAGAACTCTAATTATGCAAATGTGATCTATGCAAGAGAATTCTCAAACACAAGATGATTCTAATGTAATCTAAGAACCAATCAAGTGCAAGTCGAGAAAATTGGGTGAGAGTTCCAAAGATCAAAACATAAAAACACTCAAAGGCGATTAACACTCATACACAATTTAGCCCCCCCCCCCCGGCGAATGAGGGGGAAATTTTTTTGCAAAAACAAAAGCAAAAAGATGCAAAATTGTGAAAAGACTGAGAGAAACCTCCAAGTAATGACCAAAGGAAATCAAATTAAGAATTTCTCAAAAAAGAGACTCAAAACACCCAATTGATGAAAGCTAAAAGCAGGAATGCTAATGAAACAAGTTCAGGTGAAAATTTTTGACAGGGTACTAAAGGATCTGGGCAGAAAACACTAAGAAAAACCAAATCTAAAAGCAATTAAAGCAAAAATGGAGTTTTCCTAAATTTTTACAGGAAGACGCAGGCAACCCGTTAGAACAGGCGCGGGCCCGCTCTGTGCAAATGGCAACAACGCGTCCAAAGACGCACTGTGCAGTACTCAGAGGGTGCGTCCTTCTGGAAAAGTTAAGAAAAACCAAATCTAACTAAATCTAAAGCTAAGCCACCCGAATACTAATTCTCACAGTCAAAAACCAGAAAATAAAAATGATTTTCTCAGAGCAAAGTTCACACAAAGGAAAAGACTTTCACATTAATGGAGTCCCCAGCGGAGTCGCCAATTTGTCACACGGAATTGGTCAAGGGTGCGGACACAGCTGACCTTCCTAGAAGTCTAAGACATTCTAATGACAAACAAGACAAAATGGAGTGATCTTTCTCTAAATACACCTGTTACAACATGAAAACTACAAGTGTTTAGGCTTACCTTATTCCAAAACGTTGTTGTCGTAGTTTGTCCTTGCCAATCCGGATGAGCTCCTCCTTCAAGTCAATTCCTGCAACCACAAACAATCAAACAATTACCAAGCACTTGCATTTCATATAATAAAACATATATTCAACATGTAGACCAAGGAACACATGAAATAACTCATTAACACAAGCTATTGAGAAAAATAAACCAGTTTGTATTAATAACGAAACAAAGAAACTCTTACAACCTGGCCTTGGTGTTGTGCAAGTTCCTCCCAGGGTCCATCAAGGGTTTTCCTCTACTTTGACAAAGCTCACCCACTTCCAAGTAGAATCAAGCAAAGACAATCTCTCCTCACAAAGGTTCTAAATGGAAGACCTAAATCCTGCAGCATTTACCCAAAGAAAATGTATAGCTCCAACCTCTTCTCCCTCTGGCTCAATGTCTTTATTTATAGTGCTGTAAAGAGGTTATTCAGGTCCACTATCAATGGGATCATCCCCCTCTTTGGGTGGGATAGCTCCTTTATTGATAGGATAAGTTCCCCCTTAATAGAGATACATGAACCAACTGGAGGCGCATCCATTTCATCAAACCGACCTCTAGAATGTTCTAGAAGTAACCACAAGTAACTTTTTCAATATAAAACTCGCGCATTTTGCTTTTTACAGAGGGACGCACCTGTCCCTTAACATACAGAGCGTCCATGGACGCAGATTTTGTGAACATGGTTAGCGTCCCCGCAGGTAAGGCTAGAGAGAACCTGCGACCCCAGAGATAAACATAGTTTTGACAAGACTTTCTCTCTTCTTTGAGTTTGAGATGGATAGCAGAGGCATAAGACTTGCCTAAGAGGGTAGCATGACTGTTGATTTGAGTCATACTAATTGTAAGTGGTCATGGTGACATTTTTTAGTGTAACACCTTAGACTTCTCTTGGAAGGTGTTAAGGTTAAGAAAGAAGATAGTAGCCTTATCTACTCCATTCTTACTAAGTTGGGACCAGCCTATTCTGTGTTTGTTTCCACCTTCCATTCTACAAGAGAAGCCTTCATTTCTCAAGGACAAACCTACAAGTCCCCTTCCTTTGATTCCTTTTGTGATTCTTTAATAAGAGAACAAGAAAAACTCTTACACCTTGGTCTCCTTCATCTTGGAAACTCTTCTAAGAAAGCGTTAGCCACCCAACAGCAACCAAATCCAAAGAATCCTAAGAAGTTGTATCCTAAAAAGAATGGTCCTAAACCAAACAAAGGTCCTAAGCAATTTCAGCCTCAAAATGAAAAATCATTTCAACAAAATGATAAGACAAATAAAAACAAAGGGAAAAAGACTGAGAGACATTGCAACTTTTGTAATCGAGATGGCCACTTAGAATCCAAATGCTTTAAGAAGATGGAAGCCTTGGAAGCAGCAATGAAGAAGCATAACATCCATTTGGAGCACTCTTCAACTTCAACTTCATCTTCAGGAATGGCACTTTCTACATGTGGTTGTTAAGCATCTCGGTCTGGCTATGCACTAAATGTATCTTCTTCTTCTCATTCTCATGAGTGGCTCATTGATTCTGGAGCTTCTTATCACATGGCCAAAAACAAAGCCATGTTTTCTTCTTTAAATGATTGTAACACCAAAAATATATATGTTGGTGATGATAGATCTCTTAGTGTTGTAGGGACTGGAACTGTTCATATAGACAATGGTCAGTTTAATGATGTATTATGTGTTCCAACCTTATCCTGCAACCTTCTATCTGTATATCAGATAACCCATTCAGGTGAAGGTAAAATCATAGAATTTTCACCTCACGATGTTGTAATTAAGGACCTAAGAGATCCTAGACAGATTTTAGCCACTGGCATTGCTGATGATTCTACAAGGTTGTATAAGTTTCACAACTTTGGGTCATCAAATCTTCCCTCAGTATTTGTTGCTCATAATGATGAAGCGAGCAAACTTTGGCATGAGCGAATTGGTCACTTAAACTATCGCTCTCTTCAGAATCTATGTAAAGAAAATATGGTGATAGGTCTTCCAATGGTATCTTGCAGAGATGGTGTTTGTTCTGGATGTGTACTCGGAAAACATCATCTGGACAGTTTTGAAAAACGTGCCTCTTAGCACGCCTCAGCCCCTTTACAGCTCGTACATAGTGATTTATGTGGTCCACTTCCAGTTTCTTCATTCTCTGGCTACAAGTATTTCTTAACTTTCATTGATGATTTCTCCAGACGCACTTGGGTATACTTCTTAAAACTCAAGAGTGAAGTATTTAACATGTTCTTGGCCTTTAAGGCCTTTGTTTAAAAACAATCTGGACATCAAATTCTTAAGCTAAGATCTGATAATGGCGGAGAATATGTTAAAAACACATTCATCAACTTTTGCACTGAGAATGGAATTCAAATGCAACATACTGTTCCATATACTCCACAACAAAATCGTAGAGCTGAAAGGAAGAATCGCACCTTAAAGGAAATGGCTAATTGTATTCTTCAATCTAAAGGACTTAGTCTTAATTATTGGGCAGAAGCAATTAATTGTGAAAATTACATAATACATCGCACTCCTACTAAGGTTTTAAAGAATATCACTCCAAAAGAAGCATGGAGCTCAATCAAACCAGATGTAAGTCACTTTCGTGTTTTTGGAAGTGAAGCATGGGCCCATATTCCAGATGAGAAACATAAAGCTTTAGAACCTAAGAGTGAAAAATGTATTTTTGTTGGATATTCTGAAGATGTCAAAGGATATAGACTTATTCCACTTAAGACCAAAAATGTTATCATTAGAAGAGATGTAAAGTTTGCTGAAAATATATTGGCCTGCGAGCCTAGTTCAGCGGATGTGCCACCTCGCCCTATCTCTTCTACTTTTGAAAATATTTCTTCTTCAGATGATCAAAGTGAGGATGAAAATCCTCCCCCGCCTTCTCAGGATCCTCCTTCAGCTCCTCAGCTTCCAAAATGGGTCTGTGCTACTCGGGATGCAGCAGGTGATCTTGCCGGTGATCCTACAGATCAGCGACGCACACGTTCTCAGTTCGAGAGAGCCTCTTCTTTACAGTGAATTATGATCCTGACACCTTTGCAGAAGCTTCAGGCCATCTAGATTGGGAAGCATCTATGAATGAAGAATATCATTCATTATTGGCAAATGATACATGGGATCTTGTTCCTCTACCAAAGGGACGAAAACTTGTTAGATGCAAATGGGTTTATAGAACCAAGTATGGACCAGATGGGAAAGTTGATAAACATGTAGCTCGTCTTGTTGCTAAGGGTTTTTCACAAGTTGAAGGCATTGACTACACTGAAACCTTCTCCCCTGTTGCCAAAATGAACTCTATCTGCCTTGTTCTTTCCCTTGCTGCTTCTTTCAAATGGGAAGTCCATCAGATGGATGTTAAATCCGCCTTCTTGCATGGGGACTTGCATGAAGAAATCTATATGGAACAACCTATTGGCTTTATACAAACAGACTCCAGCCTTGTATATCGGCTTAAGAAATCCCTTTATGGTCTCAAGCAAGCTCCTCGAGCTTGGTATGCCAAAATGGATAACTTTCTTTTAGAATCTGGCTTCTCTAGGTGTCATTCTGACAATACTGTCTACACCAAGAAAGTGGGCAAGTCTCTTATCATTCTTGTTCTTTATGTTGATGATCTTATCCTGACTGGTAGTGATCCCAACCTTATAAACCATGTGAAGTCTAGCCTTAAAAGGAAGTTTGAAATGACAGACTTAGGACACTTACATTATTTTCTCGGTCTTCAAGTCTTGCAATCCAAGGAAGATATTTCCCTTTCTAAGTCCAAGTATGCCTGTGATATTCTACGCCATTTTCACATGGAAGACTGTAAGCCATCCCCTTCTCCCTTTCAGTCTGGAGTCAAACTTTCAATCACTTATACTTCTCCTGAAGTTGATGCTACCTTATACCGTCAACTTGTAGGAAAACTTTTGTATCTAACCCATACTCGTCCTGACCTTTCCTCTGTTGTTGGCCTTGTTGCTCGGTTTATGCAAAACCCACGTGAAAGTCATTGGAAAGCAGCTAAAAGAATACTTCGTTATATTTGAGGTACAGTTCAGTTTGGGATTCATTACAGTGCCGAAGCAGCGCCTCTATTGGTTGGTTTCACTGATTCTGATTGGGCTGGTGACCCTGATGATCGGAAGTCTACTGCAGTTTATGTGTTCACTCTTGGTTCAGGACCTATTACATGGGCTTGCAAGAAACAAGGTGCCATTTCTCTTTCTTCAGCAGAAGCAGAGTATCGTGGTGTTGTAGAAGCTAGTAAGGAAGCCTTGTGGCTTCGTCAGATCCTGTCAGAGTTTGGCTTTCAGCAGCAACATCCGACTACACTTTGGTGTGATAATCAAAGTGCCATTCAACTATGCAAAGATCCAGTCCAACATCAGCGCAGCAAACACATTGAACTGCACATGCACTTCATCAGAAAGCTCATTCACGACCATGTTCTTGAAGTACAATATTGTTCAACAGATGATCAAGTTGCAGACATCTTTACAAAGGCTCTCACAGAGGCGAAGTTCACTAAAATTTGATTTATGGTTGGAGTTCCGAAAGTTGTCACTAAGGGGGATAGGCTCTAGTGCCTCCTTCCTTCTCCTATTGTGTCATATTTGTAAATCCTTCAATCCTATCCCGAGTTGTTCTTAAGGGGGGATGTTAGGATATTCCGACACATAGGAAATAGTTAAGTACAACTTGGTCTAGTATAGAGTTAGGTAAAGTGTGTTTCTTTACTATGTACATTTTGTAACTTACAATCCGACGGTCACGATATGTAGTGATCCGACGGTTCATTCTCTCCTCGGTATTACCGACACTTGATCCGTGGCTTAACACCCGATTGGTCCATGATCTCTATTTAAAGAGCATGGAGGGTCATTTGTAGGGTAATCCGTCTATAAGAGAAGCATATGTAAATTTTCATTCTTTTATTAATAAATTGCCTGAAGTGGCCACGTTGGCTCAGGCCGTGGACTGTTTCCCTCTTTGAGGGTTTTAACCACGTCAAAGTACTGGTGTATTGATCTGTGATATGTTTGTGAGCGGTGTCCTTTGGTGTTCTGTCTGAGGAACTTACCCTGTAAATTCCTACACAACCAAGGCTTCCGAGACTAGTAAACCAACCCATAACTATCACCGGACTTCCAGAGCGTTTGTCTAACCAGGGTTTCCAGGATTAGTGACTCAACCCACCAAAGGCTTCCAGAGTGTTTTTCTAACCAAGGCTTCCAGGACTAGTAACTCAACCCAAGTTGTTACAGGGCTTCTCGAGCATTTGTCCAATTAGGGATTCGAGGAACTAGTAACTCAACCCAAGCTAAAGGAAACATGAGAACCAACCAGAAAACAAATAAATGAACCCACAACAACATGGCTATCCAAGAAATGGTAGGGCTAGGCAAATCCATTGTCAATGCAGGCAATCCTCCATGCTAATGACAAATCAAGACCAAGAAACCTCATGCATGCCAAAACTAGTGAGGAAAACATACATGCAACTCAGTACCTGTAAGCAAAACCCATTGTAGTTGTTTATCGCCATGTCCTCTTGCACTTTCCTACTCTTCCTTTGCCTTCTTGATCCAAAACTCTAAGTGTGCCACACTCTTCCAAGAGAGAATAGAGAGAGAGAGATCCAAAAATGAACTGATAAAAGTCTGTGAAGTGGTCCTCGGAAGCCTTTTTATTAATGAGGCCTCTATTTTCTTCATCTTCCATTATTTTCCTTCATTTTCCTCCTCACATGCAACTTGTGACCTTTCACCTCCCTTTTCTCCTAATTTCCATTATTTTCGTAAATATATGTGCCAAAATGCCACTTTGCCTTTCCAAAGCCTTTGCCATTACCTTTTCCAATTTCCTTAACCATTAATCAATCACTAGTGATCCTCATCACTATGCTTTTGCCCAATATTCAGCTTGGAATAAGTGTCCCATCAATCGTGGTTATGATTTTTCCTTTATTAACTTTTATTACATGAAATTTTCACCATGGCTGTTACAAAACCCTCCCCCTTGGGGGAACACCTTCCTCGATTTTCAACAAAACCTACAATCAACAAGGTTGTTGTAAGCAAAACATATTGTCCATGAAGCTTCATAACTTAGTTCGTTGTAGTATTTATAATGATAATCCTACTAAGAAACAAACCATCATGACAACATAACAAGTATAACATCATAATGACATGAGACCCATACCACTTATTGGAGCTTTATAACATAGCTCATGGTGGTATTTACATCCATATACATATGTACA
Source organism: Pinus tabuliformis (assembly GCA_031772625.1). Taxonomy (NCBI): domain Eukaryota; kingdom Viridiplantae; phylum Streptophyta; class Pinopsida; order Pinales; family Pinaceae; genus Pinus; species Pinus tabuliformis. Next base: position 355,929,736 of record CM062808.1, read on the forward strand.
TATGCCTAACATCACCATAACATGTACCAAATCATCCGCTCAACCAGCGAATAAGGAAGGATACATAGCCTGCATCTGATCCACCATCTCCCATGTAGTTTCATCGGGCCCAAAGTGCTTCCATTGTACTTTAACTTTCTCGATTTCTCGATTCTGGTTCGAGCTGAAATTATCCTTTTGGCTTCACTTGCAATATAGACCAATCAATCACACGATCAACATCTTTAACATGCTTCGTAGGCAACGACACATGGAAAACATCATGGACATTCATTGTCGGAGATAATGCAAGTTGATAGGATACTAGCAAAATCCTCTCAATAATCCTAAAAGCTCCACAAACTAGGGTTCCATCTTGGCACATGATCTAATCTGCAAGGAGCTCTTCTTCAGTTTGATGCACAAGTACACTTGTTCCCAAACCTATAAGTCCTTAAACAACCTATTCTGGTATGCATAGCTCTTCTTCCTATCCTGTGCTGCTTTTAAATGTTTGACTATAGCAACAAGAAATGTTAAAAATAGAATCCAGAAATTCCAGTTTAATTTGTCCTTGAACTAAACTAAGAATTAAAATCGAATTTTATTCTCATAGCAACTTGTAATAGTTAACTAGGGTGAGTTGACTTAGTTAACTTAGGAATTTTGAGTTGGAAGTCTATCTGAAGTCATGTATATGTTCACCCTATGTTATAGGGGTCCAGGATGAGTTAAGTATGAGTTGTAATCAGTTAACTCAACTTACTAAGTCAAGTCTAGTTAAATTAGTTCCAAACTGTCTGAGGATGTTATGAAACCAGCTCAAGAAAAGATAGAAAAGATAGATCAACGCCTTAGAATTCATCCTCCTCGAGGGGGCAACCTCCTTTACATTACATAAATGAACAATTCTTTGATGATTCAAATCACAAAACCTCCTTTCTATATAGGAGTGTAAGGAGTCACAATATAATCCAGCTGACCTAACAATAATAATATAAAGCCACAAAAATAACAATAGAGGGATTCTATGGGGCACAGTAATAACAATATGGGGGCAATAGGGGCACAATAATATTAATAAGGGGTATAACTACAACAACATGCCCCTATCCTTCAAAAAAGTGTTGTCCTCAACGCTTGAGTAGTTCTGGATACTTCTGCATAAAATTCTCATCCTCCCATGTGGAATCTTCAGCGGATAAGTTCTTCCACTTGATAAGATACTCTGAAATTGATCGATTTCGTAGTTGTCGAGTTCTTGTTTCTGTGACTGCTTCCGGTTCCAATATAATTTTTCCTTCCTTGCCAAGTTCTGGCAATATTGTTTGAACTGGGAGCTTGTCGCCTATAACCTTCTTTAAACATGAAACATGTAAAACTGGGTGCAATCGAGAAGCTGCAGGAAGCTCCAATTTGTATGTCATAGTACCAATCTTTTGCAACACCTTGTACGGACCATAATACTATGGTGATAATTTATTATCCTTCTTAGCTTGCTTGAGGGACATTTGCTTATATGGTTGTAGCCGTAGGAATACCCAATCACCTACATCAAAACTTCTTTCACTACGATGTTGATCTGCCTGTTGTTTCATTCTATTATGTGCCAACACGAGGTTATCCTTTAAGAGTTGGAGGACTTGTTATTGATGTTCGATGTGATGTTCCACTGCCTAAAAATTAGAATTTTCTCTTAAATATGATGTGATGGATGGTGGTTGATACCCATAAAGTGCCATAAATGGGGCCATTTTTGTTTCTGTATGGAAGGAAGTGTTATACCACCATTGAGCCAGAGGCAACCATTTGACCCATTGTGTCTGTTTATCAGATACAAAGCAACGAAGATATCCTGCCAAACATTTGTTTACTATCTCAGTTTGCCCATCAGATTGAGGATGATAAGATGAGCTATGAGCTAACTGAGTACCAAGAGAAGAAAATTATTTTGTCCAAAAATTTCCAGTGAAAATGGGATCTCTGTCACTTACAATAATCTTTGGGTTTCCATGTAGCTTTTGAATTGTTTCCATAAATGCAGTAGAAACTGTATTGGCTTTAAATGGATGTGATAATGCACAAAAGTGTGCATACTTGGTAAGTCTGTCAGCTACCACCATGATGACACTCTTTCCCTCAGACTTGGGTAAACTTGTGATAAAATCCATTGAAACCTCCTCCCAACATTGGCTTGGAATGGATAAAGGTTGTAATAGACCCGATGTCTTAGTTGTTTCAACTTTATTTTGTTGGCAAACCAAACATTTCGCCACAAACTTTTGAATATCTGATTTAAGGCCATCCCAAAAAAATTCCTTCTTAACCCTATGGTAAGTTTTTAAAAATCCTGAGTGCCCTCCTAAGGGAGAAGTGTGCAATTCCAAAAGAATCTTTTGTTTTAGCTGGGGATTCTTACAGAGGTATAGCGATCTTTGTACCATAACGAATCATTTGCCAGCTAAATGTATAAGGCGTACTGGAATCTTGTTGTAACTTTCGAATAAGTGCCCACACTTCTTCGTCATTCTTCCATTCCTCCCTTGCTTCGTTTATCCAATCTGGTTGGATAATAGAAATGGCGCACAACAATGCTTCCACATCCCATCCTTTCTTGAGAGTGCATCTGACACCACATTTTGCTTCCCTTTTTTCTAGATGATTTCAAAGTCATAACCCAACATCTTTGTGACCCACTTTTGTCGCTCTTCAGAGGATAATCTTTGTTCTAAAAAGTATTTAAGGCTATCATGATCCGTTTTTACCTTGAAGTGTCTTCCCATTAGGTAGGGTCGCCATTTCTTAAGTGCATGGAGTATTGCCAACATTTCCTTCTCATAAATAACTTTGCTTAAAAACTTTCCCTTGATTGGAGGACTTTCAAAAGCAATAGGTCTTTCATCTTGCATTAGAACAACACCAATTCCATTTCCTGAAGCATCACATTCCACAATAAAGGTTTTTGTGAAGTCTGGCGTAGCTAAGAATGGTGCTTGGCACATTGCCTCTTTAAGATGTTCAAAGGCCTTTGTTGCTTCCAGAGTCCATGAAAATGCACCTTTCTTCAATAATGTTGTTAGAGGTGCTGCTATTCTCCCACAATTCTTAGCAAACTTGCGATAATACCCTGTCAACTTGAGAAATCCTCGCAGATGCTTTATGGATGTGGGGATTTTCCATTCCTTAATGGCTTTAATTTTGCTAGGGTCTACCTTAACTCCTTCATGAGATACAATATGACCCAGATATTCCACCTCTTGGACTCCAAAGAAACATTTGGATCGTTATGCATATAATTGTTTCTCCTCCAATAGTTGTAGCAACCTGTCAACATGTTCAACATGATCCTTCCAAGACTTGCTGTAGATTAGTATATCATCAAAAAATACTAACACAAATTTTCTAAGGAATGGTTTGAAAATTGAATTCATCAAACCTTGAAATGTTGAAGGTGCATTGGTAAGGCCAAAAGGCATGACCAAAAATTCATAATGACCCTCATGAGTTCTAAATGTTGTTTTCAGAATGTCTTCAGTCTTCATTCTGATTTGATGATATCCTGAACGAAGATCCAACTTGGTGAAGTAAATTGATCCATGCAATTCAGCCAGTAATTCATCAATGACAGGAATGGGAAACTTATCTTTAATAGTGAGCTTGTTGAGCTCCCTATAATCCGAACACATGCACCATGATCCATCCATCTTGTGCACCAATACTACTGGAGCAGAGAAAGAACTTTGACTCGGTTGAATTATACCAGCCTCTAGCATTTCTGAAACCATACATTCAATTTCACTCTTTTGGACATAGGGATATTTGTACGGCCTGATGTTTGGAGGAACACTTCCTGGAATCAGATGAATAGCATAATCATGATCACGCATAGGTGGGAGACCTTTGGGAGTCTCAAATACCTTGGAATGATTGTCCAGGACTTTTTGGAGATTTGGAGAAATAGATGATTCCGATGTGGAAACATCTAGCGAACATAATTGTGCAATTACACCTCTTTGCTCCTTTTTTAGAAGCTTGGTCATACCATTAGAGCTGATTATCTTTCCTGGTTTCCCTGCAATACCCCTTAATTCAATTTCCTTTCCTTCCGTAGAAAATTTGATGAAAAGTTCTTGAAAATTAAAAGGTATTGTACCCAAGGATTGTAGCCATTGGACTCCTAGTACAACATCAGCACCTCCCATTGGAATGGAAAGCATTGGGCTAGTCAATACATATTCTCCCATGGATAGCTTGATATTATGGCACTTTCCAGAGCAATTTATTGTTCCTCCATTTGCAATCATCACTTGACACTCTGGTGCTGGATATAGGAAGCAATTAAATTCTTTTGCTACCTTACAATGAATAAAATTGTGGGTGCTTCCCGAATCAATCAACACTATTACCTTTTTCTTTTTGATTTGTCCTTCTATCTTGATGGTTTGAGGAGTGGTAATTCCCGCCAATGCATTACAAGATATGGTCGGATTTATTTGTTCTTCATCTAGGCTTTGTTCCTGGAGTATATCCTCTTCTTTTGACCTTTCTTGCTCCTTTTCTTCTTCCTCTTCACAATCTATGTAAAATAATTTATTCTCAGCACACTTATGACCTTTAGTGTATTTTCTATCACAATTGTAACAAATCCCTTTTGCTCTTTTTTCTTCCAATTGTTGTGGTGTCAACCTTATAGGTTGTGGAAGACTAGGGGCAGCAACACTTCCGTCTTTATAGTTGTGAGTGGTATGCTTCCTGGTTGCCATAATTTTGTTTTCCATTTTTCTTGCTAACCTGAATGCCTTCTCTAATGAATCAGGTTCCCAAAGGCGAACATCATGTTGGATATTATCCTTTAAAGACCCTATGAACACATCAATCCTATGCTCCTCTGGAATATCTTTTACCCTTATGTTCAATTTTTGGAACTCCTAAATGTGCTCCATTATTGAACCCTTTTGTTTGAGACTTATCAATTGGCTAAAAAAAGTATTTCTTTCTGTATCCTCATAATGTGCTATCAATTCTTCCGTAAAAATTTCCCAAGTGATAAATTGTTTACGACAGCAAAGCCATTGATACCATACAAACTGATTTGGTTCCAAATATAAAGTTGCCATACGTACCTTTTGTGTGTTTTGCACATTATTGAGATCGAAGAATTGCTCCATCTGTAATATCCATGTGGCAGGATCCTTGCCATCAAACTTCCTCATATCGATTTTTGGAATATGGTGAGTCTTCGATCCAACATTAGAGTCTATGGAATCATGATTAAAATTTCTTTTGTTCTCATCATGAGTTTCCTTTAGTACCCTTTCACTCTTAGTACCCATTTCTTATAGCAACTTATTCATATTTATCTTCAATTCTTCCATCTTATCATCCATGCCATCAATTTTAGCGTCCATGCCATTCACCTTAGCTTCCATGCCATCCATCTTAGCTTCTACGCCTTTCTTTAAACCATCCATCTTAGCTTCTACATCTTTCCTTAAACCATCCATCTTAGATTCTGTTGCTTTTTGTGCGAGTGACACTTGTTGCACTTGTTCTTGTAATTTTGATATATCATATGGCATTTCTTCTTCTTCTTCATGAGTCATGCTAGAGCTTTCAAGTTCCTTACTAGGTTTTTGCATTTTCTTTCCTCGGGGCACAGTTACCGATAATAATGCTCTATTATGACCTTTGAATTCCTTCAAAATAAATTTTCAAACCAAGCTTAAGCAAAAATTTAAGAAAATCTACACACCTTTTTTCACTTTGTAGGAGCTCGATATTGCATCTAATGTATCTTTGTACTTTCCAATCATCTAGTTTTGAATTTGTGACCTGTAGTAACCCCTTGTGCCCTCTTTCCAATGCCACAAAGTTTGACCCAAATTGGATTCTCCAAGGAAGAGTTATGCGAAATCTCCCACAGTGACTTGATTATAGACTAGTTCAGTAGAGCGAACTTGTACGACGTGCCACAAGTCACTGTTTCGACCTTTGGATCTGAAAAATGAATACAAGAAACTACAGTCTGTCCTCTTTCTGTACCTTCTTACGAAATTTCAATCTGATCCCTAGAGAGAAAGTTATGACAATTTTCCCTAGGTCACCTGTTTGGAATGCAATTCAAGAGTCTGCAAAAAGACCAACTTCCTCAGATCATATCTCCGCAAATATAGCGCAAAAAGATTTGAAATTCGGACCCGAGGTTCAGCGCGATTTCTTCTCAAATGGGTTTTTTTGAAACTTCTGAAACATCACAGAAAAAAAGTTATAGCGAAAATGCCACGATGACCTGTTTAGAGCAGTGAAACCCTAGAATCCAAAGCTCTGATTCCAAATGTTATGAAACCAACTCAAGAAAAGATAGATCAACGCCTTAGAATTCAGCCTCTTTGAGGGGGAAACCTCCTTTATATTACATAAATGAACAATTCTTTGATGATTCAAATGACAAAACCTCCTTTCTATATATAGGAGTGTAAGGAGTCACAATATAATCCAGCCGACCTAACAATAATAATATAGAGCCACAAAAATAACAATAGAGGGATTCTATGGGGCACAGTAATAACAATATGGGGGCAATAGGGGCACAAAAATATTAGTAAGGGGTATAACTACAATAGTAATGGGCTAATCACTAGTATTATAGGGACCCAACAGAGGAACTAATAGTGAGTTAACAGTCAGTTGGTGCACTAATGCATTAACTAGTTATACTCTAGTTAACTGAAGATTCCCTCATTAGAAACTCATGCATGTCGATTCTGAAAAAGACCCAGTTGAGACTAGAGTGCAGGGACAATGTACTATTTGTTGTATAATTTTCTAAGTAGTACAGATGGTGCATGCAATTAGGAACTGAACCTAGAAGGGGTTGCAGTTTTCGATGCAATGATTTCCCTTTTAAGATGGGCGAATCAACCATAGGAATTGCACAAGGAAACAGGGACTTGGAGAGTTGCAGAATTGGCTAAGTGTTAGCCAAGAGTTTGCTTGTGAGTTGGAGATTGATTTTACTGAGTGCTGGGATTGTTCTTGTGAGAACAAGCATTGTATTATCATCTTGGATTTCTGATTAATGCAATACAGATAGTGGGGTTTTGAGTTGTGGCTTTCCCCAGATATTTATTGTGTTATGTGCCATTGATGTTCTTCCTCTTCTTGATTATTATTTTGTTCGATATTTATGTGATTCTGTTGTAAATAGTAGAAGTAGATTCTTGTCTCTTGTTTTAGTAGATTACATGAGCTTGTGAATCTATAGGATTATATACATGGCATTAGAGCTGAGAATGTTATACTAGAGGAGATTTCAAAGTTTTTTAGTTTTGGGTTACAGGTGAAATTTGAATTTGTATACATACTTAAGGATCGACATATGGTGTTCTACAGTTTGCGACTCGAGTATGCCTTGCATGGCAACTCAAATTATATAGGTTGGAAAGACAGGATGGAGGTCGTATTGGAGGATATTGGCTTGAAGGAATTCATTGATCAGGACATTCCTAAGCCACCAACATCAAATGCCCAGAATTTGGCCGAATGGAAGAAGTGTGTGACAAGGGCAAGGCGGATAATCCTTGAGGGAGTTTGAGACCACATTGTCTCAAGTCTCCATGGGAAGGAAATCTTGAATGCTATGTGGAAAGCATTGAAGGAACCTTTCCAAAACAGCAGTGACCAAAGGAAGTTGGCACTGAAAGATAAACTTCGTAAAATCAAGATGGAGGCGGGCGATTCAATTCCAAATTACTTGACCAAGTTTACTCAATGTCGTGATGAACTTCGAAGTTTTGGAATCACAGTTGTTGGGGATGATATGGTGAGTCTTGATCTTCTTGGACTCCCAAAGATTTTGCATAGTTATCAGGACTCTATTAATGGTCGAGAGAACCTTCCACATTGAATGACTGTTGTCGGATTTGATGCAGGAGGAGATCAAGAGGAACACCAGAGATGGGACCTCTTCCAAGGAAGTGGAAGAGGATTTTGGCTTAGCGAATAAGGAAAAGAAGGGCAAGGGAAAGAAGTCCCAAGGCGAGGAGGGCAGAGAGAAGATGGACTTGAAGAAAATCAAGTGTTTCCACTGTCACGAGCATGGGCACTATGCCAAGAACTACCCACAAAAGAAAGCAAGCAAGAAGGAGCCGACAATAGCGGCAACAAGTGAAGCTTTAGCTTCACAATTCGAACTTGATTTCACTCTCATTGCATGCATGACTGACACTGCCATGGGAGTCATGCGGTATCTTGATAGCAATGCCTCATTCCATATGATGGGGAATATAGATTCTCTCTAGTGATTTTGAGGAGAAAGACCTCAAGAAGAGCATAGAGTTTGGAGATGACGAGAGGTATAGAGCTACCGGGATCAGTATGGTTACCTTTTAGAGGGAGTTTGGCTCCCCTCTCAGGATCACAGATGTGATGTATGTTCCAGGACTAAAGAAGAATCTTGTTTCAGTCGTGGTATTGGAAGACCGTGGCTATGATGTGGTTTTTAGTAAGGGAAAGGTTTTCCTTAGACACATCACCACCGGGACAGGTGAAACAGATTGGTGCACAGGTCAAGAACCTATATTATCTTGAGTTTCAAGATGCATGCAAAGCCTTGAGGAGTAAGGCAAAGTTTAGAGACTTAGTGGTTGAGAGCGAGAGTAATTTAACTCTCAACATGCAGCCCTAGAAGAAGCCTCTGAAGTAGCTTTAAGAAGTTGTGGAGTAGTCACAATTGGAGAAGTTGAGAGGAGACCAAGTGGAGAGTTACACTCAAGCAGAGAAGAAGCAGTCTCAAACAATTGTGGAGCAGCCACAATTGGAGAAGCCAAGAGGATACCGAGTGGAGGCATCCACTCATGCAGAGACCTCCAGTAGGGGGATATTTTATGCCAAGTGGGCAGAGGGATCACATGCAGCCATACCTTCTAGATGTGAGGTGGGGCGATGTGAAGTGATAGTCCTAAGAGGGTTGAAATTAGGCAAGATCCATTGAGAGGTTTTATCTCATGGATCAAACCTTGCTACGGGAGCCCAAAGTACATAATAGTGGGAGGAATAAGTGGGATTGATGCAATCAGAGATTAGAGTGACAAAGGCTAGAGCAGACAGATATTGAAGAGCGTAGAGAGGATTGACAACAGTGTAGAAAGGCAAAGTCAACAAAAGCGCAGAGTTTTCAGCCGATAGAGGTAATATCACTTAGAGACTTTGATGACAAAGGCATCATTCTGAATTAGGTTGGATGTTTTTTTGTTTATGGAGATGTTGGAGCAGCAACACTTGAGAGAAGTGTTGCATGCAAAACATTCCAAAGGTTCAGGATCGGGATCGAGTTGAATTCATTTCTTGTTGAGTTGAAAATAGCAACAAGAAATGTTAAAAATAGAATCCAGAAATTCCAGTTTAATTTGTCCTTCAATTAAACTGAGAATTAAAATAAAATTTTATTCTCGTAGCAACTTGTAATAGTAAACTAGAGTGAGTTGACTTAGTTAACTAAGGAATTATGAGTTGGAAGTCTTTTTGAAGTCTTGCATATGTTCTCCCTATATTATAGGGGTCTAGGATGAGTTGAGTGTGAGTTGTAATTAGTTAACTTAGTTTACTGAGTTAGTCCTGTTAAATTAATTCCAAACTGTTTGGAACTAATAGTGAGTTAACAGTCAGTTGATGCACTAATGCATTAACTAGTGCTACTCTAGTTAACTGAAGATTCCCTCATCAGAAACTCATGCATGTCGATTATGAGAAAGACCCAGTTGAGACTAGAGTGCAGGGACAATGTACAATTTGTTGTATAATTTTATGAGTTGTATGAATGGTGCATGCAGTTAGGAACTGAACCTAGAAGGGATTGTGTAGTTTTGGATGCATTGATTTCCCTTTAAGATGGGGTAATCAACCATAGGAATTGCACAAGGAAATAGGGACTTGGAGAGCTATAGAATTGGCTAAGTGTTGGCCAAGAGTTTGCTTGTGAGTTGGAGATTGATTTTATTGAGTGTTGGGATTGTTCTTGTGAGAACAAGCATTGTATTATCATCTTGGATTTCTGATTAATGCAATACAAATAGTGGGGTTTTGAGTTGTGGCTTTCCCTGGATATTTATTGTGTTATGTGCCATTGATGTTCTTCCTCTTGTCGATTATTGTTTTGCTTGATCTTTATGTGCTTCTGCTGTAAAGAGTAGAAGTAGATTCTTGTCTCTTGTTTTAGTAGATTACATGAGCTTGTGAATCTACAAGATACAAATTATTCTTGATTACCTGCATTTCCCACTCCATGTCTACCAACATGTCTAATCCAACCAACACCTTGTTAACTGGACCACTCCAACTGACGGGAATATTACAACTCCACCTATATAATGCCTAAAACATACTCATCCTTAGCGACTCCTGGTACCCATTGTTGTAAGCGAACTCTATCGGTGGAATGTACTCTTCCCACTTCTATTGTCGATGCATCACATACATCCTCAACATGTCCTCCAGCATCTTGTTGACCCTCTCTATCTGTCCATCTGTTTATGGATGATAAGTTGTACGGAAGGCCAATTTTGTGCCCAAACCTGCAAATAACTCCTTCCAAAACTTGGAAGTGAACTTGGCATCCCTGTCTAACACAATATTCTTCAAAACTCCATGCAATCTGATCACATCCCTGATGAAGACTTGTGCTACATCACTTGTTGAGAATGTAGACTTCACTGGAATGAAATGCGCTACCTATGTCATCCTGTCCACCACTACCATGATGGAATCATGTTGTCTCACTATCCTCAACAAACTTGTGATAAAGTCCATGGACAAATCTTCCCATTTCCACTCTGGAATCGGAATCAACCACCTAGATGCTTAAGCTCTATCTTCACCTACTGACAATCCAAGAATCTAGCCACAAACTCTACTATGTCTCTCTTCAAATTCGACCAATAATAGAATTTCTTCACTATTGTCAGCATCTTCTAATAACTTGGGTGACCCGAATATGGTTTCGCATGAAACTCCCTCAAGATCACCTTCTTGAACTCACTGTTATCTGGCACATATATCTTGTCCCTATATCTAACCAATCCATTTGTTGTGAGACGATAGTCCACATCCTATCTACCTGCATTTGCACCTGTACCTATACCACTACCTGTATCTATACCTGTACCATTGCCTGTACCTATACCACTACCTGTACCTGTACCTATACCACTGCCCATATCTGTACCTGTACCACCGCTTGTACCTATACCACTACCTGTACTTGTACCTCTAGCACTACGTGTAGTTGTACTCTACTGCAACCTGTGCACAATCTCCATATATGATCTGAATGGAAAAAGGCATCTACCCATGGAATTTACCCATGGTATTATAAGTGGAATCCACCCATGGTATTTTCTCATGGTATTGTATGTGACATCAACCCATGGTATTTACCTGTGGTATTGTAACCAAAAAAGGCTAAAAGTAACAAGTCACATTTTGTAAAAGGAGAAATGGTCCACCATCATATAGCCTTTTGCAGTTATTTTCTGTTTTAATAAAAAAAAACTTTGTGGTTTTCTTTACTGTGTGTTCTCTCATTTTTTTTTTTCGCATCTCAGTTTTTCAAACCTTGGCAACCTCTCCCAAAGATCCGGATCAGTGGTATCAGAGCCAGGTTACGATTCCATGGGAATGAGGGTTCGATGCATATTGAAGTTTCACATTTTTGTAGCAATATTCAACAAACTTCAGGCACGTGCTACGTCCTCCACATAGCACTTTCTTGGGCAAAGTGGGAAGAGTTTTTTTTTTGTTTTTTATTTTTTTTGTTGCAAGAATTATTTTGAGCGGCGAGTTTGCATATCAGATCTAAAACTTTTGGTGAAAAATATATGAAAACAAATAACAGATCTGGATTCCTTACAAAAAAAATACCCAAAAATAAAATAAAATAAAAAATCGGCCGAATTGGAGTACGAATGAGGGAGATATCACTGATTTAAAATCAACGATGTTGTAGAATTTTTTCTGAATACAATTTGTAGATGACGACTCCCCTATCATTTTTTTGTAGATTTTGTGCATAATTATATATATATATATATATATATATTAAATCAGCGGTATCTCCCTCATCTCAACTCCAATTCGACCAATGTTTTTTTTGAAATTGGGTTATTATATTTGATCTCCTCTCGAAAAATAATCCAATTTCAAAAAAAAACATTGGTCAAATTAGAGTTCGGATGAGAGAGATATCGTTGATATAAAATCAATTTTTTTTTGTCACAACATAACAGTTGTAGAGCGAATATGAGTTTCCAGAGTGTCGAAATAAGGATTTCAAACACACGAGAATATGAAAAATGGCCATTTTGTTTCCAAAAACAGGTTATAATAAAGATTATGAGTTATATTGCTCGAGTTATGTCCATTTTAAATCTAGAGCAGCATTCAGAGTGAGTTCCCTTTGGAGACGTGCCCTCCTATCCCTTTTTAGTAAGCACCTGCTTCACATTCATCAGTTTCAGCATAACAACATCCGACTTGGGTTCTTTGGAGACGTGTCATCCCACCGCACGCTATGTAGGTGCCTTCTATTTCATCAACAATCAACATCACGGTTATGGGTCAACCGCACAAAATCCTTGTCATCGAAGTCCATTTGCTAGGCCGCACACTATTAGTAACATAGTTGGTCATAAGCATTATAGGGTATCTCTATCCTCGGATCTTCGTTTGTCATGGTTATGGGTCATCCATAAATGCACACTTCATTGAAGTCCATTTGCTAGGCTGCACATTGTTAGTATCACAGTTGGTCACATGCATTACAGGGTATTTCTATCCTCAGATCTTCATTTGTCATGGTTATGGGTCATCCACAAACCCGCACTTCATTGAAGTCCATTTTCTAGACTGCACATTGTTAGTATCATTGTTGGTCACAAGCATTACAGGGTATCTCTATCCTCAAATCATAGTTCATCACAGTTATGGGTTAACCACACAAAACCCTTCTCTTTAGTGGCTCTTCATATTCAACAGAAGCTTCTCGAGAGGGAAATTCATGCAATGGAGGCTATTTCTTCTTAAGGAGGGAGGAATGATCCGAATGGAAAATGGCATCTACCCATGGTATTCATCCACCCATGGAATTTACCCATGGTATTTTCCCATGGTATTGTATGTGACATCAACAAATGGTATTCATTCGCCCATGGTATTTACCCACCCATGGAATTTACTTGTGGTATTGTAACCAAAAAACGCTATAAGTAACAAGTCACATTTTGTAAAATGAGAGATTGTCCACCGCAATGTACCCTTTACAATTATTCTCTGTTTTAATAAAAAAAAATCTTTGTGGTTTTTTTATTGCGTGTTCTCTTTTTTTCTATTATAATTTCAATTTTTCAAATCTTGGGGGCCTCCCCCCAAGATCCATTTTAGTTTTTTAGATCTTGCCCCCCCCCACCTCCCCCCAAGATCCGGATCAATATACCTGTCATCTTGTTGACCTGCCTGCAAGATCCTGTAAATCTATCCGATAGGAGCTCATAGCTGCTATGTGATTTACCAGTATCTGCTTGCTAAGAGCATCTACCACCATGTTCTCTTTACCTTTGATATACCTGATCTTAAAGTCGAACTCACTAATCATGGCCAACCACCAAGATTTCCTGCCATTTAGATTCAGTTGGTCAAATAGATACCGCAAACCATTGTGATCACTCATCAATACAAATCTCCTACCAAGAAGATAATGCCTCCACATATTCAATGCATGTATGATCGCTGCGAACTTAAGATCATGTGTTGAGTGGTTTTTCTCGTGCTCATTCAATTCCCATGACTCATAACATACCACCTGTCCATCCTAGATAAGGACTCCACCAAGTTCTCTCTTGCAAGCATTTGTACATACTACAAACTCTTTGTTCAGATCTTTAATCTTTAACACTGGTGCATGTGTCAACAACTGTCTGGGTTGCTCAAAATTAGCCGGCACAATCCTCTGTCCATTCAAACCTCTTTCCTTTCCTTTGCAATGATGTGATAGGATAGACAATGTGTGAGAAGCTCCTGATGAACCTCCTATAATAGCTTGTTAACCCCATGAAAGATCTCACCCCATCCGCATTCCTATGAACTGCCCACTCCATGATAGCTCTTACCATTTTGGGTCCATTGCTATGCCATCCTTGGAAACCACATGTCTCAAATAGTGTACCTAAGTCTGAAAGAAACTGCACTTGCTCAACTTAGCATACAATTGATGCTTTCTCAACAATCTCATCACTACTGCTAAATGCTCGACATGCTCTTCTTCATTTTTAAAATATACCAATATATCATCAATGAACACAATAACCAACTTGTCCAAATACAAACGCAACACATTATTCATCAAGCACATAAAGGTAGCTGGATGATTATTTAAACCAAATGGAACTACAACAAACTGATAATGCCCATACCTAGTCCGGAAAGTTGCCTTGTAGATGTCCTCTTCTTTAATGTGTACCTAATGATATCCGGATCTCAGATCAATCTTCGAAAACATTGTTGCTCCCTTCAACTGATCGAACAAGTCATCAATCCTCGGTAATGGATACTCATTCTTGATGGTCACTTTGTTTAACTTCCTATAATCAATGCACAACATGAGAGTACCATTCTTCTTCTTCACAAATGGTGCGCCCCATGGTGATACACTTGGCCTAATGTATCCCTTGTCCAACATTTCCTTCAACTGCAACTTCAACTCTACCAACTCTGGAGTGCTCATCCTGTAAGGTGCCTTTGATGTCGGAGTTGCCCCGTCACCAACTTAACAGAAAAGTCTACTTCAAGATGCATGCAAAGCCTTGAGCAGCAAGGCAACTGATGGAGACTTGGTGGTTGAGAGGGAGCGTATATTACCTCTCAACATGTAGAGCTAGAAGAAGTCTCAGACAATTGTGGAGGAGCCACGATTGGTGCAGCAGCTTCAGGAGGTTGTGGAGCAGCCACAACAGGGGAAGCTGAGTGGAGATCGAGTAGAGACATCTACTCATGCAGAGACCTCCAGTAGGGGGAAACTTCGAGCCAGGTGGGCTGAGGGATCACATGCAGCCATACCTCCAGGTAGGAGGTGGGGCGATATAAAGTGATCGTCCCAAGGAGGAGGGGCAGGATCCTTGAGGTACCCAACCTCTTGGATGAGACCTTGCTATGGGAGCCCCGACCTAGAGTAGCAGGAATTGACTGATTGGGTAGAGACAGATGTAGATGGAGCGGCAAAGAGAGAGACAGTGTAGGGAATCCCAAGACAGCGCATAGCTAGCAGGCTGCAACAATGCGAGAGGCACAAGTGTTCTGCACAGTGCTAGGTGGCACAGAGAGGTGTGCGATGGTGCGAGATGCATGGAGATGTTGCAGTAGCGCAGATGTCAGAGAGGGAGCACTTGTTAGCAGCAGGTAGAGCTTCAGCATCAGAGTATGTTCCTAGCCCAACGGAGTGGTTAGTTGGGAGTGTTTTTGTTCCAAGTGTTGTTGGAGCAAGTGGATCGGGCAAATGTGTTGCATGCAGAACATTCCATAGTTGCAGGATAGGGGTTGCAGATAATCCATATCTTGTTGAGAGGGAGTGTTGAAAATGCAACAAGATGATGGAGCTTAGTGGAAAGGAGTCGCCTTCACTAAGTGGGCCCGTAGGCTATTTTTGGCGCAAAGTCTATTTTTAGACATATGGATCATGGTCTATGAGTTGCAGGATGATATTTATGGATGATTAGTCATGTTGGTAAAAATAGATGGACTTCTATTTTTATACATATGGGCGGAGTCTATTTTTAGACTGCCAAGTCTAAATATAGAATAGTCGAATATTATTAACTCGTAACAATATTTGGACTATAAACATTATCTTATCCTTTTTTACCACTTCAGTTTGAGATACAGATGTGGCACATGCAACTGTCAGAAGGAAATACGCTTTTCTGATGAGTGAGTTGAGCTATTGCATGCAGGACTTCAGTTAGAACTCATGTGATTGAGTTTGGTGGAGTTGATTGAGGAGTTGATGGAGTTGTGTTCAGTTTGACTTAGTTGAACTAGTTGTTTTTAGTCTAACTGAAAAATAGACTAATGATGAGTGGTGTGAATTAATTATTAATTAATTCACTGATTATTAAATCATAAATCAACTGAAGAATACATCAGTTAACTCAGTGCATGTGAGTGCATGTACAGTTCAGTGGAGACAGGTGTCAGAGGTTGAGATTGCTATCAGTTGTTACTATAGTTGTGCATGAGATCTTGCACAATCAGTGGGATTGAGTAATGCCAATGAAGATTGCATGGTTTAGCCAAGAAAATACGAGTTTGCTTCAGCCATTCATCATTATTCTCATGCAGGATTGCACAATGGAGGCGGGCAAATAGTGGAGGAGATTTGAGGCATCAGATGTGAGCTAGTTTATGTGTAATAGGTGGAGATAGTACTCAGTACTTGCGAGGAGTATTGTACTATGTATTGTTGCATGTTCTCAATCATTATAATATACAGATAGTGTGGGGTTTTCAGCTGTATGCTTTCCCCGGGTTACATACTGTGTTAATGTGCGCATGTGATTAATGTTTCATTGTTTTTAATGCTGCTAATTTGATGATCAACGTAGAGGAGCTTATGTATTATGCATGTATTCCGCAATAGTGTATAATCAGGATAATCTCTGTGAATAAGTGTCATATTATTCAAAATTTCTACATGGTATCGGAGCTGTTGATCTTCAGATCTATTATTCAGAAAGTGTTTACATTCTATTTTTTCAAGCAGAGTCTGTAATCGGGCTAGGTAGCCTCTGGATTCATCCTTCTTTTGGAAGGTGAGATATCCGGTGAATGCCCATACAGTCAATCTCTGTACGAGAAATAATTTGTTCTCACGAATTCTAGATCAGAGGCGATTGAGTTTTGAGCTGGTGGAATTCGAATTTATAGCAGTGTTTTCTTGGTGTCAACATTGAAATGTCTTTCAACGGATTGCGATTGAAGTATGCTATTGAGGGTAGCTCGAACTATATTGCATGGAAGCACAAGATGGAGGCAGTGTCAGATGATAATGGGCTGAAGGAGTTCATAGATGCTGAGGTCCCAAAACCTACTGATGTTGCGCAAGTTGATGCTTGGCGAAAGAAGACAGCAAAGTGTCGAAGGATTCTGTTGGAGGGCGTGAAGGATAACATTGTGTCCAGCCTGCATGGAAAGGCTTCTCCATACTTGATGTGGAAAGCGTTGACAGAATTATTCCAAAGCAAGAACGACCAGAGGAAGTTGGCGCTCAAGGACAAACTCAGAAACATTATGTGTGAGAATGGAGACAGTATGCCCCAAGTGTGGGGGTGATTGTCGATGATGAGGACTTGGTGAGCTTGGCTCTCCTTGGTCTTCCAAAGAGTTGGCATTCCTATCAAGACTCTGTCAATGGTCGGGAGAAATTGCCAGGATGGGAGAGACTTTGTTCGGATCTTGTGCAAGAGGAGATCAGACGGAGCACCAAAGACAGTTCTTCATCCATGCATGATAAGGAGAACTGTGCCTTAGCGAGTAAGGTGAAGAAGGGGAAGGAGAAGGGTTCTCTTTCCGAATCCAGTTCTTCCAATGATGGGAAGAAGGTTGACAAATCGAAAGTGATATGCTTTCATTGTCATGAGTTGGGCCATTGTGCTACTAATTTCCCAAAGAAGAAGTCCAAGAAGGGATCCAGGGAAGGATCTGAAGGTGAGGCACTTGCTTCACAGTTTGAGTTGGATTTCACACTCTTCGCATGCATGGTTTCATCCATGATGGGAAGTGGCTGGTTTCTTGACAGTGGAGCTTCTTTCCACATGATCGGTGACAAAAGTTTGTTCAGTACTTTGGAGAAGAAAGATCTCCAGATACTCATAGGGATGGGTAATGATGAGAAGTATAGTGTCTCAGGTGTAGGCACAATTATTTTTCAGAGGGAGCATGGAGCTCGTCTTACCTTGACCGATGTCAAGTATGTACCAGGACTGAAGAGAAACTTGGTGTCGATCGCGATGCTGGAAGACAGAGGCTATGATGTAGTCTTTAGTGAGGGAAAGGTTTTCCTTAGACACATCATCACTAGACAAGTGAAGCAGATTGGTTCACGGGTCAAGAACCTGTATGCTATTGAGGTTCAAGATGCATGCAAAGCCTTGAGCAGCAAGGCAACTGATGGATACTTGGTGGTTGAGAGGGAGCGTATATTACCTCTCAACATGCAGATCCAGAAGAAGTCTCAGACAATTGTGGAGGAGCCATGATTGGTGCAACAGCTTCAGGAGGTTGTGGAGCAGCCACAACACGGGAAGCTGAGTAGAGATCGAGTAGAGACATCTACTCATGCAGAGACCTCCAATACGGGGAAACTTCGAGCCAGGAGGGCTGAGGGATCACATGCAGCCATACCTCCAGGTAGGAGGTGGGGCGATATAGAGTGATCGTCCCAAGGAGGAGGGGCAGGATCCTTGAGGTATCCAACCTCTTGGATGAGACCTTGATACGGGAGCCCCGATGTGGAGTAGCAGGAACTGACTGGTTGGGTAGAGACAGATGCGGATGGAGTGGCAGAGAGAGCGACAGTGCAGGGAATCCCAGGACAACGCATAGCTAGCAGGTTGCAACAATGCGAGAGGCACAAGTGTTTTGCACAGTGCTAGGTGGCACAGAGAGGTGTGCAATGGTGCGAGATGCATGGAGATGTTGCAGTAGCGCAGATGTCAGAGAGGGAGCACTTGTCAGCATCAGGTAGAGCTTCAGCATCAGAGTATGTTCCTAGCCCAACAAAGTGGTCAGTTGGGAGTGTTTTTGTTCCAAGTGTTGTTGGAGCAAGTGTACCGGGCAAATGTGTTGCATGCAGAACATTCCATAGTTTTAGGATAGGGGTTTCAAATAATCCATATCTTGTTGAGAGGGAGTGTTGAAAATGCAACAAGATGATGGAGCTTAGTGGAAAGGAGTCGCCTTCACTAAGTGGGCCCGCAGGCTATTTTTGGCGCAAAGTCTATTTTTAGACATATGGATCATGGTCTATGAGTTGCAGGATGCTATTTATGGATGATTGGTCACGTTGGTAAAAATAGATGGACTTCTATTTTTAGACATATGGGCGGAGTCTATTTTTATACTGCCAAGTCTAAATATAGAACAGTCGAATATTATTAACTCGTAATAATATTTGGACTATAAACATTATCTTATCCTCTTGGAGCACTTCAGTTTGAGCTACACATGTGGCACATGCAGCTGTCAGAAGGAAATACGCTTTTCTTATGAGTTAGTTGAGCTATTGCATGCAGGACTTTAGTTAGAACTCATGTGATTGAGTTTGGTGGAGTTGATTGAGGAGTTGGAGTTGTGTTCAGTTTGACTTAGTTGAACTAGTTGTATTTAGTCTAACTGACAAATAGACTAATGATGAGTGGTTTGAATTAATTATTAATTAATTCACTAATTATTAAATCATAAAGCAACTGAAGAATACATCAGTTAACTCAGTGCATGTGAGTGCATGTACAGTTCAGTGGAGACAGGTGTCAGAGGTTGAGATTGCTATCAGTTGTGACTATAGTTGTGCATGAGATATTGCACAATCAGTGGGATTGAGTAATGCCAATGAGGATTGCGTGGTTCAGCCAAGAAAATATGAGTCTGCTTCAGCCATTCATCATTATTCTCATGCAGGATTGCGCAGTGGAGGCAGGCAAACAGTGGAGGATATTTGAGGCATCAGATGTGAGCTAGTTTGTGTGTAACAGGTGGAGATAGTACTGAGTACTTGCGAGGAGTATTGTACTATGTATTGTTACATGTTCTCAATCATTATAATATACAGATAGTGTGGGGTTTTCAGCTGTATGCTTTCCCCGGGTTACATACTGTGTTAATGTGCGCATGTGATTGATGTTTCATTGTTTTTAATGCTGCTAAATTGATGATCAACGTAGAGGAGCTTATGTATTATGCATGTATTCCGCAATAGTGTATAATCAGGATAATATCTGTGAATAAGTGTCATATTATTCAAAATTTCTACATGGTATCGGAGCTGTTGATCATCAGATCTATTATTCAAAAAATGTTTACATTCTATTTCTTGAGGCAGAGTTTGTAATCGGGCCAAGTAGCCTATGGATTCATCCTTCTTTTGGAAGGTGAGATATCCGGTGAATGCCCATACAGTCGATCTCTGTACGTGAATGATCTTACTTAACGCAGTTGAATCCCAAAATGATATCTAAGAGAAATACTTTGTTCTCATGAATTCTAGATCAGAGGCGGTTAAGTTTTGAGCTAGTGGAATTCGAATTTGCTGCAGTGTTTTCTTGGTGTCAACATTGAAATGTCTTTCAACGGATTGCGATTAGAGTATGCTCTTGAGGGCAGCTCAAACTATATTGAATGGAAGGACAGGATGGAGGCAGTGTTAGATGATAATGGGCCGAAGGAGTTCATAGATGCTGAGGTCCCAAAGCCTACTGATGTTGCGCAAGTTGATGCTTGGCAAAAGAAGACAGCAAAGTGTTGAAGGATTCTGTTGGAGGGCGTGAAGGATCACATTGTGTCCAGCCTTCATGGAAAGTCTTCTCCATACTTGATGTGGAAAGCATTGATAGAATTATTCCAAAGCAAGAACGACCAGAGGAAGTTGGCGCTCAAGGACAAACTCAGAAACATTAAGTGTGAGAATGGAGACAGTATGCCCCAGTATCTCACGAAGTTCAACCAATGTCAGGATGAGCTGGGAAGTGTGGGGGTAATTGTCGATGATGAGGAAGTGGTGAGCTTGGCTCTCCTTGGTCTTCCGAAGAGTTGGAATTCCTATCAGGACTCTGTCAATGGTCAGGAGAAATTGCCAGGATGGGAGAGACTTTGGTCGGATCTTGTGCAAGAGGAGATCAGACGGAGCACCAGAGACAGTTCTTCATCCATTCATGATAAGGAGAACTGTGCCTTAGCGAGTAAGGTGAAGAAGGGGAAGGAGAAGGGTTCTCTTTCGAATCCAGTTCTTCCAATGATGGGAAGAAGGTTGACAAATCGAAAGTGAGATGCTTTCGTTGTCATGAGTTGGGCCATTATGCTACTAATTGCCTAAAGAAGAAATCCAAGAAGGGATCCGGGGAAGGATCTGAAGGTGAGGCACTTGCTTCACAGTTTGAGTTGGATTTCACACTCTTCGCATGCATGGTTTCATCCATGATGGGAAGTGGCTGGTTTCTTGATAGTGGAGCTTCTTTCCACATGACCGGTGACAAAATTTTGTTCAGTACTTTGGAGAAGAAAGATCTCCAGATACTCATAGGGATGGGTAATGATGAGAAGTATAGTGTCTCAGGTGTAGGCATGGTTATTTTTCAGAGGGAGCATGGAGCTCGTCTTACCTTGACCGATGTCAAGAATGTACCAGGACTGAAGAGAAACTTGGTGTCGATCACGAGGCTGGAAGACAGAGGCTATGATGTAGTCTTCAGTGAGGGAAAGGTTTTCCTTAGACACATCATCACTAGACAGGTGAAGCAGATTGGTTCACCGGTCAAGAACCTGTATGCTCTTGAGGTTCAATATGCATGCAAAGCCTTGAGCAGCAAGGCAACTAATGGAAACATGGTGGTTGAGAGGGAGCGTATATTACCTCTCAACGTGCAGAGCCAGAAGAAGTCTCAGACAATTATGGAGGAGCCACGATTGGTGCAGCAGCTTCAGGAGGTTGTGGAGAAGCCACAACAGGGGAAGCTGAGTGGAGATCGAGTAGAGACATCTACTCATGCAGAGACCTCTAGTAGGGGGAAACTTCGAGCCAGGTGGGCTGAGGGATCACATGCAGCCATACCTCCAGGTAGGAGGTGGGGCGATATAGAGTGATCGTCCCAAGGAGGAGGGGCAGGATCCTTCAGGTACCCAACCTCTTGGATGAGACCTTGCTACGGGAGCCCCGATGTGGAGTAGCAGGAACTGACTGGTTGGGTAGAGACAGATGCGTATGGAGCGGCAGAGAGAGCGACAGTGCAGGGAATCCCAGGACAGTGCATAGCTAGTAGGCTGCAGCAATGCGAGAGGCACAAGTGTTTTGCAAAGTGCTAGGTGGCACAGAGAGGTGTGCAATGGTGCGAGATGCATGGAGATGTTTCAGTAGCGCAGATGTCAGAGAGGGAGCACTTGTCAGCAGCAAGTAGAGCTTCAGCATCAGAGTATGTTCCTAGTGTTGTTGGAGCAAGTGGACCGGGCAAATGTGTTGCATGCAGAACATTCCAGAGTTGCAGGATAGGGGTTGCAGATAATCCATATCTTGTTGAGAGGGAGTGTTGAAAATGCAACAAGATGATGGAGCTTAGTGGAAAGGAGTCACCTTCACTAAGTGGGCCCGCAGGCTATTTTTGGCCCTATGTCTATTTTTAGACATATGGATCATGGTCTATGAGTTGCAGGATGCTATTTATGGATGATTGGTCATGTTGATAAAAATAGATGGACTTCTATTTTTAGACATATGGGCAGAGTCTATTTTTAGACTGCCAAGTCTAAATATAGAACAGTCGAATATTATTAACTCATAATATTATTTGGACTATAAACATTATCTTATCCTCTTGGAGCACTTCAGTTTGAGCTACAAATGTGGCACATGCAGCTGTCAGAAGGAAATATGCTTTTCTTATGAGTGAGTTGAGCTATTGCATGCAGGACTTTAGTTAGAACTCATGTGATTGAGTTTGGTGGAGTTGATTGAGGAGTTGATGGAGTTGTGTTCAGTTTGACTTAGTTGAACTAGTTGTATTTAGTCTAACTGACAAATAGACTAATGATGAGTGGTGTGAATTAATTATTAATTAATTCACTAATTATTAACTAATAAAGCAACTGAAGAATACATCAGTTAACTCAGTGCATGTCAATGCATGTACAGTTCAGTGGAGAGAGGTGTCAGAGGTTGAGATTGTTATCAGTTGTGACTATAGTTGTGCATGAGATCTTGCACAATCCGTGGGATTGAGTAATGCCAATGAGGATTGCATGGTTCAGCCAAGAAAATACGAGTTTGCTTCAGCCATTCATCATTATTCTCATGCAGGATTGCGTAGTGGAGCCAGGCAAACAGTGGAGGAGATTTGAGGCATCAGATGTGAGCTAGTTTGTGTGTAACAGGTGGAGATAGTACTGAGTACTTGCGAGGAGTATTGTACTATGTATTGTTACATGTTCTCAATCATTATAATATACAGATAGTGTGGGGTTTTCAGCTGTATGCTTTCCCCGGGTTACATATTGTGTTAATGTGTGCATGCGATTGATGTTTCATTATTTTTAATGCTGCTAAATTGATGATCAACGTAAAGGAGCTTATGTATTATGCATGTATTCCGCAATAGTGTATAATTAGGATAATCTCTGTGAATAAGTGTCATATTATTCAAAATTTCTACACTAACTTCTCCACTATTTGTGCCTCCTAATAATTGTAGATTTGTGGTCTACCACCCCGATGTTGTGGATAATCTCTCCTACGACGCTCTCCTCCATATGTCCAACACTGTAAAGGTCGCCAACCTTCATCCTTATTTTGCTCCTCATATCGATGTCCCTGTCCTCTCTCAGATGCATTAAACTTCTTCAATGGTGTTGCATTCTCTTTGTTACCTGTATCCCGAGGTCTTACTTGCTTCTTGTCCCATTTTCCTTGGTTATTTGTATTACCTTTTCAGTCCGGCTTACTCTCAGATCTGCGCTTTGATTACTCGTAACAATGCTTTAGCTTCCAGATGGCCTCCTCCAATGATCTATGCTCACCAAACTTGATCTTGTCTTTGAATGCTATCGACAACCCACTCATGAATCTATGAATCTTTGCCTTCTCCTCCTTGAGGTAAGTCACATACCTCAACAACTCCAAGAACCTACTAGTGTACTCCTCATCGGTCATGGATCCCATCTTCAGCTCATAGAATTATTTTTCCATGTCATCATAGTACCTCTCCGATATGTACTTCTTCCTGAATAGTCTCTTGAATTCACTCAAAGTCAGCTCGTCCTCATAAACATATTTGACGTTCTTTACATCTTCCCACCAGATATTTGCTTTACGTTTAAGACTGAATGTAGCTATTTTGGCTTTCATGTTCTCTGAATAATCATGCAACCTGAAGAATTCCCTCATACCAAGCAACCATGCCTATGCATCCTGTGATTTCATCATCCCTCCATCAAATGTAGGTGGCTTTGCTTTCTTAAACTCATCCGAAAAAATATCCCTTGTCACTCCTCTTGTAAGGATGATAACGATGCTAATCATAATGCCTGTCATAACAAAAATTGAAATAGTATATGTGTCTATCACCTCTCCTATCCGGAGTGTCCAAGAACCTGCCATCTCTGATCGTGTCATCTCTATATGACTGTACCCACCAGGAGATCTATTTCCATATTCCCCATTAGTTATGTCGTCCTCCTCATGGCTGATCTGAAGTGGTCCCTGTCACTGCAATTCTGACAAACTCTAAAGTATCATTCCATTTACCTCTACTTGTTTCTCCTATGCTTATATGATTCAGTCATAGTATGCCTTACAACTCCTTATTTATGCCTTTAAGCTTCTCAATGTGTTTGCCATATCAGAAGAGTGCCCAACACCACGTTGCTCATCTGATCCACGGGGAGAGTCTCGGGAACTGTAGTCTACCATATTGTTAGTCATCTTTGATATTCTTCCTGCAAGGTATATCATGCCAGCCAACCAAATCACAATAAACAAACGTACCTTAGCATAATTCGGGGAGGATACCTCGTCTGCAGGATCAACTAATCAACGTAATACATGTATAACATAATCATGACAACATATAAAAATATAACACATAAGCATACAAGCATATAACCATCATTCTAGCTAGAGTCCAGTCATCAATGCATGACCATTGTTAGGACTCCAAATTGACCACATTTGACCTTGTATTTTTGCTATAATATTACTCTCTTCAATCCATAAGTTGAAAGCTTTTGATTATATAATGACCTAACCATTCCAAGGTATGAAGCAACTCTCCTCATTACTATATGTTTAATCATTCATTACATATTCATGTTATCTTTATAATTAATCTTTGGAGAAGTTAACTAAGTTGCTAAGTAACCGTTGAACTGTCTAAAGTCTGCAGAAATTATAGTACGTAGTTGTTGCAACACCAGAAACAGCAACTACGCAGTTGCTGCAACACCAGCAACAACAACTATCTAAAGCAGGGAAAACGTTATTTTGCAACAACTGGAATACCGGAAATGACAAACAGCAACTATCAGAAGATCGACAGAGTTCCATGCTGACACAGCACGATCAGCAACTGTCCAGAAAGGGTAAAACATAGTTACAGTTGCTGAAACACCAGGAACAGCATGAGTTTACTAAATCAGCAACAATGGTGAAGCGGCAAAGGGTAGTACGAGGATTCCAAGAAGACGGTTGAGGTTTGTTTACTAGCTGTGTAACAGCAAGAGACCCAAGAAAGAATACACCGTCACACTGTTATAACGACATCTTGTAACAAGGATGGATTTCTTATTTTTGACAAAAAGGTTAAACTGAATGAACCATGGCGGTCTATTGTAATAGATGTCTCCTCTATAAAGAGGAGACATCTACATTAGAAAAGAGAAAAGGGGAACAAGTTGTAAGGGAAATTTTGAAAGACAAAAGCGAGTCTGAATCTTCGTTGTAACTAGACATTTTGGCAGATGAATAAAAGGTTGTTCTGAGCATCTAATTTGGCAGCTGTTTTCTGGGGAATCTTGTGAGAGGGACAAGGCCCAACTTCTTCACAAGATTCACCCATTTATTTTCTGTTAGTGTGTGAGTGTGTTTGATAATTTTCTTTTGCTGGTACTCTGTTTGGATTCAGTAGCATTACCTCTGATAATTTCCTTTTGCTGATACTCTGTTTTGTTAATTGCTTGATATTGTAAAAGAATACTTCACCGGTGATTAGAAATTGCAGTGTGTGTTGGCAATTTGGTTACAGGGGCAGGTGTTGAACATCCTTACCATGAGGATAGGGTCCTGATCCTCTGCTAACAGAGCAGGCATTATTTTTCTTTGCAGAATTGTATTCTTAGTTAACTGCTTTCATTTCATCTCTGCAATATATTTTAACTGCTATAACATAGAGTAAGGGGTTTGACAGAAGATAGAATTGTGTATACTACAGCTTTTAATGCTTTTAGAATTCAAGTAAATACAGTACGAGGTCACCTTTGAAATAAAAGGACTTTCCCGGGTTGACAAATTAATGTGGTACTCGACTGTTTAATCAATAAACAATTCAAGTAGCCAACATTTTGGCGCCGTTGTCGGGGAAGGCGACTAGAGATTTTAAAAGCATTAATTATTTCTTTTTAAGAATAACAGGTGCATGAGAGGACGCAGGAAACCTAATTTCACAGGCGGCAAAGGCGGGGGAGGAAGAAAGACCTTCATTGACGAAATTATTTCAAGGACTGAGACATCACAGAGGACGAGTTCCCGGAGACCTCAGATCCAGTATTCCTCACAAACAGATTAACAGACGGAGGAGGTACTAGGACCTGAAAGGAAGCTGGAAGTACCAGAGCACACTGAGGAACCGGTAGAAGAACCTGAAGAGACAGAAGATACTGAAGATAGAGCAAGCGATTCAGGAAAAAGGCCAATGGAGGATAACAGAGCAGAAGGAAGGGGGGAAAATCACTCTCTACCCTGGAGTTCCCTATTGGGGAGCTCCCGAGAGGGGCAACCCCTGTGAAAAACATTCCACTTTCAGCATTACCCAACTTTCATGGGTTATCCTCTGAAGACCCGGATGAATTCCTCTTTGAATTTGATATACTATGCATGAGTTATGATTATGTGAGCCCTAATCAGAAACTAAAACTGTTTCCAGCAACACTGAAAGGGAATGCGTTAAGGTGGTTTATGAGCTTAGGAGCTCAGGCAATCACTACCTGGGATCAGATGAAAGAAATTTTTCTGGCCAAATATCAGGATTACTGCCGAACAAGAGAGAGGAAGGAAGAGTTGTTTAAAATGGTTCAGAAGGAGGATGAGAATCTGGAGGACTTTGTGGAAAGACTGCAGTATAATCTGCAGCGGTCTGACCACCCTACCATGAGTAAAGATATTCTGAAAACAATACTGTTGAAAGGGGTACGAGATGACTGCTTGGACATGTTAAATATGCTTGGAAAAGGGGATATTTCCAAGGAACCATTTGATGAAATTATCAACCTCTGTATGAGATGTTCAAGAGGATCAGTAAGCAGACCAAAAAGCAGGGACAACGTATACTCAAGAGTCCAGAAGTCAGCAAGTGGAGGAGCAATAAGGGCTGAAATAGGTAATTTGTTGGAAGAATTTAAAATTTAAGCTCTTTTGCTTCACAAATTGATGCTCTGCAGGTAAAAAAGAAACAGGCAGAAGCAGAAGCTGCCCTAGCTATTTTTTGTTCTAAATGTAGAGAAAAACACCCACTCAGGGAATGCCCACTAGATAAGGTACCAGTCTGCACGATCTGTGAAAAGGACCATGAGACCCAGCAATGCCCCTCTCTGCCGGGAATAAAAGCAGCACTGCAATCAACTGAAGAAGAGGCTGAAGCAGTGTGCCTGATGACACAGAGGATGCAATGGCCACAAAGACAAGGTATGAATTCTAACACAACATTTAGTCGTTGGAATAATCATTCTCCTTTTCAAACGAATTACCCATCCATGAACCAAATGCAGTACCCACCCTTTAATATGATGAATTTTCTACCCATGTAGCAACCCAGTCTTCCTTTTCCTGATCCTACCATGTGGAATCCTTGGGCTCCCCAGCAACTGTATTTTAATCAATGGACTCCGAACTGGGCAGCCCAACAGATGCCATTTCCTCAGCATCAACAATCTCTTTCCTTACCATCCAACACTCCTCCGAATAACCAAGCAATTAGACCACAGCTGCCTGTGCAACCTAACCCCAACCCAAATAATAATAAAGCTCTGCAAGTAATTGATGTTCAAAATCAGCCTGTCTCCCCTATGCAATGTAATGATATCCATCTCCGTTCAGGGAGAATTGTTGAACCCATCATTGATGACATTACTGACTCTGATAAAGAGGAATTTGGAAAAGAAAAACCAGCTAACAATAATGCTGAAACAGTTGAATCAGCATCTAACAACAATGCTCAAACAGCAGATTCGCCATTCCCTGAACGTCTGGCTCTCACCAAAACGCTTGAGCAGCCTGCTTTTAACCTTTTAGGCGAGCTGCAGAATTTATATGTTAAAATTCCATTGTTGCAAGAGCTGAGAGATGTGCCCATTTATGCTAGGACTGTTAGAGATATCTGTATAAAAAAAAACCTGGAAGAAAAGCTAACGACCCCCTCACAGTTCATGTGATGGGAGAACTGACTGCTTTAATGACAGAAAAAGATCCTCCTGTGAAATATGGTGACCCTGGTCACCCTACAGTAACAGTTCAGGTTGGAAAAACCCTTGTCTCTAAAGTTCTAGTAGATTTAGGTGCTGCAATAAACATTATGACGCTTGAAACAGCACAATTGTTGTAGTTAAAAAACTTTATTAGGGAAACTCCAACTATTCTAGAGCTGGCTGATCGCTCTACAATTAAACTTGAAGGAGTCATTGAAGACCTAATAATTTCTGTAGAATCCTGGAATTACCCAACTGATTTTGTGGTGTTACAAACTAAAACAAAGTTGGGGGGCCATCCACTGATTCTAGGAAGACCTTGGCTAGCTACAGCAGATGCTTTCATTAGTTGTAGATCAGGATCAATGACCATCTCTAATGGGCAGGAAACCAAACAGCTTACCCTTTATCCTCATGCTACACCCATGATTAATAATGACAATTCTGTATGGGTAGATTATGAGGATGAAGAAACCCAACCTATCCTGACTATCGGACAAGCTTTAACTTTCAAAGATTCTACCGAAGATGAATTAATCAATAGCTTCATTTCTGAACCTTCTTCGGTCAGCCCAGAAATCTATAATCACTTCACTGCAATCTTGGAATCTGAATCTCAGTAGAACATGAAAACTGAAAATTTATCTCAGACAATAGCAGGCAGCTCCTCCAAAAGTACAACAATAGAAATTGAGCCTGGCAAAACATTAAATATAAATCCTAATTTAACTAATAATGAAAAACAACAGTTAATAAAGTTACTCCGGGAGAATAAAGAAGCATTTGCATGGGATTATACAGACATGAAGGGGGTTTCTCCTGAGCTATGCACCCACCGCATTTATATTAAAGAAGGATCCCGCCCAGTCTGTCAACCCCAGCGACGAATGAATCCAAATTTAAGGGAAATTGTGAAGGAAGAACTTCAAAAACTGTTGAATGCAGGATTTATATATCCTATATCTGATAGTGAGTGGGTTTCCCCACTTGTAATCATACTCAAGAAAAATGGCAAATGGAGAGTATGTGTGGATTACAGAGCCCTAAATAAAGCCACCCAGAAAGACCATTTCCCTTTACCATTCATTGATTAGGTATTAGATAATTTGGCAGGTAAGAAATTCTTTTCATTTTTGGACGGATTTAGTGGATACAATCAGATTAAGCTTGCACCTCAAGACCAGGACAAGACCACGTTTACTAGCCCATGGGGGACCTTTGCTTACAGGGTTCTTCCATTCGGGCTATGTAATGCTCCAGCAACATTTCAAAGAGCAGTGATAGGGATTTTTTCTGATATGCTAAATGATTCCTTAGAAATATTTATGGATAACTTTACTCCTTATGGAGTGACTTTTGAGGATGCACTGTAGAACCTTGAAAAAGTACTTAAGCGATGTATAGAATCACACCTTGCCTTAAGCACTGAAAAATGTCATATGATGATGAATCAAGGTATTGTATTGGGTCACTTCATCTCATTCCTAGGAATTCAAGTCGATCCAGCTAAAATACAGGTAATTCATACCCTCCCTATCCCCAAAACACAAACTGATGTAAGAAGCTTTTTAGGACATGCTGGATACTATAGAAGATTTATCAAGAATTTTTCCAAAATAGCTTCTCCTCTATTTTTGTTATTAACAAAAAATGTTGAATTTAAGTGGACTGATGATTGTGAAAAAGCATTTAATGAACTTAAACATCAGTTGTCTACAGCTCCCATTTTGAGAGGACCTGATTGGGCACTACCCTTTCATATATCCTCTGATGCTTCAGATACTGCAATTGGAGCTGTCTTGGGCTAAGAAGAAAATAGTCTTCCCTATGCTATTTATTTTATCAGTAAGAATATGACACCAGCTGAACTGAATTATACAGTCACTGAGAAGGAATTCCTAGCAGTCATTTATGCTATCAATAAGTTTCGACATTATATTATTGGCTACATTACTTTTGTGCATACTGATCACTCGGCCATTAAATATCTAATGAATAAATCAGTTACAAATGCTCGAGTTACCAGATGGTTATTATTATTACAAGAATTTGACATCACAATTGTAGATAGGCCAGGAAAAGAAAATGTAGTTGCTGATTTCCTTTCTCGATTAAAAACTGATGAATATATTCCAGTAGATGATTCTTTTCCTGATGAATATTTATTTGCAGTATCTGCTCACTCACCTTGGTATGCAGACATTGCCAACTATTTAGTTGCAGGAAAATTACCATCGCACCTATCACACAAGGAAAAAAGAAAGATCATTCAGCAAAGTGCTAGGTACAGCTGGATAAGCGGGTGTCTTTTCCACACAGGACTTGATCAAGAAAACCGGAGATGCATTGGTGAAGATGAAATTTATGATGTGTTAAAAGCTTGTCACGATGGCCATTGTGGAGGGCATTTTGCAAATAAAAGAACAGCACACAAGGTACTCAGAATGGGTTATTATTGGCCCTCACTCTTCAAAGATGCAAAGAAATATGTGAAGGCCTGTGATAGCTGTCAGAGAATGGGCCAGCCTAATCACAGGGATGAAATGTCACTCAAACCCCAGGTAATTCTCGAACCTTTTGAGAGATGGGCATTAGATTTTATAGGTCCCATTAATCCCCCATCCAACCAAAGAGTGTACATACTAGTGTGCACAGATTATATGACTAAATGGGTAGAAGCTAAGGCACTCCTTAAAGCTAATGAAGAATCAATACTAACATTTTTATTTGAAGAGATCTTTGTTAGGTTTGGATTGCCTAGAGAACTAGTCACGGATGGAGGACCTTCTTTCAACTCTCATGGCTTCAAGGATACACTTCAGAAATATCATATTAAGCACAAATGACTACACCTTATCACCCCCAGGAAAATGGGCAGGTAGAAAGCACCAATAAAGTCATAGAAGCCATCTTGACAAAAACAATAAAGGAGAATAGAAGGGATTGGTTTCAAAGGTTTCTTGAGGCATTATGGGCCTATAGAACTACGTGGAGGAATACTACGGGCTTTTCACCTTATGAATTAGTTTTTGGAAAAAATGTTGTTTTCCCTGTAGAGTTTGAAATCAAAACTTTAAGAACTGCTTTAGCTGTTAACCTTGACTTGACTGATGCACAGACAGCCAGGTTACAGCAGCTTCAGGAATTGGATGAGAAGAGACTTGATGCCATCCATCAAACAACCATGATACAACAACAAAGAAGTAGGTGGCATGACAGAACCATCAAGCAAAAGCAGTTCCAGAAAGGTAACTGGGCTCTACTCTATGACTCTCGTTTTGAGAATTTCCAAGGTAAGTTAAGAACAAGGTGGTTAGGGCCTTATGAAGTAGATGTTGTTTTTCCAAATGGGACAGTCAGACTTTTAACGATTGATGATAGCAGAACACCACTACTAGTGAATGGGTATCGACTCCGTTTGTATCAGCGGCCTGTTTCTAAAGAAGATTTTAAAGCTACTTGCATGATGAATATACACTATGCTTTCCTGGGGGAACTTGCTGTCCCTCAAGGCACTTAAATCTCTGTTCAATTTTTTTTTTTAGATTAGATATTCTTTTCAACTAATAATCCCTGCCAAGGGTTGCCATATTACAATTCATTATTTTGCAAATCTTAGTTTTGGAAAATGGCTGAGAACAAAAACTTCAAAAGAATCACTTTGCGGACTTGGGAACGTTTTCTTTGGACCATAAATTAGTCTTTCACCATTTCCCGTTGCTGCAACGCCATTGTTGCAACACCAACTCCCCGTTGCTGCAACACCAACTCCTGTTGCTGCAACACCACTTCCTGTTGTTGCAACCAAACTTCCCGTTGCTGCAATGCCATTTCCTGTTGTTGCAACCCAACTCCCGGTTGCTGCAACACCAACTCCTGTTGCTGCAACACCACTCTTGTTGCTGCAACACCATTTCCCGTTGTTGCGACACCATTTCCTGTTGTTGCAAACACAACTCTTGTTGCTGCAACACCATTTCCTATGGTTGCAACCCACTTCCCGTCGCTGCAACACCACCTCCCGTTGCTGCAACACCAACTCCCGTTGCTGCAACACCACTTACCGATGCCGTAATGCCTTTTTCAGTATTTCTCTCATTTATACTAAAAAAGCACCAATTTCTCTACTTCAGTTCCCAAGAAATGAATTATTATTTGCATAAAACATACCATTTCCTACCAAAAGAACCAGCCATACACTATGATGATTACAATCCTCCACTATTACTTCCCGTCAGTAATAAAAATCGTCGGTATTCTCATACTTCTAGAACCGCCTTAATCATCCAGCAAAAGACAAGACAAGACTTTTCGACGTAGCAACTAAAAAGGTAAAATATAAAGGTACGCAAGATTATGCATGGATATTAAATAATAGTTAATGTGGAGACGTTGATAGGACTACCGAATAATTGTACTTCCAATCATATCACTTAGTCATAGCTTTTGGGGGGGGGGATTACCAAAGCACTGTCATAATTGTATAGCACGCCAACTGTCGCCGCCCTTAACTCTCCCGGTAATATGTAAAAGTCACCTCATCGTGTCATGTTACCATTTGCAAAGATTTACTCTGGACTGAACTCGGAAACTCGGCTTTGGACTGAGAATTTTCACTGAAACAACAACTATGGGAGGAAATATCATCATATACGAACCTGACACAACAACACTTCTTGAGCTCTATCCCGAGGCCTACCAAATCTTCCTACAAGCGGGATGGCTAGATTATTTTAGGAGACTTCCAGATTTCGACGCATAGCAAGTCCTTGAGTTTGCATGCAATTTAACAGAGGGATTTTCCGCCGTTCAGGGAGTACAAATTCCAGTCACAGAGGAAGTCATAGCCCAAGCTACCGGGCTACCAGCTAATGGCACGCGCTAGTTCAGTAGGAAGCATCTGATCCTCAACGCGCAGCAGGATTTTCTTCAACTAGGCGAGTAGGTGGAACCCAAGGGCAGAGGCGTAGCACTTCAATCACTGCCTCAACCATGGCCGAAAGTTGCTGAGTTTGTAAAGCAATACCTGACGTGCGAAGGCCAGTACTAGGTAATTTACCAGCACGATTGTGTCTTGTTGAATCACTTGAGGCATGGTCAGTGGATAAATATGCCATATTATCTATTGGGATGTCTTAAAAATATGTCACATTACGTTGTCAACGCAAAGCGTCTGCTCCATTCCTTGAAACACCACCGTCTAGCTCAATTATTGATAAATAAAGGCCTTGCCTTAAATAACCCCCCTCCCCTCATTAATCCCCACCAAGAGGAAGAAATCCCTCAGCCAGAGCAGGAAATTCCTCACCAAGTTGAGGACATACCTCAGCAGGATGAAGAAATTCCTCAACAAATACCCGAAGAAATTCCTCAGCAAACAGAGGATACTTCAGAACAAATACCCGAAGAAATTCCTCAGCAAACAGAGGATACTTCAGAACAAATACCCGAAGAAATTCCTCAACAAACAGAGGATACTTCAGAGCAAATACCCCAAGAAATTCCCCAACAAACTGAAAAAACTCCCCCACAAGTTGCTGAAAATGTACAATCAGCAGTAGAAATACCCATGCAAACAACCCCATCCCCCAATAAAACCAACCCATCCACTCCCATACTTGGTATTCCTACCAACGACTCTGATGATAACATCCCTATTACCCTTCTCAAACGAAAGAAGCAGCAAAAAAATGAAACCCCACCGAAAAGAAGAAGAACTAGGGCTTCGGTCAAGGCATCTGTTATTTCCGCCACTGCCCCTATTTTAAAGAAAGCTAGCCGAAAAAGAAAAATACCCGAATTCCCTGCTTCTCTACCCAAGCAAAGGACTTGGTCTTCTGTAACAGCTGAACCCCCTAGCCCCACTCTCCCCAGCTCTCCACCAATCATCTTAAGAACCCGTACTCCCACCAGCCCTGAACACTCCCCTTCCTCACCCTCTAGGGCTGAGATGCAGAGTGTTCATAGTGTCGTGACATTATCTTTTGAGGCAGCTGTCACACAAGAACCAACTGCCGACACCCAAGGTAATATTGGCCAGGTGGCTGCAACACAAGAAACAACCACTACCCCACCAAGTGACACACAAGAACCACCTGTTGGAGGTATAAATGTTCAAATGAATGCTGAAACACAACCTCTGCCTCCACTAGAACCTGCAATTCCACAAGCTCAGCCTACCATATCTGCCCTGCAGGAAGAAATTGAATTTCTGAAATCCCAAATTCATGATTATCAGGAGGAAATAATAAGGGTCAAAGAAGCTTATCAAAATGAACGCAACCTGCACATTTTAGCACATGTAGCATTTGCAGCCGAGAAGAGTAAAGAGAGTGAATATATGTGTGCCGAGTGTGGTGAGCTATACACTCAAGCAGGATACAAGATAGTTGCAGTACCAGTGACTGGAGTCATTCCAGAACCTTCTGCTATTGTAGTTGAAATGAAAGAACCTGTTGTTACACAAATTGCAGAAGCAAAAACAGAACCACCACAACCCTCTGCTGATATAGAGCAACCTGCTGCAACACAAGAACCAGCAGGCTCTCCAAAAACTGTGCAGGAGCAAACAGAGCATCCTACTGCAACACAAGAACTAGCAGGCTCTCCAAAAACAGTGCAGGTGGAAACAGAGCAACCTGCTGTAACACAAGAACCAGCAGGATCTCCAAAAAGTGTAAAGAAAGAAGTAGAAGAACTTTTTGTAACATAAGAACCAGCAGGCTCCCCAAAAATTACAGAACAAGAAAGAGAAGAACTTGCTGTTACACAAGAATCAGCAAGAAATAGAGAAGAAGACATAAAATCACCCCGACCTACCCTAACTGTTATGGAACAAGAAGAAGAAGCATTGGCTGTTACACAGGAATCAGCAGGAAAATGGAGAAGAAGACATCGAACTACCCCGGCCTACTCCAATTGTCACAGAACAGAAAATTATTGTTGATGCCTTTACACAAACTGAATCTCCCTCTGTCAGTGATGCATGCATAGAGACCGCTAGTTTTAAGGAATTAAAGGGAATATGGTGGAAAGAATATGAGCTGTCACAAGGGAAAGCATTCCAACAGCAAAAGGGAATCTGGTTCAATTATGCATATAAGAATTGGGAAGCACTTGAGCAGTCTAGAGCTCAGTACAAAGAAATTAAGGA
Source organism: Pinus tabuliformis (assembly GCA_031772625.1). Lineage (NCBI taxonomy): Eukaryota > Viridiplantae > Streptophyta > Pinopsida > Pinales > Pinaceae > Pinus > Pinus tabuliformis. The sequence continues at coordinate 355,965,344 of CM062808.1, forward strand.
ACTAAAAGCCAGACTGTCCCAGATCTTTGAGTTGGTTCAAAGAATACTTGCTAATAGAAAACCTTCCTTCAACTATGCAACATTTTTTAGGGAACGACTAACATTCTTACAGATAAAGGCAGTTAGAGATGGTAGACCTCATCAGGTGATCACATCAGAACAATTTATTGAAACCTTTGCAGAAGCACCCAAGAATGATCAGAATTTGTTGTGTGAGCTTTACCTCCACAACGAAGCTATGTCTGAGGACAGAAAAATGAATATACTCCCTCTTGTTGGCGACATACAACTCAGAGCTTTCATTTCCTTTCTAGCCAACCAACTCACTTGGCAAAACGCTTTCATCTCAGCACAACACAATGAACAGAACTGCCTCCTCTAGATTAGGGCTGAACCCCAAAATGCAGCTACTTTCATTGCACAGCACCAAAGAATGTTAAGTGAACCTGGAATGACTGATCACATTAGGAAACTACAAGCAGTGGTCTTGCGAGATTGCCAACACTATGTGAAAACAAAGGAACCTATGGCTATTAAAGCCAACAACCTATTCTGGGAAAACTGTCCCAAGGAAAGACAGGAGTATCATCCCTACAATCCCCCTAATCTACATGCAGCAATTTCAAGGGTACCTTACTATGTTAGATGTATGGAACAATGTCCTGAAAAATGGATTGGCTACAGATTTAAATTTCCCCTCTTATGGTTATCGAAAGTGAGATGCTTTCGTTGTCATGAGTTGGGCCATTATGCTACTAATTGCCCAAAGAAGAAGTCCAAGAAGGGATCCGGGGAAGGATCTGAAGGTGAGGCACTTGCTTCACAGTTTGAGTTGGATTTCACACTCTTCGCATGCATGGTTTCATCCATGATGGGAAGTGGTTGGTTTCTTGACAGTGGAGCTTCTTTAGACATGACCGGTGACAAAAGTTTGTTCAGTACTTTGGAGAAGAAAGATCTCCAGATACTCATAGGGATGGGCAATGATGAGAAGTATAGTGTCTCAGGTGTAGGCATGGTTATTTTTCAGAGGGAGCATGGAGCTTGTCTTACCTTGACCGATGTCAAGAATGTACCAGGACTGAAGAGAAACTTGGTGATGATCACGAGGCTGGAAGACAGAGGCTATGATGTAGTCTTCAGCGAGGGAAAGGTTTTCCTTAGACACATCATCACTAGACAGGTGAAGCAGATTGGTTCACAGGTCAAGAACCTGTATGCTCTTGAGGTTCAAGATGCATGCAAAGCCTTGAGCAGCAAGGCAACTGATGGAGACTCGGTGGTTGAGAGGGAGCATATATTACCTCTCAACATGCAGAGCCAGAAGAAGTCTCAGACAATTATGGAGGAGCCACGATTGGTGCAGCAGCTTCAGGAGGTTGTGGAGCAGCCACAACAGGGGAAGCTGAGTGGAGATCGAGTAGAGACATCTACTCATGCAAAGACCTCCAGTAGGGGGAAACTTCGAGCCAGGTGGGCTGAGGGATCACATGCAGCCATACCTCCAGGTAGGAGGTGGGGCGATATAGAGTGATCGTCCCAAGGAGGAGGGGCAGGATCCTTGAGGTACCCAACCTCTTGGATGAGACCTTGCTACGGGAGCCCCGATGTGGAGTAGCAGGAACTGACTGATTGGGTAGAGACAGATGCGGATGGAGCGGCAGAGAGAGCGACAGTGCAGGGAATCCCAGGACAGCGCATAGCTAGCAGGCTGCAACAATGCGAGAGGCACAAGTGTTTTGCATAGTGCTAGGTGGCACAGAGAGGTGTGCAATGGTGTGAGATGCATGGAGATGTTGCAGTAGCGCAGATGTCAGAGAGGGAGCACTTGTCGGCAGTAGGTAGAGCTTCAACATCAGAGTATGTTCCTAGTGTTTTTGTTCCAAGTGTTGTTGGAGCAAGTGGACCGGGCAAATGTGTTGCATGCAGAACATTCCAGAGTTGCAGGATAGGGGTTGCAGATAATCCATATCTTGTTGAGAGGGAGTGTTGAAAATGCAACAAGATGATGGAGCTTAGTGGAAAGGAGTCACCTTCACTAAGTGGGCCCGCAGGCTATTTTTGGCGCTATGTCTATTTTTAGACATATGGATCATGGTCTATGAGTTGCAGGATGCTATTTATGGATGATTGGTCATGTTGGTAAAAATAGATGGACTTCTATTTTTAGACATATGGGCAGAGTCTATTTTTAGACTACCAAGTCTAAATATAGAACAGTCGAATATTATTAACTCATAATAATATTTGGACTATAAACATTATCTTATCCTCTTGGAGCACTTCAGTTTGAGCTACAAATGTGGCACATGCAGCTGTCAGAAGGAAATATGCTTTTCTTATGAGTGAGTTGAGCTATTGCATGCAGGACTTTAGTTAGAACTCATGTGATTGAGTTTGGTGGAGTTGATTGAGGAGTTGATGGAGTTGTGTTCAGTTTGACTTAGTTGAACTGGTTGTATTTAGTCTAACTGACAAATAGACTAATGATGAGTGGTGTGAATTAATTATTAATTAATTCACTAATTATTAACTAATAAAGCAACTGAAGAATACATCAGTTAACTCAGTGCATGTCAGCGCATGTACAGTTCAGTGGAGAGAGGTGTCAGAGGTTGAGATTGTTATCAGTTGTGACTATAGTTGTGCATGAGATCTTGCACAATCCGTGGGATTGAGTAATGCCAATGAGGATTGCATGGTTCAGCCAAGAAAATACGAGTTTGCTTCAACCATTCATCATTATTCTCATGCAGGATTGCGTAGTGGAGGCAGGCAAACAGTGGAGGGGATTTGAGGCATCAGATGTGAGCTAGTTTGTGTGTAACAGGTGGAGATAGTACTGAGTACTTGCGAGGAGTATTGTACTATGTATTGTTACATGTTCTCAATCATTATAATATACAGATAGTGTGGGGTTTTCAGCTGTATGCTTTCCCCGGGTTACATATTGTGTTAATGTGTGCATGCGATTGATGTTTCATTATTTTTAATGCTGCTAAATTGATGATCAACGTAGAGGAGCTTATGTATTATGCATGTATTCCGCAATAGTGTATAATTAGGATAATCTCTGTGAATAAGTGTCATATTATTCAAAATTTCTACACTAACTTCTCCACTATTTGTGCCTCCTAATAATTGTAGATTTGTGGTCTACCACCCCGATGTTGTGGATAATCTCTCCTACGATGCTCTCCTCCATATGTCCAACACTGTAAAGGTCACCAACCTTCATCCTTATTCTGCTCCTCATATCGATGTCCCTGTCCTCTCTCAGATGCATTAAACTTCTTCAATGGTGTTGCATTCTCTTTGTTACCTGTATCCCGAGGTCTTACTTGCTTCTTGTCCCATTTTCCTTGGTTATTTGTATTACCTTTTCAGTCTGGCTTAGTCTCAGATCTGCGCTTTGATTACTCGTAACAATGCTTTAGCTTCCAGATGGCCTCCTCCAATGATCTATGCTCACCAAACTTGATCTTGTCTTTGAATGCTATCGACAACCCACTCATGAATCTATGAATCTTTGCCTTCTCCTCCTTGAGGTAAGGCACATACCTCAACAACTCCAAGAACCTACTAGTGTACTCCTCATCGGTCATGGATCCCATCTTCAGCTCATATAATTATTTTTCCATGTCATCATAGTACCTCTCCGATATGTACTTCTTCCTGAATAGTCTCTTGAATTCACTCAAAGTCAGCTCGTCCTCATAGACATATTTGACGTTCTTTACATCTTCCCACCAGATATTTGCTTTACGTTTAAGACTGAATGTAGCTATTTTGGCTTTCATGTTCTCTGAATAATCATGCAACCTGAAGAATTCCCTCATACCAAGCAACCATGCCTATGCATCCTGTGATTTCATCATCCCTCCATCAAATGTAGGTGGCTTTGCTTTCTTAAACTCATCCGAAAAAATATCCCTTGTCACTCCTCTTGTAAGGATGATAACGATGCTAATCATAATGCCTGTCATAACAAAAATTGAAATAGTATATGTGTCTATCACCTCTCCTATCCGGAGTGTCTAAGAACCTGCCATCTCTGATCGTGTCATCTCTATATGACTGTACCCACCAGGAGACCTATTTCCATATTCCCCATTAGTTATGTCGTCCTGCTCATGGTTGATCTGAAGTGGTCCCTGTCACTGCAATTCTGACAAACTCTAAAGTATCATTCCATTTACCTCTACTTGTTTCTCCTATGCTTGTATGATTCAGTCATAGTATGCCTTACAACTCCTTATTTATGCCTTTAAGCTTCTCAATGTGTTTGCCATATCAGAAGAGTGCCCAACACCACGTTGCTCATCTGATCCACGAGGAGAGTCTCAGGAACTGTAGTCTACCATATTGTTAGTCATCTTTGATATTCTTCCTGCAAGGTATATCATGCCAGCCAACCAAATCACAATAAACAAACGTACCTTAGCATAATTCGGGGAGGATACCTCGTCTGCAGGATCAACTAATCAACGTAATACATGTATAACATAATCATGACAACATATAAAAATATAACACATAAGCATACAAGCATATAACCATCATTCTAGTTAGAGTCCAGTCATCAATGCATGACCATTGTTAGGACTCCAAATTGACCACATTTGACCTTGTATTTTTGCTATAATATTACTCTCTTCAGTCCATAAGTTGAAAGCTTTTGATTATATAATGACCTAACCATTCCAAGGTATGAAGCAACTCTCCTCATTACTATATTTTTAATCATTCATTACATATTCATGTTATCTTTATAATTAATCTTTGGAGAAGTTAACCAAGTTGCTAAGTAACCGTTGAACTATCTAAAGTCTGCAGAAATTATAGTACGTAGTTGTTGCAACACCAGAAACAGCAACTACGCAGTTGCTGCAACACCAGCAACAACAACTATCTAAAGCAGGGAAAACGTTATTTTGCAACAACTAGAATACCGGAAATGACAAACATCAACTATCAGAAGATCGACAGAGTTCCATGCTGACACAACACGATCAGCAACTGTCCAGAAAGGGTAAAACATAGTTGCAGTTGCTGAAACACTAGGAACATCATGAGTTTACTAAATCAGCAACAATGGTGAAGCGACAAAGGATAGTACGAGGATTCCAAGAAGACGGTTGAGGTTTGTTTACCAGCTGTGTAACAGTAAGAGACCCAAGAAAGAATACACCGTCACACTGTTGTAACGACATCCTGTAACAAGGATGGATTTCTTATTTTTGACAAAAAGGTTAAACTGAATGAACCATGGCGGTCTATTGTAATAGATGTCTCCTCTATAAATAGGATACATATACATTAGAAAAGAGAAAAGGGGAACAAGTTGTAAGGGAAATTTTGAAAGACAAAAGCGATTCTGAATCTTCATTGTAACTGGACATTTTGGCAGATGAATAAAAGGTTGTTCTGAGCATCTAATTTGGCAGCTGTGTTCTGGGGAATCTTGTGAGAGGGACAGGGCCCACCTTCTTCACAAGATTCACCCATTTATTTTCTGTTAGTGTGTGAGTGTGTTTGATAATTTCCTTTTGCTGGTACTCTGTTTGGATTCAGTAGCATTACCTCTGATAATTTCCTTTTGCTGATACTCTGTTTTGTTAATTGCTTGATATTGTAAAAGAATACTTCACCGGTGATTAGAAATTGCAGTGTGTGTTGGCAATTTGGTTACAGGGGCAGGGGCTGAACATCCTTACCCTGAGGATAGGGTCCTGATCCTCTGCTAACAGAGCAGCCATTATTTTTCTTTGCAGAATTGTATTCTTAGTTAACTGCTTTCATTTCATCTCTGCAATATATTTTAACTACTATAACATAGAGTAAGGGGTTTGACAGAAGATAGACTTGTGTATACTAGAGCTTTTAATGCTTTTAGAATTAAAGTACATACTGTACGAGGTCACCTTTGAAATAAAAGGACTTTCCTGGGTTGAAAAATTAATGTGGTACTCGACTGTTTAATCAATAAACAATTCAAGTAGCCAACAACCATGTCAACTACACATACCATGACCTCATGCATGACAACAACCACCACATCATTGTACACATGACCACATGTGAATACTAATGTGCATAAACAATGCATAATCAACCATACACTCATGACGACACACTCCACAACAACACCATCAACTTCCCATGGTGACCTCACTGCAACCATAACCCATACCATACAAATGCAACAAGGACATGGTCTTACAACACAAGAAACACATATGCAACTTACATGAGTGCATGACTAACACACAACCCATCTCGTGCGAAGGGTATCTAGTGTGAAGGGTGAACCATGCTCTTATACCACTATGTAACACCCTCCTCCCACATCTACCCAAGTTACCAACCAACCGGGGTAAACATGTGACAAGGAGTTACTATGATATGATTCAACTCCTTGTGTGTCAGTTAAGGAAGTGGAACCGATGGAACACATCACATAGACCTTCCACATCAACAACAGAACTCTTAGGAGCCATCCCAACCACAGACCAACTGAAGTTTTAATGCATCAAACCCTTGTACGCTCCCTTGATATGGACCAACATGCATCCAGGAGGCTCTAGATGCTCCCATTGCAAGGGCAAGCGAGCGTCCGAGGAATTTTTTCCCTAGTGCTGTCCCTATGAATCCGAGATTTATGCCACATTTTTAGGACTAGAGCCTAGGTACTGCCCAGAACTCAATGACACCTTCAAAAATGAAATTTCATAGTGGAACAAAGATACATTTGCAAAAACATCAACAAGGACTATACTGGACCCTTGCTAGCCATGACAGGAATTTCGTCAAACATGCCACAAACATGAAAGCTACAGGTCTTAACAACAGAACTGAGCATAGGGGTCTCATACCTATCCAAGAATCGCTAAGAAGCATTGATGTCTCAACACATTAGCTACAATTTCATCTATTAGGCCATAGATACATTGTTCATTAATTTACAAGTAAAAACATGATGAGATGCATACATAGCCACTGTCATAATACATGTTCATAACCAACATAATAACAACAGAAATACCAAGGAAACAACAACCATATAATCCATATATAAACCAGTATAATACTCATGAAATAACAAGGAGACATAACCTCATATTAATGATGCAAAGGCCAACCAGGTGCGAGACTTCCATGAACCACCCGACTGTAGACATGGATGAGCCAAATCTCTCTTCAGCCAACCACTCTCGTGCCATATTCCAAGCATGAATGTGTGATCTCATGGAAGAATCCATCAAAACTGAGCTAGGGCTTCCAGAGGCCAAACCACTTCAACCCATCAAACAATGTTTCCACCTCATGGTCGGACATCACAAACCATCACCAGATTGGCCTCTACCCAGGCCTTCTAGGGCTCCAGAGCGTTTGTTCCAACCAAGCTTCCAGGACTAGTAACTCAAACCATAGTTGCTGCCGGGCATCTAGAACGTTTGTCCAACTAGGGCTTCCATGACTAGTAACTCAACCCACCAAGGGCTTCAAGAGCATTTGTCCAACCAAGGTTTCCATGACTAGTAACTCAACCCAAGATGTTACAGAGCTTTCAGAGCATTTGTCCAACCAAGGCTTCCAGGAACTAGTAACTCAACCCAAGTTAAAGGAAATACGAGAACCATCTAGGAAAAAAAAGGAATGAACCCACAACACCATGGCTATCCAAGAAATGACAAGGCTAGGCAAATCCATTGCCAATTCATACAATCCTCCATGCCAATGACAAATCATCACCAAAAAACCACATGCATGTGTCATGCATGCCAAAACTAGTGAGGAAAACATACATGAAACTAAGTACCTGCAAGCAAAACCCATTGTAGCTGTTGATCCCGATGTTCTATTGCACATTCATGCTCTTCCTTTGCCTTTTTGCTCCAAAACTCCAAGTATGCCACACTCCTCCAAGAATGCTCGAAGAAAACTCTAAGAGTCCATGAGTATGAGAGAGAGAGCTCAAAAACTGAACTCATAAAAGTTTGTGAACTAGTCCTTGGAAGCCTTTTTATTAATGAGACCTCTATTTTCTTCATTTTCCATTATTTTCCTTCATTTTTCTCCTCACATGCAACCTGTGACCTTTCACCTCCATTTTCTCCTAATTTCCATTGTTTTCATAAATATATGTGCCAAAATGCCACTTTGCCTTTGCCATTGCCTTTTCCAATTTCCTTAACCATTAATCAATCACCAATGACCCCGTCACTATGATTTTGCCTAACATTCAACTTGCAATAAGTGTCCCATCATCTGTGGTTATTATTTTGCCTTTATTAACTTTTATTACATGGAATTTTCACCAGGGCTATTATACTAATCCCTACACCTTTGTCTATGTAGGTGTCCATTGGTTGTTGGGTGCCTGGGGCAAGCGTTTCGTTGGATTTGTTTCTAGTAAGAATCCTATCGAAGGAGGGGACAAGAGGGCTTGAAGGGGAGCAAGGAGAGGTTAGGAGAGGGAGATGGACAACAAGGAGTGTAGAATCAAGGGGGGTGGGAGAGGGGAAGGTAGGGGAGGGGGCAGAGATGAGTTGCTCCAGGTCACTCTCTTCGCAAGCGGGAGGAAGTTCAAAGGTTGGGGGGGATAAGGAAACAAAAGGATTAGAGTCCAAAGGATGAGATAAAGATGAGGAGGGAGGAGGAGCATCCGAAGAAGATGGACCAGAAAGAGGAGGGTCTGTTGATTTTGATGATTCGTTTCATGTTTTTTTACATTTCACTATTTCCCATTGGGTTTCTTGTGTTTCAGTTGGTTCCTCTGCTGCTCGTTTTGAACATCTATTTGCAAAATGACCATATTCATGACATACCTTGCATTTGAAGGGGAGTTGTTCTTAGTCCAACTATTGGATGTGAACCCAGTTACCGACCTTGATCTTCATAGCCTCCAGAAGGCCCTTACCCATATTGACTTCCATGCATATTCGAGCACATACATGAAGATTTTCTTTTGGCTCACTTATGTCTATGTATTTTCTGACTGCATTGCCTATTTCTCTTACTGATTTGTCTCCCTTACAGTGAAGGGGAAGATGAGGGAGGTCAACCGAAACTGGGACTACATTGGGAATATCAAGTTCTGGATCGAATTCAAGAGTCCATCTATTCAAGTGTAGGCCTTTGTATCCATGATGTAAGGTCCATTTCTGAAGATCAAGTCACGATCTTCCTTGGATTCAAAGTAGAAGGTGAAATATCCCCTACCACAAAAGTGAATCGAGATTTGACCTTGGGTTTTTGCAGCCTAGTTTCTTTCCACCCATTTTTGGACTATTTTTTGAGAGGGCCAAAGTCCAGTAAATTGACCAACCAAGCCATGCTCAGCCAGAGAGAGGGTGGCTCTACGAGGCATAACATGAGGCATATCGATTTCAAGAATTTCTTCAATATGCTTGACAATCTTGGAGACATACAAACGGTCGTGGGGGGCTCCAAGCTAAGCGTTGAGGTTGGAAAAGGCAATGGTAGCCGCATCAGGAGGGGCTGCATGGGCAAAGCGAGCCCCACCATTAGGGGAGAAAACGCGGGGGAATGTTGGGTCGCAACAAGCTAAGAGAGAGGGTGCGACGTAACAACATGAAAATCAGTTATATTACCAAGTAACTATATGCATAATAATTTAAATGAGATTATTATATTTAATATTTACAAAAATATTGTAAATTACAATAGGGCTATAAAAACAAAAAAAAATACTAGACATTTTATTATGCAACTTGTAAAATTTACTAGTTTGATAATTAACCCTTTTATATCAACTTTGATCATCACTTATTTTCCCCCAAAATATTTTATGAAAATTATTAACCTTATAACAATAATTGGTATAATGGACATCTTAATTAATAACTTGTAAAATAATAATTTTGTCTTTTCTCTAAAACTATGATAAAAAAACATCAACTATGTAACAATAGTAATAGTTATCATAATGGATATCTTAATTCACAACTCTTAAAAATTTATTAGTTTAATAAGACTTTATGTCAATTTTTTTGATTTTGATTTTCACTCAAATTTTTAATTAGCAACTTGTAAATTTTACTTTTAAAAAAGAGTAAGCATTTTAATTCACAATTTGTAAAATTTACTAATTTAATAATAATTTTTACATCAACTTTGAAGATCACTTATATTTCCCAAAATCATTTATAAAAAACATTAACCTTACATTTTAATTAACGACTTGTAAAATGTTGATTTGGTCTTCTCTCCAAAACAACACACATCAACTCATAATAGATAACTTAATCGATTACTTGTAAAGTTTCCTAGTTTGATAATTAATTGCATGTAAAATTGATCTCGTCTTTTCTACAAAACCATTCATAAAAATGCATTAATTCAATAGCAAAACCATTCATAAAAATGCATTAATTCAATAGCAATGGTTCGCATAATGGACATCTTAATCTACAACTTGTAAAATTTATTAGTTTGATAACTGACTTTATGTTAATTTTGACGATCTCTCTTTTTTTTTTCCCTCCAAAATTACTCAAAATAAAATAAAATATATAATAATAATTAATATAATAGACATTTTAATCTGCAATCTATAATATTTACTAGTTCGATAATTAACTTTAATAAAAAAATTCTTCATAAAAATACCTTTGCTTTATGGCAATGCTTAGTATAATGGACATCTTAATCCACTGTAAAATTTACTAATTTGATAACTAATTTTATGTGAATTATCTTATCTTTTTTCCAAAATCATCTTTTAAAAAACAAGTTAGTTAAGAATAATTAATATAATGGACATTTTAATCCACAATCTATAACATTTACTATTTTAATAATTAACTTTGATAATTTTGTTTTTTTCTTTAAACCTATTGGTTAAAATCAAATTTATAATAATATATATATTTTGTAAGTGAGTCCAATAACCACTACATCCATGGAGAAGGAAATCTACCCAAATTTAATAATTAATTTTATATCAACTTTAAAGATCACTTATATTTCCCAAAATCATTTAGAAAAAAGGAGTTTTCTTTAGTGCTACTTTTTTGGACAAATCCTACGGAAAAACTTGCTGTGAAATTACACTGGGAAAGTCCATCGGAAAAACTTCTAAAAAATCTCATTAAAAACAACGCGAATAGAAAACATTAACCCCACATTTTAATTAATAACTTGTAAAATGTTGATTTAGTCTCTTCTCAAAAAAAACCATAAATAACAAACATAAACTCAAACCATAAATAACAAACATCAACTCATAATGGATAGCTTAATAAGGCCCTTGTAAAGTTTCCAAATTTGATAATTCACTTTATGTCAACTTTCTTGATCTTCCCTTTTCTACAAAACCATTCATAAAAATGCATTAACTCTATAATAATGGTTTGGTTAGCATAATGGACATCTTAATCACAATTTGTAAATTTTACTAATTTGATAATTGACTTATGTTAATTTTGAAGACCTTTTCTTTTCTCCAAAATCACTTTAAAAAAATTTCATAACCATAATTAGTACAATAGACATCTTAATCTGCCATCAATAACATTTACTACTTTTACTACTTTGATAATTTCGACTTTTCATAAAAATGCATTAATTCTATAACAACTATTAGCATAATAGACATCTTAATCCAACCTGTAAAATTTATTAATTTGATAGCTAACTTCGTATGAATTTTGATGATCTCCTCTGTTTTCCAAAATCACCTTTTAAAAAAACAAGCTATATAACAATAATTAATATAATAGACATCTTAATCCGCAAACTATTACATTTACTAGTTTGATAATCAACTCTGGTAATTTCGTTTTTCTTTAAAATTATTTGTAAAACAAAACATATTTATTATAATAATGAGTGTAATAATCGTAAAATTTATTAATTAAATAATTAACATTATATTACTTTGATAATTGACTTTGATAATTTCGACTTTTCATAAAAATGCATTAATTCTATAACAACTATTAGCATAATAGACATCTTAATCCAACCTGTAAAATTTATTAATTTGGTAACTAACTTCGTATGAATTTTGATGATCTCCTATGTTTTCCAAAATCACCTTTTAAAAAAACAAGCTATATAACAATAATTAATATAATAGACATCTTAATCCGCAAACTATTACATTTACTAGTTTGATAATCAACTTTGGTAATTTCGTTTTTTCTTTGAAACTATTTGTAAAACAAAACATATTTATTATAATAATGAGTGTAATAATCGTAAAATTTATTAATTAAATAATTAACATTATATCAATTTTAATGATGGTAGAAGTTTATGTGTTTTATGTTTTGGAAGGTTTTTGGGCATATTTTCTCATTTAAATTGTCTAAAATTCCGGAGTGTTTTTTTGGAATCACAAGTTTGAGTTGTCACTGTGTTTTATGTTTTGGAAGGTTTTTAAGCATATTTTCTCATTTAAATGGTCTAAAATTCCAAAATGTTTTTTTAGAATCACAAGTTTGAGCTGTAAGTCGTGAATAATGCCGTATGGGTTTTCCAAATGTTGAATTCATATATGCAATCAAAAACCCATTCTAAACAACCAAAATTAAGATTTGGCCAAATTTTTTTTTGGCAAAATTCTAACAAAAACTCCAATATGTAAAATATTTAAACAATTCCTTAATTTGGGGTTTTTTAGTTTTTCAAAAAAAAAACATCCAAAAAAATCAACCATAAAATAATAATTAATATTATTACCATCACAATCCACAATGAATTTTTTTACTAATTATGTAACTTAAAAAAAGTATTTTCGATAGAAATCACATAGTAAAAAATTTTGCCAACCCCTATGTAACTTTAAGAAAATTATTTTCGATATCTAACTTTAAAAAAATTCTTTTCCATGAAAATCACATAATAAATATTTTTACCAATTTTTTTTTGAAAAGCTCCCAACCCACAAGTTAAAAAAACATCAACCCTTTCAGGGATATTTGTTTGAAGGAAACTCCTATTTCCACCTCTATAGCAAAGTTAATGCGCCTTGACATGCGCTCTCGGATATAACACGCGTGCGGTGATGACACGTGTGCCATGATGACTAGAAAAAAAAATGACGTATTATATCGGGTGTTATATCAGGCTACACATGTCAAAGCTCATTAACTTTACTATAGAAGTGAAAATAAGAGTTTCCTTTGTTTGAATATACACAGATAACCCTCTGATTAGCATATTTGTTTGAATATACACACATAACCTTTGAAACTTGGGCTTGCTCATCGGGTATGCACCTTGACCTCGTAAAAGGAATAAGAAGGAGGGACCCACAAAAATACTAATTTGATGTAATTTTCAAAAATAGCCAACTAATAATTTCCTGTAATTTTCAGAAATACCAAATTGGCCATTAATGGCTCACGCCTTCACCACCCAGGCGTGACGCAGAAATTGCCTATTACCATTTCCCATTAATACCGAAAAGATAACGTCATCGGCGTCACTTTCCCTCAACAAATTAACAGAAAACGTTGACCTTACCGTCACGTAACGGTAGTCACGAGGGCCGGCGCGCTTGGGCACCCCTTCCTCTCGATGGGAACCCAATAAACTGCAGTTAACTCCGCTTTCTCCATTCATTGCGGGGAAGTTATCTTTAACGGAACTAAATTTCACTTGCAAGTTAGAAGCACTACTGCTGACTTCCAACCCTCCCTTTCCACTCCTTTTTTCTGTCTATAAATATCTGGATGGTTCATCTGTACTCTTTTCGCCTTTGTGCAACGAGGGTTTGGGAGTAACTCCGCGGGAGCTTCGAAGTCCACCCGTTCTGTTGCGGATGGACAGTTTCCATATTGCCTGTTTTTTGTTTGGATTCGTGGCTGCATATCGAAAACTGCAAAGAAAATTGACGGATTTTGATGATCTTTAGTGGATTTAAAGGATCCCGAGGATTTATTTTCGCTCCCTTTTTTGTCCAGAAATTGGAACTGCAGAGTAAAGCATTGTCGGTTCCGTGAACAGAGGGTGGATTTAGGGTTAAATTGCGGTATATTTATTCATGTATTGGCGCAGAATGATTTGATTATATAAAGGTTTGCTGAAAATCTACCGGGCTTTGGCTTAAACTGGATATTGTATATTAATTGAAGTATGGAGTAAACAGGAACCCTGTTAAAGCTTGCCTTTAGTGTGCTGAGCTGCTTATTTTGCACAAAATAAGCTGAGCTCAGCGCCTTAATTTATTACACAGCACATAATTTGTGCCCTTGACTTTGAGCTTTCCCTGTGAAACATTTATTCTGTATCCCGACGGGTTTCGATTCGGTGGCCTCCTGCAACTTTTACAATTTTCGGGCTCTTTTAGCGGCTGTCTTGGCGCATCAATTTTTAAAGGGGAAGATTTGCTCTATGGGAGAGTGCTAGGGGGTCCTCTACAATGTGTAGAGGATCCCTTCGTTCGGCTTTATTATTTCCTTTCTGCGACTGCTCATCGGAGTTTTTATTTTGTGGGGCCCACTTTGAGAAGCGGTTACTGGTGAAATTACACAGAATGCTCTCAGGAACAAGATAGCATTGGGGTATCTGTCTGCTGGACATTTGACTTTTATCCAAGTTTAACAGGAAGGCAGAACAAATGTTTCCGGCAGGAGGTGAACAGGGCTCATCAGGAGGAGTTGTACCCTCAGTACCTACACGCTTTGTTTGGCCCCATGGAGGACGCCGTGTATTTCTTGTTGGATCATTCACAAGGTTAGTTTTTTCCATTTTCATTTTTTCCCCTTTTGTTTGGCCTTTTTCTTCTTGGTTTGAATATTTAATGACAAAATTGACGTCTCCTAGCAAGATTATGAACTCTGTTTTATTTTTCGTTATTCGGTGTTTAGGTTTTCAATTGCCATGTTATAATAGACTCTATTACTGCTACGTCTATGTGACTCTGCTTTATTGTGACAAGTCAATATTTTGCATTGGGATTCTCTGCTTAATGAAAATTTCCTTCACAGTGATTCATTCTATGTGGCTAGAGCAAAACATTTTATCTTAGCTTCAGATCCATTCGATTTGATTCTTAGATTTGCTTCTAGAACTCGCGCTTTCAAGCAAATATAAGTTTAAGGGCTATTGTTACCTATTTTTGCCTATTTGGCTAGTTTCTGCAACTTTTCCAAAAATTATTTTCCCATTCAAAATGAATATTCAACCAAATTTCTATAGGATCAGATTGTTTTCTGTCAACCAAGAACTGACTTTTGCTATAAATGGTATAAAATTTTTATAAGTTATAAATTTGTTCATTTTTTAATTATCTAAATATGTATAATTGATATTACAAGACAAATAAAGATTTCACAAGGTTTCTACACTTAAAGAGTTATAGTTTCTTAACACTCTCATGTTATCAAACACTTTTTCTATTATTACATTGAAGTCGATTTATGTAACTTCAAATTTTCTTGAACAACACTCTTATCGTTTAGTCTATATAAATATTTGTGAATTTTATTGAAGAAACATATGCAGAATAGATAACCTACATTCAATGCATCTGGAGCAACTTTAGAACTAAATGGAATAGTTGTCTCAATTGAATAAAAGAATGAGACGTATGAGTTTGTGCTCCTCCCTACTGTTGCGTTAACCTGCATGCCTTCAACAACTTTTCATATATATTAAAATTAATCTAGCCTACGTTGCAGGCTATGTTTCGAAGTTCATTGGTCCAAGCACCAGAGTCCATGCAGCTGACCCATTTCCGTTTAGACAACGATCTGCATTCAGAAATGTCCAAGATACAATCAAGATCCATATCTGAAACACTGTATATGGGAGCCAGATTGTCTTTAACCTAAGAAATGAAAGAAAGGAACACATGGTTTTTGTGTTTCATGTCTTTAAGAAAACAAAAATGAAAACCTTGATGTTTCTCTTTAATGTGTATTTTCCCGTACACACACATTTTTATATATGTCGTATCCTGGCTGTATTGTATCCAACCAGGCCAAAAATATTGTTGTATAGTTATGTGGATTTGGATCTAAATCTGTATCCATTATCGTATCAGGTCCATATTTGTTTCCACATGCGACTTAGGAACTTGTAACTTTTATCATGATAACCAATGTTGTGAAAATTGTGATTGGGATTAAATCGGCGCGGGGAACAAATCGGAAAAAATCGGAATTATCGGGAAAAAATCGGAAAAAATCGGAAAAAATCGGGAAAAAATCTTTTGGTACAAAAATATTCATTTTTTTTTCAAATTTTTTAATATCTAAACCATCTACAACATAAAATAAATACATTGACACATAAATATGATAAAAAACTAATATATGAGATGTTTAATATCATTTCTAGCACTAAAATCACACATAACATTGAATCATGTCTTGAATAGTAAGTCCTGACTCCTGAGTCCCAACTCAACTTCAAAATATCAACAAAAAATATGATAATGTATCTCATCATGTCATATACAATAAAATGAAATTCTAATCCTATTGATTTCCTTTGCCACTCTTGCGAGAAAATGCCACAGCTTTCCATTTCCCTCTAGATGTAGATGCTGGTGCCTGTGCTGGTGGAGATGGCAGTGGAGTCTGATGTGCTCTAGAAGTTGAAGAACTAGAAGTAGGAGCTATAGGAGGTAGACCACGTCCTCTACTTGTGGCAGGGGTAGCTCGGGCAGGTGGTGTCACCTGGAAACATTACAATCTCCCAATCTTGAAATCCTGAAAAACTGATAAGTCTGCTGGATTTTAAATAAAATTTAAAATTCTACTTTCTCCATGTGAAATCCAATGAGGCTGGAATCACTCTCAAACATCTTGAGTCATTTCATGGTAATGTTAAAAATTTAAGTAAAAGCCACTTTTACTTTAAGAATTTAACATTACCATTTAACATTAGCATGAATAGCATATCCATACTAGGGCATAGACTTGATCATTAAGCTGCCCCACTGAAAAATTATTTGTTTCTTTAAAAAAAAATTGCATGAAAAAACCCAAAAAATCGTTATAAAACTATGCTGTCGCGACCTCCGGCGATTTTTTAAGTTTTTTTATAGCAGTTTTTTCATAAAATCGCAATTTTTTCAATAAAAATCGGCAAAAAAAAGATCCGGTGATTTTTTCATTTAATTATCGCGATTTTATCGGCAGAGGGAAAAAATTGCGATTTTTTCATTTTTATCGCGATTTTCACAACACTGATGATAAGTAACTATAGTATCGGAAGCAATAAATGGTGATCTCGCTTTTATTCTCAAATTTAGTTCCCATGTGTTTTTCCCGGGCACTGTGGGGTGATCACTGTTTTTCTCATCATTTTTGAAGAAGTTTAGTCTTTTAATCTACATTCAATTTAGATAATTGGTTGAATAGGAAAAACATCTTCACTCTTTAGAATCGTAATTTATGAGAAGTGTTCAGAATGTTTCAGTAATTTTTTAATAGAAAAACCAAAAAGGATGCTAATAAGATCCTAATGATGCCAGTGAAGAAATAATTGCTGTGAGTTATGAAATGAAAAAGGGGACAAAGTAATTCTAAAATAAAATGAGCATTACATTTGTGACGAGGCTTGTCGTAGTACAAGTGCTAACAAAGGTAATGGATGTGTACTTGCCTTTTTCTTTATCCCCTTCACAAATAGGTTGTTGAGTATATATTTTCAAAAGTTGTGTATCTAGGGCAATGAGACAAAGTGGTTATATTTCTGTACATGACCAGAATAATGTAATCATGCAAAGAGCATGTGAAGCAATTACTATATCTTACAGTAAGATTCTATATCTGACCCATGAAGGGCCATAATTGAATATTTGAAGGGTCCCTCTTTATAGTCTGTGCATAAAACCTATTAACAATAAGGGGAGAAAACTGCCAATCGATTCTTCTTGTTCCCATATAAGAAAATTGGAAGATTTCAAGGGTTCATGCTTAAATTCAAATACTATTTCATAGTGCCAATGTGTCAACGAGATACACAACATGCTAGCTGAAATGATGAAATGATCTAAGCTAAGTTGAAAATGATAAATTTGTACATGGACCAAAACATCATCAAAAAATTATGGGTTGATTAAACTTCATCCCTTGAAATCTTCAATGCTTTTAATAGAAAGAGTTCTCTATGCGATAGGTAAAAAGGTCATATTATCACCAAATGGAAGGTATATTGCTCCAACAATAGATTAGGTTTCTATTTGCCATTGAGGAAAAATCATTAAGGAATAGTTTTTGTTTTGCTGAGATTTAAAATAAAAATAAATTTATATATAAAATTCTCTCATAACAGAGATACAACCAAGCCACTTGTCATCTATGAATCTGCTATTATTCTGAAGATCAAAATATACAAAATTGAGGAAAAATCATTAAGGAATAGTTTTTGTTTTGCTGAGATTTAAAATAAAAATAAATTTATATATAAAATTCTCGCATAACAGAGATACAACCAAGCCACTTGTCATCTATGAATCTGCTATTATTTTGAAGATCAAAATATACAAAAATTATGCTGGTATTCTTCTGGATCATTGAGCCAAACCATATTCTTAGGTACTATCACAACTAATACAAAACTATTGTTATGTACTGTCATAACTAATATAGAACTATTGTTACTGGGTATTAAATTTGCCGGAACCGGACGAATTTTATCACGTTGCTTAAAGTACGGTGAATTTTGAACTCCAAGGAAATAACGTGTCAATGTTTTACACTGCTTCTGATGATTGCAGATTTAATGGGCTTAAATGAAGAGAATGAAATCATCTTGAAAGGAAGAGAAGGACACAAACCTTGATGGGAAAGGTGAGGAAGAGTGATAAAATCAGGAAAAGTGTTGTGACCAAGGTTAGATTGATCATTGGTAGCAAAGAAATTAAAGTGGGTGAAGGGAGGGGTCCTGGGTCCAAGAAACCTAACAAGAGGGCCTCCTTCGAGTTCTATTCTTCTCCTAAAGGAATATCAGAGATCGTCACGGAATGATCATTTTCAGTTACAAATTTACAATTGTTCTATTAGCTAGCCAGCATGCAACTTAGTTGGTTGCCCTCCTCTAATGCTTGAACCTGCATGACTCATACCTCTTTATACCTTGTTGAATTGATTATACATGACTAGACATTTCCTAGGAAATATTTTATTTTCTCTTATTCAGGTGGTCAATGGCTACTTTAGCCCCCTTGAAGAATGATTTTCCTGAAACCTAGATTATGTGATAACCATCATAAAGTCTCCATCTCAGTTTGATTGATTGTAGACCTGGGAAACTGTGAAAAACTGCTATGATACTTCCTTGATGAACCCTAAAGATTCCTCCAGCCCCAACGAGCATTGGGTTAGAGGCGCCAACAAAATTAAATTGTCACAAGGTTTACTTTATAATCCATTTCTTGCATTCAAGTTGATAATATCCTTTGATTCCCAGCTCTCGATAGAACTGTAATTGGGATCCTAGAGCTCAGTTTCATACCTGTTTTAAAATTTCAGGTATCCATGGTGGCTTAGACCACTTTCTAGATGATACTTCTACAGCTGGAAAAGTTGAAACTGTTTGCCCATTGAAACTGCCCTGCAAACTCCAACTCTTGCCTTGCATACTTATTCTCTAGGCTGGTTTGGTTGGACTCTTGGAGTCTTCGTCATCTTTAAGATAGTCACTTCACAAGGATGGTTCAACCACCCCTTCTTTTCTTTGGTTGAACCTATGATAATTTTTCCTTTAGAAGCCAACAATGAAAAGTAGCTACCTCAGTCCAAAGTAAAGGAGACCACTTCCTAGATGATACTTCTACAGCTGGAAAATTTGAAACTGTATGCCCATTGAAACTGCTCCGCAAACTCCTCTCTTGCCTTTCATACTTACACTGTAGGCTGATATGGTTGGAGTCTTCTTCATCTTTGAGATAGCCACTTCAACCACCCCTCTTTTTCCTTGGCTGAGCCTGTGATAATTTTTCCTTTAGAAGCCAACCTCCTAGAAATTTGCTGTACATCTTTGATATCCTAGATTACGTGGTTATCTACTGCTAATTTTATTTTAAGGATTTTGTTCTGAATGGTAGATGCTTTAGGGAAAAGTTGATTTCCTTGTGATTCCTTCCAGGTCTCATTCCCAAGATCTTTTGCATTCAGGTTCTTCCTCCATAGCACCTTCAGTTCTTGGATGAGTCTCCAATACAACTTTTCTTTCATAGCTTTATTCACCTTCTCTGCCTTCCACTCCTTGCATAGTTGGGTAGCAACTTTTCTCTGAGAGATAAGTGCCCATTTAATTTAAGTTTTTGTCCCTTTTCAAAGAAAATGTTTCAATATGCTATCAATCTCCGTAGGGGTGGATGGAGGTGCAAAAGGATTGAGCTTTGATATAATGGGATTGCTGGTAGTGCCAACTGAATAAGGGCAGTTATCTTGTTTACAGTTACAAATCTGTTAGTGCAAGGATTGAGTCTGCTTCTAATTGAGCTGATGATTGGAGCCCAGTCCCAAATATTTTGTCTTGAAGCAGCAAAAGGGATGTCTAGGCATTTAGTATGAAATTTGAAATCCCAAGATTTATCCTGTTCTTCTTTGAAGCTCACGACCAACATTTAGGAAGTACACCTGAGATATTTTGAACTAATTTTTTGGCCTGCCGCTTTAATTTTTTTGAGAATCATCACAAACCTTTTGGCTTCTCTGATACTGGTCTCTTGAGTCTCCAGCTAATAGTGTATCATTCCCAAATTGGGAGATGGGAAGATATCCTTGGGCATTTAATCCAATTCAAGTCTCTTGCCTTAGTTAAAGCTCTGCCATGGGCCCATGCTATGGTTATGAATAGAAAAGAGGAAAGAAGGCACCCTTGTCAGAGACCTCTGGAGATTTGAGTAAGTTGGATGGACCACGATTGATCGAGACATTTAATTGATGCAATGAAAAGCATTTCATAACCCAGCTTACCCAGTTATGGTTAAAACCTAATTTCAATAGAATCCACTTATCAAGAAATTCAATTGTACTTATCACAGGCTTTGGCCAAGTCCAGTATAAGAAACATACCACATTTTTTTCTGCGTTTAATATAGTGATGGATTCTTAGACAAGTATTATGTGTTATTATTGATTTGACCCCCACCACAAACCCTCGTCTTTTTGAACTGAGAAATTTGAGAAGAGGATTCAACCCCAAGGTGATGGTTTGGCAATGATTTTATAAATAATAAAATATTTCACATAAGGAAATTGGCCTGAAGAAGTTAAAGGATAGAGCCACCCTCTTCTTTGGAATTAGAGTGGTGAAAGTGGACTCTAGATTTTGTCTGATTTCCTGGACTCTTCTACTGCTTCGAAAATATTAGTTTGATTTTCATGTGCCACATTCTCTGATAAAATTCTGTAGGGAATCCATCCAGACTCTGTTTTTTATTCTTCTTTAATTAAAGTGTTATGCCCTGTAATTCGCCTATGCTTATTAGGGGGAGAAATTTTGCATTGATTTCCTCATTAATGATTTAAGGGACGTTATTCAAAAGAGTTACTTGGCTGTTGGGGAATTTGGAATCAGAATTAGTTAACAATGTTTTGAAGAAAGATTTAGCGTCCGTGCAGATTTGGGCCTGGTCTTCAGTTACATGGTAATCAACTGCTGCAATTCTTTAATTTATTTTGAGCTATTCTCTTCTGAGTTCTTTGATCGAAAAATGCTGAGTTCGTATCTTTATCCTTCAACAATTGAATCCTCAAATAATGCCTCCATAATATTTTCTTTCTCCCACAGGGCTCATTGAGTTACTTTGAGAGGTTCTCTTCTTTGAGCAGCTAGCTTCTTTTCTTCAATTATGTTCTGACTAGCAATCATTTCTGCTTCTAGCTTATGTTTCTTCTTGAAGATAGTCCCAGAAACCATACTGTTTCCACAGTTATTAAAGTTTATTGTTCTTCAGGTGATGAATTTTTTTAGAAAGAACGAAAATTTTAGCCCCTTTGATGTGTCAATCCTCTTTCCATCACTTGTAAATATTGTCCTCTAGATCGAAATGGTCAAACTATGTGTTAAAACTTAAAAGGAATATTCTGTGGCTTATCACCCTTAGATTAAAAGTGACCAGAATCAAAACTGGCCAAGTGCTAGATTGGGACCACACTGTATCAAAGCTAGAAAACTGGGTTGAAGAATGGATTGACCAAAAAATACGTAAAACATGCAAATTTCAATAAAAAATTCATATATTCATGTACATCAATGTAAATCCAAATCTCTGGACATCAAATGGCACGAAGTGTGATACACATCTGAAAGAAACTAGATAAACATCGAGTGTTTAAATGGTTTATAGAGTCCAAAAAACATCACATGCCAAATAACCACATTATCATCAAAATCATCCCCTGCACTGAGATCCTCATCATCAGTATTGCCCTCTGCCTCATCCTTTGGCTGTCGCCTCATTCCTCCAGGGACATGAGTACTAGTGCTTGGAACCTTTGGATCTACTTGTGTATACAAGTCCATCTGCCCCAAGTCATCATCCTGAAATGCTGCTCAGTTCAAATGACATAATGAGGTTGGTATTAGCAATGATATCTCAGTTCAAATGTATTGGTCATGAGATAGCTGTCAAGACTCAAAAGTACATTTTCAAATGAATTTGGAAGAGGAAATGTATGTATGGCAGTCCCAAGGTTTCATGCAAAGCGGGAAGAGCGCGTTGTGTGTAAGTGTCAGAAAGGCACTACATGGGCCCATGTAGGCAACTACAGCATTGTATGTGAATATTGATGAACACCTCGAGGCAAATGGGTTCGAGAGAAGTTCATTACATATGTATTTGTACATAAATCACAAAGGAGATGATTTTGTGATTGTTGTATGTAGGTTTTCTATTCATTAGAGTGACAACATAAAAGATGATTGAAGAACTGAAAAGTGAGCTGCGCAAAATTCAAACCCTATGAGATGTAATACTAGGGCAGACTTCATTATTGTCTAGGAGTGGAAATATGGCAGATGGATGACAATGTGTTCATATTGTAGAAATTTCTGTTTTCCCACCCTGGTTTCTAGTTTCACCTTATTTCTCCCATGTAGTTAAATGCCCTTTCCCATAACCATACATTTAACAAGCTGAAAAAATAAATATTGCTGAAAACACAAATTCTGGAAATTTTACAGAATGCTGGAAATTGCAGAAATAAAAATCAGTAGTAATAAACAGCCATTAAAACACATTTAAACACTGAGATTTTTGTCAATGTGACCCTGGAAAAACCCCCTACAACTCTTGGGGAAAATCAGTTCGAGAGCTCTTCTTTATTTCTGAAAATGCCTTTTCACAGTGAGAAATATTCAGCAAAAAAAAATCAGCAAACAAATTTACAACTTATCTCTTTTCCCATGCCTCACAGCAAACTAGAAATTACAGCAAACAGGACAGCAATAAATGCTGTATAGCCTCCCTTGATTTTCGTGCCCACTTTCAGCATTAAATGTTGCTGTACGACCAACATTAAATGCGTTGTATGGACTGCAATAAATGCGCTGTATTGCCCTCGCTTTGCGTGCAGAAAAATCAGCAAACTGCTCCTCGATTTTTGTGCAAACCACTCCTCGAAAATCATGCCAAAATATGCCTTTCACTGTGTGCTGAATCAACTATACAAATCTGCTCAACTGCTGCCTTGGAATGTGTGCTAAGCTGCTGTCTCTTTCTCCTCCCTGCTCAGAAATCTCCCTTGCTCTCTTGCTCTCCTTCTCCTAATTTGCTCATGAAAGAATGAATGACCTTTTCCTCCTTTAATCTAACCCCAAGTGACTTTTGGGTGATCTCTAAATCCAATGGCTGAAATAGATTGAGATCTAAGGCTGAGATTAAATGGTCATTTAAATCTCACTTTTTATTTTTTAATTCACCCCACTTTAATAAAGACCCACGTAGTCATTTATTTCCAAAGTCACTTTTCCTTTCTAATTTTCCATTGACTTTATAAAAGTCACTTTAAAATTAGACTTAGTAACTTTATCACTTAAAGTCACTTTTAAATTAGATTTAACTTTATAAAATTATAAAGTCACTTTAGGAGAAAAATTAAATTCTTTTGTACACTTTTCCCTAGGCCAAAGATCAAAGCCTTAAAGAACCACCTGTCCTCCGGTACCAAATTTCAACACTCCCTCTTACCGAGGAAGGTGTTCCTCACCACACCCATCTTGTCTCTGAAGTAGACATGCTTGCCTTGTGGTAAGGCTTTGGTAAGAAGATCTGCAATCTGCTCATCAGTGGAAATATACTCAAGCTTCACAACTCCCTTCTGAACATAGTCTCTGATGAAATGATATCTGATCCCGATATGCTTTGACCTGTCATGAAATACTGGATTCTCCGTGAGTTTAATGCAACTTTGATTATCACAGTAAATCACTGAAGGTCTCAACGGCTGACCAAATAAGCCAAACAACATCTTGCGAAGCTTTATAGCCTCACAACTAGCTAGACTGGCTGCCATATACGCTGCTTCCGCTGAACTCAGTGCTACTGATTGCTGCTTCCGGCTGAACCATGACACTATTGCTGAACCCAACCCAAAACAGCACCCTGAAGTGCTCTTCCTATCAGAAGCACAACCTGCCCAATCAGAATCAGTGTATCCTGCCAATCACTCCATCTCCCTGCCTGTAGTCCAGACCATAATCCATTGTCCCCTGCAAGTACTGCAAAATGTGTTTTGCAGCCACCCAGTGAACCTTCCTAGGCTCACACATAAACTGACTCATCGTGTTGACTGCAAAACAAATATCTGGTCTAGTGTTGACCAAATACATCAAGGAACCAATCAGCTGCCTGTACAATGTGGGATCCACCAACTCGGAATCCGAAGCATGAAGCTTCTTCTAGTTGGTGATCATCGGTGTCGACATGGGTCTACAATCCTCCATGTGGAATCTGCTAAGGATGTCCACAATATACTTCCCCTGCCCTAGGAAGAAATGCCCCTCCTCCTGCCACACCTCCAAGCCCAAAAAGTAATGCATCAAGCCAATGTCCTTCATCTCAAACTCCGTCGCAAGATCTCTCTTGCAGTGCTCTATGAGTCTCTCTGCACCTGTAATGACCAATTCATCCACATACAGCACCAGAATGAGAGGCTCCTCACCAATCACAATAAAGTAAAGGTTCCGATCTGCCTCACTCTTTGTGAAACCCATCCCCTGCAAATATGTATCTATCCTGGAGTACCAAGCTCTGGGAGCTTGCTTCAGGCCATAAAGGGCCTTCTTCAGTCTGCACACATGGGACTCCTTCCCATGCACCTCAAAGCCCCGTGGCTGCTCAATGTACACCTCCTCCTGTATGAAGCCATTGAGAAATGCGGTCTTCACATCCATCTAGTGGATCTTCCAACCCATCTCTGCTGCTATCGATATAATGGAGCGGATCGAAGTATATCGAGCCACGGGAGCGAAGGTCTCCTCATAATCAACTCCCTCTACCTGGGAGAACCCTCTAGCCACAAACCTTGCTTTGAATTTCTCAATGCTGCCATCTGCAACATGCTTTACCTTGTAAAGCCATTTGGAAGTAACCACGGATTTGCCCTCAGGCCTCGGCACCACCTCCCAAACATCATTCTTCATGATAGAAGAATACTCCTCCTGCATGGCCTCTCTCCAGACCTGCTGGCTAGCTGCCTCCTCATAGCTAGAAGGCTCAGAGTCAAGGATGTTGGTAACCATCGCCATATAGCTACAAAACCTCTCAGGTGGTCTACTCTCTCTGACCGGCCTCTTCGGCTCAGCAACAGATGTGGCATCTCTCAAGGTGTCCTGAAGCCACTTGGGCTTTCTCTTCCCTGAGCATGCTTCTCCCATAGGAAAATGAAACTCCTCTTGAACTCTTGACTGTCTGTCTGCTGTCCTCCTGCCTGCACCTGAACCTGTAGAAGCTGAGGTACCGTGTGAACTGTCCATCAGTGGACTCCCTAGTGAACTGCTCTGCATGCTGCCCGAAGCACCACCCCTCTGGCTTGGTGAGCCACTGCTCACTGACGGACCTGACATCCTCATAGATGTACCTCCTGATCCTCTTGATCCCTGCCCATTGGATCCCTGCGACTGACTCAACTGCTGCTGAGGGTCTGGCTGATCCAGATACTCTAACTCCTGTGACCTCCTAAAGGCCCTGTCCTCCTCGAACTTCACATCCCGTTCAACAACAACTCTCCTCTGTGCAGGAATGTAAATCCGGAAGGCCTTTGAGGTCTCACTGTAGCCCACAAAGATACCCTTCTCTGCGATGGGCTCTAGTTTGGTCCTCTTCTCCTTGGGTATATAGGAGTATGTAATGCATCCAAACATATGAAGATGACCAATATCAGGCTTCTTCCTAGAGAAAGCCTCCTCCGGAGTCATGTGCCCCAAGGCACGATGCAGACTCCTGTTCTGCAAGTAAATAGCTGTGTTGCAGGCCTCTGCCCATAAGAACAATGGCAACCCTTGATCATGTAACATGGCTTTGGCAGCCCCTATGATGGATCTGTTCTTCCTCTCTGCAACCCCATTCTGCTGGGGGTTGTAAGGAACAGTGAACTCCCTCCTAATGCCTGCCTCCGCGCAATAGTCAACAAACTCTCCAAGGGTGTACTCTCCTCCATTGTCCGACGTCAGGGACTTGATCTTCCGACCTGTCTGTGTCTCCACAAGAGCTCTGAACTCCTGAAACCGCTTGAAGACCTCACTCTTGGTCTTCAAGAAATAAATCCAGGTCCTCCTGGAGTGATCATCAATGAATAAAACATAGTACTCATATCTACTCAAGGAAACATGAGACATCTGACCGCTCACATCAGAATGAATCAAATCAAGTATCCCAGTCGCTCTGCTGTCACTGCTGGGAAAAGGGGATTTGGCAAACTTGCCCATCGCACAACCTCTGCAAGTATTAAAGTGATCAGTACTGAAATCTGACACACCTGTAGTGATCTCCCGCAATGTCCTCAAGGCTCCATGATACATATGTCCCATCTTGCGGTGCCAAATCTCACACAGCTCAGAACTGCTAGCTCTGCTGTCGGTACTATTGCTCAATGCCAAAAGGGGCTGGAATGCAAACTTGTACACCTTTGCATGGCGTACACCTATCACTCTAACTGAATCAGCTGGAGTGCCCCTGGGATACATCAACACCTGTCCTCCCCTGAACAGTACCTCATATTCTCTGTCCTCCAAAGCTGAGACGGATATGAGGTTCTTC
Organism: Pinus tabuliformis; assembly: GCA_031772625.1. Lineage (NCBI taxonomy): Eukaryota > Viridiplantae > Streptophyta > Pinopsida > Pinales > Pinaceae > Pinus > Pinus tabuliformis. The sequence continues at coordinate 355,992,543 of CM062808.1, forward strand.
CTCATCCCTGGCACATAAAGAACATCTGACAATTTCAAGGGAGGTTTGGACTCCCTCTGAAATGTCAGTGTCCCCACCCCGACTGCTCTAACAACTCTGTCATCACCGAGTACTACCTCAATATCAGTGCCACTCTCTGAAAGCTCTGAGAAGTACTCATGGACATAGTTTTAAAATTCGGCTGAATCGAATCCGAAACGGCCAAGTTGATCTGAGTCATTGAAGAATTTTATGACTCGGCAGAAAAACCAGTTCGGGAGGCCGAGTCATGACTGACTCGGCCGAGTTATTGCATGACTCGGCCGAGTCAATCATGACTCGGTCAACCCGGCCGTTTCCACATCTACTCGGCCGAGTCATTAAATCTAGCCAGTCCCCACAAAAAACAACGATTTTTCTAATTTTTTTTGAACTTTTTAACATTTAGCTGATTGTTGGGGACTCCAAGGTGTTTTCTAAATTGGTTAAGTGCTATTTGGGGTCCATTCACCTCTCCTAGTATTGATATGCTACTCAAATTTCATGGTAATGTTAAATTCTTAAAGTAAAAGTGACATTCTCCTTAATCTTCATTTTCATCCTTTTACTTAAATTTTTAACATTACCATGAAATGACTCAGGATGTTTGAGAGTGGTTCCGGCCTCATTGGATTTCATATGGAGAAAGTAGAATTTTAGATTTCATTCAAAATTCAGCAGACTTATCAGATTTTCAGGATTTCAGGATTGGAGGATTGCAATGTTTCCATTGAATTTTGTCTTGTATTAGGGTATGGAACTCGTATTTAACCAAGAGCACCAATCCCTCTTTGTACCTTGATGTTAGTGACATTGGTTGTCGAACTTCTCCACGATTCGCTCCCAAACCAGGAGCTTCTGAAAATGTCGCTCCAACTCCCGTTTTCGCTCTTGCTCCCCACTTTCGCTCCCGCTCCCAAGTAACACTGAGCCAGATGATGTTGGCAACTCTAGCAGTAGTCAGTAGTACTGGTCACAGAGTTTTGTTGTAGAGGCCATTTATAGCCTCCTTGGTTATTTTTTTTTGTTTTGATCTCTATATCATCATCGTGTATGTATTGGACAATGCACTGGGTGCCATTTTGATATAATGGATATATTCATGAGCCTACTTTGATAATATGTTGTCTTCTATCTATATTCTAATGCTGTGTGTTTGGAAACATGAATGAAAATCTTTAAAATTATGTGTTTTTATAAAAAATAAATATTTAATGTATTTTTTACAACGACCGAGTCATTGAAATCGAGCCGGCCGAGTCGATACCGAGTCGGAGTCGGAGTCGACCCTCGGCCGAATCGGAGTCGGAGTCGGAGTTTTAAAACATTGCTCATGGACTCCTGTCATGTGACGTGAAGCCCCACTGTCCACATACCAGATACCTGAAGATGCTCCGCTAATCGAGGGAAAAGCATGCTCCCTCTGAACCTGTGTGGCAGGTGATCGTGCACTAGAGGACTCACAAGTAGTGAAAGCAAACTCCTAGTCAAAATGACCTGCAAAGTCCTCAATCTCTGGCATCTGCTGAAGTTGCCACCTCCTGGTTCTTCCCCTTCTTCTTCTTCTTCTCCGGACACACAACTGCATAGTGTCCCATATTTTGACAATTCCAATACTTCACCTTGGAATAGTCCTTCTGTGTGTTCCCTTGTTTACCTTTACCTTTGCCTTTGCCCCCACCATTGCTTGTGGAAGCCTGCTTCTTTCTTTTGCCTTTCTTGCCTCCTGCCACCAGTGCTACATCCTCATCCAGCTCAACTGGCTTGGCTGCTCCAAGCTGACCTTTCCTAATCTCTGTCTGAATGCAATCATCCCAAAACCTCTCCCATGTGGGAAGGGTCTCACGTGCACAAACCCCATCAGCAAAGTTCAACCATGAATGGGGGAGGCCATTCACTGCAATCCGCACCAATTCAGTGGGTGGAATGGCCTCTCCAATCGCTGCCAACTCATGTCTCACATTAATAATCTTTGTGAGATATCCAGCTGCACTATCATTACCCATCTTAATGTTCTTCAACTTTTCCTTCAGGACCATCTTCCGGTTCTCATTGGTACTCTGGTAGAGATTGGACAATGCTGTCCACATCTCATGGGCATTGCTCTTTCCTCTCACATGAGGAATGCAATGGACTTTGATTCCGTCTAGAATCAGCCTCTTACCCTTGTTGTTCTTTTTATTATAAGCAGCCAACTGAGTAGCATCAGTAGGCACAACAACAGGGTTCTGTGTGTTATGCACCATGATATCCCAGACTTCTGCCTCCTCAAAGATACACTGCATTCTCTCCTTCCAAACGCTGTAATTTGTATGCCCAGCCAGCCTATCCTCCACCCTCAATCCCAATGACATCCTGCTGTCCTAAAACTGAAAAATAGCACTGCTGTAGTAAAGATAAAACTGATGTTTATGAAAAAATCAGCTTGCTGGAATTTTCTGAGTGAAAAATCAACAGCTGTAATTTTTCTTTTTGTTGTCCCAAACTGCCCTTCAGCACTCAAGCTCTGATACCATGTAGAAATTTCTGTTTTCCCACCCCGGTTTTCAGTTTCACCTTATTTCTCCCATGTAGTTAAATGCAATTTCCCATAACCATACATCTAACACGCTGAAAAAATAAATATTGCTGAAAACACAAATTCTGGAAATTTTACAGAATGCTGGAAATTGCAGAAATAAAAATTAGTAGTAATAAATAACCTTTAAAACACATTTAAACACTGAGATTTTTGGTCAATGTGACCCTGGAAAAACCCCCTACAACTCTTGGGGAAAACCAGTTCGAGAACTCTTCTTTATTTCTGAAAATGCCTTTTTTCACAGTAAGAAATATTCAGCAAAAAAAAATCAGCAAGCAAATTTACAACTTATCTCTTTTCCCATGCCTCACAGCAAACTAGAAATTACAGCAAACAGGACAGTAATAAATGCTGTACGGCCTCTTCGATTTTCGTGCCCACTTTCAGCATTAAATGTTGCTGTACGACCAACATTAAATGCGCTGTACGACCCTTGTTTTGCGTGCAGAAAAATCAGCAAACTGCTCCTCGATTTTTGTGCAAACCACTCGAAAATCGTGCCAAAATCTGCCTTTCACTGTGTGCTGAATTAGCTGTACAAATCTGCTCAACTGCTGCCTTGGAATGTGTGCTAAGCTGTTGTCTCTTTCTCCTCCTTGCTCAGAAATCTCCCTTGCTCTTTTGCTCTCCTTCTCCCAATTTGCTCATGAAAGAATGAATGACCTTTTCCTCCTTTAATCTAACCCCAAATGACTTTTGGGAGATCCTAAATCCAATGGCTGAAATAGATTGAGATCTAAGGCTGAGATTAAATACTCATTTAAATCTCACTTTTTATTTTTTAATTCACCCCACTTTAATAAAGACCCACTTAGTTATTTATTTCCAAAGTCACTTTTCTTTTCTAATTTTTCATTGACTATATAAAAGTCACTTTAAAATTAGACTTAGTAACTTTATCACTTAAAGTCACTTTTAAATTAGATTTAACTTTATAAAACTATAAAGTCACTTTAGAAGAAAAATTAAATTATTTTGAACACTTTTCCCTAGGCCAAAGATCAAAGCCTTAAGGAACCACCTGTCCTCCGGTACCAAATTTCAACACATAGCCCAGACCGTTATCCACAAGAAATGTTCAAAGGATTGAATATGGTAGATCACATGTTAATAAATTTTGATAATAATAATAATCTATTTTAAGGTCAGCCTATTCAGATGCCAAATATATATATATATATATATATATATACAAGGAAGATTGATATCTTTTTTGTTGGTTTGTCCAAGTAATATATACCATGGGAAACCGCCTGGGCACTTCCCACATTCCAAGGATGGTACCTAAGGTAAATCCTAGATTCTTTAGTGCAAAGGGCCAGGTCAACAACATATGAATAGATCATATATAGCTCAATAATGGGCTCATTAAGAGCAAGCATGACATGACATGTGATTTGATTTCGGGTGGGGAGGATAACAACTTTTTCCTCACAACCACTCAAGCTGCACCCAGTTGATGGGAAAATTGATATCTATATACACATGACATTCTATTATATATAATTACTGTATATATTTCATATGTTATAAACTTACAAATTACAATCGATAGTGTTTTAGATAGACATTGTGAAAATTCAGCATAGAGAACAACTTTAATGAGCAGAAAAAACTTTTAGTGCGTTATAAAGAAACTCATTTTAATTGAGCGGCTAGATCAGTCTATGTAATCACCAGCTTTAAAGGAAGTATCAACAATTTGAAAGATGAACAGAATAATTTAAACTGAAAATCAATCAAAGCAACATAACAGAAAAGACTGAAAATTACTTCCAGATAAGAAAAGAAATTCTCTATTTTCTGTTGCAGCATTTACTGTTTGATTTTGAAAGTAAGAAGCCATTCTGTTTGGGCTGCAATAGTTTCATTTTGTAGTATTTTTTTATAGCTTTTGGGAATTTGGTTTATTCAGATTGCCATTTGTATTTACAATATTATCTTTTATATATCGTGAACGGCATACACTTTTTACCTTTATGGAGATGTAACATACCCAAAACTATCTAAAGATCTGAGTTATCTGTATCAGTATCTGAATCTGTATCCATATCATACCAACTCATAAATAATCCATATATTGCTTCTCTTTGAGCGCTTGGGACACATTTCTTACATATCATGGCAACTTAGAAATAATCTATATTTTGCTTCTTTTTGAGTCCTTTGGACAAATTCTTCAATTCTCTCCCAAGGTTTGCTTCTCAGAATTGTGCCAACCTTCTGAATTTCAGAGAATACGAGTACAATTCTCTCATGTCCTGTATCTTATATTTCTATCATGTAGGAGAATGCTTTTGTCTAAGGTGTACTCCTAATTTAGCTTTCTCGGGTTGCTACTTTGCCCTTAGTTTCCTCTGTACAATTCCTTGAACCTTAATAATACATATAGCTTTGCCATCATTAGTTTCCTATACTTATTCTCAAGTTTGAGAGATCATTTACATGCCCACTTTTGACTGTTGGGGTTGCTAAACTAGTGGCCTGAAACTTGAGGTAAGCCTTGGCACATGGGCGATGATCATTTTAAATATGGTTGTTATACATTCTGTTAGCTTCACTATCCTTTTTTCCCTTTTCCTCCTCTGCTTCTACTTTTATTTCCAGTTACTGTGATGATGTTGGACAAGAACTATGCCCTCATGCCTCTGAGGCTTTTCCTTCTCTGTTTTTTTGCTAAAGCAAGAGTCGGACCTTCTATTTCCATAAACAACAAATAAAAATACATAGAATACAACAATCCTCGGTGAGTTATACACCAAAGATAAAAACCTACAGTAACTGAAAACAGGCGAGAGGTACAAGCCTTGAACCCTACAATCAAACCTCTAAACACTCAAAAGAAATACAATGCGTAAACCGACAGACTCAAAAAATAGACTAGAACACTGAGCAGAACAAAAGAGCCTTTTAAAAAGAATTCCAAATCACTTAACACACCACTCGTGTAAAGGATTGGCGTTTCCCATAGAGAGTATTTTGCTGCCCGCCAAAATTTCTAAACATTGACTCCGCCGCGTACGCATCCACCGGACCCACAAAACAGGCGGGAGGATACGCCAAAAAGGTATGACGAGGCTCAGCTGTCGGACCCACCAAACTGCATCCGCATTCTCAACCGTTGATCCTGGCTGTTGGATCCAACGACCATGGATCATATCGCACTCACCAACTTGTCTGAAGAATAGTGTGCGATCGACAGCGGTATTTAAAACTGTACCTTGCCCACGCGTCACCTGATCTATGGGATCGTTGCCATAACACGAATACCACTTACGGCTTATGAGACTTGCGATCACTAGACATCCAGCCCAAGCGTGGTTTTCGGAATTAAGGGCGGGAAGAGGGGAAAAACCGTTGCCGACAAACAATTTTCCAATCTCTGTCTGTTCTGAACACTGTACCTATCCCCGAGCCTGAGCTTCTTTGAGAATTGACTCCTTAAAATTTCCTCCGAGACCCTGATATTTCCCCCCACGTGATTCCGGAAGAGTATGAGATAGACCTCTGCTTGAATTTCTATCAAATGCATTTCAGAAGGATGAGAAACCACTTGATAAAAAAGATTAATATAAGCCTGTTATCCGGGACCGATAATCAAACATTTCCTTGTCCTCTGTAGCTTGCTCCTCGCAGAGAACTTCTAAACGGTTTGGTGGAATTTCTCGCCACCTGTATGCTATCCCGCTTTCAGCATTGTTCACCCCTTGGTTGGCAAGGTGGTCTGCTAATTTATTGGCTGAACGACGAACATGATTGAAACTCACCGATTGCAGCTCTTGGAGGTGAACCTGGATTCCTTGGTAAACCAGGAGAAGTTTCCAGTGATTAGAAACTTTCTCCGGTCGAGTACCACAATTAATTCTTTTCATAGAGTTAATGGTAATCTTCGAGTTCGCTTCAGTAATGACATTAGAGCAACGGTGTTGGATCAAAAACTCGAAGCATTGTTTCAGCGCCATTAATTTTGCCATATTATTAGTAGCTCTGCCAAGATGATAATGGAAGATAAAAATGATTTTGCCCTCTTCATCTCTTAAAACTCCGCCAAAACCAGCTGTTCCCGGGTTGCCTTTTGAAGCCCCATCAATGTTGTATTTCAGATATCCTTTTGGTGGAGGTTGCCAGAACTCCATCCCTATATCCGTGTCCGAATCCTTTTTGCTTAGACCTTGAGGAATAATCCCTTGCATTTCCAACTGTCTGAGAATTTTCAGCTCAGATACCGACGAAGGTTTATTGGGGAGATTTTTAACCATGGTACTAACAGTCTCCCGAAGCTGTTTTACGATCAGATTAAAAAGACCTTGTGTGGTAGACTTTTCACTTTTGAAAATCCTTTTATTCCTTTCCTTCCAAATATTCTAGATTATGAAGCTTGGCGTAAAAGTCCAGGCTAGATTAATGAACTCATTCTCTGAAAAATTAACATTCTCTGAAAAATTAACTCTCTAATTGTTCAGGGTATTAGTGATACTATTACTGTCCTTGTCTGACTGCTGGAAAATGGAAGAGAAGGAATCCCATAACCAGGTAGTATAAGGGTAGCTATTGAGAATGTGCTCCATGTTTTCCTCCTTCTCTTCGCAAAACTGACATCTAGAGGGCCCCAAGACTCCCCTTTTCCGTATGTTGTCCCAAGTTAATTTTTTTTTATGGTGAACCAACCACATAAAAATCTTGATTTTCATCCAGCCTTGGTGCTTCCAGAGGCGTTGCCAGACATCTAGAGGGCCCCAAGACTCCCCTTTTCTGTATGTTGTCCCAAGTTAATTTTTTTTTATGGTGAACCAACCACATAAAAATCTTGATTTTCATCCAGCCTTGGTGCTTCCAGAGGCGTTGCCAAGTTTTGTCTGGAGCCTTGTAATCTAGCACAAGAAGCATGCTTTTGGCTTCCTTAAGATCAAAGTTACCTTTATTGTTATTGCCCCATCTCAATTGATCCTGCCCCTTTGTAGCTAAAATCATTCTTTGTTTAAGTATGCTTCCAAGAGCTTCGGCCTTAATTTTCTTGGGCCTATCATCTCCATAGTTAAGTTTACTCCAGCTTCTCCATTTTCCTGAGGTCTAAGCTTGATCCCAGAAATCCTTGACTTTATTTAACCCTTGATTGTCTGTTTCCTATTTGAGACTAACAAATCCTTTGTTAGCAGAATTGGTTCTTGTTGCCATTTATCGTCCCAAAAGAGTGCTAGATCACCAGCGCCGATTTCCCAGAAGCTGTTATTTTGAACAAGGTTTTTGTTGTCCCAGGCTCTATTCCAGATGTGAGACCATTTCACATTGCCAGACATTCTTATTAGATCCTTAGTGTGCCAAGAGCTTGCATATTTTTCTTTCCAGATTCTAGCCCACTGAGCTTGTGGCTCTTGGACCCAGCGCCACCAAAGCTTGGCTCCTAGAGTTTTATTGAGAATCTCCTGATCATCCAAGCCTAGCCCTCCTTGTCCCTTGGGTTTATAGATTTTGTCCCAAGAGACCAGGGTCCATTTCTTCTTAGTTTCTTCTTTACCCCAGAGGAAATCTCTTTGAATGTTTTTGAATTTCTCTAAAACACCTTTGGGAACTAGGAGGGTTGATAACATGAAAACCGGGATCGATTGAAAAACCGCCTTTATTAAAACCAACCTGCTTGCCAGATTCATGACCCGGAAAGTCCAATTTTTGACTTTGTCTTGCAATTTATTAATCGTCTGTTCCTAGATACTTTTGTGCATTGGTCTGTCTGTAAGAGGAAATCCCAAATACTTTGTAGGGAGGGAGTCCCTTTGGAAGCCCAAAATTCTCGAAATGTTGTTCTGAATAGCAATATTAGTATTAAAGAAAAATCTTTTTGACTTGGAAAGATTAACTTCCATACCTGTAACCAGAGCAAATTCCTTCAGGATTAGATTATAGGCTGAAGCTTCTTTGACTGTGGGGAGCCCTTGCAGCAAGTTATCATCAACAAATTGTTGATGAGTCAGAGCTTGACCATTTTTCGATAATTGCAGACCTTTGATTTTGCCCGTTTCTTTAGCATGCTTAATAGATTTGCCCAGTCCCTCCATCATGAGAATGAAGAGAAAGGGAGAGAGCGGATCCCCCTGCCTGAGGCCTCTAGAAGGAACGAAAATCTCTGAGGGGGAACCATTCACCAGAATTGAAAAACTGGAAGAGGTCACCAGAGCCATGACCCATCGTATCCAGTTATGGTCGAACCCAAAAGCCATGAGAACCTTTTTGATGTAGCTCCAATTGACCTTGTCATAGGCTTTTGCTATATCTAATTGCATTATCATCCCCGCCTGTTTTTTGCTATTAAGCGTGTGGACCACCTCATGGGCTTGAATGATGTTATTCAAGATTTGTCTGCCCTCCACATACCCTGATTGTTCCTCGGAAACTAAAGAAGGAAGGAGAGGTTTAAGTCTGTTTGCCACTACCTTAGAGATGATCGTAAATCACATTGCATAAAGCAATGGGTCTGTATTTGTCTGTAGTTTGGGCCGAATCCTGTTTGGGGATCAGGGAGATGAAGGAAGTATTGAGGGCTTTCAGGATCGTTTTACTGGATCTGGAGTCCTCCACCACATCTAGAATGTCCTGTTTAACAATGTGCCAACAAGCTTTAAAGAAATCCACATTGAAACCATCCGGCCCTGGTGCTTTGCAGTTCTTCATGTCTTTAAGAACCTCACTAACTTCTTCACTGGTAACAAGCCTGTTGAGATTAAAATTATCCTCTCTAGACACTAACTTAGGAATGTGCCTTGTGATTTCTTTGATGGAATGTTCTCTGTCTGGATTATTTTCTCGGGTGATATCTCAGAAATATTGGACAAGCACGACTTCAATACTATTGTGGGTATTCTGTACCTGTCCATTCCCATCCTTTATCATTGAGATTCTATTGTGTGCTCTGTTGGCCATCGTGGATCTGTGAAAGAATTTTGTGTTCCGCTCTCCTTCCTTGAGCCATAACACTCTAGACTTTTGCCTCCAGAATGTTTCCTCTTGTTTGAATAAATTATCCCATTCTTGGTGATGTTTATTAGCGTGATCACTTTTGATTTTGTCAAAGCCATCTTTGATAAGGGCCTGGTTGAGTTCTTGTAATTTGATTTCCAATGCTCTTTTGTTCTCGAAAATATTACCAAACTCCTTTTTGTTCCACTCTTTTAGTTTTAACTTGACATGCTTAAGTCTTTTGTGAAGGAGGAACATTTTTGTGCCTTGGAATTGCAAATCCTCTGACCACCACTTTTCAATATCGCTGATGAAATCCGGGTGAGAGAGCCAAATGTTCTCGAATCTGAAGGGCCTGTTCCTGGGAGAGAATAAACCCTTGAAATCCATTTGAGTCGGCTAGTGGTCGGAGCCGCCAAAGGCAACCTGTCCAACTTTGAGGCAACCTGTGCCTTACCTCCTCTTTTGTTATTCCAAGTAAAAAATCCATTGTTTAGGGCTGCATCCACCAATTTCATATCCTCAGTGAAAGTCTGAAATGCTAAAGAGTCTCTGTTGAGCGCTCTGGTGCCTCCCTTTTTTTCCGAGAGCGATTTTATCATATTAAAGTCTCCTCCCTAGATCCAAGGAATCCCAATCTATCTATGTTTGAGATCAATAAGGGAGTCTAATAATTTAAGTTTGTCATCTATTCTTTGAGGACCATACACATTAGTGACCAGGTAGGTTTTTGGCTCCCCCACTTGTTGCAGGACCACTGATAAATAGTTTCTAGATGCTTCTGCATCTGTTATACTGATTTTCTCTGGATTCCACAGAGTTAGAATACCCCCAGCTGTGTTTTCAGCTTTAACCTCTAGGAAATCAAATCTATTAAACCATTTACTATGGAGTTGTTTTATTTTCTGGATGGAACATTTAGTTTCTTGGATGAAGATAACATCTGGTATTTCCAGTTTCATTATGTGACTGAGCATTATTTGTTTTCTTTTACTACCTAGACCTTTAATATTCCATGATGTGATCTTTATGCTTCAAGATTAGTAAATGAATAACTAGTTAGGTCTTTCATCTTACTTGAGTCTATCATTAACTTTCCACACTCCATTAAGAGGTCCTTCTGCTTTTCCCTACCTCTCTTTTTTCCCGCATTTCTTGTTGCTAACCCTGGAATAGCTTTCATTACCTTAACTCCTCTGTGTTCCTGCTTTTCACTGATTTTTCCATTTTCTAAATCTTTATCCTGAGTTTTCCATAAGAATAGCTGCTGAATCTTGTTACAGTCTTCTTGGGGTAGTGAATCTATCCCTCCCATGGACCCCTGCCTCAAGAACCCCCAGATCTAGATGCTCCTTATCTAGAATTTCTTGAAGCTCATGATCTTCCAGATTTGTTTTGCTTTGGGTCATTTCTTGATCCATCTCTGGTTCCGTTTCACTCAGTATGTTTTCTTTCTTATTATCCGTCTCTTGTGATGGGTTGCAGTCTGCTATCATTTCCGTTTCCATTCCCTTAGGGCCATTCGCCATAGATTGCTCTCCATTTGCCATTTTTGCATTTCCTTCCAGGACATGATACTTATTTTCGCTAACCTTTTGCCCCTCATTACGTGGTTGCCTTGATCCTTTTTTGCCGCCTTTTCCTCTGCTTATAACTTTTCAGAAGTTGTCTTGATCCTTCATTTCCTTAATTTTGCCTTTGTTTTCTGCTTGACTAAGAGGGCAATCCCTGAACAAGTGTCCATGTTCATGGCATTTACGACACTTGAAAGGGATATGTTCATAATCTACTGTTTGAACCCATTCCTCATCAAAAACTTCCAGGATGACTTCATCCGGAAGGGCTCCCGATAGATCCATTTCCACACAGATCCTAGCATATGAAGTGTATTTGCCTCTTCTTGTGGCTTTCGAAGCTTTGACAAAACGTCCTAATTTCTTACCTATGGCAGCAAGCGTTTCAGTTTGCAAATAATCAAGAGGAAGAGAATAAAGTCTTACCCAGAACGGTACCGAAGTGATCGTCTCCCGCTTTGGCACAAAGTTCAACTTCCAAGGCCGCATGTAGAGGCCAGCTGCTGCATAAAAGTAGGGTCCTCCTTCGAATATTCTGTCTTTGTCTTCAATGTTTGTGAACACCACCGTGAAGAAACCCTTGGACCCTAGATGCAGATCTATACTTCCTTTGGGTTTCCAGTGATACTTAATCCATAACTGTAAAGCCTTTTTTGTGGGCCATATTTCCATAAACTTGTAGATTATAGCGTAGGTCCCCATATGTTCTCTGTGTGCTTGAAGTGCAGGATCGTTTAACACCACTCTGGGAGTGACCACCATTTTGGGTCTGCACGGTCCTTTTTGTTCATTGTTCTTAGTACCCCGACTTTTGTCTTCTTCTTCTTTGTCTTTAGTGCTGACATTTTCCTTGGGTCTGCCCCCCTCTGTTTCCTTTTCATTATTACTCTGTTCCTCTTCTTCCAAATCTCTGACTTTGCCCAGAGGGGACATACCTTTGTTAGCAACAACAGTTTTGTAGGAGGGAGGGGAGCTCCCTCCCCTACGTGTTTCCATTAGAAGCAGGCCCTGAATCTCTTCAAACTCTGGCGACGTGGTTTTCCTGCCTGCAACTGTTCCGCAGTTCGCGCTCTCAGCTCAGTCCTCCCCCCACATATGCATTCACGTACCACTCCTGCATTCCAGCGTTTCCTTCTCTGTTGTTCCTAGAGCCTGCTACTATTTCTTTTATTTTTAGTTGTATCTTACCTTTTTTTGTCATCATTTTGGCATCTAGGAGTGTTCTAGACACTTCCATAGTCAGTTGACAACCAATCGTACTCTTTAATCCCATTGACCATTTCCTTGGTGGTTTGTTGGACGTTTTAAAATAATCTCATCTTATCTAGTGGATGTGAGCATCCACTTTGTATGCCCATCAAATTTATAGGATGAGGCTAAGTTGCTAGGATACAGATACAGGAACAGATACATATACGGCATATGAGACATATATGACAATTTTTTAGACAATCAGGATGCAATATATGATCCAAATCGGAATCATAAACGACTGTCATAAGACCATGACTAAATCAGGACGAAACAAATCCTTGAAGAATTCAAAACAGCAATTGAAAACACCCTGAACCAGTGGCCATGGCAGCGGGGGCGGAACGACGAGGACCTCGGTCAAAGCGCGCTGACCGAGGCCCATGGAGATTGCGCAGGAGGTCAAAATAGCCCCTTGGAGCCCCAGATTGGGAAAAGGAGCTGATTTCAGATGCGCGTTAGCATCGTTGGGCAAACAGGGCCGAAAAGAAGGAGCTTTAAGCACTCGGTCACGTTGGGAGCTAGAGGACTATGGGCGGAGAAACGAAAAGTGCCATCGTACGAAGGTGGGACCCACAACCTGGAAACTGGCGGTTTGATTGGGGCGCCCTTGAACCGTAAGCAGTTTTGGAGAAAACAGAGCGAGCACCCTCAGCGATCGACACATGGCAGCGGAGGTGAGAGAAAAACCGTCGTGATCGTGCGTTATCGGTCGAGTAAGTCAAACGCGCTCGCGCGTGTGAATGACGTTGGATCTGGAGGAGCCCAGATCGGACGGCTGAGATTGCGTCCGATAGACAGAGCGGAATTGACAGGGGATTAAGCCGTGATTTAAGAGGATTTGGAATCCGTTGACTGCCACGGTGGAGAAGGAAATGAATCGACGAACAGGCTGGCGCTGTTCTAGTGAGGACACGTGGCTACTTCTCGAGTGTTCATGCTGACGCCGAACAAGGAATTCCAAGCACACAGGCGACAGGCGAATCGATGCAGGCGGGAGAGGAACTGAACAAGCGTGGAGAGACAATGAACGGGGATTCGAAGAGAGATTCCGAACGAAGAGTCCAAGCGACCAAGAGAGACAGTGAACAGTGAACCCTGAGAGGAGGACTGAGCATAGAGAACAGTAAAGCCAAGCAGAGGAGACAAAGGGCCGAGTTGACCATAGGCAGCATTGAGCACCAGAGAGCTTGAAGAATCAAGCCTTCCCATAGAGGAATCTGTCCGGATTGAGCATCACAGTTGGCTCTTTCCATTGTAGACCGAGGGTCACATAGCTGGTAGGAAGAACAAGAGTCTGTGTACTCCAAGTGGCTTGGGGAATCCAAGAACCACTCTGCCAAGCAAAATCTGCTTCAGGAGAACTCATATTGAGTCCCTGCATTGTAATTTCTCTGCTGAAAGACACAATAAAACAAGGCCACCACTGAAGCTGGACCGGAGACGTAGCCTTGGAGAATAGGGTGAACTCCTTATTAAAAAATTGCTTGTGTCTTTGTATTGCTTACTGTATTTCTCTGCTGTCTTTCCATTTATTTTCTGTGTATTGGCAATCTGATCGTTCTGTTATTTCAATAACACAGAACACACACCAGCACGTAGGTTTGTAATGCCTTTTGTTTAATAAATCTTCACTGAGGTCACTCATAGGGTGATTATCAGATCAATACAGCTAAGGATCAGGATACACCAAATAGATGCATACATTTGTATTACTATATATAAAAGAAACCAGGAGACAAATTTCAAAATACCATTCATGAATTTCAAATTTGGAATAAAGCCAAAAAAAGAGTTGTCATTAAGAGAGGTCCTAGCCCCATATTTATATCTTGATTTGTAAGATTTAAAAGCTTTCCTTTTTGTTTGTATAGTGACCTAAACATTAGCTGAAACAACTAATACATTGACTATAACAGCCAAAATGCCTGCTGAAATGATCAAAACAATGTTTCAAAAGTCTGAAATGCGATTAAAACATTTCAGTTGCATTTCAGAAACATTTCTGAAACACGTTTCCAATACCTCATGGTGGAGTTTCCTGTAACAAAGGATAGAAGTTATTTTTGACAATATTGGTATGGACCATGGTACAGTTACTTGAATGTAGTAGTTGTTGGATATATTCTGATGTTAGGAATATGCAGTTGTTTATGATAGATATGGGTCATAATGTTAAATATAAAACTAAGGCAAATCTTGATATGTTGAAGTGAATTGAAGTTTTATTATAATAAAAATGTACACATAATTAATAAACATGGTCATGTAAGAGGGAAATCTCTCGAGTTTAGATTCTGGCTTATATGTCCTTGGTTCAACTGGTGCCTTTGATCAGGTATGGTCATGGAATTCTGTTTTATGCATGCAATGACAAATTATTTAATGCCGTCACACCTGATGGTTTTTGTTAATTTCTAAATGCCAGGTCTATTCTATTTCACACAGCAATTATTTTATACCCAGTAATTTATTAACCAATAAATTAATTTTTTGAACTGATGAAAATAAACACATTGGTATTTGTTAACTTCACAATTAAAATTATGCAGTGGAAAATAAATAGGAAATCACTACAAGAACAGCAGATTTTTTCTGCCCAATAAATCTCCCTTCACTTTTATTAATCTGGAAAATTTAGGGCCTTGACCCAGAGAAAAATGCACAGAAGTTACAGCAATAATTGAACCTGTATATAGCCCTCTGGATTCTTGGCCCAAGAGAAATTTGGCCTTTGTAAATTCAACCTCCCTGAATAAATTCGGCCCTGGCAAATCTTGGCCTTTACTTGTGAATTTGACCCCTGTATGGCCTGCGCACTGGAAAGACTACCCCCCTCCCCAGCCGGAAACTCAGCCTCCTTCCTTGCTCCACGCGGCCCTTGGATGAAACTTGGCCTCATTTTTCAAACATAGCCTGCATAGAAAACTTGGCCTCCTCCTTCATGATCTCGGCCTCCCTCCAAATTCTCAGCTTCCTCTAATTTCCCTTACTGAAAGCCCTTGCTGCACACTTTCTCTTTCTCTTCAGTCACTTGAGCCTCTCACCCTTTGAGAAAATCTTTTCTCAATCACAATGTTGTTTCTTCATCCTCTCTCTTAGGTTCCCTTTATAATTTCTCATTGAGCCAAATCCCTAATCTCCGAAGTGATAGAGAGCTATGATTAAATCTTAACCCATTTAGATCAACTGTGGAGATTAAATCTAAGTCGCATAAATAATTAAATTATTTATCTTTAGAAACGTTAGCCCAATAGCCAATGCTAATCAAATAAATTAATTAATGTTCTTTTCCTAAATTAAAGCTAATGAAAGAAATCATAATATTTTTTCCTCACGAACATGCACCTATGAAACAGAGTTGTCAAACTGAGAGAGGATCTGACCATCCTAAATCAATCTTCTGTGCAATCTTGTGGTTACTAGATACTTTGGATGAAATTTTATCATAACACTGAATTGTGTTGACAGCAGTAGTTTTTGGAACATAAGTCTGTTGTTTCCTTTCTGTATGATGCTGGCACATTCACTGATTAGTCTCTGCTTTTATGATGAGGATATCGATTAATATTTCTTGTGACCTGATTTTCTGTGATCGTGGTTTTGGCACTTTATTGATTTATTTCAGGTACTTATGTTGTTGAGTTGGTTACATAATCTTCACTTGGAATTTTCATTGTCTGAACTGCAGCATCTAAGTATGCTTTGGCTTCAATCGGGTTTGGACTTGTTTGAACTGTGATGTAATTGGGATCTGAATTTGTTCCTTTTTTTTCAACTTTAATTTCCACATTTGAACATTTCGATGCTTCCTTCTCGATAAGCTGTTGCACCTTGTTTTCCTATGACTCCTTGCCCTTCTTAAGCTTCTTAATTTGCATCAGTAATTTTTCGTTGTGGTCCTTGAGGCAAGAAACTTCTTTGTTTTTGTCTGCGATAGTCTCGTCAACTTTTGACTTTCTTGAAGGATTACTTTTGAGATATCTTTTATCATTTATGTCTTCTGGTATTAGAAAATCTGGTTTCAATTGCAACATCTGAGTATGCTTTGGCTTCAATTGGGTTTGGACTTGTTTGAATTGTGAGGGTAATGGGATCTGTATTTGTTCCCTTTCTTCAACTTTAAATTCCGCATTTGAACATTTCGATGCTTCCTTCTCGATAAGTTGTTGTACCTTGTTTTCCAATGACTCCTTGTCCTTCTTAAGCTTCTTAATTTGCATCAGTAATTTTTTGCTGTGATCCTTGAGCGAGAAACTTCTTTGTTTTTGTCTACAATAGTTTTGTCAATTTTTGACTTTCTTGAAGGATCACTTTTGAGATATCTTTTATCATTTATGTCTTCTGGTATTAGTGAATCTGGTTTCAATATAATGTCTTGTAGCATTATTTTTTTCCAATGTTCCACCAAGACTCTGGGACGGGGAGACGCGGGTGCGGGGAGACGCACACGGGGGACGTGTGGGAGTACCCTCAAATTTTAGGGAAATTTGGGGGGACAGGGGGACGTCGGGGTATATATATATATTTTCCTTTTTACTATATATATATATATATATATATAAAATTATATTCAATAATGAAAGCATAAATACTATGATACATACATATTTGAATTAAATAATGAAATACATTGATCCATACTCATCATCCTTACTAATACATACATGATTCTTCCATAGATCACAAGATTCAGTAATGAAATACTCCAATCCATATTCATTATTCATTATTCATCATTCTAGAATCTACCTTGATTTAAAAATTAAATTCATCATTCATCATTCATCATTCTAGATTCTAAATTGATTTAAAATTAGAATTCATCATTCATCATTCTAGAATCTAATTAGTACTAAGCAAAATAGACTATAATAGATACTGAAATCTGAATACTGGAATAGTAAATTGCAATGCGGAAAAAGTCGAAGTCGGGATTAATTCGGCAAGGGTCCAAAAGTTGAAAAACTTTGCAAAGTCGGCCAAAAGTCGGCAAAATTAAAAAAACACGAAATTATTCATTTATTTTATTTCATTTTTTTTAACATTTAGAGTATCCACAACATCAAATAAATGCATTTCCACATAAACATGTAAAGAAAGCTAATATATAATATTTATATGAAGTCTAGTGCTACATCACATATCAAAATAGTGAATCAACTCCTGAATTTTGAGTCCTGTCTGAGTCTCAGCTCTCAAGAGTCAAAATATCAACAAAAAATATAATAAATGTATATCATGAGTCATCTAAAAGTCATCAAGTAGTCAGTCACTGAGATCCTCTTCCCTTTTTATGGGAATAGGGAACGACTTTGCCTTTTTCTCTAGAGGAAGAAGGCCCTGCCCCTGGGGATACAAATGGACTCAATCATCCTCTAGAAGCCGATGGAAGAGGTGGCCTCTGTCTTATGCTGCTGCCCATCCTAGATGGTGTCACCTCCTCCTCATCATCCTCATCTAGCTCTGCTAGTGCCTCCTGACACTGATGTAGCTCCTCCTCTACCTTTGGCTCTCCCTCCCCTGCAACTGCTACATCCTCTAGATCCACACCTAACCAATCCGGGATCGAGTCCATGATCAGCCTCTCAGTCTCGACTCTCCATGAAGAGATGGTATCAATATTGTCCAATGAGATGGCTTCCACATCAGTAGGTTTCTGAAGCTGTTTTACCCATAATCGAAGATTGTAGTAGACGTAGACGTTGGGACTCCAATCTGTATTAGGGTCATAGATTGTAAATTAGTACTTAGAAAATTTAAATATTAAAATTAATCAAATGAATTCAAGAAATTTAATTTGAAATCTTTTTACTTGTTGCGTTTTTTGCTGTGTATTTTGTCAAATACACTCTAGTTGCACTCACACCCAGAGGAACTGCATGTTTGCCTGAGCACTTGAATGGCAAGCTTTTGGAGATGGGGTACTCTGGCACCATAGCTTGTCCACCAAGCATCTACAAGTTAAAAGAAAAAGGAGAAACATAAAATAAAACATTGAAATTCTAAACTTGAAAGTTTGAAACAAATTGAAGCTTACCTGGCATTTTGGTCGTCCTATTTTTAATAACCATAAAACCAAATGTGCCACCTCCCATCCTATAGACCTCCATTTCTTTATAAATATCTTCACGTTCTTGCTCAGATGACACCATCCTCTCGACACAAGTGAAGAATCCATCCGTCACCTTGGCATCAAATCTGAAACCATAAGCGTGAGAAAATGCAGGGTTGAGGTAGATACCTGCAGCATGAATGTGGCGATGGAGGGTATTGTTCCATCGCTGATCAATCACTCTCCATATGACTTGTTGTTTCTCTAACTCCTCGTCTCCCTTATCTACATAATAAGCACGAATTGTTTCTTTGGCCCTATCCATGGCCTCATACAAGTAGCCCATTGCGGGCTTGTCTCCATCAACCAACCGAAGAACCCTTACCAAAGGTTCTGAAATGGCACACACCTCCTCTACTCCCGCCCAAAAGTTTTGATCATATGAAACTAGTCTGCATATGCCCTCTCCCTCTGGTTTGCGGCTAATAGAAAAAGAACGCCAATCCGCTGAGAGAAACATGCTCTTCACATCCCACATAGAATTCAACAGAGACTGAAGAGATATGAAAGTAGTGGCAAATCGTGTAATGGCAGGACGCGCCAACTCTTTGTTTTTGGTGTATTTTCTCATCAAGCTAAGCACAGATGCATGATTATATATAAATTTTGTTATGCTCTTGGATGATTCAACAATATCCCTCACAGTAGGAATCTTACCTATATTCTCCAACATCAAGTCAATGCAATGAGCAGCACAAGGTGTCCAAAACAAGTTAGGATACCTCTCCATAAGCATCTTGCCAGCTGCAACATAATTTGCAGCGTTGTCTGTTATGACTTGGACAACTTTGCTTGGGCCTACTTCCTGAATGAAGATGTCCAACAACTCACATAATGTACGTGCATCT
Source organism: Pinus tabuliformis (assembly GCA_031772625.1). Taxonomy (NCBI): domain Eukaryota; kingdom Viridiplantae; phylum Streptophyta; class Pinopsida; order Pinales; family Pinaceae; genus Pinus; species Pinus tabuliformis. Next base: position 356,011,881 of record CM062808.1, read on the forward strand.
TTAATGCGTGTAGATGCATCAACAGATTTCATAAACATTGTCCCCTTGGGACAACTAACCAAGAAGTTAAGAAATGTCCTACCCTTCTGGTCAGTCCAACCATCTGACATGACTGTGCATCCAGTTTGTTCCCATGATGCCCTAAACTCCGCCAATCTAGCAGTGCAAGCAGTGTTTTCATCTTGAAGAAGAGGCCCTCTCGATTCTGCAAAAGGTGGGGGCTTTGTACCCCGGGCCAACGACAACAACAACATCAAACATAGGCTGGTAGAATGGGTTTGTCTTGGCAATATTGAAAGGAACATCACTCCATAGTAGACACTTACTGACCAACCTGTCAACTTCTGCCTTTTTCTTTTTTCATTGCTGATTTGATCCCAGGTTGTGCACCAGCTGTGGTTCTAGGAACAAAAAAAGATGAGATAGATGAGGGGCTGGGACCTATGGGTGAGGAAGGTGATGCTGCTGAAGAAGCACTGCCACTCTCAAGTCCCCTCGCTCTTGAGGTCCCTACAAGTTGGTTTTTTAGTGTTGCCCTAGTGTCCTTTCCGTCCTCTTTATCCATCAATGATTGAATGGCCCGTCGGATGATTTCTGTAGTGTATTTGTGCAAAGGTCAACATTTTGCCCTGGAATTTGCCTCAAATGGAATTTTAATCTGTTGATACCTCCTGACATATGCTTGCCACACAACTTGCAAGTCAAATACATTCTATTGACCCCCCCAGTTTCAGGTGTAGTATCAAGTTCACCAAACTCCCACATAGCATCCAAAATCCTTGGCATTTTGTTTTAAACTTTGAACTTGAATTTAAACTTGGGCACAATTTTTTTTTGAAAGAAATTAAATTGCTTTAGCCTTCAAATCAGCAAAATATAATTTATTAATTTGTATTGCACTCAGAAACAAATTAGTAAATTTAAATTACAAATTCACAATACATAGTAGCTATTTTGAAGTCACATGAACACTGCATGTCATCACATGAACACTGCCGTTATCAAGTCAATATACAGTCATTATAAGGTCATTGTTTTATCATTTTAATTTATGATTATGTCACTGTTTTATGATAAAACTTTTACCATTTATGATTATGAAATTATATGCTACAACCCACAGATTTTTAGGCTCTGTGCAGTGTGATTGTGTACTGTGTAGACTGTAGAGTCACTAGCAGTGTGACTGTGTACTGTGTAGAGTCACTGGCAGATTCACTGGCAGTGAGTGTTGGTTTTGAGATTACCCTTTTGACTATCCGTTTTGGACAGAGTTTTGGAGCAGCAAGGCCATATATATTATACATAATTATAATTTATAACATAGGTGTCAATTACTTGTAGTCGATTGAGTTCAGTTCTATTACTTGTAGTCGATTGAGTTTAGTTCTATCATTTAGTGTGGAATTATTGTTACCATGACTGGTTTAGACTTAGAGTCTAGACTACTGCACCACATAAAACTTTTGTGACATTTGACACATTTAGAACTGATTCAATGAACTTGAAAAATATGAATATGAGAGGGACTGTCGTTGCCTCTGTTCTCAAGTGTTGTGATGCTTTGCAGTCTTGACAATCTTTCACTAAGTTTACCTTTGATCCAACTATTTTCTGTTCATGCCACAAAGAGTAGATATAAGTTTCTGTCTGAGTTTGAAGGCGACAAACCACAATTGCGTAGATTATAATACATTTATGATATTACATATTATACATAATACATATATTATACATATTATACATATATGGCTATGTTCCGCATAGCCATATATATTATACATATTACATATTACAATGATGCAATCTGCTGAAAGATTTAAGAAACATGTATCTCGGGTTAATTAGAAACATACCTTGGTCCTTAATAGAGCGGGCTCCTCTTAACGCAATGGCAAACGGAAACCCTTGTATCTCGATTCTCCACAGCTGCTCTTAACACAATGGCACAGGGAAATGGAAACCCTTGTATCTCCACAATGCCGAATGCCAAAATACACAACGAAAATGAAGCGAAATTAACCTTTTCCGACTTTTTATCCATCCATTGGGAAGGGAGGCCGACTTTTTGGGTCGACTCCAGATTAAATCGGGAGTAATTCGATAAAATCACGATTTTTTCGTTTACCAAAAAGTCGCCAAAAAATCGCGCGATTTAATCGTTTTGCCCAAAAATTTAGGATTTTAGGAATAAATCGCGATTTTTTCGGGACTTTTTCCACACTGGTAAATTGATACAACTAAAACTCAAAAACAATGGAGTGATGAGTCTAAAAGTCACTTTAAAGTACAAAGAGGGCTTGGTGCTCTTGATTATATACTAATTCCATACCCTTGTACATGACAAAATGCAATGGAAACATTGCAATCCATCGAATCCTGAATTCTTGAAATCCTGTTAAGTCTACTGGATTTTGAGCGAGATCTAAAATTCTACTTTCTCCATAAGAAATCCAATGAGGTCGGAACCACTCTTAAACATCCTGAGTCATTTCATGGTAATGTTAAAAATTTAAGTAAAATGATGAAAATGAAATATAAAAGAGAAGGTTACTTTTACTTTAAGAATTTAACATTACCATGAATTGCATAGTATTAGTAGGGAAATATGGTCAAATATGAGGTTTTTCCCTGTCATAAATCACTGTTTAAAAGCAAATTTAACGGGGGACGCATAGCCCATATTGAGGGGAGACGCCCAGGAGTCCCCCTTTTGGGGAGTCGCGTCCCCCACATTGGGGAAACGCTCCCCCCGCGTCTCCCCAAAAGGGGGACGTGGGGAAACATTTCCCCAGATGTCGTCCCCCCGTCCCGGGTGTGTGGGGTGCGAGGGTTGCACGCACCTGACCCTGGGGGACACGTCCCTGTGGAACACTGTTTGTTTCTTCTTGTAGGAAAATGTCAAACATTTTCTTCGTATTTAAAATGAACAACCCTAGTGATTACATCTAGGGTGAACCCAAAATTATGTCACTCCGATCACCCCATAGGGATTGAACTTAGAATTGTGATATAAACGTATAGTCCCTAATGTTTAATTGTAAATCTGTTATGTCGTATTGATTTGTGTGTGTTCCAGAGGTCTAATTTTTCGATTATATTTGATTTGGGAGTCACCAATGGTTAGTGAGTTTAGGGTTTATATAATTCTTTGGCGAGTGAGATAGAAATAGCAACATCTTTTCTTGCAAGAGTCCCTTTAATTCTAAATAGCACTGAAGCATAGTTATATGAAGTTTCTGAAATTCTTCCTTTCTCTCTTGTTATAGACTCCATTCTTTTCTCTTCAATGATTGATTCCATTTGCGTTCATCGATAATTTTGTCAAACGATACTTTGACCACAAAGTTTATATATAAATGAAATTTGGAATATGATATTGTATTCCCCCCCCCTTTTTAAACTTATAAATACCTTTGGAATTATTATTATTATTATTATTTAATTCTCTTTTTAGTAAAAGACTTCAAAATTCCTTTATCGCTTCCCTTAATGTAAAAATAAGTTTAATTAACTCCAAAAAAAAGCCTCTCAAATCCAACTTTTGACTTTTCTTGAAAAAATGTTCTTTTGCTTCCTTCTTCTTCTAGATAGGATTCAGACAAACTTTGAGTAACCCCTTTCTAGACTTATAAATTGTAATTTACACTTTATATAAATCTATATGTGTGTGTGTGTGTATTCTCAGGCCTCAAAGCCTTTTTGCTAATTCTGAAAAAAAAATTCCCTGTAGTGTGGTAATTCAACTTATGCACAATTGGACACGTCTCGAGTAGAAGTTTTTGAACAGTTTAAAATCTTTGATTCAGTCTCCTCTAACTCGTCCCACTTTCACAACCCTTTCTAAGAAATTAAAAAGTGAAGATTTGTGATCCTCGGTGTAGTCACGTTGAAATATTGGAATGCTGAGCCGAATTGTGTATGTAATGCTCTAATTTTAAATTCACAGTCGCAACGACAAGCACAATGTAGCACGATGTCTGGATGCTGTTGTACAGACTACGACTATCGGTGAATGAGGCAACCAATTTAACGAACAGGCTGACAACAGTGTACTCAGGCGACAAAGGAGAAGGCCGCTGCAACACGATGTTGGTCTGTTGAGCCTTAGGAGGCTGTGGTGGTGGCTGCAGCTATCGTTTTTTGTTTTGTTTTTATTTATATTTTTATATAAGTTTTTATTTTATTTTATTTGTTTTTTAATTATTATATATATATATTTTTTATCTTTGACTTTTTAAATTTTTTTTTATATACTCTTATATATATATTTTTAATTTTTAATTAACTCCTTTATTTTTACCTACTCCTTATATATATATGGCCAAGGGCCTAATGGCAAAATGGAGAACCTCAATTGCAATGGTAGTGAACCCAGTGAAGCGTTGATGGCCAAAGGCCGATCAAATTGGCTCTGATACCGATGTAACGAACAAAGTACGGTTACACATGTCAAATAGTCCAAGATATTAGGAATACAGTGAAAGAGTCCATTTTAGGAATAGAGAATATATTGTACAAGTGTATGAATGAAGAATATTTTTGGTTACAAATGAGGACCGTGCTTATAAACTAGGCAAAGTGGCCCTTATTCATGACCTTTGGGACATCTTCAATAACTAATTATTATTTATATTATTATTTATTACTTTCATATATTATATTGATAACATTCAACTTGTATGATTGTTGATAACTTTGTGAAGTTGGATGACAGAAAGAGAATGCTACATTTGTCAAATAATTGGTTTGAAAAAATCATGGATCTATTATGAGCACTAAACATTTATATTATGTTGCAGGTGGGTTGACACATTGCCAATGTCTCCTGTTGAAGGATGCCCATCTGTTTTTCAAGTTATTTACAACTTGCCACCAGGATATCATCAGGTGAGAATATCAGAATGAGAACTGCAGGGGATTTGATTGGCATTGGCATTTCCATTATATTTTCTATTCCTTATGTTTGCCACAAAATCAACCCTTTATAATCTTTCACTTTGAAGACGAGTAAGTAAGGGCAAACAAAAATAAGTACTGGAATCTTTTTGTTAGTCAAGAGCACATAAAGTTATTACATCTCTCTGCCAATATAATGGAATAACATATTGAAAATAATACATGTTTTAAATTAATTTAAATCCTCAACTTTTATGTACAAACTATTATTATATTTTATATTAAGATAAAAGTACCATATTATTAATCCGCTTCACTGTTCTTAAGAATTTGAAAGGCTTCTTCTTGAACATTCATGTCGTGCTTACAATTTTAATGATCTGTTTGATGAGCTTATCAGTGTATAGTTTGTTAGACATATGTATATGTTGTTCAAGAATTTGGTGTTTAATTGTGTAAACATTAGAGTGTTTGAGGTTTATCCTATGTGATTTGATCTTGTGAAGTAGCTATTTTGGTAGGGCATTTGATAGATTCACTAATGCATGATTGTAACTGTGGTTTTTTTTTTCACTAATAAGATTCATCCAAAGAAATATATCCAATGTTGGAACTTTTTGAAACTTGGGGTTTTTTTGATAGTGATTGTATATTTTGTGGATATGCAACATGCTTCTTAGAGGCTCAACATTTTATTCCTATCTATCTGTCAATATATATTTTTAATGCAGTTTATTTTGGGAAACTTTTCATCTGAGGTTCAACACATGCTACAACTATCACATCAATTTTTTCTTGCTGTGTTTTTTGGTCTCAATGCTGGATCTCCTTCTTCTTCTTTTATTTTTATTTAATTATTAAAGGAAACATACATCTTTTCTAATCATGGATATATTCACAAAGAGAAAACAAGGGCAGAAGGCTATATACAACGATAAATCATATCCTTTTCCTCCATCCTGTCAAAGCAGAAATAAAATCTGAACTAGTTCTTTATCATCTTTAATGAGAAGAAAGCTTTTAGCCAACTATTGCATAGATACCTCATCCTTCCAGATACAACAAAAAGACTGAAATGTTTAATGAACTGAGGTCATAAAATTAAGTGGTTGAAGTGTGAGAATAAAACTAGAGAGAAAAATTATATGAATGTCCCCAAATGTCCTAGATAGTTCAATGGGACTAGTAAGTATAATGTGTCACAGTGGTGGTGCCCAATATTATGCATTACTGAAAAATCTTAATTGATCAATAAACATAGAAGCAAATGGAGTGGTAGATGCATCCACAAAAAGAAGCAAATGCTTCCAAGCAATTAAAAATGTAAGTTACAAACCCACATCATACCGATATTTATAATTTATATGGATATGCTAGACTTTTGGAAAGTTTGAATACAATATGTTTGGATATTCCTTTTTTTTAATCCAAGGAAATCCTTGCAGGGAAACCCAAGTGATACTTCCTAATATTTGTGGATGGTATCCCAAAAATCATTTGGCATAGATTACTTTGCCTCATCCAAGGGGATTTGAACTAGGCACTATTGAGATCATAAGATAGTGGATCTATGTTGAAATCTCAAATTAACTTTAATCCAACCAACCTAAAATACAACAAAAACCAAACAACATTTAAATGATGAACCTAAGAGAGATTGTGGTAATATCCAAGCACACGAACAAGGGAAGTACTCTAGAGAAAGATTGCTGTCAGGGTCTTGATCAAATAGTAACTCGACTGCATGAATTACAAATGATGAACAGTTCTGTTTATACACTTGCTTCAGGGTTTATAGTGATATCCCTAAAGTCAAATATAGAAAAGTACAATAAATTGGCTTTAGTTACCCATATGTAGGCTTGTAAGGCCACCAATACATCAAATAGAGATCAACATGTGGCCCTAAGTGAAGATTAACTATTATCTCAACACACCCCCTTAAGTTGCATGAGGGGCCACAGAGAAGGAATTACATCCACAAATCATCACAATATGCATCGTGATAGAGCATCACAGACTCAAAGTACCCTCTCCTAGTGCCAAGCTAGTGGTCATCAAAAGGCATGTTTCTCATGGAGAAGACCTTCATAATCTTCATTGGAATTGATCATGCTACAAAGCGCCTTTGATGGAGTTAATTGGGGATTTGTCAAGAAGAGGAGGGCCAACTGAAATAGGGGATCTTGGTGGGTGACTTGACTGCTGCATGGAAGGAATTGCAAGAAAATTAGCAGAATTGTGAGAGTGGCAACAACCCACTTAGATAGAAGCAAGAACAATGAATGAGTATGATCATTGTCATCATCCTTTTCCAATTGCTATGCATCTAAGTTCAAAGTGTCATTAGTGGTGGAAGCATCACTAGGCTGTACATCTAGGGTGGTAGTAATCTCACCTAAAAATGGAGGATTGGAAGACGCATATGGGAGAGAGGAGGGACTAGAGAAGTGGTCCTGTCAAATTGTCCCCTAATTGTAGATGGAATACTTGGAGGAGCACATTTAAGTGGACCACGTCAAATGGAGACGAGGAAAGGTCAACTACAACTAGTTGGGAATAATAAAGTGACTGAGCAAGAGTAAAAGAGACATGATCCATGGATACATGTGGAGAACCATCACTAGAATCATCATTGACAATAAGTGATGGAAGAGATCTTGGTAGACCACGAGGGATAGGTTCATCAAAGATAACTTCATGATATTTAATCACTGAGTGAGAGGGGTCATAGATGATGACCTTGAGAAGTCTCACTGTAACCCACCAGAGTCTTGCAAGGAGTGTAATAGATATGTGATATATCTTGCCTTTGATGAGAAGGGTGGACCCAAGCACATGATCCAAGGATAAAGAAGTGTGTGATAGAAGTCTTTTGCCTTTGAAATCGTTCATAAGAAGTCACACAAGTGATCACATGTGTAGGGGTGCGATTCATGTTGTATGTTGCTCAAACATCCACCTTTTTTTAAAAGACGACTTCATATTTCTAAGAATGAAGCATACAACATGCCATTTCCATTATTGCTCAAGAGTAAAATGCCATGAGAAGGGAGAAACTGTCAGAAAGCATTTTTAATATACTAGCCTCCCCCATCAGTGTGGAGACACTCAATCTTTTGTTTGCATTGAGCTTTTGTAAGAGTTTTGAGTTTCCTAGAATTTGCCAAACATCTCATCCTTGGATTTAATGGTGCGTACCCATAGAAATTGAGGATAGTCAACTATAAAGGTGAGGAAGTATTTGGTTCCCCCAACAGAAGAATTGGCCACGGGACGACAAAATCACTGTGAACTAATTTAATGGGCATGGAGGCACATCTTGCGTTGTCCTTTAGAAAGGATTATTACTGATGTTTATTCTATCACACAGACCTTGCAATCACCACTAGGAGTGTTGATTTGTGGAAGGGCCTTAGTGAGGGGAAGATAACTCATGTCTCAAGGATCCATAACTGGTGTGACCTAGATGAAAGTGTCATCATCTGTAATTCATGTCTCAAGGATTCATAACAGGTGTGACCTAGGTCCTAGATGAAAATGTCATAGCTTACTATCATCATCTGTAACTCATGTGTCTCAAGGATCCATAAATGGTGTGACCTAGTTGAAAGTGTCATAGCTTACTGTCATCATCTGCATTGGTTACCATTTCAAGGAACTTATTTGAGAGTGGAGGTGAAAAAGACTTTCCTAACCTGTACATACATCAAGATTCATCACAAAATCTGGAAACATTTTGAATCTGCCATATAATGTCAATAAAAACCCTTTTGTGTGACCAAAATTTGTGAAGTCATGCTTATGAACTTAAAATGTCATAAAATGTCTCAGTTTGAAGACTTCCACAGAGATTGGATGTAGCGGATTTATGAAGTCAAAGATTCAAAAAACTTGTTATGGAAACAAGTTTACCTTGCAGCCTAGCCATCCAGGTTTGTAGATTACATCAGACTACAAGAAGCCTTTCAATTGCCTTTTGAATCTTATACATGGGGAGAGATATATGCCCATATCACAAAGACCCTGGTTAGTCTTTGTACCAGCTCTAAAGTTAATAAATCTCTACAAAAAATTTCCAGACTACTAGACAAGAAGTCTATTTGCAGCAAGTATGGATTGACAACAGATAATCCTTTGGTAAAAAGGAGAAAAGCAAAAAAGAGAGCAAAAAGAGAATTTAAAGAAACATTTTACAAAAATCGTAGAAATTATACAAAGGATAGAAGGAAATATTCCAAGTAATCTCGAGGCCAAACCTCCAGAAGAAGAAAGGGATATTACAACTTACAAGTATGTTCCTGGAACACATTATTACAATCCTTTTGATATCCATCTGCACACATCAAAACAAGAAAAATGGAATAGTCTTATGTTGGCTATGTGGTCAGAATGGACATACTTCCTTTAGATGTCCAGAAGGTGAAGATTCGAAGAGAAACAGAGGCAAAACATCTTAGGCCTTTGTTCAAAGAGGAAAACAAGTAAAGCAGGAAGGTAAGGGACGAATGCAATGCATGAAATGTGGTTCCCATACTCATAAGACAGAACGCTGTCCCAATGTAGTAATCAGAGAAATAGCTCAGCAACACCAGATTGAAGAATCATCTTATGATTCTTTCAATTCCTCTAGAGAAGAAATTCAAGCTCACATGCAGTAATGCTCAGATTCTGATATTTCAAAATGTTTTTGTTCTGAATCTGATCCAATATGAGTCTGATTCAGAATTTTTTAGTGATTCCAACGAAGAAGGGCAAAATCTTAAGCCCAAAAAGAGAAAGTTTTGATGGTTGCCACTAAAGAAGATGAGATAAAGATTTTATCCCAGATCTGAGCCATGGAAGAAGGAGAAATGAAGAATCGCCTGACTGAAGCATTCATGGAAGAGCTAAGCACTAGAGCTTCAAAAAATTCAGGTAAGAAATCTCTGTTTATTGATGCCTCATTCGAAAGAAACACTAAATCATATCAAAGGCACCAAGAGAAACTTGATAGGATGAGATCTCTCACCTTGGGAGAAGTGAGTCGTGAAATTCACAACATCAAGACAGAAATCACTGCTTTGAAGTCCCAGATTGCAGAGCTCAAAAAAGGAAAGAAAGTAGTCAATAAAGAAGAAGACGAAGACCAACCATGGGACACTACCCAATACAGCAGTAATCAACTGATTGAAGTCGCTGAAGGAGTTAAGGATCCAAATTTTGGATTCAAAGAAATGAGAATTCTGACTATCTCTTATCAACAACATCATGTCAGAATTAATATCTGTATAAAAGGAGAAATGTTTGAAATGATTGCGCTCCTTGATTTAGGAGCAGATATCAATATTCTTAATATAAAAACCATTCCGGCAAAATACTGCATTGCTGTAGAAAGAAAAGTGGTGGATCTAGGTAATAGAAAACTCCAATATGAAATACCCAAAGCATCTGTATGTTTTGAGCAGCACTGCATTTATTTAAAATTTGCAGTTGCAGACATTCCTGTAGATTGTATTCTTGGAAATGTTTTCTTGGCAGCAGTGGAGCCTCATGGCTCAATAAGGTTGAAAGATGGAAATGCTGGATATTTCATATCAGTTCCCACATCCAAGGGAACCAGAAAGAAGATTGTACTGCCATAAATACAAGGATCTCCACAATGGTCCAAATTGTGCAAAATTTGGATAAAGCTCAAGCCAGACTCTCAGAACTAAAGGATTTGAAATCCACCCTCAGGATTGAGGAACATCTCAAACATCCTCAAATAAAAAGAAATGTTGAAGATCTAAGAAAGCAAATTGAAGAAGAATGCTGTTCTGAAGAGCCCGACGCATTTTGGCATAGGAAGCAGCATACATTTGAGCTCCCTTACAAAGAAGGTTATGCGGGTAAGCCTTGTAAGAGCAGAGTGATCCCTATGAAAAAAGAATACAAAGATCTCTGCGAAAAAGAGATCAAGCAACTCTTGGACAGAAAACTTATTAGAGAATCTGACAGTCGTTGGAACTGTTATGGATTCTACATCAACAAGAGAGCAGAACAAATCAAAGGAATTCCAAGGTTAGTAATAAACTTCAAACCTCTGAATTCAGTTTTAGCAGATGACACATATCCTATACCTCACAAAGGTGATTTGATCAGAAGGATAGCAGGAGCTAAAATTTTCTCTAAGTTTGACTTGAAGGCAGGATTTTGGAAAGTCGCCATTGCAGAGAAAGATAAGTATAAAACTGCTTTCAGCATACCAGCATGCCACTACGAGTGGAACGTTATGCCTTTTGGACTGAAGAATGCTCCATCCAAGTTTCAGAAGGTAATGGATAAGATTTTTAAGCCATATTTTTATTTGTCTTATTGTGTATATAGATGATGTGTTAATTTTTTCCAAGAATATTCAGGATCACTTCAAACATGTAAATATTTTCAAACAATTGGTGAAGCACAAACGACGTGTACTCAGTAAGAAGAAGATAGAGGTCTTTCAGACCACTGTCAAATTTCTGGGACATACAATCTCCAATGGACAGATCTCTTTGCAGAAGCATGCATTGGAATTTGCAGACAAATTCCCTGATGTCATAATAGATAAAAATCAACTGCAAATATTTTTAGGATGTCTCAATTATGTCAGTAACTTCTATCAAGACTGTGCAAGTGATAGAAGAATACTAAACAAAAGGTTGAAGAAAAATCCCCCAGAATGGACAGAAGTCCATACTAAGGCAGTACAAAATATCAAGGCCAAGGTAAAAACACTGCCAATCTTATATGTTGCTGATGATCTTGCATTTAAAATTGTGGAAACAGATGTAAGCAACATAGCATGGGGAGGTATCTTGAAACAAAAGAATGAAGATACTGAACAAATTGTTCAGTGTGCATCAGGAGTATGGAATCCAGCGGAACAAAATTATTGTATATTAGAAAATTATTCTACTCCTTCTATCTTTGATAAAGTTTCTTTAGCATGTGTATGAATAACAGTAGAATCATACTATACATTGTTCAAACATTTATTTACTTCATTCATTGATACTTGGACAATATCAAAGTGATCTTTCACTTCTGCTGCTTTGGCTATGTTAATTTCTAAGCCTTTTATTGCTGTGTTTGTCCAATTCAGCGGTTCACTTGCCTTCTGTATTCTGCCATCAATGCCTAAGGCATTATCATCTTTCTGCACAAGTGGGATAGCTTTAGCTGCACTCTGGTTTTCTCCAATAACAATTCCTTTAAAGGGAGGAAATGTTGATGAAGTTTCTACTTTGCTTCCATCTAATGCAGTCCAGGCATGCTTATTAGCTAAAGTAGTTGATGATGAACCATTGAAAACATTTATTGGAGAAACATTATCTTTCCAGAGATAGAAAGATATCCATGGATTATTAACCTCCATGTAATGCTTCCAATCTTTAGTTAATTGCTTTTTCTCTTGTGGAGTATAAGTCTTGTCAAATTCTTCTGCTTGGGGATTGTGAATAAATCCCAATTAAGCATTGCTTTCATCCATTTGGCACTTATTTCAGATTTTAAACATCCATTCATAAGAGAAAAGAATTTGTGCATTTCCATCACAACAACCTTTTTGCAGTCTTGAGAGACTGGACCAAATCTACATGTTGGTATAAGGCCATTTGCTTGCTCAGCGTGTCTTAGACCATATTTGGGCTTAGCTGGTCTCCTTAAACTCATCATCTCAGCTAGTCTTGGATCTTCTCCTTCCAAAGTAATTATCTCATGCATCATAAGGACATGGTCAAGCTCCTGATCATGTGGAAAAGGAATTTCTGAGCATTTAGGATTTGGGCATGGATTAACAGAAGTTGATGGAGGAGCTCTGCCATAACTGGGATTATGGTTCGCATGAATTGCAATTTCAGCGAGCGTAAGTAAATTGACAATATTTTGGCACTCTAAACATTTAACTTCTAAGGAGGCGAAGATAACTATCTTTGCAAATTCAAAAAGGGAAATATGTTTACAGGAAGAAAAACTCGAACATGGAGTATCTACAGTAGAAGGATCTCTGTAATATTTAGACCTTTTACAGGCTAGTTCAATACCTCGGCGATCTATAGTAGATATTCTGAGAAAGGATATGCCTGCAAAAGATAGATTTTCTGTGATATCTCCTGAGGTAATGCTTTTTGGAACAAGAGGCTTAGGATTATTTACTACCCAGTGTTTAGGGAAAGTCAAGTCTTCCCAGCGAATTGTTTGATGCTCGATTTTTTGGTTTTTAGCATCAGTCATAATAACTACACTTGTCTTGGAGTTACCATTGGGTGTGTGGGGGATGGTTGGCCATAGAGTATTGGTATGGCGAAAACAACCTTTTGTCTGTATGGCAATATTATTTCTCTTTTGATGCATATTGAAACCAGTAGTTTGGATTTGGAGCTGTAATATTTGGTCAATGGTTTCATTAAAAACATAGATAGAGAAATTTGGGAAACAGTCAAAATAGACTGGGCCATGCGAAAGTGGAGCAACAATTCCTCTAATCAAGGAATCAGTATACTTGTGTGTAAGATCACGAACGACAGCTAACACAAAAGTATTTAATCCTTGATGTGTTAAAGGGCTGATTCCTACTCATATGCATCCTAAATGTTGATATTTAGTATTCAATCTTTTGGCCTCTGCTTGCAAGGCTTTTGGATCTAGCAAGGGGATGGTCTGGATACTATCAAAGTTCTCTTGTATTTGGCTAATAGACTCTTTTATGCTAATTCTACTGACAACCTTTAAATGAAATACAGATATATCATTATAGACTTCTGAGGGAGCTATGGCAGGTAATTCCCAACGGGCAGATGGCTGACTTTCTTCATACTCAAGTTTAGCTTGGTTTAAGACACGACTTGAACTTGAAGCAAACATATCTCTTAGTGGATTTTCTTCAGCCAAAGATTCTCTCTCTTCTAATTCACGGAAAGATACAGATTTCCGGAATGAATCCATTCTATATGAGTTTTGAGATTAGAATACCGACCTTCTGAACCAGACGTTACTGGCTCTGATACCAATTTTAAGCAGGGGCTTCTGTCACAAGCTTGCTACTTGCTGCGTCTCTTCGCTTATCTCTGATAGCCAACTCCTGGTGAACCAGTGGTGAACTCAACGCGAACCTACTCAGAACTTTCACGCTCTCACGGCCTCAACAACAGCTTCCTCGCCTAACAACGGCCTTGGCGTCCCTTCGTTCCTTTGGCGAACTTTTGATGAACTTCCTGTGAACTTCGGATGAAAGCTAAAAAGATAACTACTACCATAGCAGACAAAATAGATGCGAAAAGTATTCAAATGCAGAATGGTGTACTCATTATTTCAGAATGAATTTCAGAATTTTTACAAAGAGATTCTTTATCAGAGATTGACTATTTTCACATTTATCGGACTTTATGTTGTTCTCAAGGTACAAGCAATACCGAAGGCTACCTGGCGAAAGATAGACTTTGCCTCAGAATATATGTGGATTCATCCACAGACTGGAAGACTCCTAAAATGATTCGGCCACAAAGATTCCAGTCCGGAAAATAAAATCTTACGGAAAGTGGATGCTTTTTAAACTATCAAAGCCCACGAAAAATATAATGCATGAATTATTTACACAGTGGAAGCTTTAGTACAGCGAATCCCACGGGAAATCTGGTCACAACTAAGTCCTTGTGACTAGACATCATGATTACAAAATGGATGCTTTTACGAAAAGCCCATGTGAACCGTCAGAATATAGTAAGTTTAGGGAATCTATTTCTTTTATACAATAATTCATCCTAGGCTTTTGTGTATATCCTGCGAACGATCATAGGTTTACCCAGAACAATCTAATGTTTAACTTTAGTTAAAACTAACCACTCTAGATGTTCTCTCATGTATTCTTGGAGTGAATAGTTTAGATTATGAAATGGTGACCATTCTTTATCTGTCATTTCTTTGACAGATTTGTAAATAGGGTGAAAGCAATCTCCAAGGTTTTGTTTAAAACATAAATCACAATGAGTTCTGCAATATTATTCGTGGTATACAAGATCCATTGCGGTTCTGCTAACACCCTAGTCACTCCACCATTCTCTGAGCCATTCGCACTGCTGGTTTCTCTGATAGGTGCCGACTGTGTTGAATTTCAGCTTTGTAAAATGAGTTTCTACTTTGTCATCAACATTAAGAAAGTCCCACCAAAGCTGTTTATAACCTGCAAAATCATACACAGTGTCAGGAAAAATAATTTTGGGTCATTTCTTGTCCAGCGAGCAGCAGGATGAGTTGGCCAATGTCCCTGTTCATTCCAGAGATCTCTTGATCTGTAGATACAGAAATATTTTTCATGTATGCTGGTATTGGGTCCTCCATGTTACCATATGCCAGCGATATCATGGAAATTTTGTTCCAGGGCTACTTGTGCAATTCCCGCATCTCTTCGCGCTTTTTCATAAATCACGTCATGGATCCACTTGCTTCCTTTTGGATATACTTTTCGTTCTGGCACAAGGTGATGGACATCTGTATGTTGTTGCAAGTTGGCATCTAGTACTTTTGTCTGCCTGAGTTGCCATGTGGGTTTCCAGTTTCTTTTGTACTCTTCCCAGTCTTGATTGTCTGGGATAGGGCGTAGGACCTTTTGCTTTTGATTTTGTTCCCACTCATTGACTATCATTTTAACATGATCTTGTGGCTCAAAATATTCTCTGCTGATAAAATCTGGAAGATTATTTTCTTTCCCCTTGATGTGCTCAACTTTGAAATCAAAGTTGGCGAAAAATGCTTGCGACCTGGCAAACTTTGCTTCTCTAGCCTTTCTGATGTCTTTTGTCAAGACTTTCTGTAAAGCTGATGCATCCTTTTTTAGCAAAAATGGTTTATGGATGAGATATACCTCGAACTTACTGATGCAATTCCAGGCTGCTTTAACTTCTTTTTCTAATATGGAATAATTTTGTTCAACTGGATTCCATACTCCCGATGCAAACTGAACAATTTGTTCAATATCTCCATCCTCCCCATCTTATGTTGCTTGCATCTGTTTCCACAATTTTAAATGCAAGATCATCAGCAACATATAAGAGATGCAGCAAGTAGCAAGCCCCTGTCACAAGCTTGCGACTTGCTGCGTCTCTCCGATTATCTCTGATAGACAACTCCTGGTGAACCAGTGGTGAACTCAGTGCGAACCTACTCCGAACTTTCACACTCTCACGGCCTCAAGAATGGCTTCCTTGCCTAACAACAACCTTGGCATCCCTTCGTTCCTTTGGCGAATTTCTGATGAACTTTGGATGAAAGCTCAAAGATAACTACTACCACAACAGACAAAATAAATGCGCAAAATATTCAAATGCAGAATGGTGTACTCATATTATTTCAGAATGGATTTCAAGATTTTTACAGAGAGATTCTTTATCAGAGATTGACTATCTTCGCATTTATCGGACTTTACGCTGTTCTCATGGAACGAGCAATATCGAAGGCTACCTGACGAAAGATAGACTCTGCCTCAGAATAGATGTGGGCTCATCCACAGACTCGAAGACTCCTAAAATGATTCGGCCACTTTAGGTTCTCACCAGTGCCAAGCACACTGATGCGCAGGCTCCCAAATCACACAGACTCTCTAAGACTCTCTAAGATCTGATGCTTCAACAATGAGCCTTACCCTCATTATATAGGAAATGAGAGGAGACAAGCATTACTGTAAGCCATCAGTGAACTAACCGAAAGGTGGATGGAATGATTGCTTTCGGGTAACGCCGGGGCGACATCTGCACAAAGATTCCAGTCCAGAAAAGCAAATCTTATGGAAAGAGATTCTAACAAAAGAAAGTGGATTCTTTTTAGACTATCAAAGCCCACGAGAAATATAATGCATGAATTCTTTACATAGTGGAAGCTTTAATACAACAAAGCCCACGGGAAATCTGGTCACAATTAAGTCCTTGTGATTGGACATCATGATTACACAATGGATGCTTTTACGGAAAGCCCATGTGAACCGTCAGAATACAGTAAGTTCAGGGAATCTTTGAATCCAAAATTTGGATCCTTAACTCCTTCAGCGACTTCAATCTGTTGATTACTGTTGTATTGGATAGTGTCCGATGGCTGGTCTTCGTCTTCTTCTTTATTGACTACTTGCTTTCATTTTTTGAGGTCTGTAATTCGGGACTTCAAAGCAGTGATTTCTGTCTTGATGTTGTGAATTTCACGACTCTCTTCTTCCAAGGTGGGAGATCTCATCCTATTAGGTTGCTCTTGCGGTCTTTGATATGATTTAGTGTTTCTTTTGAATGAGGCATCAATAAACAGAGATTTCTTACCTGAATTTTTTGAAGCTCTGGTGCTGAGCTGTTCCATGAATGCTTCAGTGAGGCGATTCTTCATTTCTCCTTCTTCTATGGCTCGGATCTGGGATAAAATCTTTATCTCATTTTGTTCAGTCGCATCCATCAAAACTCTCTTTTGGGGGCTTAATATTTTGCCCTTCTTCGCTGGAATCACTAAAAAATTCTGAATCAGACTCATATTGGATTTGACAGGCACATTCATCATATTCAAAACAAAAACATTATGAAATATCAGAATCTGAGCATTGCTGCATGTGAGCTTGAATTTATTCTCTAGAGTAATTGAAAGAATCATAAGATGATTCTTCAATCTGGTGTTGCTGAGCTATTTCTCTGAGTACTACATTGGGACAACGTTTTGTCTTATGAGTATGGGAACCACATTTCATGCATTGCATTGGTCCCTTACCTTCTGGCTTTACTTGTTTTCCTCTTTGAACAAAGGCCTGAGATTTTTGCCTCTGTTTCTCTTCGAATCTTCACCTTCTAGACATCTAGAGGAAGCATGTCCATTCTGACCAGATAGCCAACATGTAAGGCTATTCCATTTTTCTTGTTTTGATGTGTGCAGATGGATATCAGAAGGATTGTAATGATGTGTTCCAGGAACATACTTGTAATATCCCTTTATTCTTCTGGAGGTTTGGCCTCGAGATTGCTTGGAATATTTCCTTCTATCCTTTGGATAATTTCTATGATTTTTGTAGAATGTTTATTTAAATTCTCTTTTTGCTTTTCTCATTTTTACCAAATGGTCATCTGCTATCAGTCCATACTTGCTGCAAATGGACTTTTTGTCTGGTAGTCTGGAAAGTTTTTCTAGAGATTTATTAACTTTAGAGCTGGTAGAAAGACTAACCAGGGTCTTTGTGATATGGGCATATATCTCTCCCCATGTATAAGATTCAAAAGGCAATTGAAAGAATTCTTGTAGTCTGATGTAATCTACGAGCCTGGATGGTAAGGCTGCAAGGTAAACTTGTCTCCATAACAAGTTTTTTGAATCTTTGACTTCATAAATCTGCTGCATCCAATCTCTGTGAAGTCTTCAAACTGAGACATTTTATGACATTTTAAGTTCATAAGAATGACTTCATTCTTATTTGCAATTTCTGTTTCACTACCACACCAGTGTTCAAGGATCATTGATGTCAATGCTCCTATCATATTACTGATAGTGGTGCCATTTGGATTGTGTATGACATCTCCATTTTCATCATTGAGAACTTCTTCTTCCATCTTTGCTATGAGTTTCGGAGATGACTTTGTCTCCCACCACCTGAGAAGTGTTCCTGTAAAACACTGTATGATAGTCCTGCAAGCATCAATCTCACTTTTTCCTCGTAGTCACATAAGTTTGTATTCAGTATACATCATGTTTATAAGCTTTCTGATTTAACCAACACTCATGCTGTCAATATTCCATTCTCTGTGAGATTCTGGGAAAAAAGTATGGGCTTCAGGGAGCTTACCTTTGCCTTCAATGTCAGGTGCTGGATATTTATTGAACCTTCTTTCAAGCGGTTCATAAATGGGAAAGATCTGAGTGACAGAGTCTTTCTGATCCTTTTTCTCTTCTTCTAAATCCAGTCCCTCAAGACTGCAAAAAAGAAATGCACAAATTCTTTTTCCTCGTAGTCACCAATCCCCAAGCAGAAGAATTTGACAAGACTTATACTCCACAAGAGAAAAAGCAATGAGCTAAAGATTGGAAGCATTACACGGAAGTTAATAATTCATAGATATCTTTCTATTCCTGGAAAGATAATGTTTCTCCAGTAAATGTTTTCACTGGTTCATCATCAACTACTTTAGCTAATAAGCATGCATGCACTGCATTAGATGGAAGCAAAGTAGAAACTTCATCAACATTTCCTCCCTTTAAAGGAATTGTTATTGGAGAAAACTAGAATGCAGCTAAAGCTATCCCACTTGTGCAGAAAGATGATAATGCCTTAGGCACTGATGGCAGAATACAAAAGGCAAGTGAACAGCTGAATTAGACAAACACAACAATAAAAGGCTTAGAAATTAACATAGTCAAAGCAACAGAAGTGAAAGATCACTTGATATTGTCCAAGTATCAATGAATGGAGTAAATAAATGTTTGAACAATGTACAGTATGATTCTACTGTTATTCGTACATATGCTAGAGAAACTTTATCAAAGATAGGAGTAGAAGATAAATTAGTTGATCATCTGGATACAACTAAGAATCTTATATCTGGTTTGACAAATAAAGTAGAAAAGATGAATCTGTCAAAAATAGAAAAACCAGTTCCTAACTCCTTTCTTTCAAAAGAAATATAAAGATGCAGGACCCTGCTAAGCCTGTCAACAGGTTCCCAGCGCTATTCCCAAAGGAAGTAGCCACCTCTTCAGAATCTGAGGCTACAGAAAAAATAACCATTGCATCCTTATTTAAGGATGAAGAAGAAGAGAAAAAGGATCAGAAAGATTCTGACACTCAGATCTTTCCCATTTATGAACCGCTTGAAAGAAGGTTCAATAAATATCCAACACCTGACATTGAAGGCAAAGGTAAGCTCCCTAAAGCCCATACCTTTTTCCCAGAATCTCACAGAGAATGGAATATTGACAGCACGAGTGTTGGTCAAATCAGACTGCTTATAGACATGATGTAATACTGAATACAAACTTATGTGTCTAAGAGGAAAAAGTGAGATTGATGCTTGCAGGACTATCATACAATGTTTTACCGGAACAATTCTCAGGTGGTGGGAGACAGAGTCGTCTCCGAAAGTCATAGCAAACATGGAAGAAGAAGTTCTCAAAGATGAAAATGGAGATGCCATACACAATCCAGATGGCACCACTATTAGTAATATGATAAGAGCATTGACATCAATGATCCTTGAACACTAGCGTGGTAGTGAGACAAAAATTGCAAATAAGAATGAAGTCATTCTTATGAACTTAAAATGTCATAAAATGCCTCAGTTTGAAGACTGCCACAGAGACTGGATGCAGCGGATTTATGAAGTTAAAGATTCAAAAAACTTGTTATGGAGACAAGTTTACCTTGCTGCCTTGCCATCCAGGTTTGTAGATTACATCAGATTACAAGAAGTCTTTCAATTGCCTTCTGAATCTTATACATGGGGAGAGATATATGCCCATATCACAAAGACTCTGGTTAGTCTTTGTAACAACTCTAAAGTTAATAAATCTCTAGAAAAGCTTTCCAGACTACCAGACAAAAAGTCTATTTGCAGCAAGTATGGACTGAAAACAGATGATCCTTTGGTAAAAAGGAGAAAAGCAAAAAAGAGAGCAAAAAGAGAATTTAAAGAAACATTCTACAAAAATCGTAGAAATTATCCAAAGGATAGAAGGAAATATTCCAAGCAATCTCGAGGCCAAACCTTCAGAAGAAGAACGGGATATTACAAGTATGTTCCTGGAACACATTATTACAATCCTTCTGATATCCATCTGCGCACATCAAAACAAGAAAAATGGAATAGCTTTACATGTTGGCTATGTGGTCAGAATGCACATACTTCCTCTAGATGTCCAAAATGTGAAGATTCGAAGAGAAACAGAGGCAAGAAATCTCAGGCCTTTGTTCAAAGAGGAAAACGAGTAAAGCAGGAAGGTAAGGGACGAATGCAATGCATGAAATGTGGTTCTGATACTCATAAGACAGAACACTGTCCCAATGTATTAATCAGAGAAATAGCTCAGCAACACCAGATTGAAGAATCATCTTATGATTCTTTCAGTTCCTCTGGAGAAGAAATTCAAGCTCACATGCAGCAATGCTCAGATTCTGATATTTCAGAATGTTTTTGTTCTGAATCTGATGAATGTGCCTGTCAAATCCAATATGAGTTTGATTTAGATTTTTTTTAGTGATTCTAGTGAAGAAGGGCAAAATCTTAAGCCCCAGAAAGAGAAAGTTTTGATGGCTGTGACTGAAGAAGATGAGATAAAGATTTTATCATAGATCCGAGCCATGGAAGAAGGAGAAATGAAGAATCGCCTGACTAAAGCATTCATGGAACAGCTCAACACCAGAGCTTCAAAAAATTCGGGTAAGAAATCCCTGTTTATTGATGCCTCATTCGAAAGAAAGGCTAAATCATATCAAAGGCACCAGGAGAAACCTGATAGGATGAGATCTCTCACCTTGGGAGAAGTGAGTCGTGAAATTCACAACATCAAGACATAAATTATTGCTTTGAAGTCCAAGATTGTAGAGCTCAAAAAAGGAAAGCAGGTAGTCAATAAAGAAGAAGACGAAGACCAACAATGGGACACTAGCCCATACAACAGTAATCAACAGATTGAAGTCGCTGAAGGAGTTCAAGATCCAAATTTTGGATTCAAAGAAGTGAGAATTCTGACTATCTCTTGTCAACAACATCACGTCAGAATTAATATCTGTATTAAAGGAGAAATGTTTGAAATGATTGCGCTCCTTGATTCAAGAGTAGATATCAATTTTCATTCTTAATATAAAAACCATTTCAGCAAAATACTGGATGCTACAAAAGAAAAGTGGTGGGTCTAGGTAATAAAAAACTCCAATATGAAGTATCCAAAGCATCTCTATGTTTTGAGCAGCACTGCATTAATTTAAAATTGCAGTTGCAGACATTCCTATAGATTATATTCTTGGAAATGCTTTCTTGGCAGCAGTGGAGCCTCATGGCTCAATAAGGTTGAAAGATGGAAACGCTGGATATTTCATATCAGTTCCCACATCCAAGGGAACCAGAAAGAAGATTGTATTGCCATACATTTCAAATCCAAGGATCTCCACAATGGTCCAAACTGTGCAAAATTTGGATAAAGCTCGGGCTAGACTCTCAGAACTAAAGGATTTGAAATCCACCCTCAGGATTGAGGAACAGCTCAAACATCCTCAAATAAAAAGAAATGTTGAAGATCTAAGAAAGCAAATTGAAGAAGAATGTTGCTCTGAAGAGCCCAATGCATTTTGGTATAGGAAGTAGCATATAGTTGAGCTCCCTGACAAAGAAGGTTATGCGGGTAAGCCTTGTAAGAGCAGAGCGATCCCTATGATTAAAGAATACACAGATCTTTGCCAAAAAGAGATCAAGTAGCTCTTGGACAGAAAACTTATTAGAGAATCCTACAGTCGTTGGAACTGTTATGGATTCTACATCAACAATAGAGCAGAACAAATCAGAGGAATTCCAAGGTTAGTAATAAACTTCAAACCTCTGAATTCAGTTTTAGCAGATGACACATATCCTATACCTCACCAAGGTGATTTGATCAGCAGGATAGCAGGAGCTAAAATTTTCTCTAAGTTTGACTTGAAGGCAAGATTTTGGCAAGTCGCCATTGTAGAGAAAGATAAGTTTAAAACTGCTTTCAGTATACCAGCAGGCCACTACGAGTGGAATGTGATGCCTTTTGGACTGAAGAATGCTCCATCCAAGTTTCAGAAGGTAATGGATAAGATTTTTAAGCCATATTTTGATTGTCTTATTGTGTATATAGATGATGTGTTAATATTTTCCAAGAATATTCAGGATCACTTCAAACATGTAAATATTGTCAAACAATTGGTGAAGCACAATGGGCTTATACTTAGTAAGAAGAAGATAGAGGTCTTTCAGACCATTGTCAAATTTTTGGGACATACAATCTCCAATGGACAGATCTCTTTGAAGAAGCATGCATTGGAATTTGCAGACAAATTCCCTGATGTCATAACAGATAAAAATCAATTGCAAAGAATTTTAGGATGTCTCAATTATGTCAGTAACTTATATGAAGATTGTGCAAGTGATAGAAGAATACTAAACAAAAGGTTGAAGAAAAATCGCCCAGAATGGACAGAAATCCATACTAAGGCAGTACAAAATATCAAGGCCAAGGTAAAAATATTGCCAATCTTATATGTTGCTGATGATCTTGCATTTAAAATTATGGAAACAGATGCAAGCAACATAGGATGGGGAGGTATCTTGAAACAGAAGAATGGAGATACTGAACAAATTGTTCAGTTTGCATTGGGAGTATGGAATCCAACTGAACATAATTAGTCCACAATAGTAAAAGAAGTTAAAGCAGCCTGGAATTGCATCAGTAAGTTTCAGGTATATCTAATCAATAAACCATTTTTGCTAAGGACTGATGCATCAGCTTTACAGAAAGTCTTGACAAAAGACATCAGAAAGGCATGAGAAGCAATGTTTGCCGGGTGGCAAGCACTTTTCGCCAACTTTGATTTCAAAGTTGAGCATATTAAGTGGAACGAAAATAATCTTCCGGATTTTCTCAGCAGAGAATATTTTGAGCCACAAGATTTATGAAAAAGCACAAAGAGATGCCAGGATTGCACAAGTACCTCTGGAACAAAATTTCCATGATATTGCTGGCATATGGTATGATGGAGGACCCAGTACCGGCATACATGAAAGATATTTCTGCATCTACAAAATAAGAGATCTCTGGAATGAACAGGGACATTGGCCAACTCATCCTGCTGCTCGCTGGCCAAGAAATGACCCAAAAATTATTTTTCTGGACACTATGTATGATTTTGCAGGTTATAAATAGTTGTGGTGGGACTTTCTTAATGTTGTTGACAAAATAGAAACTCATTTTACAAAGCTGAAATTCAGCACAGTCGACACCTATCAGAGAAACCAACATTGCGAATGGCTCAGAGAATGGTGGAGTGACTATGGTGTTAGCAGAACCGCAATGGATCCTGTATACCACAAACAATATTGCAGAACTCATTGTGATTCATGTTTTGAACATAACCTTGGAGACTGTTTTCACCCTATTTACAAAATTGTCAAAGAAATGACAGATAAAGAATGGTCACCATTTCATAACCTAAACTTTTCACTCCAAGAATACATGAGAGAACATCTAAAGTGGTTAGTTTTAACTAAAGTTAAACATCTGATTGTTCTGGGTAAACCTATGATCGTTCGCAGGATATACACAAAAGCCTGGGATGAATTATTGTATAAACGAAATAGATTCCCTGAACTTACTGTATTCTGACGGTTCACGTGGGCTTTTCGTAAAAGCATCGATTGTGTAATCATGATGTCTAGTCACAAGGACTTAATTGTGACCAGATTTCCCGTGGGATTCGCTGTACTAAAGCTTCCACTGTGTAAATAATTCATGCATTATATTTTTCGTGGGCTTTGATAGTTTAAAAAGCATCCACTTTCCGTAAGATTTTATTTTCCGGACTGGAATCTTTGTGCGGATTTCGCCCCGACGTTACTCGAAAGTTATGATTCCATCCACCTTTTGGTCAGTTCACTGATGGCTTACAGTAATGCTTGCCCCCTCTCATTTCCTATATAATGAGGGTAAGGCTCATTGTTGAGGTATCGGGTCTTAGAGAGTCTTAGAGAGTCAGTGTGATTTGGGAGGTTGCGCATCAGTGTGCTTGGCACTGTGAGAACCTAAAGTGGCCGAATCATTTTAGGAGTCTTCGAGTCTGTGGATGAATCCACATATATTCTGAGGCAGAGTCTATCTTTCGCCAGGTAGTAATCAGAGAAATAGCTTAGCAGCACCAGATTGTAGAATCATCTTATGATTCTTTCAGTTTCTCTGGAGAAGAAATTCAAGCTCACATGCAACAATGCTCAAATTCTGATATTTCAGAATGTTTTTGTGCTGAATTTGGTGAATGTGCCTGTCAAATCCAATATGAGTCTTGATTCAGAATTTTTTAGTGATTCCAGCGAAGAAGGGCAAAATCTTAAACCCCAAAAAGAGAGTTTAAATGGCTGCGACTGAAGAAGATGAGATAAATATTTTATCCCAGATCCGAGCCATGGAAGAAGGAGAAATGAAGAATCGCTTGACTGAAGCATTCATGGAACAATTCAGCACTAGAGCTTCAAAAAATTCAGGTAAGAAATCTCTGTTTATTGATATGCCTCATTCGAAAGAAACGTTAAATCATATCAAAGGCACCAAGAGAAACCTGATAGGATGAAATCTCTCACCTTGGGACAAGTGAGTCGTGAAATTCACAACATCAAGACAAAAATCACTGCTTTGAAGTTCCAGATTGCAAAGCTCAAAAAAGGAAAGCAAGTGGTCAATAAAGAAGACGACAAAGACCAACCATGGGACACTACCCAATGCAGCAATAATCAACAGATTGAAGTCACTGATTTGAAATTCACCCTCAGGACTAAAGGATTTGAAATTCACCCTCAGGATTGGGGAACAACTCAAACATCCTCAAATAAAAAGAAAGGTTGAAGATTTAAGAAAGCAAAGTGAAGAAGAATGCTGCTCTGAAGATCCCAATGCATTTTGGCATAGGAAGTGGCATACAGTTGAGCTCCCTTACAAAAAATCTTATGCGGATAAGCCTTGTAAGAGCAGAGCGATCCCTATGAATAAAGAATACAGAGATCTCTGCGAAAAAGAGATCAAGCAGCTCTTGGACAAAAAACTTATTAGAGAATCCGACAGTTGTTGGAACTGTCATGGATTCTACGTCAACAAGAGAGCAGAACAAATCAGAGGAATTCCAAGGTCAGTAATAAACTTCAAACCTTTTAATTCAGTTTTAACAGATGACACATACCCTATACCTCAGAAAGGTGATTTGATCAGAAGGATAGCAGGAGCAATTTTTTTTTCTAAGTTTGACTTGAAGGTTGAATTTTGGCAAGTCGCCATTGCAGAGAAAGATAAGTTTAAAACTGCTTCCAGTGTACCAGCAGGCCACTACGAGTGGAACGTGATGCCTTTTGAACTGAAGAATGTTCCATCCAAGTTTTAGAAGGTAATGGATAAGATTTTTAAGCCATATTTTGATTGGCTTATTGTGTATATAGATGATGTGTTAATATTTTCCAAGAATATTCAGGATCACTTCAAACATGTAAATATTTTCAAACAATTGGTGAAGCACAATGGGGTTGTACTCAGTAAGAAGAAGATAGAGGTTTTTCAGACCACTGTCAAATTTCTAGCACATACAATTTCCAATGGACAGATCTCTTTACAGAAGCATGCATTGGAATTTGCAAACAAATTCCCTGATGTCATAACAGATAAAAATCATCTGCAAAGATTTTTAGGATGTCTCAATTATGTCAGTAACTTCTATCAAGACTATGCAAATGACAAAAATACTAAACAAAAGGTTGAAGAAAAATCGCCCAGAATGGACAGAAGTCCATACTAAGGCAGTACAAAAGATCAAGGCCAAGGTAAAAAACTGCCAATTTTATATGTTGCTGATGGTCTTGCATTTAAAATTGTGGAAACAGATGCAAGCAACATAGGATGGGGAAGTATCTTGAAACAGAAGAATGGAGATACTGAACAAATTGTTCAGTTTGCATCGGGAGTATGGAATCTAGTTGGAAAAAATTATTCCACAATAGAAGAAGTTAAAGCAGCCTGGAATTGCATTATTAAGTTTGAGGTATATCTCATCAATAAACCATTTTTGGTAAGCACTGATGCATTAGCTTTACAGAAAGTCTTGACAAAAGACATCAGAAAGGCTAGAGAAGCAAAGTTTGCCAGGTGGCAAGCACTTTTCGCCAACTTTGATTTCAAAGTTGAGCATATCAAGGTTAAAGAAAATAATCCTACGGATTTTCTCAGCAGAGAATATCTTGAGCCACAAGATCATGTTATGATGATAGTCACTGAGTGAGACTAAAATCAAAAGCAAGAGGTCCTATGCACTATCCAAGACAATCAAGACTGGGAAGAGTACAAAAAAAACTGGAAACCCACATGGTAACTTAGGTAGACGAAAGTACTGGATGCCAACTTGCAACCACATATAGATGTCCAGCACCTTGTGCCAAAACAAAAAATATATCCAAAAGGAAGCAAGTGGATCCATGACATGATTTATGAAAAAGCGCGAAGAGATGCCAGAGTTGCACAAGTAGCCTTGGAACAAAATTTCCATGATATTGCTGGCATATGGTATGATGGAGGACCCAGTACCGGCATACATGAAAGATATTTCTGCATCTACAAAATAAGAGATCTCTAGAATGAACAGTGACATTGGCCAACTCATCCTGCTTCCCGCTGGCCAAGAAATGACCCAAAAATTATTTACCCTGACACGGTGTATGATTTTTTGTAGGTTATAAACAGCTTTGGTGGGACTTTCTTAATGTTGATGACAAAGTAGAAACTCATTTTACAAAGCTGAAATTCAGCACAGTCGACACCTATCAGAGAAACCAGCAGTGCGAATGGCTCAAAGAATGGTAGAGTGAGTATGGTGTTAGAAGAACCTCAATGGATCCTGTATACCACGAAAAATATTGCAGAACTCATTGTGATTTATGTTTTGAACAAAACCTTGGAGACTGCTTTCACCCTATCTACAAAACTGTCAAAGAAATGACAGATAAAGAGTGGTCACCATTTCATAATCTAAACTATTCACTCCAAGAATACATGAAAAAACATCTAGAGAGGTTAGTTTTAACTAAAGTTAAACATCAGATTGTTCTGGGCTATGATCGTCCACACGATATACACAAAACCCTGGGATGAATTATTGTATAAAAGAAATAGATTCTCTAAACTCACTGTGTTCTGACGGTTCACATGGGCTTTCCGTAAAAGCATCCATTGTGTAATCATGATATCCAGTCACAAGGACTTAATTGTGACCAGATTTCCTGTGAGCTTTGCTGTACTAAAGCTTCCATTGTTTAAATAATTCATGCATTATGTTTTTTGTGGGCTTTGATAGTCTAAAAAGCATCCACTTTGTTTTGTCGGAATCTCTTTCTGTAAGATTTGCTTTTTCGGATTGAAATCTTTGTCCAGATGTCGCGTTGGCGTTACCTGAAAGCAATGATTCCATCCACCTTTTGGTCAGTTCACTGATGGCTTACAGTAATGCTTGTCCACTTTCATTTCCTATATAATGAGGGTAAGGCTCATTGTTGAGGAATCGGGTCTTAGAGAGTCTTAGAGAGTCAGTGTGATTTGGGAGCCTCCACATCAGTGTGCTCGGCACTGGTGAGAACCTAAAGTGGCCGAATCATTTTAGGAGTCTTAGTGTCTTTGGTTGAGTTCAGATCTATTCTGAGGCAGAGTTTATCTTTCGCAAGGTAGCCTTCGGTATTGCTCGTTCTTTGAGAACAACATAAAGTCTGATAAATGCGAAGATAGTCAATCTCTGATAAAGAATCTCTTTGTAAAAATTCTAAAATCCATTCTGAAATAATATGAGTAAGCCATTCTGCATTTGAATACTTTGCGCATTTATTTTGTCTGCTGTGGTAGTAGTTATTTTTGAGCTTTCATCCAAAGTTCATAGGAAGTTCATCAGAAGTTCGCCAAAGGAACGAAGGGACACCAAGGCCGTTGTTAGGCGAGGAAGCCGTTGTTGAGGCCGTGAGAGCGTGAAAGTTCTGAGTAGGTTTGCGTTGAGTTGGCTATCAAAGATATGAGAAGAGACGCAGTAAGTAGCAAGCTTGTGACAGAAGCCCTTGTTTAAAATTGGTATCAGAGCCAGTAATGTCTAGTTCAGAAGGTCGGTATTCTAGATCTCAAAACTCATATCGAATGGATTCATTCCAGAAATCTGTATCTTTCCGTGAATTAGAAGAGAGAGAATCTTTGGCTGAAGAAAATCCTCTAAGAAATATGTTGTTTCAAGTTCAAGTCGTGTTTTAAACCAAGCTGAACTTGAGTATGAAGAAAGTCAATTGTCTGCTTGTTGGGAATTACCTGTCATAGTTCCCTCAGAAGTCTATAATGATATATCTGTATTTCATATAAAGGCTGTCAGTAGAATTAGCATAAAAGAGTCTGTTAGCCAAATACAAGAGAACTCTGATGATATCTAGACCATCCCCTTGCTAGATCCAAATGCCTTGCAAGCAGAGGGCAAAAGATTGAATACTAAATATCTGCATTTAGGATGCATACGAGTAGGAATCATCCCTTTAACACGTCAAGGGTTAAATACTTTTGTGTTAGCTGCCGTTCGTGATCTTACACACAACAAGTATACTGATTCATTGATTGGCGGAATTGTTGCTTCACTTTTGCATGGCCCAGTCTATTTTGACTGTTTCCCAAATTTATCTATTTATGTTTTTAATGAAACCGTTGACTAGATATTACAGCTGCAAATCCAAACTACTGGTTTCAATATGCATCAAAAGAGAAATAATATTGCCATATAGACAAAAGGTTGTTTTCGCCATACCAATACTTTATGGCCAACCATCAGCCACACACCCAGTCGTGACTCCAAGGCAAGTGTAGTTATTATGACTGATGCTAAAAACCAAAAAATTGAGCATCAAACAATCCGCTGGGAAGATTTGACTTTCCTTGAACACTGGGTAGTAAACAATCCTAAGCCTCTTGTTCCAAAAAGAATTACCTCAGCAGATATCACAGAAAATCTATCTTCTGCAGCCATTTCCTTTCTCAGAAGATCTACTATAGATCGCCGAGGTATTGAACTAGCCTGTAAAAAGTCTAAATATTACAGAGATCCTTCTACTGTAGATACTGCATGTTCCAATTTTTCCTCGTGTAAACATATTTCCCTTTTTGAATTTGGACAAATTGTTAACTTCGCCTCCTTAGAAGTTAAATGTTTAGAGTGCCAAAATATTGTCAATTTACTTACGCTTGCTGAAATTGCAATTCATGCAAACCATAATCCCAGATTTGGCATAGCTCCTCCATCAACCTCTGTTAATCCATCCCCCAATCCTAAATGCTCAAACATTCCTTTTCCACATGATCAGGAGCCCGACCATGTCCTTATGATGCATGAGATAATTACTTTGGAAGGAGAAGATCCAAGACTAATTGAGATGATGAGTTTAGTGAGACCAACTAAGCTCAGATATGGTCTAGGACACCTTGAGCAAGCAAATGGCCTTATACCAGCATGTAGATTTGGTCCAGTCCCTAAAGACTGCAAAAACCCTGCTGTGATGGAAATGCACACATTCTTTTCTCTTATGGATGGATGTTTAAAGTCTGAAATAAGTGCCAAATGGATGAAAGCAATGCTTAATTGGGATTTATTCACCAATCCCCAAGCAAAAGAATTTGACAAGACTTATACTCCACAAGAGAAAAAGCAATTAGCTTAAGATTGGAAGCATTACATGGAAGTTAATAATTCATGGATATCTTTCTATTCTTGGAAAGATAATGTTTCTCCAATAAATGTTTTCACTGGTTCATCATCAACTACTTTAGTTAATAAGCATGCCCGGACTGCATTAGATGGAAGCAAAGTAGAAACTTCATCAACATTTCCTCCCTTTAAAGGAATTGTTATTGGAGAAAACCAGAATGCAGCTAAAGCTATCCCACTTGTGCAGAAAGATGATAATGCCTTAAGCATTGATGGCAGAATATAGAATGCAAGTGAACAACTGAGTTTGGACAAACTCACCAATAAAACGCTTAGAAATTAACATAGCCAAACCAACAAAAGTGAAAGATCACTTTGATATTGTCCAAGTATCAATGAATGAAGTAAATAAATGTTTGAACAATGCATAGTATGATTCTACTGTTATTCGTACATATGCTAGAGAAACTTTATCAAAGATGGGAGTAGAAGATAAAAATAGAAAAACCAGTTCCTAACTCCTTTCTTTTCAAAAGAAATATAAAGATGCAGGACCCTGTTAAGCATGTCAACAGGTTGCCAACACTATTCCCAAAGGAAGTAGCCACCTCTTCAGAATCTGAGGCTACAGAAAAAATAACCATTGCATCCTTATTTAAGGATGAAGAAGAAGAGAAAAAGGATCAGAAAGATTCTGACACTCAGATCAGAAAGATTCTGACACTCAGATCTTTCCCATTTATGAACCGCTTGAAAGAAGGTTCAGTAAATATCCAGCACCTGACATTGAAGGCAAAGGAAAGCTCCCTGAAGCCCATACCTTTTTCCCAGAATCTCACAGAGAATGGAATATTGACAACATGAGTGTTGGTCAAGGTCAAATCAGACAGCTTATAGACATGATGTATATTGAATAAATACTTATGTGTCTAAGAGGAAAAAGTGAGATTGATGCTTACAGGACTATCATACAGTGTTTTACAGGAACACGTCTGAGGTGGTGGGGGACAGAGTCATCTCCGAAACTCATAGCAAAGATGGAAGAAGAAGTTCTCAAAGATGAAAATGGAGATGTCATACACAATCCAGATGGCATCACTATCAGTAATATGATAGGAGCATTGACATCAATGATCCATGAACACTGGTGTGGTAGTGAGACATAAATTGCAAATAAGAATGAAGTCATTTTTATGAACTTAAAATGTCATAAAATGTCTGAGTTTGAAGACTTCACAGAGATTGGATGCAGCGGATTTGTGAAGTCAGAGATTCAAAAAGCTTGTTATGGAAACAATATTACCTTGTATCCTTGCCATCCAGGTTTGTAGATTACATCACACTACAAGAAGTCTTTCAATGGCCTTTTGAATCTTATACATGGGGAGAGATATATGCCCATATCACAAAGACCTTGGTTAATCTTTGTACCAGCTCTAAAGTTAATAAATCTCTAGAAAAACTTTCTAGACTACTAGACAAGAAGTCCATTTGCAGCAAGTATGGACTGACAACAGATAATCCTTTGGTAAAAAGGAGAAAAGCAAAAAGAGAATTTAAAGAAACATTATACAAAAATCGTAGAAATTATCCAAAGGATAGAAGGAAATATTCCAAGCAATCTCGAGGCCAAACCTTCAGAAGAAGAAAGGGATATTACAAGTATGTTCCTGGAACACATTATTACAATCCTTCTGATATCCATCTGCACATATCAAAACAAGAAAAATGGAATAGCCTTACATGTTGGCTATGTGGTCAGAATGGACGTCCAGAAGGTGAAGATTCGAAGAGAAATAGAGGCCAAAATTTCAGGCCTTTTTTCAAAGAGGAAAACAAGTAAAGTAGGAAGGTAAGGGACCAATGCAATGCATGAAATGTGGTTCCTATACTCATAAGACAGAACGCTGTCCCAATTTAGTAATCAGAGAAATAGCTCAACAACACTAGATTGAAGAATCATCTTATGATTCTTTCAGTTCTTTTAGAGAAGAAATTCAAGCTCACATGCAGCAATGCTTAGATTCTGATATTTCATAATGTTTTTGTTTTGAATCTGATGAATGTGCCTGTCAAATCCAATATGAGTTTGATTTAGAATTTTTTAGTGATTCCAGCGAAGAAGGGCAAAATATTAAGCCCCAAAAAGAGAAAGTTTTGATGGCTGCGACTGAAGAAGATGAGATAAAGGTTTTATCCCAGATCCGAGCCATGGAAGAAGGAGAAATGATGAATCGCCTGATTGAAGCATTCATGGAAGAGCTCAGCACCAGAGCTTCAAAAAATTCAGGTAAGAAATCTCTGTTTATTGATGCCTCATTCGAAAGAAACACTAAATCATTTCAAAGGCACCAAGGGAAACATGATAGGATGAGATCTCTCACCTTGGGAGAAGTGAGTCGTGAAATTCACAACATCAAGACAGAAATCAATTCTTTGAAGTCCCAGATTGTAGAGCTCAAAAGGGAAAGAAAGTAGTCAATAAAGAAGAAGACGAAGACCAGCCATGGGATACTACCCAGTACAGCAGTAATCAATAGATTGAAGTTGTTGAAGGAGTTGGGGATCCAAATTTTGTATTCAAAGAAATGAGAATTCTGACTATCTCTTATCAACAACATCATGTTAGAATTAATATCTGTATTAAAGGAAAAATGTTTGAAATGATTGCGCTCATTGATTCGGGAGAAGATATCTATATTCTTAATATAAAAACCATTGCGGCAAAATACTGCATTGCTGTAGAAAGAAAAGTGGTGGGTCTAGGTAATAAAAAACTCCAATATGAAGTACCTAAAGCATCTCTATGTTTTGAGCAGCCCCACATTAATTTAAAATTTGCAGTTGCAGACATTCCTGTAGATTGTATTCTTGGAAATGTTTTCTTGGCAGCAGTGGAGCCTCATGGCTCAATAAGGTTGAAAGATGGAAAAGCTGGATATTTCATATCAGTTCCCACATCCAAGGGAACAAGAAAGAAGATTGTACTGCCATACATTTCAAATCCAAGGATCTCCACAATGGTCCAAACTGTGCAAAATTTGGATAAAGCTCAAGTCACTCTCAGAACTAAAGTATTTGAAATCAACTCTCAGGATTGAGAAACAAGTCAAATATCCTCAAATAAAAAGAATGGTTGAAGATCTAAGAAAGAAAATTGAAGAAAAATGCTGCTCTGAAGAGCCCAATGCATTTTGGCATAGGAAACAACATACAGTTGAGTTCCCTTACAAAAAAGCTTATGCGGGTAAGCCTTGTAAGAGCAGAGCGATCACTATGAATAAAGAATACAGAGATCTCTGCGAAAAGGAGATCAAGCACCTCTTGGACAGAAAACTTATTAGAGAATTAGATAGTCCTTGGAACTGTTATGGATTCTACGTCAACAAGAGAACAGAACAAATTATAGGAATTGCAAGGTTAGTAATAAACTTCAAACCTCTGAATTTAGTTTTAGCAGATGACACATATCCTATACCTCACAAAGGTGATTTGATCAGAAGGATAGCAGGAGCTAAAATTTTCTCTAAGTTTGACTTGAAGGCAGGATTTTGGCAAGTCGCCATTGTAGAGAAAGATAAGTTTAAAACTGCTTTCAGCATATTAGCAAGACACTTTCAGATTAATTGAAACCCAGTGTAGATCATATCCAAGTTATGCATCTTCAGAGAATAGTTCTACCAACTTATCATATACTCTCTTTGATGTCTCCAATACTGCTATATGAGGTGACCTTTCATAAGAATCCCTTTCCATGTATTCATAGGAGACCTTCGAGGACTATGTCTATCCTCCTTTTTCATGCAAGGAATTTTGGTGACCCAACTAGCTTATAAATATCCTTGCAAACACGAAGTCATTTACCAAATTTGATGAAAGAATGAAATATACTTTCTTGACAAGTGAAGATGAAATCTGCTCAGCTGGAGCCTGTTTTTTTCATTTTCTTGCATATGTAAATATTCTATGCTTTTAAATTATCAGATGTATATTTAGCAGAAGAAGATGTATGTTTTGCTGTTACCTCAGATGATCTTCTTCAAGGACAAGGAGAGGATCCTTGCTTCAATGAGAGGGAACTTACCTTATAGCTTTGAAGATGATGATAATGCCTTCTCGCTTTCAAGATATTTCAACTACTTTGGTAGTGAATGAGAGCATATCAGAATCGCTTCTAGGGTTTTGACTTTCTCTAAGATGATGTGATCTTCATCTTTAAAGTCCATCGAGCTACCTTGCTTTGTAGATGACTTGATGATGACTAGAGGATCCAAAAACTTTTGCAGTCGCAGATGGCTTCTTCGATATAGGTTTTTTTCCTCAATGTAGATCTTGATCTTTTGCTTTGATAACCTTCGACTTGCTTAGATGCCTTTCTTGAAACTCGATCATTGAGTGTCTCTTTGATTAGATGCCCTTCCTTTGACTTTAGCACCTTAGCTCTGATACCATGTTGAGAAATCTAGGGCGTTAGCATTAGATGATTTGTCTTCTATTAGTGACTGTTTGTCAATGCTTTTTACTTGTTCAAATTAGGATCTTCTTCATGTTAGATTATTAGTATTCTTCTTCATCAAACAGTGACTAATGAATGAACATAAGTAGACAAGAGACACAACATGTAGGCTATTAGCCAGGGCCAAAACCTCTCATTCTTTGAGAGGAAAACCCACACAAATTCATCTTATAGAGATTCCAAATGATGAATACCAAGACCAGGACCCTACACCTAGTAGCCACTCTAAGACCAAGACACATGTTCTCTTGACAGTCCTCTTCTTGATTCCACTTCCACCAAGATCTTCATCATTGTCTGGACACCGAGATCTGCCTTGACACTGAGATCTTTCATTCTTGACACCGAGATATTCACCACTGCCTTGACACCAAGATCTTCACCACTGCTTTGATACTGAGATCTTCACCATTGATTTGACACTGAGATCTTCACCTCAGAGAATACAAATTGTAGTTACAATGAACTGTTATGTTATTAATGAGATTACTGCACCAAGACAGAGGTATACTTCATTGTTCCTTCACTGACTCCCTTTTCTTGGATTACTGTAATAGAGGTCGAACCACAAAATCTTCACAGCTATTGTTCTTACGAAACCACAGAGAGGCTTCCGATTTTCTTACTGCAATGATATCTGAATTTACTTGACTATGACTCACCACCAAAGCTAGTGATCTAAATTGCTTGATGGCTATTCTAGAAGTCTGAGCCCATCACTGTTCTTTATCCAAAAATTATCTATGCTGTTGACAGTGATCATCCTCCAAGAATCTCAGAGGAATCTGAACTCTCTTACTGTGCCAAAGATCTGATTTTTATCTCTGTCTTACCTATACGAAAACACAAAGATATCATCGAACTGTCTTCTATACTTCATCGCCAAAACTTCAGAAGAAATCCGAATTTGTGTGCTTGACTAATGTGAGGTGCCTTCACACCTATTTATAGTGGTTTGCTTGTCATATTAAGCCGACATGAACCATGTGAACCAATGTGACTTCATAAGGTGGGCCGACGTGATCTTTACTTTGTTTGGAGGCCGACTTAAAGAGAGGAGAACCATGCTTGTCTTTTGGAGGCTTTTTAGACTCTTAATTGACTCGTATGGTCAAGAAGAGCTCTTCATTCATGACATTAATTTCTTTGACCTTAATGACAAATCGTAAGGCTCTGAATGGGAGCCATCTAAAATAAAATCACTTGTTCATGAAACCCATGAAGCAAGGCTTACAATAATTTTATTTTTCTTCATTACATCATTTACAAGAGTCACAGTTACATGTCATTATAAAGAGCGAACGTAGTTACACTTTTCAACAAAAAATACATAAAATAATTAGTTTTTATGGAGAACTTACTTTTAAGATTGCAAACCATGATTCCAAACCATTAGAGACAAAATATGGAGAGTCTTCTAATCTATATACTATGTAAGGGTGCATCTATCAAAATGGCACATAGTGCAATACGTATCATCAAAAAAATACATAATCAATGAGGTTCTAACTTTTAAATGGCCTCTAGAATCCAAAAACAATGCTGTAACTCAAGCTACCAGGTTATTGGCCTATTACAAAATTCAAATATTTGGTCAACATGAATTGACCATTCATCAAATTTCTGCTTATATAGCTTTTCCCCTAGCGTTTGCCTCCTCAAACTTGTTAAACTTTTCAAGGTATTTTTCCCTAATAAGCCTATCACTTCATTTGTTGCACCACACGAGATTACGTGGCCTCTTATACCAACCGAGTCATGCTTCAAACTATAGATGTATGAGACACTCTCTTCTATCTGGGACTGACTTTGGGTCAGTAGAGAATGGTATGACACATTCTCGATCACTTCTTCTTCTTCATGGTTCAACAGAGCAGAGTGTTAAAATTCGCAACTAGGGCCAAACTCTATATGGGTCACCTTACTTATGACAATTGATATTTTTCTTGGATTCCTCTCTCTCTGAGAGGTGTAGGATTGGTCTAAAGATCATCCGATTCAGACTCTATATCGGTCACCTTACTTATGACAATTGATATTTTTCTTGGATTCCTCTCTCTCTGAGAGGTGTAGGATTGGTCTAAAGATCATCTGATTCAGACATGTATATATGGAGATATGAAATTATCTATATTTATGATAATTTGTCAAGGTCGACCAGTAAGAAAAACAAGTGTTTTCACCCCCACTTCATCTTCAATGTGGCATATAAAAGGAGGAGACCTCATGGCATTATTTCACCATATCATCCTCTCACATCTATCTCTCCTCACTTGTTTGGGTACGCAGATCTGGGGTAGCACCTTCGACACGTGGGAAGGAAGGAGGACAT
Source organism: Pinus tabuliformis (assembly GCA_031772625.1). Taxonomy (NCBI): domain Eukaryota; kingdom Viridiplantae; phylum Streptophyta; class Pinopsida; order Pinales; family Pinaceae; genus Pinus; species Pinus tabuliformis. The sequence continues at coordinate 356,049,054 of CM062808.1, forward strand.
TCTGTTTAGGGAAGCGTTGACCAAGTTTGACCGAAGTGCAGAAGTGATGTTTTGGACAACGTTGACCAGCGCTGACCTCTCCTTGTTTGTGGATTGGGTAAGGCTGCCTCTTCTTGACAGGCCGCAGTTCTGGACACGGTTTTCAAGGCCACTTTGACCCTGTGTTGACCAACATTGACTGTCCTAGGGTTGGCTGTAGGCTTGACTGCTGTTGACCAACATTTGTCTGGGATTTTCAGACTGTTTTGGGCTGATACATCTTGGCTTGTCTTCTACTGTTTGTATTTATGTTCTATCTGCATTTTACTATCATGCTGATGTGATTGCTAAACTGGATATTGATATTGGACTAATAAGAAAATTGAAGTAAATTGCTGTTAAGCATAGAACATACCAAAATTTACAAGATGCCCCCTTCCATTGGGTGCTTGCAATATTTGCACAACGTTTTGCCATCAACAACATCACAATGAACCCATGCAACATCTTTGGCTTTTGGTGCCATGGTGGATGATGAAATTTCAGATTTGAATGGAAAGAGATCTTCAAATAGAAGAGAAAAATGCATCTTAGTAAAATGAAAAACCTATGATAAGCAAGAAAAGAGACGTATTTAACCTACAAATAGGGTTTTTTAAAACTTGAAATAGGGTAAAAAGTTAAAAAATAAGGATAGCAATGAAATTTAGAAATTATTTTGGGAAAAATCATACTTGGAACGCTAGAAATGAAAACCAATTGATGATGACAACTCCCAAGGATGCCAACTACACTAGACAACTCTTTCAAGATGACAATGAACCTCCAAACTTGTTGTTGCTGCAAAATTCAATGTTGTTGTAGCATTTTCGAAGCTCTCAAATTCTCACAAACGTTTGAAATTAAATCTGTGAGGCAAATAAGAAGCTTGGACTTGCTTTTATAAGTTTAGGGGGGCAAATTTGTGAGGAAAAGTGGCCATGGTTTGCAAAAAACCACCCTGAAAAACCATCGGCGGGCCCCTTTTTTCCATCCACATGCGCGACACTTGAACTGACCAATTTGCGACGAAATCACCCAGTTAGGACCAAAATTTGCTAACTGATCAATTTAGCCGATTTTTGGTTTGAATCGCGCAATTTTTAAAATTATTGTCTATGGTGGATAATAGCGTGCACCCTAGATTTCTTTAGAACTGGATATAATGTAAAAATATCGCATAATGTTGAAGGGGAGGACTTGGTGGGCCCCACGTCGAGTCCACATGGAGCACTAATACCACCCACCACTCATGACCTGGGTGTGGCTGCAAACCCCTTCATAATGACTTGTCGAGGTGACGTGGAGGCCACGTGACCTTACCGCTGCCCTCCACTCGTCGCCATAACTAATGTGTAATGTGACATATAATGAGTGGTGGTGGTGGGGTGGTGATGGCAATTGTTGGATAAATTCCTATTTGTCAGGGTTCACACAGATGTGGCCGCCCTCGTTATTTAGTGGTCTCTAGTCTACGGTGTGATGTTGAAGTCTACATGATTGATAGTTCGTGGGGGCATGCGTGCTTTCAAAAGTTAACACAAGGAGGTGGAGGGCAGAGGAACCACTCTGGTAAACTGCTAGAGTATGTGGACGACTAAGATCTATCGCGTGGCGCCCTCGTCCAATCCTTAAACCAAGTATACAACAACCTCACGAAACGACCTTTGATTGTTGGAATATGTGCACCAAGGTTGACATGGAAAGTGCCATTGGAACCCTGTAATTGCCACGTAGGGGCCATGGGTGATGTGGAACTGTTAGAGATGACATAGCAGGGCGCCACGTGGATGCCATGTGGAAGTCGCTTGTTGATGTGGTGCAATAGAATTGGTTAAACCGTGAATGGGCATAACTTTCATTTCAAGAGTCAGATTCAGATAAAATTTATATCATTGGAAAGATCTCTACGAGTTGAATGCATTGGTAGTAATTGCTTTGAGTTTCGATGAAGTTGGAAGCATAGTTTTAAAAACCGGCCACAAAAACCGGTAACCGGTCTAACCGGTCGGTTAGAGGCCTGGCCGGTCCGAACCGGCCTAAAAAACCGGGTTAGATACCTCATGTGCCCAAAAAACGGCCCTAACCGGTAAAAACCAGCCGGTTTAGGGCGGAACCGGCCGATTTGTAGCAAACCGGCCGGTTTATGGACAGCCCACCGAATTATGACAAAAAGTGCAGCGGTTTTGTGGTTTAGGGGTTTTGGGGGTGAGGGAAAGGTATTTTCCCTCCAAAAACACCCTCACACTTGCTATAAGAGACCCCTCTCACTCTCATTTGTCTCACACAACTGATTTGGAGTGTTTGTGAGTTTGTTTGTGAGCTTGGAGAGTGTGGAGTTTTTGCTGAAGTAGTCATCTTGGAGTTGGAGTTGGAGCTATTTTGGAGATAGTGTGTAGCTGCCAGTGGAGTTGCCATCTTCAAGAGGAGGCTAAGGGAGCTAGTTTGCATTTCCAGGTAAGGATTTGCACTTGATAATTCCTCATTTGAGTCTGCTGTCCATGATTTTTTTTTTTGTGTTATAAACTTCTCACTTCTATGATCTACCATCCAGGGAGTCATCATGCCTCCAAAAGCCGAAGATACTGCATGGGCTCATTGTGATATGATTGATGGCAAAATGATCTACAAATATTGCCAAAAATCCATTCAAGGAGGGGGTATTAACAGGTTCAAGCAACACTTGGCTGGGATAGGAGGCCATGTAAAGCCATGTGGAGCACCAAATGAAATAATAGGGCATATTAGGGCAGAATACCTTCAGAAGTTTGAGGCTCAAGTCACTGAACCAATAGAGAAGTTTGTGGCTACACAGTTTGGGAGTCGAGACTCAACCAACTGAGTTTGATCATGATGACTGAGACTCATGAGAAGTTTCAACTTCAAGTGATAATGTTGATCACTATTATAGTATTACTATTATCATATATGTAGAGTCTAGACTGAAGTCTTGTAGTAGGCCACTGGCCCCATAGTTTGTAGGCTTTATTTTTGCACTCTAGTGGCCATTTAGAGCCTCATTGCTTATGTATTTTATCGATGATATGTATTGCACTCGGTGCCATTTTGATATATTCACCTTTAAGGCTTTACATGGTATATCAATGAGCAATCTTTGCATATTTTGTCTCTATTGGCTTGGAATCATGGTTTTAAATCTTAAAAATAGTTTTTTTTCATTAAAAAATAATTATTTAATGTATTTTTCTAAAACCGGTTCGTTTAGACCAAACCAGTCCCGGTTAGACCGGTTCCGGTCGGTAAACCGGTTCATTAGGTGGACTGGTCCGGTCACCGGTTCCGGTTTCAAAAACACTGGTTGGAAGAATATGATTTTTGTAACCCCATCTTCATAATAGACCTTGGAAGTTAGATTAAATTATCTAGTAACACCTCCCACAACCTGAGTTAGTTCAAGGGGGTGGGAGGGATTGTTACATTATCATATGTAGTGCAGATAAAATATTCTTCATCATATTAATCAACACGTGGGTTTAAAGCAGTCTAGAATATGCGGTCATATTTAGCTCCCATTATAAACTTGTTGTTTTGCAAACATTTGCATTATCCAGGGTGACTTGCATAACATTGCTACTCCCATTGGCTCCATTTCACTAATGAGAACCAATGGTAATTACTAGCAACGAATTGGGCGTCCTTTTCCTCCGCATTGTAATCTATGAAATCTAGAAGCATGGTTTCTTTGGGGCACATTACAATTGTATGAAATTTGGAAGCATGGTTTCTTTTGGGCACATTACAATCACTTTAATGAATGCGTTACTGGCATCTCTCCATCTATACACCATGAACCTTGTTTCAATTCGAAGGATTTATGTATATGTGGGTGCACCTGTACATTGAGTATGGTTATGGAGTACATAGTATAGATCCCTCAAAACCTAATTACATAAGTATTAGTTTTGGGCGTCCTTTTCCTCCGCATTGTAATCTATGAAATCTAGAAGCATGGTTTCTTTGGGGCACATTACAATTGTATGAAATTTGGAAGCATGGTTTCTTTTTGGCACATTACAATCACTTTAATGAATGCGTTACTGGCATCTCTCCATCTATACACCATGAACCTTGTTTCAATTCGAAGGATTTATGTATATGTGAGTCCACCTGTACATTGAATATGGTTATGGAGTACATAGTATAGATCCCTCAAAACCTAATTACATAAGTATTAGTTTTCAAGTTATATTGCATATAAATATATACACTATATATTCAGGCATTGCATACTTGCAAATTTGAAATAGAACTCTTATTAGTACTTACAAAAAATTATACATATACAATAAACCATGTAGCCTATTTCATTAAAAGAGAGCAACAAATAAGTTAAACATTATGCAAAGTTTAATGAGAATAAGAAACCATTGATGCTTAGATCCTCACTAATTATCCATAATCAATTGAATTTGGCCTTTGGTGTCCAAAACAATACATAAAATAAATACCATAAATTTCAAATTAAGGGCCTTGCCGGATGAACCATAACATCTCATCACCATAAACTTATAATCATCAAGTAATAAATGTCTACCAACTTATGCACCTAGTTTCCATTTGGAAGGGCAACCCATTTTTGGAGATAGGTCTTTTACAACCTAACGGTCCCAACCATATCCAACATTTTCTTGAGGCCCATCTCCTTTCAATACTTCTAGAGTTAATACATAGGACTTTGTCATCAATATTTGTAGTGACTCAACATCTTTCCATTTGGAAGGGCAACCCATTTTTGGAGATAGGTCTTTTACAACCTAACGGTCCCAACCATATCCAACATTTTCTTGAGGCCCATCTCCTTTCAATACTTCTAGAGTTAATACATAGGACTTTGTCATCAATATTTGTAGTGGCAGATTAATTAACATTGCTACTCTATTGGCCCATGGAAAATCGAATGAAGCTTTGTTATTTTAAAACCATGTATCATTTTGACACATCCAAATGCATAAAAATCTCAATAGAAAGTATGTGACAAGTAGCATTGCAGTTCATGATCTAATGCTCTTTGTCTCCAACAATGGTTAGCTTCAACAAAAAGTAGTTTGGGGAAGGTGGCAATAAAGAAGTTGGCCCAATCTATAATGTCCCATATGGATTAATTGCCCAAGGGAGGACGAAGTAGTCTATCCAACCTTGTAGACTATAGTCTTTGATAAAAGGGGAAACCCATTATCCAATGTTTTGGGGCAACATTGGGTAAATTTTGGGGTAGCTAGGGAAAAAATCCCAAATTAGGGGCTACACTTGTAACCCCTCACATTAATCTAAGGATAAGAACCCCCATAAGGAAATCTATAAATATGAGAGAGTTAAAATCATTTTCTCATCAAGGAATTGGATCAATTATCTCTGTTTTCTTTGAGCTTGAGTCTCTATGGGTTTTAAGATCTCTTTTTTCCCCTTTGTCTAGTTTTAGTGGAGGTGATCCTGGTTTAGCTAGTCTTCTTTTTCTTTCTGTCCTACTCTAGCATAATATTTTGAAGCATCTCTGTTTTGGTTTGGCAAGAATGAAGCAATTTTTCTATGATTCTTTCCCTGAGCAATTTCAAAAATAGTGAAGGTTTGTTTTGCGGCATGTCTGAAGTGGATTAACAAGATTTTGAGGCAAACAATGAGACTTTGACAAGCAGTCAACATGTAGTTGAGGTTTTTTATTAGGAGGTTGCAGGGCCGTAGTGGCAGGCTAGAAAAGGGCCACAGGGCTTTAGGAGCATTATAGGGGCAAGCTGTGAGTCTATTGAAGTAAATAGGAAGCTCAAACCTTTGTACAGTGAATATAGTGTTGGATGGTGTTGTCATTGATGTCAACTTTGGGGCTTGAATTTGACTAACTATCATTGATGTCATAGTTAATGAACGCTTCTTAATAATTGTCTAGATTACATCAAAAACCAAGCATGAGGGTTCCTTGTCATAGGTATCATCTTAGGAAGGGCATCACAAATATCGTGCGCCCACAAGACTCCTATATCCCATTGAAAAGCCTACTCTATACACCAAAAGGGCAACACTCTTTTTACTTTGGGCTAAAGGAAACAAATTAATCAAATAAGTTAATAATTTTAAAAGTGTTTAAACCCCTAAGTCTCCTCCAACGCCTATCTTAGAAGCCCCTCCTTATCTTACACATAGATCTATAAAAAGAGATCTAAAACACCTGTCAAAGCAATCACTTGAACGTATGATCATAGCTCTGAAATTTGATTAACTTACCTCTGAAATTCACAGCCTCCCGAGCACAACGAAGCATCCCCCTAAGTCTCCTCCAACGCCTATCTTAGAAGCCCCTCCTTAGCTTACACATAGATCTATAAAAAGAGATCTAAAACACCTCTCAAAGCAATCACTTGAACATATGATCATAGCTCTGAAATTTGATTAACCTACCTCTGAAATTCACGGCCTCCTGAGCACAACGAAGCATCTTGAGACAATAGCGTTTTGGTCTTTGGTTTTGGGCTCAGAACTTTTGTATTAATTTTATCCTTGGGTTATGGTGGCTTGACTTGGCATTAGGCGCTAGGTTTCCCTTTGTTTTCTTGCAGGTTCAAGACATCAAACACAGGTCTCCATTCAAGGGTTCTAGGACAAATTAGGGCATCATTTCAGAACAAGCGGAGATAATTTTTGTCAGGCCAAGTTAGCTCAGAAATTAATGAGCGCAAATCAACTTAGTGATATTATTCATTCAACTATTATTATTTATACATGTACAGAAACGGATCAGTTCATCTTCTAGATGACTGTCCGGCTTCACCTCATCCGTTTCGGATTAGGTGTCAACATTCCCCCCCTTAATCTGAAGGGATGTTGGTGAGTCCAAGCATCGTTCTGAATCTTTCAAGCTTTTCTCTTCCAAGCGCTTTGGTGAAGATGTTTGCAATTTGCTCGTTCGTGGAACAATGACGGAGATGGATTGTTTTGGCCTCAACATGATGTCGGATCAGATGATATTTAGTATTGATGTGCTTAGTACGATCATGGAACTTTGGATTCTTGGCCAACTTTATTGCAGATGTGTTATCAATCATGAGTGGAGTAGATTGTATTTGTTTTACTTGCAAATCTTCAAAAATTTTCCTGAGCCACACAATTTCTTTCATTGCTTCAGCTGCTGCCACGTATTCTGCTTCTGTTGTGGAATCTGCTGGTATTGATTGTTTGCGTGATCTCCAGGAGACAGCTCCTGATCCAAGACTCATAGCATATCCTGAAGTAGATACCCCAGTTTCTTTGTCTCCATCGAAGTCTGAATCAGAGTATCCAATCAAGTTGAAGTCGTCCACCTGTGTATACTTGATTCCAAGGTCTTGAGTTCCCTTCAAGTACCTTAGAACTCTTTTTGCAGCAGACCAATGTCCCTCACAAGGCCTTTGCATAAACCTGGAGAGGATTCCAACAGCAAATGAAATGTCTGGTCTGGTAGTAGTGAGGTAGATGAGACTTCCTACAAGCTGTCTATACTTTGTTGCATCCTCAAATTCCTTTCCTTCAGTAGATGTGAGCTTCAAGTTTTGTTCCATTGGAGTAGAGAGGGGATTGCACTCTGTCATGCCAAATCTGTATAACAAATCTCCAATGTATTTCTTTTGAGAAAGAAATATGGACTTTGGATGTTGGGTTACTTCAATGCCAAGATAGTAATGAACATAGCCCAAATCAGTCATTTCAAAGATTTTTCCTAATTCTTTCTTTATGGATGCAATATAGCTTTCATTGTTCCCTGTCATTAAAAGATCATCTACATATACCACAAGATATACAACTGTTTTTCCAACTTTCTTGACAAATAAAGTTGCATCATCAAGATCAAAATGATTGAAGTTGAGTTTCAGAAGATGCTCAGTTAGTTTTTCATACCAGGCTCGTGGTGCTTGTTTGAGGCCATACAAGGACTTCACAAGTTTGCATACTTTGTGTTCATGTCCTTTCACAGCAAATCCTTCAGGCTGGGACATAAAAACATTCTCTTTTAGATCTCCATTCAAGAATGCAGTTTTTACATCCATTTGATGGACTTTCCAAACGTTCTGAGCAGCTAGTGCAAAGAGTGTCCGGATGGTGGCCCATTTTGCTGTGGGAGCAAAAGTTTCCTCATAATCGACCCCTTCCTTCTGTGCAAAACCTTTTGCCACAAGCCTAGCTTTGTGCTTGTCAAGTGAGCCATCAGCTTTGTACTTGTTCTTGTAGACCCACTTGCAGCCAATTGGTTTGGTTCCAAATGGAGGATCAACCAGCTTCCAAGTGCCATTCTTTATGAGGGCATCATACTCCTTCTGCATCGCTTCTTTCCATTCATCATAAGAAGCAGCTTCTTTGAAGGAAGTTGGTTCAAAATCTGTAGACAAGTTCAATTCACAATCATAAGTAACATCCATATCAACAGGTGAATTAGAGTTATCTACATCACCTCCATCTTGTCGATTTGAATTTCGGGTTCCTGTTTTTCCAATTTCATCAGGATGAACACTTTCAAGTGTCTTTGTCAGCCACTTTGGAGGACCTTTCTGAGATGGTCCAGGCTGTTCTGTTGATTGAGTTGGGTCTGAATCAAGATTGAGTCTCCCAATTCTATCAATTACATCACTTAAAGCATCATCCGTTGTTGGAGTGTCATGCAGGGGAGATTGTTCTTCAGAAGAAGATTCCACATGTTGATCTAGTATAGGAATCCCCCCTTCAAGATGTGGAATCTGATTATCAAACTCTTGGAATGATTTTGGTTTTGTGAATCTATCCAAGCGATCAAGTTGCCGCTCAACAACACTGTCAGATTTGGATGATTCAAGAAAAATGACATCTCTAGATAAAACAAACTTTTTATTTACTTCATCATAAAGGCGGTATGCTTTAGATGTGTTTGAATACCCCAGGAAGATACACTTACGACTTCTAGCACCAAGTTTGTTTCTATGTACCTTTGGTATTAAAGCATAACAGGTGGAACCAAATATCCTGAGATGTTTTACCGAAGGAACATGTCCATACCACAATTCATAAGGAGTCTTGTTTCTTATAGTACTAGATGGACATCTATTCTTTATATATGCAGCACAAAGAACAACATCAGCCCAAAACATTGTCTTTACATTTTTGAAGAAAAGCATGGATCGTACCATATTCAAAATTGTTCTGTTCATTCTTTCAGCTACACCATTCTGTTGAGGATTATAAGGCACAGTTGTTTGATGTTTAATCCCATGTTGGCGAAGATAGTGTTCAAATTCATTTGATGTATATTCTTTTCCATTATCAGTGCGAATAGACCCAATATGAGATTGTGCATCATTTTCAATCCACTTATGAAAATTCTTAAATGTTTGAAAAGCATCAGATTTGTTCTTCAATAAGTAAACCCAACACATTCTGGTGTAATCATCAATAAATGTCATGATATATTTATTTCCATTTGCAGAAGGAACAGGCATTGGACCACATAAATCTGAATGAATAAGTTCAAGCTTCCTATGTGCTCTTGAATGTGAATCATGAAAAGACTGTTTGCTATGCTTTCCTAGAATGCAAGCATCACATTGTTTATGTTTTCTAGGAATTGTAGGCAAACCAGCAACACCATTTTTCTTCAACAAGCGGAGACTATCATAGTTTAAATGCCCAAATCTAGCATGCCATAATAAACTTGATGGAAGTGTACATTCTTCATGATGAGAAATATATGAGAAATGCTGTGCATGAGCAGAGGTTCCTTGCAGTTTAAGGAGTCTTTCTTCTTCTATACCCCTCATGACAAGTGAGTGGTCAGATGCCTTTCTTACCTCAAGCTTGCCATCAAACATGTGAATGGAGTGACCTTGCTGGCGGATGTGGACCAGGGACAACAAGTTTCTCTTCAGCTGTGGGAGATATAGAACATGATCCAGAAGAAAGTCTGGAAGACCAGGCAGTTTAAGCCTGATTGTGCCAAGCCCTGATGGCTTGATTTTTGACTGATCTGCAAAGTATACTGCTCCATCAACATTGTTAGTGAAATCTTCAAAGAAATCTCTCCTATGAGTCATATGACAGGTTGCTCCTGAATCAAGCAACCAGTCATTTTTCGAAGAAGCAAGTGAAGCATTAAACAAATCTTCATTTACTCCAATATTGCATTGTGCCTCAATATAGTGTGCAGATTCGGGTGCTTTACCTTTGTCTGAGTCATCAGTTTTACCTTTCTGCTGATTTCTTCTCTGCTCAACTTTGTCCCATGGTAGCTTGCATGTAGAAGCATCATGTGATCCATTTCGTTTGCAGCGAATGCAATGCAGATCTGCCTTTTCTGCTTGAGAATGTCTACCCCCCCTGCCTCTGAAGTATCTTCCTCTTCCTCTTCGTCCACCTCTTCCTCTTGCAGAATCTTGAGCAGGATGCTTTTCTTTGTGAGCAAGGCAAACAGTCTCTTCAGAAGATTCAGGGACTGTTTTCTTTCCAAAGGCTTTCTCTCTTTCAGCAAACTTTTTCACAAGAGAGTCAAAGGTTATATCTTTAAGGTTTCCATTTGCTTGTAAAGACTCAAGATAATTGGAGTAGGTAGGATAGAGTGCTTTGAGAAAGGCAATAAGAGAGATATCCAGCTCAACCTTAGTGGATTTTATATCATGCATTATAGACTTTATTTCAGATGCAAGAGCAAGAGGATCATTATTTTTCAGTTCAAGAGTGAAGAGTTTAATCATGAGCTGAACAACTTCAAGTGCAGAATGTGTATCATAGAGTTCTTTCAGCTTTTGTATAGCTTCAAAGGCAGTGGAATAGCAGGAAATATGACGACTTACTTCCTCATTGACAGATGCTGCGATCAATGCAAAGGCTTTGCTGTTCTTGTTTTCCCAAATGGCGAGTTCTTTGTCTGATGTGGGTTGCACAGGGTCTCTGTCTTCTTCTCCGACACACACTCCTTTCCACAGCTCATTGTAGATGAGGGTGTGTTTCACCATCCGAGACCATTCAGAATAGTTCTCCTTGCCAGTGAGAACTATTCCGACCATTGAAATGATTGAATGCATTCTGTAAAAAAAAATTTATCTCTGCCAAAAACACTTCTGTTGAGAGAGAAAAAAAATCCTTATGTGATAGCCTTATGCATGTTATTTTTCTTCTAACATTTCATCAGTATATCATGAGCATTTCTTTATATCACTTCCATTATGTTTTAAGAAAAAACGAGGGTGTTCAAATATATGTATCACTGCTCAAAAAAGGCATTCACTTCACTGTTCAAATATATGTATCACTGCTCAAAAAGGCATTCACTTCACTTTTCAAATATATGTATCACTGCTCAAAAGAAAGGCATTCACTTCACTGTTCAAATATATGTATCACTGCTCAAAAGAAAGGCATTCACTTCACTGTTCAAATATATGTATCACTGCTTAAAAAAGGCATTCACTTCACTTTTCAAATATATGTATCACTGCTCAAAAAAGGCATTCACTTCGCTTTTCAAATATATGTATCACTGCTCAAAAAGGCATTCACTTCACTTTTCAAATATATGTATCACTGCTCAAAAGAAAGGCATTCACTTCACTGTTCAAATATATGTATCACTGCTTTAAAAGAAGAGGGCGCATATATATATCACAGTTTTGAAAAAAGAGAGCGCTCAGCATATACCATTCTCAGAACGCAGCTTCAAATATATTAACACAGTTTCACACTTGACCAACACAGTTTCACACTTGGGCGCACCCACATCATGGGTTCCACACTTCCGCAACGCAGTCACCACAGCTATATGCCAGTTCTTACCACAGATTAAAAAACGATAAAAGAAAACGATACCAACACAGTTTCTTTGCCGAGAAAGAGTAGACAAACGAATAGAGAATTGAACGACATCAACTTGTATGTTATCGGATGATATCATTTGTCAAAATTAACATCTGATCTGTAGGTGGCATTGGGTTTCCAATTCTAGGGAACGACATTAGTTGCAGTGACAGTTTTTCAATGGAAAGAGTAGACAGTCGAATAGTGATACCAATCTTTTTAAAAAACAAACGCAGTCTTCAACATGTGCAACATGAATTGATGCACGAAATGGAGATTTCTAAGTTTACTCCTTATTTCAGTTTCGATACCTATACCTCGACGCTGAAACGGTTGCATCAGTTTCGATACCTATACCTCGACGCTGAAACGGTTGCATCATCTGAGTCCAACATGTCAGGCCACAATACGTTGCAAAAACAAAACGCAGGCTTCTTCAAAACGCAGTCACAGTGTCTTCAAAACCATAAACGCAGGTCTTCATTTTCTTGAACGGTCCTCAACGCAGCGTATGCAGCGCTGTCAGAAGGCCATTCAGAGAGCGTATGCAGCGCTGGTGCGCCAGGGAGCAATGGCAGCAGAGGAGTTACGTTATTTCTGAAGCCTGGGACCTGTGCTCTGATACCATGTCAGGCCAGGTTAGCTCAGAAATTAATGAGCGCAAATCAACTTAGTGATATTATTCATTCAACTATTATTATTTATACATGTACAGAAACGGATCAGTTCATCTTCTAGATGACTGTCCGGCTTCACCTCATCCGTTTCGGATTAGGTGTCAACATTTTAGGTGTCAACTTTTGTTTTGTTTGGATTCGTTTAGGTCTTTTTGCAAGGTTCCGTTGAGGCATAACCATCATAGTCTACACCACTTTGTGGCCTTGCTCTAGAAGAAAACCAAAGTCTTTTACTTTTCTCGTAAGGCTCGGAACCGTGGGAGTATAGGCATTGATTTGAGTCGGGCATTTGTCTTGCTAGAGGTTAATTAGTTCTGATCTCTATGATCCAAGCATACAATTTGGTGGCAAAATCACCCTAAATTGCAGTTTGGATTAGGTTAAAATATTCACTTAGGAAAGTCACTTCTAAGCATATTTCTGAAGCAACGGATAAGCCATAAAATCTTGTGTCTTGAGAAGCTCAGATCTAGGCAATCAAATGCAGATTGGAGAAGTGTTTTGACAAGCATCCAAATGACATGTTTTATATCACATGACAATAGTAGGTGATGACACATCGGTGATTTAACTAATGAAGTCTTGTCCTTTAAGTATGCTGTAACATGCTATTATAGTGAGGAATTTCCTTTTATAATAGTGATCTTAAGATTATAATACATGACCTAGATTTGAGTGTCTTAAGCTCATTTGAGACAACAGTGCTTGAACTCGTGCTCCGTTCTCTGTGACCTAGAAAGTGCAGTAAGACATTGACATCCCATTGTCAATATATGATGTTGATTCTCACCATAAACAATTTGCAATAATCTCTTGTATCAGTGAACAACTTCAAGATCAAATGCACTAAGCCAATGTTGTGAGGTATGTTGTGATTATTATAGTTGCAAACATCATTGACGTGTTTAAGAGTTACATACATCAGACTGAGTTTGTAAGAGACATAGAAGACTATACTACTATACAACATTCAATGGTAGAGATTCACTTCATGACTAAGAGCTTTCTAGACTAATAAGAAGAACAACACATCTACTATACAAGTTGTAAAGTGACTTGACACATAGATTTGACAGTGATGCGAATAAGAACATTGACATAACTCTTGACAGTGACAAGAACTTTGTTGCACAACAGTGATGTTGCAGTGATTTGATTTGACAATCTTAATATGATGTTTTGACTTGACTTGGCCTAGTTAACAAGTGAGACAGGGATAACATTTTATGACAATCTAAAAGGTTCTTCATAGCCATATCTAAGCATTCTATAAAATGCATGCTGGTAACCTTCCTTGGGCAAAGTTTGAGAGCATTGCAAGCAAGGCACAAGAATGATATAAGGAATCTCGGTTTGAGCAATCATCAGACAATAGTGCCCAACACTTGCAGCAGTATAAGCAGTTTGGTACAGTGATTTGGTTGACTGCCTCATGAGCCTTTGAACACTTATTCGTTCATGAGCAGTGCAGTGCAATGGCATCAACAGTGACAGTGCCCAACACTTGCAGCAGTATAAGCAGTTTGGTATAGTGATTTGGTTGACTGCCTCATGAGCCTTTGAACACATATTCTTTCATGAGCAGTGCAGTGCAATGACATCAACAATGACAATGTATTGTACAATGATCAGTGGATGTAACAATATTGGCAGTTAAGGTTTGATGTGCAGTTTGTGTAGTGGCTTGACTTGGCATTATGATTGAGCAAATGTCAATTTGGTAAACAATGTTTTACAGTGGTTAGTTAGAGCAGTTTTGAGCAGTGTGGCTGCGAGGACTTGTCAGCGATATCCTTATCGAGCAGAGAAACAGTATCTTCTTTACAATTTTCGTATATTGATTTGAGTGCAGGGGGATTTAGTCTAAAAATTGTGAAACGTGGTTCACTTGCTGATTAGGGTGGTAGGTTATTGGAGTCACCTTCAGGTTGAAGCCTGAGAACACTTTAGGTTGGCAGGGTGGTGCTAGGGTAGGTTGAAGCCTGCATAGGGTGGTGGAGCGTCCTTCTGATTGCAGCTGGTGCATAGGGTGTAGGTGCATCGTCAGGTTGGAGCCTGAGATCTAGGACGTTGGAGTGTCCTCCTAGTTGCAGTTGGTAAACATGGTGTTGGATCATCCTACAGTTTGGAGCCTGTAAATCTTGGGGTTGGAGCCTCTTTCAGTTGGAGCTAAAAACTTGATGTAATTATTCTTTTTGAAGGAGAAGACAAATATTAAGAAGCATTTGGTGGTTTTTGACTCGAGGGGGGCTTTCCACCTAAAAATCTTTGTGTCCATTGCCTTGATTATTGTGCATTGTTGCATGGTGTTGTTTAGTGCTTTTGCTATCTGTTATTGGTTAATGTTAAATACTGCTTTTTGCTATCTTTATATATTATATTGTATATGCATATATATAATATAATATATAAATATATATTGTTGTACATAATAAAATATATATTATACATTCTTGTCTGTAAGGGAATACCTTCCACTGCCATATAAAACATCAACATAAGCAAATGCTCATATATGGAGGGTTTGAATCTAAATAGATCTCCTTTTTGTCATATTTATTGCTAAATGACATCCCTTGTTGTGGACTACAAAAGAGCCTTTGATTTTAACAAGAGTTGAGGTGATGAGGAGGTCTTGGGGATTATCTTGGGGATTAAGTGCCATCTGCCAATTTTTGGCATGTGCATTGCCCAAATTGAGATAGTATAGTTCCTTCACAATACTTTATGTGGGTTTTGGCTCCTTTTAATGATCAAATAATCCAATTAGCATAAAGAGCTAGGATTTGAATCTAAACATCCATGACCCCTTGGAGTTCCCTCCTCTTTGGGTGTTCAACATAGTCTATGACTTGATGTAATCTTGTTCACTTTACCTTGAGTTGAGGGCACTCAACCTAGTTTAGCCACTGGTAGGTTTGTTGGATTATGTTTAATAAAAGGATTGATGTAGTTACATATCTAGTTTTTTTAATGATTGTAGGAAAAGGTGATTCCCAACTTGAAAGAAAGTGAGTCTAGCATGATATATTTATCTTCTCTAAAATGAACTTGTTTGAGTTTTTAAGATCAAATGTCTCCTTCAATAGTTGCTAGGGAACTTGTCTTGAGAAAGATGAGAAAATGTTTTTAACAAGCTTGGGGCAACATATGAAAGTTTGTTTGCTAAATGCTTGCCACTGCTAGGAATTATTGGCAACCACTAAAAGTAATGGTTGTTTGTAGAGAGTTTGAATCTCGACAGAGCACCTTTCCATGACATTTACATCTAAATGACTCTCCATTCCTCCTAAATATTGTTGGCCACAAGAGCCTCTAGTTTAGTGGTGTTAAACTATAGAGTAGGTCTTGGAGACTAAGTTCCTTCCTTCAATATATATATATATATATATATTTTTTTTTTATATTTAATTTTTATTGTTTATTTTATTTTTTAATTAAATGCGTAGCCTCTTACACCCTTTCTAGTTTATATTAAGTTGAGTTAAGGGGGGATCCTAGTTGTGGAATGGTAAGCATGCTTGGTAGTGGTGAATACTTTTTGTTAATATCATATGTTGTTGACAACCACATAGGCTTTATAAGTTTGTAGACCATTTGACGCCATCTGCTCAAGTTATTGGATAACCCACTACCAAAGCTTTTTGGGTGTAAGCCTATAGTGCAAAGGGGAAGCAGAAGTAATTTCAGATCATCTCTAATGTATTCTACAAACAACCTATATTTTCCAACTATTCTAGAATCTCCTTACTGCTAAATTTGAGACATATACTCCTTGGTCGATTTAAATTTGGGTATGAGATTGTATTCAAGATGCCTATACAGAAGTGTATTCTTGTATAATTTACTAATCCCTTTGATTGTGAGGAAGGAATCATATGCATTATGACCATTAATCAATTCCCCTCATCTTTCTCTAGGTTGGATTTTTAACTAAGTAAATGGCCAAGGGCTTATGCTGCTATAACATATAGAGATAGAGCTAAAGGGTAGTGTTGTTGGATGAACTAAATTAACTTTTTTTCTGTAAATTAAATTGCATTGATGGGGATGCAATTTACTGCATTTGCAAATAACTTGATTTCTCTACATCAATTTTGATGAAGAGGGTGTCTTGGCCCATCCCCTCAAGCCATTGCATACCTTCTTAGACAACTATTATGCCATCGAGGATAATTTCCCATTTGTGAAGCATGTTTTCTCTCTTGTTGTGATATGGATGAAGTTATTCCCTCACATTGTGAAAGCGTTGGCCAAAATTTTTACAAATGACTTTCAATAGCATCATTTGGTTATGTGTTCTAGGCCTTATCATTCAAATTGAATTTGATATCCCACAATATTTCCAATGAATGGATTCCTTGTAAACTTTTAAGAGCTTTGAGCCCATGAAGTTTCATGTCATCTTGTGGAACATATATAGATTTCCTAGGGATTTTTTGTAGGCCATATCCATCATAACACTACAGAACTCATTGAACATCAATGCTTGATTACACACTTTTTTGTGCATTTGATAGTTGACAAAGCACAATGGCCACTTAAGTTTGCATGGGCATGTAACATTCCTCATTTATTTATTGTGATTGAGAGAGCAAGTTATTAATTGATTCCTTTTCAGTGTTAACCTATGTTGCATGAAATGCTGAAATGTTCAGAGTTTCCGAAACGGGTATGTTTACAAACATCACATCCAAAAAATGGAAATGATTGTCAAAACGTCATATATATATATAATTTTTATAAATAAGTGAATAACACATTATATTGCAAGAAAAAAAGGAATAAGACCCATAGGTGACAATTTATAAGGAAAACCAAGTCGATATCAACTCTCATAGATGATTACTTGATGCAAAATCCAAAATTGGCCTTTATAGACAAGGCTATATGTGCTAAAATTGAAATAAAACATGAGCTAAAGGTCAAATAAAATTACATATCATTAATCATCATAATCCTCATCCTCATCATCAAAAATAGAACAAGTTGCTTGTTCAACAGAACCAATCTAAGGATTGGAAGAATAGGCAATTCCACTTCCAGATGCATCACCACTGCCACCAACATCAAAAGCAGCAAGAGAGATCTCCAAGTCTGGGTATTTTGCATCCACATGCCACTCTTTATGAGGTCACTAGTATATTTTTCACCCTTGTGAGACACAAGGTGTAGGTTTGAATGCATATATACAAAGGCCTCTGCCTTTTATGATCCCAATCTGTTGCGCTTCACATTATGAATGAAACTGTAGGTGCTCCAATTCGGTTCTGCTAATGAAGAGCTTGTCACTTGTGATGGAATAAGAGTGGTAAGACTTTGCAAATAAACACCATTTGCCGGGGTTCATGGTCCTTCTCTCATCCAAAGTTGATATGTCTGTAAAATCCTCTAATCCAACAGCAAAACAGGCAAATTCCTCCCTCACATCAATTTGTAAAGAAGATGAAAACAACCTCTGAAAGACTTTCTTCACTCCAACAACCACTTCCTTGTCCTTATGTGGGGCCTTCCTCTTTCCATTACTTTGAGCAATGAATTCTTCATCATAAAATTTTGGATTTAGAGCATGTGCCAAAGTGTACAATGGAGTGAGTAAGCCATTCCACCTCGAAATGATGACGGACCTCACTTGCTCTGCAAAATCAAGATCAACAAAATGAAGAGTGGGAGCCTTCTGTGAAATAATTTCAATGGTTTTCTCAACCATGGTACCCACAGCAAGTGCCACCATAAACCTCTCTTGAGAAAGGATTGTCTGTGCTTGCATTGCAGAGAAGATCAAATACAGGTTTTGTGAACTTAAGCAAGAAATCAATCTTTATCCACCAATCTTCATCAATCAACACCCTCCTCACCATATTTACCCTCTCTGAATCTGATTGTCTCCACTTGGCCCAAGTTGCACCCACCACCATACTATTTAATGCAGGTTTGACTTCAAGAAGGCAGCACAACATGATGAAGTTAGAGGCATATCTTGCTAGGTGCATTATCTGTGATAACAACACAAAAAAATAAATAAAAAATCACTTTTATATTTTTGCTTAAACTGCAATGATGAGGACACCAATCCTCCTTTACAAATTTAGGCTCCAACCTGTTAAATAAGGACACCAATCTTTTAACTGAGCACCAATTCAGTGAATTTGTGGGCACCGATCCACAAGATACACCAATCCCTTGGCCGAGCACCAACTTAGCAAAATTCATAGGAGACTCCAATCTTCAGCTGACCACCAACTCGGCTCCTAGTTGTATTTTGAATTTGTCGTTAGTTACTTCTTCCTCATATGAGCGTTACTTCACCACACAAACTTCAGATTTGCTCTCTCCAAAATTTTAGCCTTTACACAGGAATCAGTACACTACTGATTTAATTTAGACAGGAATTAGTTTTGATTTATTCTTGACTCAGCACACCAGTAATCCTTATGCAATTACATTGGAGGTCAAGTCTTTACACAACACTCCACATGTCTTCTCAAAGATCTTTCACACTTCTAGTCTTCACACAGCTGGTCCACGCTTTAGGCTACTCCACGCCTTGTTTACATAATAGCATTCATAGAAACAAATCTTGGTTATACAAGAGAGATTGATCCAATGACTGTCCATAACCTCTGTCATTGTGCTCTGTTTCTCCAATGAATACTTCAGCTATCTGTGCTCAAACATACATCCAAACTGCTTATTCAAACTTGGTGCATGCCACCAACAGATCTGCCCTCAAGACTGATCTTCAAACTCCTGCATGGCATGTGAGCTCCATATATCTTACCCATAAAATGCACATTTCATTCCTCAACAATTCAATGAATCTGAGAAACTCATAATGTACAAGAGAACAACTGCAATATTTCTAAGATGGAGCTCCAGTAACATATAAACTTGCTGCAAAGACAGTATCTCGCTTGATCGCATTGGATGCAACTTCCATCTTCTCATACAGGGATGAATTACATGTTATATGTGCTGCTTTCTTGAACCACTGGTCTCATCAAGGTGAACTATGGTGCGTACTATTGAGCCTTCAGGAACATCAGTAAGTTGACAGATATCGGCAAAGGGTGTAACCCTTAGCCCACTCATAAACCTATTTTGCTCTCTACCTCAGAGAATTATATATCATATTTCTGAATTTGTTTCACTTCAGATGCTTCGTTTTCACCTCAGACAGTTTGGATTTCTCATGTCCTTTTTTTTCCAATCGTTCTCCATGACTGAATTGAACTAATCATGCCTTATTTATATTGACTAAGGGGGTTCTTTTGGGGTTGACCCGTATTAGGAGCTGACTTGTAGTTCTGGGGCCGACCTGTATAATTTGTACCCTATTTGTAATTATTTTTAGGGCCGACCTTTATTGTTGATTCTTTGCATATATGGCCCAGTCAATGTTGTAAGCAAATAGAACCTTTTTTATTTAATATCATGGTCTATTCAGAGACTCTCACTTACGCTGACGTACAAGAGCAGAATGTCTTTAACAAAGGTATGGGGGTGTCTGTTTGTGCTTCAGACCCTTGATTTCCATTTGCCTAGCCTTGTAACAATGCAGAGTTTATCTGTAAACTACAAAGGCCTAACAACAAAGTGGTTTCAGAGATTTAACAACCAATTGGTTGAATTATCATAATGCTTATGTGCATATATATTTTGGCGCTCGTCTTCAATTTGATCTCCTTGGAACCTTAAAAGGTTGGGCATAAAGACTGTACATTCACACTCCGCAAAATTCCCAACTATGCTTGAGCCTGTTGAAATTCTTCTCCAAAATTGCTTCCATAACCCTTGTTCATTGGACTTCTTGCTCAGCCAACTTGGCTTGACATAAATGACAAAATTCTCAACAGAAACTTGGATATTTCCCCAAAACATCTCTTATTATGACACAGTCTTACCACAATTGCAAGAATCTCATCTCTAACACTCTATATCCATAGTTCTAAGAAATGGAATCAGGTTTTGAACCGGCCACCTATCTAACTGGTATTCAAACTGGAAACATGTTAAAATATCCTTAAACCAGATATCCAAGCAAACAGATCAGATCTAGTTACTTGCTGGAATTATTAACTTTTGCATGCAGTGGAAAACAAGAAAAGCAATAACACACTGCACAAATATTTCTGCCTTTTTAGATCAGTGCATCATTAAAATTTATCTTCAGAACTTACAAGATATCCCTTATATGGAAAAATTGGTTCTGAGAAAATAATCAAATGAACAATAAACCTGAAAATTATAGTTTGCATGAAAATCGAGGCAGCCTGCCCTCAAATCCATATGACTGCATGTAGTCGGTACAACAACACAGAATTCGTATGGATGACTGTACAGCCTGCTCTGCTAGGTTGTATGGCTGCTCTTTTCCTTTCTGTTGACTCGCTGCCTGTTCTTGCTGAAGATTGACTGCTTTCTCCTTGCTGAAGACTGAGACTGACTGCTTTCTCCTTGCTGAAGACTGGCTGCCTTCTCCTTGTTGAAGATTGACTACTTTCTCCTTGCTGAACTATTGCTGAAATTCTCACGAATGGCTGAAAATCAGATCTCTGGTTTTCTCCTTCACTCATATGAGTTGTGAAATGAATGCGTGTCTTTGTCTTTTGTCCTCTCTTTTATAACTTAGACATGAGCCAAAAACGGTTGAGATCTAACTATGAAATCAATGGCTCTCTTTTGATAAAATTATTAAGTGACCACTTTATTAATTAAATGTCACTTTAATTAAAAAATGTTCACTTTATTAATTAATTAATAAAGTGAACTTTTGAAAAAGTATAGGATACTTTTAATGATGATTTCCATAAGTAGGCACCCTCATGGAAATACTTGTTAGAGTTATAAACCCTAACAAACCAGATCAAATCAGATCGAATTGGATTGAATGAACCAGATATTAAAAATACATAAAATAAGTAATTTTTAATGAAAAAAATTAATTTAAATCTATAGACGATGATTCTAAACCATTAGAGACAAAATATGCAAAGTTTTCTCATCTATATGGCATGTAAGGGTGAATATATCAAAATGGCACATAGTGCAATACATATCAACAATAAACGTAATAAGTGACCTCTAAAGTCGAAAAACGATGCTACAAGTTATTGGGCCACTGGCCTACTACAAATCACTAATCAATATGATCACTCATTGGAATCATGATTGATTCACCACTACTGGAAATGGGATCATCAACAAGAGCTACATAAACATCGTCTAGCTCAAAGTCTTCAGACCTGGATTGCTCAACCTTACAATATGGTAGAAATTGAAAATGTTTAACATGCCTAAACAATGATTTTGGTTTGAGTGAAGGGTTCATGTCCTCAACCATATAATATGGTAGAAAAAACTTTGAGTGAAGGGTACATTTTTGTTACGGCCATGGTATATGAGTTGAACAATCAATACCACCAACATCAGCGAAGTTCAAGGGCTTCACGCTCTTTATCAAATGTCAATCCCATACCCTCACACATGACAGTCAAATGGAAACATTGCAATCCCCCAAATCCTGAAATAATGAAAGCTATTAACTTTGCTGGATTGTGATTGAAATCTGAAGTTCTAGTTTCTCCATATGAAATCCAAGGAGACTGAAACCACTCGCAAACATCTTGAGTCAATTCACGATAATGTTAAAAATTTAAGTAAAAGGATGAAAATTACTTAAAGAATTTAACATTATCATTGATTGGCAGCATTGCTAGGGCTGAGTTAGGTTTTTTTGTTTAGGTTTAGGCTTTAGGGGTGGGTTGGTTTTATGGCAAGGGGGGCTGTTTTGGGATGAAAACAACCACTTGGAGAAACCCCAGCAATGGTCCTGGACTCCCCCACAAATGTGAGATCTAACCGGCCAGGTTAGGGTTGGAAGCAATCGCATAGGGCCAGTTTTGTACCGGTTAGGTACCAAACTGGCTGGTTTTGTACCTGACTGGTACAAACCAGCACTCCAACCGGGTTTTTCTATGGGTTTGTTACCTGGGCCTATCTGACCAGCCGGTTTGACCGGTTTCTGGTTCAGACCGGCAGGTTTTTAAAACTGTCTATACCTTAGCCATATCCAGTTTTGCCACTATGTGCTACAAATAACCCTTAATTATAGGTCCTTTAGATCTTGGATCTTTCCACAAAATATCTCATCTTTTATTCATGTATCTCATTACAAGAATAGCGAGTGGTTATTTTTTAGGTCTCTCCTATTTCATCACATATTCTGCATTTCTGTAGAGTATATCCAAGCTCTTCCTTTCCTTCACATTTAAATTCAACATCTCTCTAGGTATATGGTCATTTTATCACTATATACCATTTAGTTAATTACCAGTTATCGTTGTATATACGGCCTTTATCATTTTCTGAAATTCTTTACATACACAGAGAAATATAATGTAAAAAATTGTTCAATGCCAGATTCTTATGTCTGTTTCTTTTTGCAGTACAAGTTTATTGTTGATGGAGAATGTAGGCATGATGAGGGACAATCTGTCATTACACCTACCTTTGGGACTGTCAACAATGTTTTGTTTGTTAATGGGCCGGAACTTTTACCTACATCTGTAAGTCCAGAGCATTTGGTATCAAGATCCCGCATGGATGTAGATCCTGATGTCTTTCAGAAGGTGGTAAGTACAAGAAAACATGGAACTTGAAAATGTCTTCTAATTTGGATGTATGGTACTTATTACTTTAAAGTTTAGATGAATTTTAAATATTACTCTTTTGAAGGACTCATTATCTGTTCAATTTCTTGAAAACTGAAATGTCATGCTGGTAAAAGGCTTTTATGAGAGCGTCAACAATTATGGTTCGGTCAAACTGAAACTGAAATCAGTATGTGTGAAACAAGTACCTGTTCACTTGCATGAAGGCTATAACATCCTTTTTATTCTTTTTTTGAATACAACACATATTATATTACATCAACCATTGATAAGCTACATCAGGTGTTAGATCAAGAGGCTAACATTTGGCCAATGTTGCCTGCTTTCCCAAAATGGGCATGATGTCAGCCTGAGACCTAAGTTCTAGGTACGAGCCAGATTCTTTGAAAAATCAGGATCTGGATGCAGGGAAATGATATACTATATTAAAAATTATGGCTCAAGAAAAACCATGAAAGCAAATTCTGTGAGTCAGATAGTACACCAAAGTTTTCTGCCATGAAATGTGACTATCCACTTTACTTTTAATTTCACCCTACCTTGGAAGCTGGTGCACAAAAGGTACTGAGCACTATGTTGGAACCCATATCCAAAGGACTGCAACATCCTGTAGCTTCTGAGGGCATGTTTCACTGCCTTTTCTTTTTGATGAACAGCAATATCAATTGGACAATTTCATAGAGTGTACCATGGATTTGACTACCAAACTATGATTGACACCTATACCAGCACTCGGGGCTTGGCAGCTCTAGTTTTCCAGATGAGCTGGCATTTTCAGTCCATCTAGATTCTATCTTCAGTGTCAGATCGCCCACTTCTATTTACTAGCTGGAGGTTTGGTCTAATCTTTTAGTATGACATTTTGGTGTCTTAATTCATTTTCATAGATTTTGAGTTTCACCTATTTTCATGTTTAATTTGATGATTATAACTCAGAACCAAAAACTATGCACATGATACTAGATTGAGTATCCTTTTGGCTTTTGTCAAAGTCATGACCTTTCAAGTGTTCTGTTCATTCACGAGGGCGGTTTATCAAGGATGACCTAGTCTGGAGTTGATGAGGCTTACCATTTAAGAGGGGCTAGTTACATAGAGTGAAACATGTAGGACCTTTTGATTACCAGCCTTGGAAGTTTTATTTGTGCCTGCCTCATCAGTCCTTACATTTGATGGCATTGAGGGAATATTAGCTAAAATATTGTCAGAATCTGGTTGATTGCTAGATGTGGCATATTTGCTTTCATTTCATTGCTTTATTGTAGTGTATGCATTATGATTTGTCAGTGCAATTCCAAACAGGTTACATTGTCAGATGATACCCTGCAGGAGACAGTCCAGAGGATTTCAGAAGACGAGATAGAAGTTTCACGACGCCAAATTGCAGATATTTTATCTGCACGCACTGCTTACGATTTGATGCCCGAGTCAGGCAAGGTGTGTGCTTATTGCCGATGGTTCAGAGAAGGATGCATGTCAATTTTTTTGGGAATGGTCATTGACATGCCTAGACTCTTTATACTGCACATTGTTGCTCCATGTTGGATGGTTCAGAGAAGGATGTGTGTCAATTTTTTTGGGAATGGTCATTGACATGTCTCGACTCTTTATACTGCACATTGTTGTTCCATGTTGGACGAGATTTTACACTGATTCAGGTATTTCTGTCTTGCAGGTAGTGGCTCTGGATATTAATTTGCCTGTGAAGCAAGCATTCCATGCACTTTACGAACAGGTGTATATTTAATTTGCATTTGAGTATTTCATTTGTCCACGCTTTCCTGTTAGATTCTTTAAGACTTTTACTGGTTATGGGCAGTATAGATAGTTGTTTTACTAGAAGTGCATTGTTAGCGGGGAATTGTCCATGTTTAGGAAATTCATATGCTTCCATTGTTCTTCAGTTGGCACAGATTATATGAGAAGACTTGTACTTTTGTGGGCTTAATTATTTTTTGGGTTATTTTTACCCAGAATTCTTGGACATTAGACAACAAAGTTTTAACTTTTTAAGTAAATGCCACTCTGGACAAAGACGGGAATTGAGTCAATGTCTGCACTTACGAAGAGGAGTCAACTTGGGAGTGCCTAAAGCATCTCCATCCTTGAGCTGTAAATTTGCATTAAGAGGTATACATCTGATAATATATGTGGTGTTGGTCTAAGAACAAAGAGAGAGAGAGAGAGCGAGAGATGGAATCGACTGAGATTGCTCTAAGTTATCTTCCAGCTAATTCCCCTGCCATATTATGGTTTACTAATTCCCCTGCTTGTCATTGTTGACAACTAATAGTGCATATCTATTTGACAATACCTGAAGCAGCTAATTCCCCCGATTGCTATTGTTGACAACTAATACTATATATTTATTGGACAATACTTAAAGCAGCTAATCCCCTTGATCAGGGTTGCTAGAGTGTGGTGTGGAGCAAAAGCGTCGGGAGCATCATTTCCCAAAAAACCTTGGTGTATGTGTGTGTATGCATTAATGTTATAAGAATCAGAGTGGTCAGCGAACCAGTGGATCCCAAAATAGGGTGGAATCGATCTTTGAACCATAAATATATCAACAAAGAGGCTGTAGATGGCCTCTAGGGTCCAAAAAAAGTCATGCTACAACAAATATCCACAGATCATCAAAATCATTGCCTATATTGGGATCCTCATCATCATTATCAACCTCTAAGCATTAAAATAAGATAGAAAAAGCTTAACATGTCAAATTGAGCTTCTGTTTGTGTGATGGGTACATTTTTACTAGGGTCCTAACATAGGGGTTCGACAGTCAATCCTACCAACACTGAGGTACATAGAGGGCTTGGTGCTCTTGATTAAATGCTAGTTCCAAACCCTCATACATGGATATATTCTTAGGGTCGAATATTAGGTTGTTACATTCATAAATTTTTAGGATGTCCCATTCATAAAAAGCTTAACATGCATAATCAATGATTTTGGTTTAAGTGAAGGGTACATTTTTGTTGAGGCCATGGTAAAGGAGTTCAACTGTTCACCAATCAACACCCCCAACATTAGGATGCATAACGGGCTTGGTGTTCTTGACTAAATGCTAATTACATACCCCCATATGTGATAGAGTCCCATGAAATTGTTTCAATCCCATCAATCTTGAAATCTTGAAAACTGTCAAGTCTGCTAAATTTTGAATGGCATATGAAATTCTACTTTCTCCATACAATGTCCGATGAGGTTGTAACCACTCTCAAACATCCTGCGGCAATGAATGGTTATGATAAAAATTTAAGAAAGAGGATAAAGAGGAAAGGAAAAATGAAAGATAAAGGAAATGCCAACTTAAAAGTAAAGATAAGGAAATGCCAACTTAAAAGTAAAGATAAGGAAATGCCAACTTTTACTTTTTTAAACATTACCATTAATTGCCACTATTCTTGGTCAAACCCATTGAAGAACCAGTCATGGTTCATTGTGTCCAGGGAGTGCCTGGGGAGTTTCTAGTGAGCATTTGGTGATTGCGCTCCATGTTGTAGGAGTGTCCTTGGTAGCAGGAAGCTTCCATAGTGGCAGGGAGTGTCCAAGGGAGCCTCAAAGTATGTATACTTTCTGGATGCCCCCTAGCTTGGAGTGTGGTTCCAAGGGAAGTGGCCTCTTGGGGAGTTGCTCATGGTGACAGTAACACTGCTTCTGAGTGCCATTGTTGACAACTAATACTGTATGCCTAAGGCAAAGATGTTATCGAGGCATGATTAGTGAGTTGGCCTCATAGTACAACCTTGGAGGTATGTGCTGATCTGGTTATGAGGACTGCAAGAATGTGGTTAGTGAGGCCTTTATTTTGGCATTAGGTTTCTGTCAATAAAATTCCTGGTTGCAATGATGCTTCATAGGTATCTGATTTGGGATTGAGGCTATAAAGAGGGAAAACGAGTGCTATTTGTTGTTAAAGACAAGGAGCCTAATGATTATTTCAAGAGTTCAGAATGTACTTTTTCTAGGAAGAATACGACAAAGAATAGAGAGATTAATTTGATCATATATCATGTCTTGATAGTCATGCACATATCATTGTATTGAAATTTCTCTCTAAAAAGGAGAGACACAATGTCGACATAATAAAAAACTCACAATAAATTTGAAACCTTTCAAGTCATTGCATAAGTTATGGTGGTTAAATTGGGGCCTATAGTAAATTGGTCCATGAAAAATCAATGGTTGACTATCTTCCTCTCTATCAAGAAGCAACAAACACAGGATTCTATTGATAAATGTTCAATCTTCAGCAAAGGTTCCATGGAAAGTCTCACCTTATCTGATTCTTATATCCAAGAGAATCAATGGTATCATGCTTAGTGCTTAGAAATTGCTCCAAGTAAATGTATGACTTTTGGAAAAGATGCATGAGTAGTAGATTTGTATGAATTGAACATTGATTTCTTCCTTACCTATGTTGCTGTAATCTTTTGAAATATTAGGAGTTGTTGAGGATAACATAGTCAAAAGCATGTGATTAATATAGACTCCAATTGTTTGAAGCAAAAAAGGTGTTCATGTGTTGAAAAGATTTGGCTATCTGGTGTTCAGTAGATAAATATATAAGTGATGTCAGTGTTTGTGTTGGTACATGCCATGTTTTAAGCTATAACATTAACCATGATGATGTCAAACATGACAAAACCAAAAACTGTTTTAGCATTTATTGGGTTGATGTTCAAGATGCCATTCAAGGTGTATTGGACTTTATTGTTCACACACACAAATGCCCAACAACGGACAGTTTTTGCAAAGGATGATAAGGGAACACTGAGAAGGGAATAGCCATAGAATTATTTAGAAACCCAAATTAGTCAGCTCAAAGTGTTTTTTTTGGACAAGTTACACAAGTTTCCGGAATGAGGGGGTTGGTGGGGCATGAGTATATGTGTGAGTATGGCTACTGTGCACCTCCAAATTTCAAGAGGATAACAGATAGGACAACAAAAAATATTAACAAATTTTTTTTAAAGTCCAAAAAATAATCAAATTTCCCAAGGCATAACAAAAAATTTAGCAAAATAAACTGTAAAAAAAAATTCAAATTTTCCAAAAGACACTTCATAGTAATTTAAAAAATCAAACCTGAATGTTGAAACATAAAGATAAGTTTACCTCGTAAACCAAAAACTATTGGCATTTTTGATTCTTTAAAATGTTATTAGAAATGAGCAAAATACTTGGTCCAAAATGGCAATGTGCTAAAGTGCCAAAACCGTGCGTTCTACATGGTTCCAATAGGAAAAGCACCAAAATTTATGTTCATTCAAATGCTAAATAGTAAATAGAGCCCATTAGATCCTAAAGTCACAAGCTCCAAAAATTGTTGGAGTTCCAAAAAACACTTTATCAACTCCAACGAAGTAAAAATGAATAGAAATGTTGGGAGGGTCTCCAAACAATACTATCTCAACTCCAAGCAACATTCTCTAAGCTCCAAATAGTGTTGTCTAAAGTCTAAACATAAAAAAGGGTGAATGAAACGGGTTTGAGGGGTGGGTTGTTTTCATAAGATAAAATAATTTTATTAACTGTGCAAATGAATGACCACAATATAGGTGAATGGGACTCAAAAGTACAACTAGTGTATGTACATAGTAGGTGTGCAAGAGCAATTCCTAAAGCTAGTCTACATAAAAGCATAAAACTTGGAAACTAAGCCATAGTACTTAAAAGTAATACATATACAAAGCAAAGTAAAACTCCCACATCATATCCTTAATCATTGAGACAAGTTTGATGCATTGTATGATAATCTCATTCAGAGGGAACCTAGGATTGAGGGAGCTAAGATGTTGATCCTTGGAGGACATTGCCTGTGGGTAACAACTCTTCTAATACAATGTCATTAGGAAGAATCTAGTGATGGAGCTTTGTGTACTTGAGGTGGTGGAGTAAACAACCGAACTACATCATGCAGGAAGACTCCTAAAGGCCCCATTGTTAAATAGTTTTCTAATTGTAGGTCTAGAATGTGTGCGGTCTCATTGATTTAGACGTTGATGTTGCCTAGGGCTCTGCATATCTCTTCCATCTAACTTTAGGCATGCTCTTAAAAATTTTAACTATCGAAAAAGATTTATTTAAGTTTGTGACAAATTAGTAATAGTTAAGCATGTTATGTGGAACTATAAGGGTTGGATGTGCCCTTGTTCAGTTTAATAATTGCAATGCTTCAATTGGTCAGAGGTGCCCCCATCAACTTGGTACACAGAGAATAGGCTTTTGTTAGATACGCCTTGTTAAATGTGATTGTTCACACTTTTATCCTCAACTGCATGAAATGCTCAAAATAGAAAGCTACCATAGGATTGAGGGAGTGGAAATTGATGGGACTTGTATGTATCTCATGTAGACGTGTTTCTTTCATCTCTCTGTTCAACTACTACTTGAGTGCAAAGGGTGACATATTACATCAATTGAGTACCTAGAATGGGGATGGTGATCAATAGAAAGGCCAACAAATTGAGGAACCAACATGGTCATTGTCCCAAGGAGTGGAGGCTTGCAAAAATATAAGCAATATCTAGAGGAACAAAATAGTAGGAAAGGGTATCACATAATCCCCTTGAGCTCGCACTCAGTGGAGAACGAAGACCAATTTAAAATTCCTAGGCAAGATATGATAATTGTAATGGACTGTTGAGAACACTCCCAGATACGAAAATGTTGTTCATGTCACAATTTTTTTGACTACTCTTGATATTTTCCATTTTTCCAATTTTATAGGATGATGATTTTTTAGAGTTTTTCAAGTTTATGATTATGCTTTTCGATCCTTTTTGATATATTTTGATAGTTTTATTAGCTAATTCTAAGAAGTTTCTTATCAAACCCTTGATGAAACAATACTTTACTTGTCTGACATTTTTCATAACTTGAAACATGCCTTGTGCCTTTGGGCAAAACAAATAAAAATTCCATATTTAGTGGGTCCATTCCCATAATGATTAGTGAAAAACAAATTTGACTCTCTCTCTCTCTCTCTATATATATATATATATATTATGAGTGACTGTTTATGGTTAGAAGTCATCAATAATGATGGTTGGTGCTTGAAATTTATAGACATTCTTTTTTTACTTATATGTCTTTCCCACCCTTTGCACTTTTATATTAGTGTGGAGGTTCTGAATGCCGCTAAACTAGTGCTTGCAATATGATAGTCATGAGTAACTCAATATTGTTTATGGCAAGATGCTTTTTATTTTGAATTTAATTTTTATGAATATCTAATGCAAGAGGGAAAATACTTTGAAACCTTATATGATCAATAATGTAATTTAATAATGAATAGAATAGATCATGATTGATACAATGCCATGTGGCAATGTACTTATATGCATTGATTAGTCATGGATATTGACGAGTTAGGTCTCTTGTTAGGTCATGTCTTTTAGTTAGGATGTGTCACTTCATTTCTTGTTATTATTTATTGGATGTGCATTTTAGACGTTGATGTTGCCTAGGGCTTTGCATGTCTCTTCCATCTAACTTTAGGCATGCCCTTGAAAAGTTGAACTATCGAAAAAGATTTATTTAAGTTTGTGACTAATTAGTAATAGTTAAGCATGTTATGAGGAACTATAAGGGTTGGGTGTGCCCTTGTTCAATTTAATAATTGCAATGCTTCAATTGGTCAGAGGTGCCCCCATCAACTTGGTACACAAAGAATAGGCTTTTGTTAGATACGTGTTGTTAAATGTGATTGTTCATACTTTTATCCTCAATCTGCATAAAATGCTCAAAATAGAAAGCTACCATAGGATCGAGGGAGTGGCAATTGAGGGGACTTGTGTGTATCTCATGTAGACGTGTTTCTTTCATCTCTCTGTTCAACTACTACTTGAGTGCAAAGGGTGACATATTACATCGATAGAGTACCTAGAATGGGGATGGTGATCAATAGAAAGGCCAACAAATTGAGTAACAAATATGTCTTATAGAACCAACATGGTCATTGTCCCAAGGAGGGGAGGCTTGCAAAAATATAAGCAATATCTAGAGGAACAAAATACTAGGAAAGGGTACCACTTAATCCCCTCGAGGTCGCAGCCAGTGGAGAACGAAGATCAATTTAAAATTCCTAGGCAAGATATGATAATTGTAATGGATTGTTGAGAACACTCCCAGATACGAAAATGTTATTCATGTTACAATTTTTTTGACTACTCTTGATATTTCCCATTTTCCCAATTTTATAAGCTGATGATTTTTTAGAGTTTTTCAAGTTTATGATTATGCTTTTCGATCCTTTTTGATATATTTTGATATTTTTATTAGCTAATTCTAAGAAGTTTCTTATCAAACCCTTGATGAAACAATACTTTACTTGTCTAACATTTTTCATAACTTGAAACATGCCTTGTGCCTTTGGGCAAAACAAATAAAAGTTCCATATTTAGTGGGTCCATTCCCATAATGATTAGTGAAAAACAAATTTGACTCAGTATATATATATATATATTATGAGTCACTGTTTATGGTTAGAAGTCATCAATAATTATGGTTGGTGCTTGAAATTTATACGAACTCTTTTTTACTTATATGTCTTTCCCACCCTTTGCACTTTTATATTAGCGTGGAGGTTTTGAATGCCGATAAACTAGTGCTTGCAATATGATAGTCATGAGTAACTCAATATTGTTTATGGCAAGATGCATTTTATTTTGAATTTAATTTTTATGAATATCTAATGCAAGAGGGAAAATACTTTGAAACCATATATGATCAATACTGTAATTTAATAATGAATAGAATAGATCATGATTGATACAATGCCATGCGACAATGTACTTATATGCATTGGTTAGTCATGGGTATTGACGAGTTAGGTCTCTTGTTAGGTCGTGTCTTTTAGTTAGGATGTGTCACTTCATTTCTTGTTATTATTTATTGGATGTGCATTTTATATGTATGTTCATTACATTGCCAATCTCTTTAAAGATTCTTTGTTTGCAAAGCAATTTATGGACAAGCGTATTCCTTATTCACTCTTGTAATGCATTTTCATGATTCAATGTTCTTGAGGTGCGATGGTTGATGACATGAGACAATATGAGTTCTGTTGAGAAGAATTGTCAGAAGGGAAAGAGAACCCTAATTCAGTTTTCTTTAGAACTATGTGGTGATGACTTTGATTTGGTAAATTATGAATTCCACACTTGAATTTCTCTTTAATAGAATTGGATCTTCACTTAGCTTCTTATATTTGTTTAATCTCAATTTTCTTTAATACTATGTGGTGATGACTTTGATTTGGTAATTATGAATTCCACTCTTGAACTTCCCTTTAATATAATTTGATCTTCATTGAGCTTCTTGTATTGGTTTCATCTTTGGTTATTTCATTGAAAATTACAATTACGTTAATAATTAGCATGATGATAAGGCATCTCTGTATCTTTTGTCTAATTTTTTAAATTGTCTTTTGATACCTATGATAAGATTTCAATATAAGCTTCCTTTTGATTTTTGATGTTGATTGGATTTGTATTGGTTCCATTCTCCAAGGTTTGGTTTTTTTACATTTGATGACTTCTTATGTTAATGTGTCGGTCATTGTTTCTCTAGCAATTGTTGATTCAAGTGTTTTTGTTGTTGTTTCTCTAGCAATTGGTATCTAGCATGCAGAAGATGCCAGATTACCTCTTTAGGTGCTTGTTCACGAGGAGTAAATGATTATCACGATTTCTTTCCTAAGTTTAATTTATGGAAAGTACATTATTTAGTTTAATTGATTAATGTTGCCTATTGGGCTAAGTTTTCGAGGATAAATAATTTAATTATTTTAAGTTAGATCTAATCTTTACTGTTGATCCAAGTAGGATAGGAATTAATGCTAGATCTCTATCACTTTGGAGACTGAGGTTTATGGATTTAGCTCAAGATGAAATCATAAAATAAGGTGAAAGGAGAGGTGAAAGGCACATTGTGATTGAGAGAGTGATTTTCTCAAGGAATGAGAGGCTCAATGACCGAAGGGAAGAGAAAGGTGTGCAAAAAGGGTTTTTTGGAAGAGAAATTGGTGGAGGCCGAGTTCCAGGAGAAAGGGGTTGAGGCTTGGGTGGTAGAGGTCAGTATTTCTTTGCAACCTGAGACTGTGAGAGGAGGCTGAGTTTACATCAAGGTCTACGTGGAGGAGGGGATTGATATTTTCCCAGTGCATTGGCTGGATAGGTGGAGGACGAGTTTTTTTAGGTGAAGGCCAAGGTTTGCTAGGGCCAAGTTATTTTCCAAGGTAGTTGAATTTTTAGACGCTGACAATCCAATGGGTTGTTTTTTAGGTTCAACTGTATTCTTCTATGTATTTCTTTGTGGATAAAGTGTTGAATGGTGTTGTTATTGATGCCAATGTCAATCCTTGAACGCTTGTACTACATGTCCGTAGATCACATTGATTGGAAGCATCAATGGATATGATATCCTAGAAACCCAACTACCTGATTATATTGCCCCACTTGTTGAAGTATTTGACAATGAAGAACAATGAATTTGCTCATATGACCATCTTCATTTGATTCTCCTCGCTGTGCGGATTCCAATGGTTGGTGGTATGGGCGATAACTCCTCACGATTGAGGAGATATGCCTCGTCAAAGTTGGAGCCCCATTTTTTGGTCAAAGTCCCCAAAACAAGATGATAAGGGAAACTTCTTTATGGGTTTACTAATGACATTTATCCTCGAGAAAATTCAATCTAATTATGATGGGAATATATTGGCTCTCCTGCATCCAATCCTTGGCCCCTGGGGCCTTGCTATCTCCAAAACCCATATCAGTGAAAGTTAATGCATCATAACCATACAAAGTACGGAAATGTGACATACATATGGACATGTGGTAGGTTGTGTTATAACAATGCTCCCCAAGGTGCAACCACTTGTCCATGCATGCTGCTGCCCTGCCACATAATTGAGTAAGTAGCCCTCTAGCCACTTACTCACAATCTCAGTTTGGCCGTCCGTTTGAGGATGGTAGCTAGTGCTGGGTGTGAGCTTAGTCCCCACAAGACAAAACAACCCTTGCCAAAAGCCTCCCATAAATTTGCTATCATTGTCACTAATGATGGTCTTAGGGAGACCATGTAATATGAACACCTCCTAGAAAAATAACCTGACCACCTGCAAAGCTGAATATCGGGCTGGGATGGCGAAAAAGTGAGCAAATTTAGTCAACTAGTCAACCATTGCATAGATGCAATCTCACCCTTGTACTATTGGCAAACTCGTGATGAAGTCCATAGAGATGCTCTCCCTTTTCCTCTCAGGAATAGGGAGAGATTGTAATAGACCAACTGGATGAGTCTGCTCTCCCTTGTTCCTCTATCAAACCCCACACTCCTGCACGTGCCTCAAGACGCCCCCCTTGAGGCCCCTCCATGTAAAGTGCTCTAATCGTTTGGTAGGTTTTGAGAAACCTCAGATGCCTTGCCATGAGCGAATCATGTGCTGCATGCATAACCCTCTCTTTGAGTTGTGACCCCTACACCAAGTAAATCTTGTTTTTGTAGTAGATTGCATTGTTTGTCACCCGATACCTGTCATCTCTAACTATGCCATCCAAGATCTCGCAAGCCTGTTGATCCTTGGAATACTCTACCAATAGCTACGCCTTCCAGTCCTGGGTGATAGACATAAGAGAAAGTGTCACGAGTCTCCTGGATAGTGCATCTGCCACTATGTTATGCTTGCACTTGACATACGCTATCTTGAAATCATATGCCCGGACCTTACTAACCCACTTTTGGTGCCTTTCTTGAAGCTCCTTCTACTCTAAGAAGAATCAAAGGCTGTGGTGGTTAGTCCTTATGTTGAACTCGTTGCCCACCTAGTAATGCTGGAATTTGCATGCATTATGGCCAACATCTTTGTATCATAAATGGAGTACAATCTCTCATAGTCCTAGAGCTTCTGTCTCTCATAGGCTATGAGGTGGCCTCCTTGCATCAATATCACTCCAATGCCCTCGCCAAATGCGTCACACACCAATACAAATGGCTGTGAGAAATCTAGTAATGCCAAGACCAGACAAGTACTCATCACCACCTTGAGGCGCTCAAAGGTCTCTAGTGCTCTGTCTGTGCACTTAAATGCCCCCTTCTTCGTGAGGTCTGTTAGGGGTGCAAACAACTGGGAAAATTCCCTCATGAAGGGCTTGTAATAAGGTACATATGCCCATGAATCCTCTCAAATCTGTCACGGTCTTGGGCGTAGGTTAGCCACGAATAGCTTGGATCTTCTCTTGGTGGAGTTTGACTCCATCTTCCCCTATCACGTGCCCCAGGTACAACAATTTAATTAACCCGAATTCACACTTGGACATCTTGGCATAAAACTGTTGTTCCTCCAAGATGCACAAGACCTCCTCCAAGTGAGTATGTCGTCAAAGAATTACAGCGCGAACATACGCAACTGCTTGTTGAACACGTGGTTCATGCAAGACTGGAATGTGGTAGGTGCATTGGTGAGCCCAAAGGGCATCACCAGGAACTCAAAGTGCCCATAATGACACTTGAACACAGTCTACGAAATATCCTGCTCTCACCTGAATTTGATGGTACCTTGAACGCAAGTCAATCTTAAAGTACTTGGCCCCTCTAAGCTCATCCATCAACTCATCGATAAATGGGATTGGGTATCTGTTCTTTAGTGTCCTCTTATTCAAGGTCCTGTAGTCAATACACATACGAAGGGTCCCATCCTTCTAATTCACCTGCACAACTAATGAAGTGAAGGGACTAGAATTGGGACAATTGTGCCCCAACGCCAACAACTCTTAGATGGCTATATCATCGTGGTAGGCCTTGGGATATCTGTACGGAGTAGTCATCATAGCAATGTACCCATTCCTCCAACTCAATTGTGTGCTCAAAGCCTCTACTTGCTGGACAACCTCAAGGAATGTCTCCAAACAATGTTTGATGCTTCTCCATTAGGGCTTGTATGTTTGGATGTGGCTGCCGTGCCTGTGCTCCTGCCTTGTGTTGTAGCGGCTACAACGACCCTCTAAAATTTTGGCTCGCATGCAAATTTCGGAGCCTACTTTGGATCCTGCGATCGATCATCCTTGGTCACTTATTAGTAAGTGGATGATTTCAAGCTCCCCCTCCCTGATCCTAAGAGTTGTTCGCATTCTCATCCTATGCATCGTCTGTCATTTTCGGGCATAGGGGTTGTTTTTTGTCATGCAAAGGGAATGTTGTTTTGCTTCAAGGGAAAGTATGTGCACATTTGTGGTTGTCATCACATAGACATGTTTCACCCTCACTTCATGCACTCTTGTCACGAAGGTTGTTGCATCAAGCAAAGTATGTCTTATGCATTCTGGATGGTCTACGTTGTGTCACTAAGTGTTCGTTTGCGATCATAGTCAAGTCCTATCAATGTTTACATACGTTTCACTGATCTGATGCTTAGCCATTTTCCTGAAAATCCTAGCCTCATCCAGCTTCCCGGAACTGTGCGCTTTGGTTCTGCAACAATCAAGCTTCCTCCCTTGTCTGTTGACCTCGCAGCCCGTAGAAACACCAACCTTCCTTCCTTGGTGAAACCTCGCAGCCCGTAGAGACCCCAACTAGCATTGCTCTCCAAAATTGCGTAGAACAATCAGGCAACAAACACTGCTCTCTAGAAATACGTAGAGCAGTCTAGCTGCATGACACTCAGAAATTGCGCAGAGGTTTCCTCCCAAGACCCCCATCTCGCAACAGTGTCTTGTGCCTCAAAAATGCGTAGTGTTGTGCCTGTCTGTCTTGCATGCAGAAATTGCGACGATGGGCCTCCCACGTCCTCATTCTAGCAACAACCACTCTCTGCTGAAATTGCGCAGGTCTATCTCTCAATGACTGTAGGAAAAGGTGACATGCTGAAATTGCTTCCAAGGAGTTGAGGAGGATGATCAAGGAACCAAGTAATGGAAAAGATTAAGACCACATGCAACTCCATTAGATGCATGATCATCTTGAGGGTAAGTAAAGAACACCTTTCGAAGTACATCTCTTAGTTGAGTTTGCAGGAGTGCTTATCATTATCATATCATCATGTGCTTAGTAACATGCAGGTGCACAAACACGAAAAGTCATTTTATGTGTTTCTTCTACATGTCTTGCTTCCTTTTCACTTGTTTGACCAACTATCGTCTTCGGCATGTTAATTGCTATGTCATGCTTGCGACCTCGTTCAAGTGATGTTCAAGGTTGTGTTTGAATTGTGTTTTTCGCTATGTAAACATTTATCACACTCACACACGATGTTGTAAGTACTGTCGCGCAAGTGTCGACGCGGTCGCCCGAATGTCTATCACAAGTGTTGTGCTTGTCGCTCGCACCCGTTGGTCAGTCACACTCAGTGTATGTTGTCTTTATGGTTTGAGGTGTCTTGTCGTTGAGTCATGTTGAGTGTGTGTTCGCAAGGTCATGCATGCACAAGCTCACTCACTCACACACTTAGTCATTTTACTGAAACTCTGTTGATTGCACCTTCCTCCAACAGCTAGACCTTCGCTGAGCTGCACTGCGCAGTCTCAGCTCTCAGTGAACATCTACTGCTTCCTAAAATCTCGCAGAGCTTTTGGCTGCTTCCTAGGCAATCTGCACTACGCAATCTTGAGTCGACCCGACCAACTGTCACCCAAAACAAGGTAGAAGTTTCTCAGCAAGCCATCTCAATTTGTGCTGCCCGCAAGCAACATCAACCAAGCCTCCAGTTGGTTAACTAGAGGGTTTCACTGAGTAGTGGCCTTGGGCCTCACTCCAAAAAATTGCACAGAAGCTGCCAAGCATGCCCACTTTCATTGACTGAAGAAACTGTGCAGACATGCCAGACAGACACCCATTGCCTATCACTGCGCTGCCCTAAAAAATTGCGCAGTTTTTCTAGCCAGTCAGTCGGCCTGCTGCTCGTCCTAAAAACTGCACAGTTTTCAACAACAGTCTCCTAGCTTCCTAGCATCCCGTTCAGCTCAGAAACTGCATAAGGATGTCTAGTAGGCCAGCCTCCTAGTGCTGCGTAGTTTTTGTCAGCAGCCTCTCGTAGCTTTGCTGCGAGCGCCTGAGAAAAATTGCGCAATTTTTGCTAGAAGCCTCTCGTAGCCCACTGCCAGCTTCTTAGAGAAATTGCGCAGTTTTCACTGCCAGTCTCCCTCTGTTGCCTACATTGTCTCCTTGAAAAAAATGCGCAGATTTTCCCTTCAGCCGAGCCAGATCCCGCAAACAGTCACTGCTGATCCGAATTGCCCATCTCAACCTCCCAGTGACCTCTGCGCAATTTTTGTGGACAATGCTTGGAGCTTGCATCCCGGCTTGAAATGTGCCTTGCGCAGTTTCAGAGCCTTGTCCTCTCTCTCGGTCACCTGCATCTGAAAGCGAACAACAATGCATCATGGTAGACTAGGAGATTTCTAGATTTGATGTTGTCTCATAATGAGTGATTGCAGAGACAGGTGCATGGATGAGACATGGCACGACGACGAACGGGATGAACAAGGAGCGCATGCTAGGAGACTTGTTCGCGAACGGACGAACCTAGGAAGCATACCAAGTAGCAAGTGAGGAAGACACATCCACATGCATGAACTATCAAGCAAACACTAAGACCATCGAAGACTTTGCACACCTTGCTATGCGAAGATGAAGCTATGATACACCAAGAGCACATTCATCACTCAACATCACTGCAGCTCAACATGGACACCACCATCAACATGAACATACTAGAACTGTTGTGTAAAGTCATGTCACGAGTCATCTCGGCCACATCACTACTATGGGCCATACTGTCGTAGTAAATGTAATATAATGTGGAAGTCCAAGAGACCAAAATAAAGTTGAAGAGTCATGTATATCAAATAGTCATGGGGGAAGTCGAACAATCACAAGGGTCAGTTTCACCCTTGGCTATATATACCCCTCATTTGTACATGCAAAAGACTTTTCAACTTGGCTCCTGCCACATAGCCTTGAGAGTATGCAATTTTTTCTTTGAGGAGCAAGCAATGGCTCCAATGCTCCGCTATCGGGGCCAGTGGTGTAATGTTGTATGAATGTGTCTTGAAACTTTCGCTTAATCCAGAAGCCTGTTAATAGGCCAACACGTTTTCACATATGTATTGTATTCGTTTGTAAGAATTTCTTTGGATGCTTGTAACGCATGTTGTTTTAACCTGTATTAACAAAGTTGAACTATTTCAGTTGTTTTATTTCATACTCTATGGAAAATGTGTTGTATCGGTTGTTAACGCTGTCTCACCCGTGTGGGCTATCCCGCCAGACGCTCGACAGATTCATTCTTGTAAACTCGTTATAACGCCCGTCGCACTCGTGTGGACTATTCCGCTGGGTGTCGTATGTGCTATTTGTTCACCTTGTGTTGTGGCTGTCGCATCCGTGTGGACTACTTTGCAGGAAGCTGTGTATGTCCTGTTGTATTGTTTGTCTCTAGCATAGTTGGGACTATTCCTTTTCAACCTGAGACTCACTTTTGCCCTCTTCCTTTGCAGTGAAAGAACTTTCACACAAGCGACACTAAGCACTCACTAGGCATGCGAACCTTGTTGTTTGAAGACAAAGTAAACCACTCTCACTTGCTGACAAGCAAGAGCTAAGGGAAATATTTAAGATAATGGCATCCGGGCCATCCTACCGGATGGGACTCCTACACCAAATGGTGTGAGGTCTAGTTGGGACTTCATACCGGGGAGATCCCTTGAATGTTGGCGGCTCCAAAACCATCAACATTTCTAGTGCTAGAAGGAGGGCCATATGACAAGATGAGTCCTCACAATCTGTTTTGAATCTCTGCATACTTATCATGACTAAACACATAATTTCTCTTCCGAAATGTATGTCTTATGGAAATGACTTTGAAATCTCGAAAGAGCTTTGAAATAACTTGTCACGTAAAACATACGATGGTGGAGGCTAGGTAGCCTTGGTCAGACACGCGGTTGGCGTTGTAGGCTCTTGTGAAAGACATGAAATCTTTGAGAAGATTAGATGACCTGTGCACTTTTCGCATAGACGCTTCGAGGGCACCTACTGCATTGGTGTGCCACATTGCCCGAAAAATCTATTCACTCCCTCCCTCATCTGGTTGCAGAGATAGACCATGCTTTCAATCATTTTGATCGTAAAGCACTCAATAAAGAAATTTTGAAATTACGGAAAGCACATGATGAATCCGTTGAGCAATTTCATACATGCTTTTGTAATCTTGCGTACCGATTTCTTGAAGATGAAATTGATTGTGAATTCCTCGATGGAAGATTTAAGTATCTTCTTTACATGTCCGAAAACCCACAATTCCTAGAATCATTCAAACCCCTCCCATCATACACTGTTGTTAGAGCTGCTAAATTTAAGACGAATGAGGTTACTGTCACAAGTGACTATTCGTCCTCTTCGCATCAAACAGCTCTAGCTCCGCAGTGCGAGGTGGGAGAACATGCACACACATCTGTTGAATTGTCACATCCTCCTACTCCACTTGCTCTTGATATCTGCGCAGATTTGGCTTGCAAGCCTGCTGGTTGTCATGTGGACTTGTTATCTCAACCTTCGTCCTCGCGTTTTGCTGATCCTCCGGATTGCACTATCTTGTGTTCTTCCGTTCTGGACTCCACACGTGTTGTGAACGAGGATCAAGTTGTCAACGGAGTTGGTGTTGTGCAACCAACCTGTGCTATCATTCATGATGAGTGTGTGTGAGAATCTAAAGAAGAACCCGCGGTGAAGGATGACTCCCTTCCATCTGCGCCTCATCTGCTTTATCCTGACATCCCTTGTGATTCTGCCACTATTGGTTTCCCTTATGAAAACTCGTTTCCGAATGTTTCTACTTCCGATCGTTCACAGGACACATCGGATGTCAGTCTGCCATTACAGTGTGGAGAGGACACATCTTCCTTTGAAAATCCATCCCATCTGTCATCTATCATTTCTGAAAACATAGAGGGTGAACATCCTTGCTTCTCATCTACCCCTCTGCACGATTCATCAAATCATGAGGATGCTGACGAACATCTCGATTTTTCTTATCTTGTTATTGTGATATTTGTACTTCTTCATTTGATGACGATGTTGATTCACTCATTGCTAATTTGTCTAAGCCACTGGTTTCCGATGATCTACCTATTGATAGAGTGGGAACCCTGTAGGCTTTCGAGGCACTTCAGCCTTGGCTGATGGTTATGTCAGGCCCTCACTGTCCTGAGGTTAGTTCCACTTCCGATCATAAATTTTTTGAAACACCCAAGGCTCCTTATCACTCTCTGCTTCGCATTGAAGATCAACCAAACACCCAGATTTCGCTTCCTCCACTCGAATCACACGATCCCATCGCTCAAGCTTTGGAGGAATCTTACACAATGAGCGCACTTGCAAAGCATAAGTTGTTGGTCTTTCTCATGTTCGCTCATATGTCACAGTCCAAAGAGTGTGTATGTTTACCGTTTGCACGCAGTGTGTCGCAACACCATGGTACGTCTGTAGAATGTTTGTTTTGTGCATTCGCTCTTTTCTATTCTGTGGATGTTTTAGAACTCAGAGCATGTTGGTCTTCGCTGATCTATCTTTCTTGTTTGCTGGTTTACATGCATATCTTTCTTATTAACCATGCCTTCACCAACATGGGCCAGCCAATGCGCTGGTGGATGTATTGGAAATATCACTTCACGTGAGTAGGCCCATGCACTGTTTAGTGTAGGAGTAGTAGTAGTCTTTGCTTCTTGATTTGCTTTGCTTCCTGGTTTGCATGTTTGTTTGCTGCCTTACTTGGTTTGGTTTGCTTGCTTTGCTTACTTGTTTTGCTTTCACATTACTTTTTCTTTTTTCGTTTTGCTTTCTTCGCTTGCTTGTACCTGTAGATTAGCCTCTCGTGAAACCACGTTTTGCTCTTGAGACAAGCTAGGCAAATCTAAGAAGACCTGTACAACTATCAACACTTGGTCATCTGTTGTCCTCTCTCTTTATGAAGAGCTTCTTGTCTTCAGTCGATGATGCCTTGATGGACAATACATTCTGTTCAGAGTGAGTCTTGGTGAAAACACAATGCTTGCGCTCTAACTAGCACCACCTACTCTAGTCAGTTGTTTTGGGTTAACCCTTGTCAGCTCAGTCAAGTAGAGTAAGGTGAGGGGGAAAACCTTAACAAGTATGTTAGAAGTATACATAACATACTTCTCTGAAGGAACAACCTGTTGTTCTCTCAATAATTCGGGATCCCTCTTCCGCCTTTGAAATAAATAAGTGTCTACGCACATTTCTTTGAAATATGAAAATTCTGAAAAAATGAATAAGGCGAAAGAAGAGAAAGGCTTCCTATGCAGAGAGGTGATGCAAGTAACTCTGCTGAGCTATTGACCAGGCTCGCTCGCAGCAAAGCGATGATTGTGTTTCTACGTGACTTTACTGGGGTACTGTCCAAGCCTGTTGGCAGTTGAGCAACACCAGAGATGAAACTTAAACTCTGACTGCCATATTACTTTTGCACCAATATACCCCTCATCCCCAATCGAAACAACTGGGTTGACTTGGCTTGGATGTGTGCTGACCAATCAAGAGAATGGTAGGGACTACATCCCACGATGGTCAAGGAATCGAACAATACTTCTTGAAAGGTTAGACTCGCTTTGCACAAAACAAGGTCCATTCAGAGAGCTGGAGTTCTACCAGTGTGTCGCCAAGTCTTGTAGCGGCTACAACCACCCTCCAAAATTTTGGCTTGCATGCAAATTTCAGAGCCTACCTTGGATCCTGCGATCAATCGTTCTTGGTAACTTATTGGTAAGGTGGTGATTTCAGGCTCCCCTCCTTGACCCTAAGAGTTGTTTGTGTTCTCATCTTATGCAACATGTGCCATTTTCGGGCATAGGGGTTGTTGTTTGTCATGCAAAGGGAATGTTGTTGTTTTGCTTCAAGGGAAAGTATGTGCGCATGAGTGGTTGTCATCACATAGACATGTTTTACCCTCACTTCATGCACTCTTGTCACGAAGGTCGTTGCATCAAGAAAAGTATGTCTTATGCATTTTGGATGGTCTACGTTGTGTCACTAAGTGTCCATGTGTGATCATAGTCAAGTCCTATCCATGTTTACATACATTTCACTGATATCATACTTGGCCATTTTCCTGCGCAACCTAGCCTCATCCAGCTTCCTGGAATTGTGCACTTTGCTTCTGCAACCATCAAGCTTCTTCCCTTGTTTGTTGACCTCACAACCCGCCGAAACACCAACCTCCCTTGCTTGTTGAAACCCCGCAACACATAGAGACTCCAGCTAGCACTGCTCTCCAAAATTGCATAGAACAGTCAGGCAACCAACATTGCTCTCCAGAAATGCGCAGAGCAGTCCAACTGCACTACACTCAGAAATTGCGCAGAGTAGTCCAACTGCACTACACTCAGAAATTGCGCAGAGGTGTCCTCCGATGACCCCCATCCTGCAGTAGTGTCTTGTGCCTCAAAAATGCGTAGTGTTGTCCAAGCTGCCTTGTCTGTCTTGCATGCAAAAACTGTGTAGACGAGCCTCCCAAGGCCTGATTCCGGCAGCAGTCATTGTCTGCTGAAATCGCGCAGATCTACCTCTTAGTGACTAGGAAAAGGTGAAATGTTGAAATTGCTTCCAAGGAGTTGAGGAGAAGGACCAAGGAACCAGGTAACGGAAAAGATTAGGACCGCATGCAAACTCCGTCGGATGCATGCTCATCTTGAGGGTAAGTATGGTAAGTAAAGAACACCATTCGAAGTACACCTCTTAGTTGAGTTTGCAGGACTATCATATCCTCATGTCTTGAGTAACATGCATGTGCGCAAATACGATAAGTCATTTTATGTGTTTCTTCTACATGTCTTGCTATCTTTTCACTTGTTCGACCAACTGTCGTCTTCGACATGTTAATTGCTATGTCATGCTTGCGACCTTGTTCAGGGGATGTTGAAGGTTGTGTTTGAGTTGTGTTCGCTATGTAAACATCTATCACACAAACACACGATGTTGTAAGTACTGTCGCGCAAGTGTCGTTGCGGTCGTCCAAATGTCTATCACAAGTGTTGCGCTTGTCACTTGCACCCGTTAGCCAGTCACACTGAGTGTATGTTGTCTTGATGATTTGAGGTGTCTTGTTGTCGAGTCATGTTGAGTGTGTGTTCACAAGGTCATGCATGCACAAGTTCACTCGCTCACACACTTAGTCATTTTACTGAAACTTTGTTGGCTGGACCTTCCTCCAACAGCCGAACCTTCACTGAGCTGCACTGCGCAGTCTTAGCTCTCAGTGAACATC
This sequence comes from Pinus tabuliformis, assembly GCA_031772625.1. Taxonomy (NCBI): domain Eukaryota; kingdom Viridiplantae; phylum Streptophyta; class Pinopsida; order Pinales; family Pinaceae; genus Pinus; species Pinus tabuliformis. The sequence continues at coordinate 356,093,510 of CM062808.1, forward strand.
TACTACTGCCTAGGATCGTGCAGAGCTTGACGCTGCTTCATAGGCAGTGTTCACTACACAATCTTGAGTCGACTCGACCGACTATCACCTAGAACAACGCAGAAGTTTCTCAGCAAGCCATCTCAATCTGTGCTGCCTGCAAGCAACATCAACGAAGCCTCTAGCTGGTCAACCAAAGAGTTTGACCGAGTAGTGGCCATGGGCCTCACTCTAAAAAATTGCACAGAAGCTGCCAAGCATGCCCGCTCCCACTGACTGAAGAAACTGCACAAACATGCTGGACAGACACCTATTGCCTGTCACTGCATTGCCCTCCAAAATTGTGTAATTTTTCCAGCTAGTCACCCTGTTAGCCGACTTGCTACTCATCCTGAAAGTTGCACAGTTTTCATGAGTAGTCTCCCAGCTGCCCAGCATCTCGCTCAGCTCAAAAACTGCACAGGGATGTCCAACAGGTCAGCCTACCAGCTCTGCGTAGTTTTTGCCAGCAGCCTCCTGCAGCCCGCTGTCAGCTCCCCAGAAAATTTGCGTAATTTTTGCCAGCAGCCTCCTGTAGCCTGCTATCAGCTCCTCGGAGAAATTACGCAGTTTTCACTCCAGTCTCCCTCTGCTGTCTGCACTGTCTCCTTGAAAAAATTGCGCAGATCTTCCCTTCAGCCGAGCCAGATCTCGTAGACAATCACTGTCGATCCAGATTGCCCATCACAACCTCCCAGTGACCTATGCGCCATTTTCATGGACAATGCATGGAGCCTGCATCCCGACTTGAAATGTGCCTCATGCAGTTTCAGAGCCTTGTTCTCTCTTTCAGTCACCTGCATTCGAAAGCGAACGACAATGCATCATGGTAGACTAGGAGATTTCTAGATTTGATGTTGTCTCGTCATGAATGATTGTAGGCACAGGGCCATGGATGAGACATGGCGCGACGATGAACGGGATGAACAAGGAGCGCATGCTAGGAGACTTGTTTGCGAACGGACGAACACACGAAGCGTACCAAGTAGCAAGCGAAGGAGACACATGCGCATGCATGAACTATCAAGCAAACACCAAGACCATCGAAGACTTCGCACACCTTGCCATGCAGAGATGAAGCTATGATACACCAAGAACACATTCATCACTTAACAACACTGCAGCTCGACATGGACACCACCATCAGCATGAACATACCAGCGTTGTCGTGTCGAGTCATGTCATGAATCAGCTCGGCCACATCACTACTGTGGGCCATACTGTTGTAATCAATGTAATATAATGTGGAAGTCCAAGAGATCAACATGTAAAGTTGAAGAGTCATGTAAGTCAAATAGTCATGAGGGAAATCGAATAGTCACAAGGGTTAGTTTCACCCTTGGCTATATATACCCCTCATTTGTACATGCAAAAGACTTTTCACCTTGGCTCCTCCCACATAGCCTTGAGAGTCTGTAATCTTTTCTTTGAGGAGCGAGCAGTGGCTCCAACGCTCCGCTACCGGGGCTAGTGATGTAATGGTGTACGAATGTGTCTTGGAACTTTCGCTTAATTCAAAAGCCTGTTAATAGGCCAACACGTTTTCACACATGTATTGTATTCGTTTGTAAGACTATTCTTTGGACGTTTGTAATGCATGTTTTTTTAACCTGTATTAAGACAATTGAACTATTTCGGTTGTTTTAGTACATACTCTATTGGAAATGTGTTGTATCCGTTGTTAACGTTGTCTTGCCCGTGTGGGCTATCCCGCCAGACACTCGACAGGTTCATTCTTGTAAACTCATTATAACGCCCATCGCACTCGTGTGGACTTTTCTACTAGGTGTTGTACATGTTATCTGTTCACATTGTGTTGTGAGTGCCACATCCGTGTGGACTACTCTGCCGGAAGTTGCGCATGTCCTGTTGTGTTGTGTGTCTCTAGCAGAGTTGGGACTATTCCCTTTCAACCTGAGACTCACTTCCACCCTCTCCCTCTGCAATGAAAGAACTTTGACACAAGCGACACTAAGCACTCACTAGGCACGCGAACCTCGCTGTTTGAAGACAAAGTAAACCACTCTCACATGCTAACAAGCAAGAGCTAAGACAAATCTTTAAGATAATGGCAATTGGGCCATCGTACCAGATGGGACTCCTACACCAAACGGTGTGAGGTCTAATTGGGACTTCATACCGGGGAGATCCCCAATATGTTGGCAGGTCCAACGCCGTCAACATTTCTGGCGCTAGAAGGAGGGCCAAATGACAAGCTAAGTCCTCACAATCTGTTTTGAATCTTTGCATACTTATCACGACTAAACACATAATTTCTCTTCCAAAGTGTATGTCTTATGGAAACGACTTTGAAATCTCGGAAGAGCTCTAGAATAACTTGTCACGTAAAACATACGATGGTGGAGGTCAAGTAGCCTTGGTCAGACACGCAGTTGGCGTTGTAGGCTCTTGTGAAAGACATGAAATCTTTGAAGATTACATGACTTGCGTGCTGTTCGCATACACGCTTCGAGGGCACCCACTGCATTGGTGTGCTGCACTGCCCGAAAAATCTATTCACTCCCTCCCTCCCCCATCTGGTTGCAGAGATAGACCATGCTTTCAATCATTTTGACCGTAAAGCACTCAATTAAGAAATTCTGAAATTATTGAAAGCACCTGATGAATCCGTTCAGAAAAATCTTGCATAACGATTTCTTGAAGATGAAATTGATTCAGAATTCCTCGATGGAAGATTTAAGTATCTTCTTTACATATCCGAAATCCCACAATTTTAGAATCATTCAAACCCCTCCCAGCATATGCTAGTGTTAGAGCTGCCAAATCTAAGACGGATGAGGTCACTATTACAAGTGACTCCTTCCTGTTCTCATCAACGCTAGCTCCGCAATGCGAGGTGGGAGAACATGCACACACATCTGTTGAACTGTCACATCCTCCTACCCCACCTGCTCTTGATATTTGTGCAGATTTGTCTTGCAACCCTGCTGTTTGTCATGTGGACTTGTTACCTCAACCTCCGTCCCCGCGTTCTGCTGATCCTCCGGATTGTACTATCTTGTGTTCTTCTGTTCCGGACTCCACACGTGTTGTGAACGAGGATCAAGTTGTCAACGGAGTTGGTGTTGTGCAGCCAACCTGCGCTATCATTCATGATGAGTGTGTGCGGCCAACCTGCGCTGTCATTCCTGACTTGTGCGCTCAGTCTCTTGTTTTTTCTTTTCACACTTTTCTTTCTTTTCTACAATGATACATGACTTTTTATTTTCTTTCTCTTTGAGTGTGCAGATTCCACTCTCTGTTACTTTTCTGTCATGCTTTACGTCTTCCTTTAAATTAGTCTCTTCAAATTTGTGGCTTCATCAGATCTGTGGTTTCCTAAAAATTGTGGCTCAAAAAATGCAGCTGTAAGTCTCTTTAAGTTATGGCTCATAAAAGCTCAACCGTTATCAAATTTGTTCCTTCATAAGCCTTCACAAAACTGTAGCTTCACATGGCCTGTTAAAACCTGTGCATGTTAAATTGATGTAAATCTGCGCACACTGTATTTATTCAAATTTGCGCAAAGTGAGTCTCTTCAAATCTGCACAAAATGAGTACCTTCAAATTTGGCAAACTGAATCTCTGTTTGCATTCACATTTACTTGTCCACTTTTTTTGCTTTAAAGTCGTCGATGGAAGTGTATTTTTCTATAGGTCCCTGAATTTCCATTTTTTTTCCCTTGAGAACAGATTTATCTTATTCTTTTTAGCTTGTAACATTGAGTATTTATCTTTTATTCATCACGAATAATCATTGTATTTACTATTTGTGCATGTAAAACTCTGCGATTTACCATTTAAGTCTAATTCCTTTAAATTATGGAGTTATGTTAGTTGATATTGCATTCTACATTTTAATTTGCATTGGGCATGTTTGCAATTAAACTTTAAAGTAATACATTGTACTTATGGAGACATGGTATAAAATTTAATGGAGCAGTCTTATGTTGGATTTTTGGTGTCGCATTAGAATTTAAATTTCATCCTGTTAAGGGTATATTTTCATGGAGTTAAGATTTGAAAGTTTTCGTATTTTATTTCACAGAAGTTCTAACATAGAATAGCTTATGATCATTTTAATCATATTTTCAATGGTTCTCTCGGTAGGGTATTTCTGTGGCTCCTTTATTGGATTCCAAGGGAGAGATTGTAGGTATGCTCAGTGCTGCAGACTTCATCACAATCCTAAGAGAGGTACTTCAAATTCTCTCTTATAAACATTTACTAAAATTGAATGACTTTGTATGTATGCAGTACTATCCACTTGGAGAGGATATGACTTGTCAACAATTTTAATGACTTTTTATGGGGCCATTGATACTTCATATTACTAATTTATGTGCTTGTTGCCATTGCAAAAGTTTTTCTCTATGCTTAAACACCACATAGCCACATGTACATCTCTTGACACCATCATTTTTAGGTGCAATATGGATTACTTGTATTTAGTAATAAACTTGGAATATTCGGTGCAAATATAAAATAATATTGTTTTTACAAAGCAATATTATCCACTTGAAGAGTATACGACTTGGCAACAATTTGATGTGTTTTTGGATTCTTTAACAATTTGTTCTTCTGTGTTCCCTTGTGATTGTATCTTTTTAGATTCTTCTTTTCTTCTCTTGATTTGTTCCATCCTTTACCTATATTTATTTTGTACGTCCTTTGTCATTATTTGTTTTTGTTCATCTCTCTTGGAGAGTTGCATTATCATTGTCGGTGCTTATCTATCCTTGTTTTAATAATTACATTGGCCACTAGTAGACATTGATTTAAGTTAAACCTATGACAAGAAATGGCATACTTTTCAAGTGATTTTGAAGGAGAATGCAATGAACATAATTAGATTATTAGTTCTAATAGTGATTATGACCTAAGGGTTACTTCCCTTTACATGAATGTTTCTGTTATATACAAGGAGCCTTCTTGACAATTATCCAATCATCAGTTGTATCATTCACATTTAATAATATTATTTTTGTCCTGTGCCTTTTGAACAATATATTATGTTGTCTCGTCCCTTGTTTATGTGATGGTTCAATTACTGGATTGTTTAGTTCATTATAGTGGTATCCAAGCAGGTTTCAATCCCCGTTGGAAAAGTGCTAAGACTTTTTCAAGGGGCAATATAAACTCAGGCTGGGAGTGGTAGCTTTTGGGTTGCCTTGTAAGTGTTTACCGAGTACTCCTCAATTTCTGTGCCCAACTTGCTCAGAAATCCATACTGCTGAACGGTACTGTACAACCCAGATTACAGCATGTCTCTTCTTCGAATTGTGTGCAAAAATGATCCCTGTTTCTGTCCAAAAGTCAACAATTTCCATCCTGCTCTTTGCCTTGGAAACCGTGCCTCAAATTGCCCTTCTTGCTGCTGTACGGTCACTATACGAGCAATTAATGCTGAGTCTTTTGCTTGGTTTTTCATGCCCTTATCTCTCCTTTGGTTTGCACTCAATCTTTGTTGCAATAAATCCTTCCTCTCAGCTCTGTTCTCTCATATTCAATGCTTATGAGTGCACTCTCTCTCTTTCCTGTGAATCTCTGACACTTATTAATGCCATCTCTCTAATTCTCTTTATCTTCTTTTTCTCATTAGTGACTTAATTTAACTCACTCAACTTCTTTTGATGTTATGGCTGAGATTCACTCTCAAGATCAAAGGTCATGATTTAATCTCTCACTAAATACACTTTAAGTTATTAATGTCATGTTAGGCATCATTGCATGAAGAAGACCTTTCGAGTTACAAAAAGTCAACAGGTCTGCTTGACAACACCAATTGATGGATGACAGCTGATTCATGTTGAATGGCGTTGCCATTGATGCAAACGTGAATTCTTGAATGCTCTTAATATTTGTTTGGATTGCATCCATTGGAAGCTCCAAAGGACAAGAAGTCCCACACTTGTTGAGGTTTTTGAAGATGAAGATCAACTGGGTTTCTCCTAAGATCACCATCATTGATCTGAAATGATCATATGTTAAACTGAAGTGGAATTGATTCACTGATGGCATTAATCAATTCCGATCCCCGATGCTCCAGTTGCACTGAAAACAAAACTACCTAGATCCTCCAGAATCTGCATACAAACTCTAAAACTGCTAATGCCTTCTTCATGAACTTTTGAGGTCTCCCCAGCCAAGATTGGTATGAACTCTGAAGTTAGGGTTCAGTCTAATGACACAAGGCCACCTTCGGAGTTTGTTACAAGGTCTTGGTATTAAATGAGCACCAAAAATACATGTAAAACCCAAAAATAACTTTATAACAACAAATAGCTGTTGGTGGTCAGGTTGATGGTGCGGAGTTGTTAACTGCCCATGTGAACAGGTTTTCAGCGAACCATAAACTGACACAGCTGTAGTTTTACCCCGCGGTTTCAGAACCGCTTGCCGACACTGCATGTGATAGCTGCCTCCGACAGTTATGGTGGATTCTTCGTGCGATCAGATTAACGGTTGCCATAACCTCGACGGCTTACCGTTCACATGGCCACTGTTATGGTCTTGCTGCGGTGAACGCTGCGGTTTCGAATCCTTGACGGCTTACCTGCCTCTATTCACATTGTAGACCATGGTCAGACTCCGTTGCGGTTTAGGCCGACGGTTTAGGACTGTGGTTTATAATTTGTAATGACTTTAACATAGGTTTTGTATTATAGTTTGTTTGTAATAGTCCAAGAGGGTTAGGACTTTAGGAAATAGCATTTTAATGCATGGTTTGAGGTTTTAGGCTAGGGTTTAGGTGTTAGGTATAAATGTGTTAGGGTTTATCATTAGGTTTAGGACTTATGTTTAGGGTTTAGTCTTTTAGACTTTTACAGTCTTTGTTCTAAAAACCCTTTTACAACGCATCTTCGTCACAATGTGACATTTGCCACTATCTCATGACGGCAAACACATGTCGATAGCCAAACCCTGGCGGAATTGACGAAAAACACATGTCGACAACCAGGTATAAAACCCTATCCTTCGAACACCATGAAAACCATATCAACCATTGACATCACCGGCGGAACTGAAACCAACACCGGACAACCTGAACCATAAACATCACTGTGGATGCTGAAGACACCAGACACTAAATGCTGACGACGAATACTGGCGAAGTTGATAAAGTTCAAGACCTTGTCGACCATGATCATTTGAAGATCACTTCGACTCTGAACCACTGAAGACTTCACTCATGCTAGACTGACAAGATCCTGTTGGATCAATCATTGGATGCTCCTCGTCATACCAATTCCAATGATATATGGCACGTCTTGTAACTCCTCTCAATTGAGGAGATATGGGCAATCAAAGGTCAAAGCCCCATCCTATGGTCAAAATCCCCAAAATGCTAAGGTGATGTGGCAGCTTATTAGTGGCTAGAAAAATCATGAGGCCAAGACTCTTATTAAAGATTTAAATTAAAATATTTTGTGGCTCTATTATTGTGAGGTTTAGAAATAGATTAAAGGCTCCCTCTCAAACGTGCAAGTCGACTACAAATCAAATTTGGGTTTTTGCCTCCAAAATCAAATTTAAAATTTCAAATCTTCCCTGCAATATTGATCTGGTTGGCCCCTTTTATCCTTCATTCACTACTATAAAATGAGACTTGATTTCATCACAAATGTAAGCAATTTCATGGGCTCAATCTCTGAAATGGTCTACGATCTTTGTATAGTCTTGGACATCAAAAGATGAAGGTCGAATCTTCTGAGACATTCGCTAGAGGGTTTCTTTGTGCAAGTCTTAGTGAACATTTCTGTCTTTTCTCTATGTGTGGCTCGCTATAGGTAGAAAGGTCAAATAGCAGATTATGTTGCTGGGCATTAGTGTGATTTTGAAGAAGTGCGATAGCTATGTATGAGGCTGATCTGGAATATGAACACGCTTAAAATGATGGGTTGTAAGTCATATAAACCTGGTTTGACTGGCTAACCTGCGCATAACATGTGCATAAGGGTCAATAATCAGTGTATTAAGTATTTACATTGCCTCCAGTGAAAGATGTAGCAATCTCTTACTTGACATCCAACGAAGATACAATTGTCAATGGTGCTCATTGTGTAATGTCAAATGCAAATCTAAGTGCGCAGAGACATGGTATATAGAGAGCGATTTGCATGGTGTGTTGGTGAGGTTCAAATGGTTGCTGGGTATATTTAATTGCTATGTCATGTGTGTTGAATAGAGAGTGCTATGCTGGTCTATCAACATCGTGGCCCGTTTTTATTTGGTTTATGTTATGCATAGGAGCAATGCATATAAGGAACGATGTTATGTTTATGTTATGAGGAACGATGCATATAAGGAATGATGTTATGTTTATGTTTATGTTTATGTTATGAGGAATGATGCATATAAGTCTTTGTGCAAAACATGATCTAAATGTTATGTGATGATCTGAGAAAATTGGATTATGTGGTGTATTCTCTAGACATGGTAGCATAGAGTGTATGCTAGTATTCAATCTATGGTTCTAAAGTTTACAACACATTTGGTTTGCTTAGATTACACAATAAACACAAGGTTTATCAGTAGATTGTTGCAGAGATCAATGTCTAAAGGGGCTTGCAGGTATTGCTAACGATTTGTTGCTATTGCATTGAAGAATCTTATGTGACAGTGGTTTGGCTGTTTATTCTCTTCCTCAGAAATTGTTCTGTGTAGGAGCTTGTTATAATTGTGATCGTGAAGTCTTAAGCTTGTCTTTAGATAATTTTTCATTTAGAAGAAAGACTGTGCAGGAAGGAAGGCAGAGGTAGAAGTCTTGTCTTCAGAGATCAGTATTCTGCAGGACAATGTTAAAGTACTAGAGATCTGATTGCGGAAATGTTGACTAATGCACTGAGTACTAATGAATTGATACACATATGTATGGCAGAGTACAATGAATTGGGTTTATGATTGTCGAGGATTATTGTTTGAGGGAATTATTATGACAAGATTTTGATATGTGCAGAGATTGAGCTTCGGCGACAGATATTCATTGACAGAATATCAGTGCTGCCATTAGGGTTTGCATTGATGAACAGTCATTGTTGTAGGGCAGCTGCAGGGGTTTCACAGTTATTGTCTTGTTGATTTAATCTTATCTTGGAATAGCGTGTAAAAGATCAAAGATTATTGGCTATGTTGGTATACAGGGCATGAGCTGATAATGTGTTTTGCAGGACTGTTAGGCTATATCTATATATGATTAACCGAGAGTTGATAATAGAAGTTTGGGAGCAGAGTTATTGTTGACCTATCTTTTGACATAAATTGTTGAGCAAGTGTCATTGGCCTATGTGGGCAGTTGATGAATACTAGGGTTATTAGTATATTCTAACATGCTTGTTGAACCAGGGTTATATTAGAAGTTATATGTTTGATGACAGGTTGATGACGGGTTGCTATTGATTTACATATTGAGCTGAAGCAGATCTGAGTGTTAAGCAGAGATTGTTTTGCAGTTGTTCTTCTTCCTGCTGTTGACATTGTGCCAATGTTTCAAATCGACAAAGTCAACAGAGTATTTTTGATATTATTTATTTTAGTATTGACCGCAGGTGGGTCCAATTTGAAAATGAGATGAAATTGTTGTTTGTTGGCTGGATTAGGGTCGCAGGGTGGTGCAAGGCAGGAGAGTGGAGTCTCCTTCAGGTTGGAGCTTTAGAACGGTTCAAGGTGGCAAAGTGGTGCTAAGGAAGGTTGGAGCTTTAGAACACTTCAAGGCAAAAAAGTGGTGCTAAGGAAGGTTGGAGCTTGTGCATGGCACTGGAGCGTCCCTCCAGTTGGAGCTGGTAAATCAAAGTGTTGGAGTGTCCTTTAGGTTGGAGCCTCCTTTAGTAGGAGATGAAAATATTGGAAGTTGGAGCTTTCTAATTGATGTAAATTATTGAAGACAAATATTAAGAAGTGCTCTGTGGTTTTTCTCCCGGAAGAGTTTCCATCTAAAAATCTCTTGACTACTGTCTTGATGTTTGTGCCAACATTGCACAAAGCGGGGACAAAACGGGGACGAAACATAGACATTTTTTGGAAGCGGGGACGCGGAAGCGCAATTTTCTAAAAATCTAGAAAGCGAAGCGCTTGGAAGCGTCTACTATATATATATATATTTTTTTTTTTTTTGCATTTATATTCAAAACAAACATCCCAAATACCAAATTAGTCGTGGAAGACATGAAAACATCCATATTTTTACATAAATCAAGATAGATATGGCATCCATGATTCTATTGTACATCAATGATTAATTATTTGAGCATCAACCATTTATATTCTAGCAATTACAAATATACAACAAATTTTTAAGCATATTATAAGACATCAAACATTTAAGAATATTATAAAACATAAAACATAAAACATATTATCTAGCTAGTGAGCCACTGTCATCATTAGTCATGTCCAAAATTCAAATAATAATGTTTACAAAATAGGCCATTTGGCCACCACCAAGACAAAAAGGTTCAAATTCACAACAAGCCTACAAGCCTAATGAATATATCTACTAATCTCTCCTCATTCTACCATGAAGAGAACGTGGTGGTGGGCCTCCACGTGGTGGCAATGAATAAGATGCTGCCTGTGGAAGTTGTGGCAATGAATAAGATGGTGCCTGTGGAAGTTGTGGCAATGAAACTGATGAAAACAAACCCCTTGCTGTTGGTGTTGAACCATGGAACCTGGGAACCAAGGGACCATATGGGGTGACACTCAACTCGATCATCATCATCCTGGAATCACTCAAAAAATTCATACCAAAAAATCAATAGTTAACAAAAAAAAAATTAAGAACAAGAATTAGAGAAATGCTTTATAAGCAAAATTGACACATTTGAATTCAATGGACATAACACTTATTGACTGAATTTTGAAATTCATACCACAATGGACATACTTGGAAAAGAGCATCCCCTAATTACTCTAATTGCAACATTCCATCCTCCAAATTGGGCTCCTCTGGATTCCTGTCCCAAACCTTAAGGTCTTTATTAGTCTTTGCATCATCACAGTAATGGGGCAACAATTGCAAGTTGTAAGGTCTTTATTAGTCTTTGCATCATCACAGTAATGGGACAACAATTGCAAGTTGTAATGAACATAAACCAAGCTCTTTGCCTGGTCTAAACTCAACCTGTTCCTTTTAACACTGTGGATGAAAGAATAATAGCGCCAACACCTCTTTGCAGAAGAAGTGTTTAACACTTGTGATAGCACCTGCAATGCCAAAGTCTATAGAAGTGGAGTAGCACCTCCATGCATGTTCCACCACTCAAGAGAAGAAAAAGTCTCTCGATCTCTAATTGCATGCATGCTCCCAAATGGACCAGTGTTAAGCATATAGTTGCTCAACTGTCTCCGTACCATGGCATCTCCTCATCAGGGACTAATTTACTCAATGCAATCATATATTTTTTTCATGAACCTCTGGATCTATGTGTGGTTTTCTCCAGCCCCCCGTAGGTGCTAGTGTTTAAAGCCATGATGGATGATAATATTTAGGTGTCAAAACATATGCTAATGCATGCAATGGAACATTTAGCATTTCCCATCAATTTTCCACCTCTGCACGACTATAATTGTACAAGGTGATATCTCTAGGCTCAACAATGTCTTTAATTTGCCACAACATGCTATCCATTTGCTCATACACCTCCCCAGTTATTGGTCGATCTGAAGCTGTAAACTTGATCATGTAATAAACTGGTTTGGTGATTTGGAAAACATATTTCACGTGTGACCAAAAGCACATGTCAAGAATAGTGTCCTTGGCTACATTAGCACCATCTCTATCAGTGTTAATTTCCTCCCATGATTCAGCGGTCACCATATTAGTTAAAGCTTGTCTCACCTTCACTAGCCGGTAACTTGCAAATCTTGTTTTTGCAAGTTTAAGCAACTGCAACTTGGAGTAACTGCCATAGAAGTAGTTTACCCTTGTATGCCCTGTGATAAATTTAATGAGTTGCTTCCCTCTCCTGTAAAGCTCATTAATCCATCCACATTCTTTATGCTTCACAATATCATGCATCAAAAGGTTGAATGTGTGCACCAGGTAACCAGACCAAAAGATGTGTGGATGATTGCTTGCAATAGGAGATCTATAATGTTCTGGGAAGATGCACTGATGGAGGAGGAGTCGTGTCATGTAATACATACTGTAACACTAGCAGAAACACTAAGAACATTTATCAAATGTTGGTTTCTAATATTTGTCCACCCATCTGATACAATGGAAACCCCACAATCCACCCACTCATTAGTAAAACGTGTCAAAGCTCTTTGAACCTTTGCTTTTTCTCTTTCTAATAACACTGTTCTAACTTTCTGATAGTTGGGGGACTTGTATCCTTTTGGGGCTTCATTGATGTCATTTACCATTTCATGCCAATAGGGAGAGCGAAGTGCATTGAATTGTACACCGCAAGCACAAAGAAATCAGACTATCTTTCCATCCACATCATCCCTCCCAACAACATTCAGGAAATCCCCTATTGTTCTTTTACCTCCAGAGGTTGCAGAAGTACCACGAGGAGATGAGCTACCAAATCTAGAGGTTGCACTTGATTTAGACTGAGTTTTTTGTTTCTTGCTTTTTTGTTGTGCAACCTCCTCTATTTGGATGTATTTTCTTATTTGTTCAGCTGGAATGATTTGGGCAAATTTGTATCCCCACAACACCCTTTATATCATCACTGTCCATCACCCCACAAAGATGCCTCCTCACATGGGTATATGAACCACTAAATGGTTTTCCTCCATGACAACCACGAGGGCACAAAAATTTGTAGCTTCCACCACCCTTGCCCCCTTCAACTTATGCTTCCATAGTTCCACAAGGGTGTCAATGCAACTTTTCCCTCTAGTGTTTCAGTGTTCCCTTCAGGTTCATCCTCTCCCTCCTCATCATACATTGGGTCACTCATATGGGGATCGCTATCCTCTTGTTCTTCTTCCCTTCTATTCCTACTCCCCCTTGCCATCATTAAAACCAAAAGTGGAATGATACATAGAAGCCAAAAGAACACCATCTTGGAATATGGATATAGGTGGTGGACAACCTGCAACTAAATGAGAATGGGATAGAGTTGGAGAGGGAGGAGAAAAATACAAAAAATAATGATAAAAAAATGAGGGAGTTTGGGGTTTGCACTTAACTCTTTAGCTCTTGTAAGTGGAAGCCCTTCTTTGCTCCTCCTTCACTCCTCCTTCACTCTCCTCAAGTCTCTTCTCTCTTCTCCAAGCTCTCATAAAATAGAAGTGAGCAAATGAGAGATGAAAGGGTCTTTTAATCCCGTCACTCCTCACCCTAACCTAATTGGGCCCACCCCCAACAAATAAACGTGAATTTTTTTTTTTTTTAAAGTGGGAATTTGCTACCCGACGAAGCGGTCGTGATCCGTATGAATCTGACCCGAAACCGTCGTGGAGTGTAAAGCCGATCCACCATATGAAACATTTTTCGGAAATCCAAAACGTGGATCGGGTCGTACGGTTCCGACAAGGCAGGAACTGTTTTTTCTGGGCTGATCCGCGTTTCGGCTGGCGGATCGCCCACGGATCTGTACGGATTGCATTTCGGGCTTTTGATCCGGGGGGGTTTGCTGCAACATTGGTTTGTGCATTGTTGAATGGCGTTGTTCATTGTTCATGATGTTAATTTAACGTTAATGCGAATTTTAATGCTCTGGAAGCTAAAATTAACTAATTAAAGAGAAATATTGATTCACCCTGCTCTCAGTATTTCCAATAATTCAGGGCCCAGATGAGGATGGTCTCACTTTCAAAGACTAGGGAGGGCTAACAACACCTAGAAATCCCTCAACGCTAGAATAGAGATGGATAGTTTGAGTAGTTGGAAACCCATAGAGACCACTTTGTGGTGCCCTAACTCGCTTCTGGGACCATAAGGAGCCATTGAGGTGGATTTGAGGGCTAACCCTCAAATCATGATTTATAAATGCTTCTACCTCACATTTGGAACCAATTAGCACTTAGACATGGCATTTGGAGGCCATTTTATGCATGACGTCAACCATAGAGGCTTAGCATTTCACGTGTGTGGCCTTGTTTGAGCGTTTATGATGAGAGTTAGCGGATTGGCTTGTAACCCAAGCATGTTTAGTGATTAAACTTGTATATAGTGGCTTTTAGGTTAATAGTAGTTTTCGTCGTACTCATAAATAGAGGAGAGGGTCATGTCTTTGAATTATCATCACTTGGACTGTTTTGACCCTCCTTGGGAGATTTTAGACCTCTTGCATCTTTGTAGAGATGTGATGTATGGAGTACTTTGTATATTGGAGCTACTTTCTTGTCTTTGGAGAAGTTATCTTGGATTGATATTGGATTATTCATGAGAAGTTATGTTGGATCTATATTGGATTATTCATGCATTTCATCTTGTAAGTGTACCCTATCATTGATGAATTTTTGATTGTGTCTAATGTAAGGAATGTAATGGTTATCTAGGGCTTTTCTATTGCACCATTGATTATTGAAGAAGATTAATTGTATAGAATCTAGATTTCCTCATTGTATGCATTATTTATGTATTAAATGTGAATGGAAATCCCGTTGGTGAACTCTTGTTATAACTCTCCCAAGTGACCTTGATCCCTCACAAAGATAATAGTTAGGGTTTTGTGCTAGGGCGTCAAAATATCCTTACTCCTTTGCAATATTTAGCGAACCTTTAACATCCATAGGCTCCATCCACCCAAGGACTAGGCACTATTTTTAGTCAATTTGGTGATCAAGACTTGTCTAATCCATAAATTGAATTTCACTCTCCCTTTTCTCTAAATTCGGCCCTACTAAGGATAGGCGACTCAATTGAGTGAAATTGTTTAGAAGAGGAATTTTGGGTTTGGAAGGATTCAACATCAAGGGTACACTTGGTTGCCTCAAAATGAACCTTCTTGGTGCCATTTCTCACCTTAGTTTCTCTTGTCGTAACTGTTTTGCTCTAGGAAAAACACTAGTTTGGTTAAGCTTCATCTTGAAGACTAATTGAAGGTTTCATATGCCATTGGCTTGCTAATATTCATTGTTGGCAACCTTTTCCTAGGCACCTTGACCTTGGGATATTCGATTTTGCATGTTATTACTCCAACCCTAGGTTTAATGTTGCCTAACTTGGTCTCTCTAAAGGGATGCAAATTGCCTTGCTATCATTGGTTAAGACTTGTATAAAGGTGGAGCCATCCTTTGGGAGCTTATTATGTCACCTTAAACTTCTAAGCTTAGAATATCTCTCATAGGTGACCTATAAACTAGGAAGCCTCTCATTAATGGAACTCCATAAAGAGCAAGGGGTAGTGGTTGTGGTGATAGTGGGACACACCTCATTGTTGTCACTTTTTCTAGTGCTTGCCTTGTAGAGCATACCTCTACAAGATTTGCTAGATTTTGCAACAACAAATCCCAAATAGCTAATGTGTTCTTCCATATGAATCTAATGCACAATTAAAAAGGTGAAGCGCCTATTGTGCTATTGTAATGAACAAAATTTGTAGTCAGTAGAATATTCAGAACATCTGGAATATGTAAGTATCTATTTTTAGGACAAGCAATATTTATATATAAGAATGTTGAATGTACAAGACTACAAGTAGTATGATATGTTTAGTTACAAGGAATATCTATAGGACAATCAATATTTATATATAAGAATGCTGAATGTACAAGTAGTATGATATGTTTAGTTACAAATGAGGGCCCTGTTTATATACCTAGGTAGGTGCCCCTTCATGAATAGTCATGTCCTTTTATGCCATGTTGTTTCATAATTAACTACTTATTACTCATTATTTATTATTTATAATTTTATATTGTTTACACATAGTTATGTTCATAACTTTGCATTCCCCTTTAGAAAAGCTTTATCCCCAAAGCTTATCGATGAAATGTCTTGATACCTTTTTCTGTTTGGTAATGTCTTTTTATCATTCTCAATTCATATTGTCATCTTTGTTGATACAAGTTGGTATAAACTTTTGAGTGTGGTACAAAATTGTTGCGCTATACCATCCTAAATTAATCTTCTGTGGAACCTTGTGGTTATTAGATATATGGGATGAATTGTTATCATAAGTCTAAATTGTGCTGGCATCAACATTCTTTGGAACATAAATCAATTGTTTCTACCTTGAGTGACATATGTACATTGACTGGTTAATGTATCAACTCATGTGATTGGGATGTTGATACGGTGTCTTCGTAGTGTTTCATTGATTTGATTTTAATGTTTTAGTTTCTTCATGCATTGATGTTGCAATTAATTGTTGAATTTTTGTTAATATGTATGCTCAAAATTTCTATTTTTTGTACCCCAATGTCTGAATATGTTTTTAATTCAATTGGTTTGACATTTTCTTGAGTTGTGATATTGGCTGGATCTTTATTCGTTCCTTTTTCATCAACTTGAATTTTTACATCTAAATATTTCTATGCTTCCCTCTTAATATGTTGTTGTCGATAGGGTGTCTTCGTAGTGTTTCATTGATTTTCTTTTAATGTTTTAGTTTCTTCATGCATTGATGTTGCATTATTAATTTTGAATTTTTGTTAATAAGTATGCTCAAAATTTCTATTGTTTGTACTCCAATGTCTGAATATGTTTTTACTTCAATTGGTTTGACATTTCTTGAGTTGTGATATTGGCTAGATCTTTATTCATTCCTTTTTCATCAACTTGCATTTTTACATCTAAATATTTCTATGCTTCCCTATTAATATGTTGTTGTACTTTGGTTTCCATCGACTTCTTATCCTTCTTAATCTGTGTAAGTAGCTTTTCACTGTGGTCCTTAAGTTGGGAAATTTCCTCATTTTTTTCAGCTATAATTTTGTCAACATCCTTTGTCATATTTTGAATCAATTTTTGAGCTTCTTGAAGAATTACTTTTGAGATAACTTTTATGTCTTTTGGTGTTACTGAATCTCGCTCCAATGTAACATCTTGTTAGTGTTACTTTTTTCTTCACGTAGGAACATGTCAAAAACTTCTTCGTATTTAGGATGAATGACTTAAGTGTTTGCATCCAAGGTCAAGGGTGATCTTTGAGTAATGTCGCCTTGATTGCTCCATTATGGATCAAACAAATAATTGCGATATAAATGTATAATCCCCAATGCTTAATTGTAATTCAGTTATGTCATATTGTTTTGTGTCCCGTTGGTCTAATTTTTCGATTATATTAGACTAAGGAATCATCAATTAGCTTGCGAGTTCAGAGTTTATATAATTTTTATTTTCGGCAGGAGAGATAGAAATAGTAACATATTTTCCTAACATAGTCCCTTTAATTGTAATTAGCACGAGAGCATCATTGTATGAAGTTTTGGAAAATCTTCCTTTCTCTTTAGTTATAGACACCATCTCTTTCTTGTTAGTGGTTCCCCTTTTTTATGTATATAAAGAAACTTGTATATCTTTAATTGGTCCCCTTAATATTTGTCTTATTCACTTTATCTTATATATAAAGATGCCTTCCGGTTCTTCAATTAGTAAACCTTCTTTTTTATAATAAGTCCTTGATTTTAATTAAATCTATTTTATTTAACTTTGGGTATCCACTAATTAATAATAGGGTTTCTAAAAGCACCTTTCTCAAAACTACACAAATTTTAAAATTGGCTCAAACTTAAGGCTGATCTTGTGACTCATATTACCTTTAAAATTGGCTTATTTAATATTCTCATATTTTAAACCTAAGGCTGATCTTGCAAAAAAAAGTTGCACCTTGGTGTTGATCTAATATGCCATCAATTTGCAACAATGAGCATTGCTTCATAGCTCGGACTTTGTTAAGAAGCTGTTAATCAGTGCTCATTCTCCAAGTGCCAACTTTCTTTGGAATCTATACAATGGCTAATCTATAGATCGTGCACTAACACGAATGTGTACTTTATCTAGTAGACATTGAACCCACGTCTTGATTTCTTTGTTATTCTATAATGAAGTCTTGTGTGGTGCCTTGCTCAATAGAACCAGTCCTTGTTGCTAGTTTATGATGCGTTCCATCTTGTGATAAGTAATTTCTCAAGGTTCTTGGAACAACTTGAAATAGCATTTTACCAATTTTTCATGTTGTTTTTGCTCACCCGACTTCTATCTTGTAGAAGCTTCACCCAACTAGTTCGCAAAATTCTTGTATTGAATAGAAATACAATTGTCTTTCTTCTCTAGATGCAGGACAATTAATATAAATTGTCCTTAAGTTTTGACTAGTTCTAAGGATATGAAACCTTGTGTGTTGTCATTGCATAATATTTTTAACCTTTGTCTAGTTGAGACTACTTGCACTTTCAATAGACTGTATCTTGATCCAATGGTTGAACATTTACTTTTACATCAATATAATGCACTGAGACGTTGAACTTGATCTTGCTTTTGCTTTGGATGCACAAATCCTTCTTGTCGAGACAATGCACAAAGTGGAGTTCAAGGTGTGAGATTGTAGGAAAATTCTGATTTATTGGAGTATATCCTTTTTTGTCCTAAGGGAATGCGATGGATCATTGACATCAAGGAAATGCATTTGTTTTGAAGCAATGTATTGATAATTCACTCTCCCTGCTCCGTGTGGGTAATACTTGGTGCTTATGCATATGTGGTCTTCAACAATCTTCTTTCATATGTCCTCCACGCATGCAATAATTGTGAAAGGGGGTATTCTTATTCAATGCAAATGCTTTGTCTATCCTTCTATGATTGGAGTCATTCTTTTGCTACATGGTCTTTTTGAAGGACTTCTTCAGTTCACCATCTTTAACCATGGTCTTGTTCCCTTGATTGGAATTAGTGATAATGATTTCAACTGGAGCATAGCTATTCTTCACCTTTGTTAACTTGAACTTGTGATGTGCATCTTCAATAGTGTGGATGTCGAACATCTCAAGCTGCATTTTGATGTGAGGAACTTGCCAATTAGCTTGGTGATGAACTTTGGTTCCTTGTCCATTATTCTTAAGCTAAATTGTATCATTGCTAGATTTTTGGATATAGGCACCTATCACTTTCTTCGACTTGTTTGACAGGTATTATTATCGCTGTTTTTGCTCCTTTGAGTAGTTGATGGGATAGAATTTTGTCCTTGACAATGATTTTGAACTCATCCCATGTTATGGCCTAAGTGACATCTGGTGCTTTTCTGCTTGGACAATTTTTCCCACAGAACAAAGCTTCTTTGCACATGCACAACTCTGTGAAAGGAACTTGTCTTCACCCATGTAGGAATTGGGCCGCCTTAGAAAGTTTTCGACCCGCAAAGCATCCATTTGAATGTAATAGGGTCAAATTTCCACCTTGGTTTCCTCTTTGAAAGATAATCCCAATATAAGAAATAGAAGAATGTTGATGCTTGATTTTAGACGGGTATGGCTCGTGGGGCATTTTAGAGGATTACTTGTCTGCAATGCTGTGACAAGGCTGTTAAAGTTTTCTTCAGTGGATTGATATCGATTTTTCCATTGAGATTGGTAATTTATCCTTCAAGCACCTCCATGTGGCTCCCAAAGTCCTAATCCATTTCCTTCTTGTTAATTTTCCATAAGCCCTAGATCTAGTCTATGACTAGACTTAGTTACATAAGCAGACTAAAACTTTTAACCAACAACTTTGTGCAACGGAACAAATCAGAGCGAAATCGACAACAATACACAAGAATATTGGCCCAAAACTTGTCTTATTAGTCCTTCAATAAGACAATCATAGGCCTCTCGTGCTAGGGATCATGGTCCTTTAGAAACTCTGATACAAATGAACAATTTACAATAAAATACACAATGTGTCCATTGAGTGAAACCTAGGGCTTGAGGTCTAATCCTTCAGAACCTCAATTGGCCCAACAAAAACAAAGACAAATGCTCAACTTGCTATCTGCTGTCCCTTGCAGATAGCCTTTTCAGTCCTCTTGTCCACAATAGATCAACTCCTTTGATCTCAGACTTGGTTGTCCTTTGCCTCCTATATTACATAGTGATCAACTCCCTTTAAATCACTGTCAGATCCACTCACAAAAGGACTTATCCTTTAGCCTTCTATACAATATAGCATCGACACCTTGCTATTGAGACTTCCATCACCCAACAAACTTCACTTTAGCCCTAGATCAACCCTTCTCTGGATCACAACCAATTGTTGTAGCTTCTGGTAGGTCAAATCTACCATTTGTGTATTCTACCAGACTTTATTTGTTAATTTTAGGTATGTTCTATCCTTAGAGCAATTTATTTCAATTTTCATGGTTAATATCTTTTCTAGATTAGCAAACACATAAGCATTAAAGTAAACTGCAGATAAAACATAAACATAAATCTCAAAAGACAAGCCAAGACAAGGGGACACAAGATGCGGCGCTAGCCAGGGACAAACCCCAATGTGGGGAAACCCTTGATCAATTCTTCTTATATGTTCTTCAATAGTTCAGCAGAGAGAGAGTGATAATACATAGATCATTTCTAAGAAGATGAGATATGTTGAAGACATGTTGCTTCAACTGATTCTCCAAGGTGACTCCTTCACCTATCATTGTGCTGCATCTCATCATCATGCTGCACCTTACCGTGCTGCACCATGTTGCACCCATCATCACAATGCTGGACCTTATGCTGCACTGCTGTCCCAATGTTTAGCACTGTTGTACGTTGTGCCACTGCTGCACCATGCTGTCACCCATGTGCTTGCTGCACCATTGCTACTTTGTGTACTTGCTGCACCAAGTACCATACTGCTGTCCCAATGTGCTTGCAACACTATGCTTGCTGCACCTTGTTGTTGTTGCTGTCCCATGTACCATACTATTGCAGCACCATGAACTTGCTGCACTAAATATAGTTGCCCCATGTACCATACCACTATATACAACCACCATGTACTTGTTGTTGCTATTGTCCTATTGTGTCACTGCTGCACAATGTCATAGCTGTCCTAATCGTAGTGCTGTCCCAACATGCTGCTGTCCCATCATTGTGCTGTCCAATGAGTTTGCAGCACCATGTACCTTTGCTGCCATGTCACAACTGTTGTCCCATCACAACGTGCTATGCTTTCCATGCTGTACATGCTTACACTGATTCTTCTAACAACATTCTCATCATCAAATTATCCTCATACTTATACTTGAATGCTAGTGCTCTGTTGTAGTTCTGCAACTCTGATTAGGGCATCAATAGTACCCTAACAACGACCTTTAAACTTGGCAACAGTCCTTGAAAAGAGTGCAGCTTACCTCCCTTGAGCAGCTACTATCCATATATCCCTTCATGCTGTCTAGGGCAGCCTCCACACTGTCCCTTTGACCCTTTATACAACGGCTAATACTCTGCTGTCCACATAGCCCTTCACGCTATCTAGGGCAACTTACACGCTGTTTCTTTGACCCTTCATGCTGCGGCTAAGACTTTCTTGTTTGACTGCGGTTAGGGCTGAATTAGACTAGCGTGTAGGGCTGGATTAGATCAATGTTTAGGGCAGCCTTTTAGGTTTGCGTTAGGGCTGCCTTCCATCTGCATCTAGGGTTGTAGGCCTCCTTTTAGAGTTGCGTAGAGACCAACGTATAGGTTAGGGCTCCTTCTTGATATCGTTAGGGCTCCTCTTCATGACCACATCCTCTAGATTAGGGCAATGTATTTCTTCTCCTTGACTGCGGCTAGGGCAGGCTTATTCCTCCAACGTCTAGGGCTACCACTCCTAGATTTCTTTTCCACTAAAACCAAAGACAACTGGAGAGAAATCAAGATAGAAGTGTGTGTAGAAATGACTATCAAGTCATCTCCTTTTATACTAAAACGTAAAGCACGTGTGGGGTTTTTTTGGTTGCTAGCCGACCTTGACGAATTGTCTTATAACACAAATAAATTCATAACTCCATGAATACTTATCGGAATCGGATGATCTTTAGATCAATCCTACACCTCTCAATGAGAGAGATCCAAGAAAAATATCAGCTGCCATAAATAAGATGACCCACATGGAGTTTGGCCTTAGTTGCCAATTTTAACCTTATCCAACCTTGATCTTGGCCACAACCACCTTTGATCTACCCACGACTGACCCTAAAACCCTAGATCTAAGGGTCTCGACCCTAGTGTACCACTTCTGATCAATCTTGGCTAGTCACTCCACAATTTTGAAGCACCTCGACTTTCATTCTTGAGAGTCTTTAGGCCTTTTGGCCTCCTTCAAGGCTCAGAATAGGCTGCGGCCTTTACTGGATTTTCTATCCATAATATAGAGGCTTTTTAGCCTTCCTTTGCTTGATGATCTAAGGACTTTCAGAGGCCCCTTTCTGAGCTTGTTATACCTCCTAACGAAGGCTATTCTCAGGCCTATTCCGAGTCCTTACCAGCTCTATCCAAGCTTGTTAAAATTGGCAACTAGGGCCAAACTCCATGTTGATCACGTTATTTATGGCTTCTCATATTTTTCCTAGATTCCTCTCATCCAGAGGTGTAGGATTGATCTAAAGATCAGCCGATTCTGATAAGTATTTATGGAGATATGAATTTATTTTGATTATGGACAAATTGTCAAGGTCGGCCAACAAACTTATGTAGGCTCAGGAGCTCAACGATCACGTTTATTCATCCTCAACGTTTGCATATAAATACAAGGAGCCTCCTCCTCATTTGGACAATTCACTCACTCATCTTCTCTCTCTCTCTCACCTACGCATAAAAAGAGCCTCTCTCTCTCACACGTGTCGCTGAAAGGAAGACGTCCTAGGGCAAGGAAGACGCAGAAAGGAGGACGCTAGGGTAGCAAGTCATCTCTATGACCAACATTAACCAAGCGTTGACCATCCAGAACTGCAGATTGGGTGTGGTTCTCTCTCCTAGGCAAGTCGCAATTTTTGGCATGAAAACCGAGGTGATTTGACCTCTATTTTGACCGATGTTGACTGCCCTAGTTTAGGGCTGCAAGTTGACTTCAGAAATCTGCAAATTGACTGTACTTTTGGGGCTGTTCAAGAGCTGTTTCTTCAAGTAGTTCAAGGACAAGTTGACCAGAAATTGACCAAGCATTTTAGAGGCCAATTTCAACTAGTTTGACTTTGCTGATCTAGTCTTTGCTGTTGCTGATATAAAATTATAGAATTCAGATTTTGTACTATTTCTCTCTACTGAACTATTGAAGATAAAAGAAGATTTGATCAAAGGGTTTCCTCGCATTGGGGTTTGTCCTTGGCTAATCGCCACATCTTGTGTCTCTTGTCTTGGCTTGTTTTCTGTTGATCATTTAATGTTCGATTTGGATTCTGCACTTTACTTAATGTATATGTGATTGCTAATCTGTGGGTAATAAGAAGAAAAATAAGTAAACTTCTCTAAGCATAGAACATACCATAAATCAACATGGTATCAGAGCTGAGGTGAAGACAAAGCCCAAGCAAGAGCAAGAATGAAAGAGCAATCACTGAAGATATTTGGGAAAGGACAAAAGGATCAGTGGATTCCTCATCTCTCTTCAAATTTACCGAGGGTGAAGTCGAAGCAGAGAATATTATCAGAATGGCGTAGCGGAAGTTTCTGATGGCCTACCTAAAGATCACTTCATTGGGAAGTCCGGTTCTAAGGGTGGAAGGAAAGGCAGATGCCTTGGTTGCAATAAGTTCAGCCATTATGCGAAGGAGTGTCTGAATGGTAGAGGCACATCTCTTGATGAAGATAACAATCATTCCAGGGACATCTTCAATGATCAAATGAATGACAGGTAATGCAGGTCATCAAGGAAATGGCGACTCTTCAAAGAAAGCAAGGAACCCCAGGTATGAAGAATCAAATGTTGTTTTTGATAAGATAAAGAAGCGTTATCTTGTATTGGCCCTCTCCTTCAGATTCTTTGGGAATCTGGCTTATTGATCGTAGTGTTTCAAGGCACCTCATCGGATAGAAGGGTGCTCTCTCGAATTTGGTAGAGACGGAAACAACCGTGGTATTATACTTGGAGTTGTTGCCACTGATCCTGGAAAGGGTGTAGGGAATGTTACCCCTCAATTGAATGAGGGAACTCTATTCATTTACAAGAATCTCTTTTATGTACCTAATCGCAAGAAGAACCTGGTGTCCATCTCGAAAATGGAAGTCAAAGGTTTTAGGGTGGCATTGATCGATGGAAAGGTACGTGTTAAAAAAGAGAATTTTCAAAGATGTTTTTTCTCATGGGTTCAGGGTTGGCAATTTGTATTAAGTTGTAGGATGGTCCATTGGGGATCATGTCAATTGACATATCACATCTATAACACCGGAGGTCTACCTTTGGGGCCCTACCTGATGTGAGTCAGATGGTGATAGGGATGCCTGAATTCAAGAAGAGCATGAAGGTACATGTCTGAGATGCATGAAGGGATGCCTGAATTCAATTGAATGAGGGTAACTCTATTCATTTACAAGAATCTCTTTTATGTACCTAATCGCAAGAAGAACCTGGTGTCCATCTTGAAAATGGAAGTCAAAGGTTTTAAGGTGGCATTCATCGATGGAAAGGTACGTGTTAAAAAATAGATTTTTCGAAGATGTTTTTTCGCATGGGTTCAGGGTTGGCAATTTGTATTAAGTTGTAGGATGGTC
Source organism: Pinus tabuliformis (assembly GCA_031772625.1). NCBI lineage: Eukaryota > Viridiplantae > Streptophyta > Pinopsida > Pinales > Pinaceae > Pinus > Pinus tabuliformis. The sequence continues at coordinate 356,118,092 of CM062808.1, forward strand.
CATTGGGGATCATGTCAATTGACATATCGCATCTATAACACTGAAGGTCTACCTTTGGGGCCCTACCTGATGGTGAGTCAGATGGTGACAGGGATGCCTGAATTCAAGAAGAGCATGAAGGTACATGTCTGAGATGCATGAAGGGATGCCTGAATTCAATTGAATGAGGGTAACTCTATTCATTTACAAGAATCTCTTTTGTGTACCTAATCGCAAAAAGAACTTGGTGTCCATCTCGAAAATGGAAGTCAAAGGTTTTAGGGTGGCATTCATCGATGGAAAGGTACATGTTAAAAAATAGAATTTGCAAAGATGTTTTTTCTCATGGGTTCAGGGTTGGCAATTTGTATTAAGTTGTAGGATGGTCCATTGGGGATCATGTCAATTGACATATCGCATCTATAACACCGGAGGTCTACCTTTGGGGCCCTACCTGATGTGAGTCAGATGGTGATAGGGATGCCTGAATTCAAGAAGAACATGAAGGTACATGTTTGAGATGTACCAAAGGAAAATCTTATAAGGGGACCATTCCCCTCATGCAACAGGTCCACAGGCTTGGAACAACTTGAGGAGTTTGAGATTCATGATCGAGAATCTCATGTATACAGGTGGAAGAAATCCATTTATGGCTTGAAGCAAACCACCCCGGGCGTAGTATGAGAGGATTGATAGCTGTCTCATGAACATGAGATTCACTAGGAGTGAAACCGATCAAAACCATTAGCCGAAGGTTGTGGATGATAGACCTCTCATACCGACACCTTATGAGGACGACGTATTTCTGACAGGTGCAAACCCTCTCATTTGCAGAAGTAAGAGGGAGTTGGATTCTAGATGTGGAATGATAAGCTGCAAGCTTGTGACTACCTCGAGGATCTTAACTTTCAAAAGTTATATGGTAGTGATGTCGGACCAGATTTGGGAAATGCCTTTGAGTTTCATAAACTCATTCACGTTGATGTTCTTGGTGAACTTCCGTCCGGACATATGTTTTGCAGTTAGCATGGTGAGCTCATATTTGGTTGAGCCTCACTGGATTGGTGCCAAGAATCTTCTGAGATATCATCGGGGCACAATCTCTCATGGATTGAGATACAATGTCGGAAATATGAAGCTGCATGATTATTCAAATGCTGATTGGGCAGGTAGTGTGGAGGATCGCTAGAGTACTTCTTAGTGCTAGTTCTATTTGGATTTTGCTTCGATATCATGGATGAGCAGGAAGCAGAAGTCAGTTGCTATAAGCACCGTCGAGACCGAATACATCGCTACGGGTATGATCTCGTGTGAAGTTGCATGGCTGCAGAAGCTCTTAAGTGAGATGTTTGTACACATGATGAATACCACTGTGATTCTCTGTGACAACCAAAGGGGGGATTCGATTATTGAGGAATCCCATATTCGATGATTGCTCCGGCAGATAGACATCAGATACTGCCTTATCTGGGATATGGTAAGTCAATGAGCAAGGAGGCTCCATCGCATTGAGACTGATGTACAAGTTGCAGACATTTTGTCAAAGCCTTGAGGAAAGGTGAAATCTGTGACTTTCACGAACGACTTGGAGTTGTTGACAGACCCTCTTATGAGGGTCGAGTATGATGTATTGAACTTTGGGAGGTCCAGGGGGGCGCGGGGTACTTCTTAGAGCGACATGTGACCACAGGGCGACTCACCATCCCCTGGTGGTGCACTATGTACAGTGTAAAGGTTCAACCTTCCGCTGTGACACCCTGTGGCGACTGTGGAACAAGATGATTAGATCTCCTGTGGGCCAGGATGATTCTTTCTCCGTGGTGACTGTGGAACAGGATGATTAGTTCTCCTGTAGGCCAGAATGATTAGTTTTGCATGGCATCCACTGGATAGGATGATTCGTTCTCCTGTGGATAGGATGATTAGTTCTCCTGTCAAGGCATCCTACCCATGCAGTCTGGGACTCATGGAAAGTACCTCTCATTTGATCAATGAGCAGTGAAATGAGGATAGGGACCATAGTAGTACTATCGATGGACGCATTGCTGTATCTACCATACTCCCTATGCTAGGATGACCTCCATTGATCTGGGATCAACGATATTGATATGGGATCAGTGGGAGTGGTTCACACTGTGAGAGTGACTTTGGCTCAATGGAGGATGGTATGATACATCCTCGATCATTTCTTCTTCTTCATAGTTCGAGCAGAGTAGAGCAGAGTAGAGCAGAGCAGAGCAGAGCAAGAGAAGAGCAGACTGGGGTCAAGCTATACAAGATAGTGCATTTAATGGATGGATAGCAGCGATGGTTTGACAGATTGCAAATGAAGTTCTCCCTAGTTGAGAGGGAGTGTTAAAATTGGCAACTAGGGCCAAACTCCATGTGGATCACCTTATTTATGGCTTCTGATATTTTTACTAGATTCCTCTCATCGAGAGGTGTAGGATTGATCTAAAGATCATCCAATTCCGATAAGTATTTATGGAGATATGAATTTATTTTCGTTATGGACAAATTGTCAAGGTCGGCCAGCCAAGTTATGTAGGCTCAGAACCCCAACAATCACGTCTATTCATCCTCAATGTTTGCATATAAATACAAGGATGTTAGGATATTCCGACACATAGGAAATAGTTAAGTATAACTTGGTCTAGTATAGAGTTAGGTAAAGTGTGTTTCTTTACTATGTACATTTTGTAACTTACAATCCGACGGTCACGATATGTAGTGATCCGACAGTTCATTCTCTCCTCGATATTACCGACACTTGATCCGTGGCTTAACACCCGATTGGTCAGAAATAGTTAAGTATAACTTGGTCTAGTATAGAGTTAGGTAAAGTGTGTTTCTTTACTATGTAGATTTTGTAACTTACAATCCGACAGTCACGATATGTAGTGATCCGATGGTTCATTCTCTCCTCGGTATTACCGACACTCGATCCGTGGCTTAACACCCGATTGGTCCATGATCTCTATTTAAAGAGCATGGAGGGTCATCTATAGGTTAACCGTCCATGAGAGAAGCTTATGTAATTTTTCATTCTTTTATTAATAAATTGCCTGAAGTGGCCGCGTTGGCTCAGGCCGTGGACTGTTTCCCTCTTTGAGGGTTTTAACCACGTCAAAATACTGGTGTATTGATCTGTGATCTGTGTGTGAGTGGTGTCCTTTGGTGTTCTGTCTGAGGAACTTACCCTGTAAATTCCTACATGGTATCAGAGCTATTTGAGGGCCGTGTCCGTTGGTGATCCAAATCTGAAGTCGGTAGAACTGCATCCGACTATCATTCCAGATCTATTGTTTCTCACTACTTTCGGGCCGAGAGGACTGCTCTATTGTGTTGGGAGCATCTGTTCCAGTCAGGAACCCCTTTCGTTTCATGTGAAAAGGTTTCTCGTAGCCCTAGGTACATCATTTTTAAGATCTGGAGGTATACAGTGTTTATTTGCAGTTTCAGTTATTTTCTCTCTGTTTATTTCGGTTTTGGTTTATTTAGCCTTTTTTATTACCGGATCTATACCTTTCATTTCTACGTATGCTCTTTGCCCCGCGACTCTGTACGATCTGGGCAAATCAGAAACAGAAAGGAAGGATTTTTCTCATGCATATGCTCTTTTCGCTGCGCCTTAGTGTGATCTCGAAAAATCAGAAACATTGAGGAAAATATTTAGTTTCCGGCTAAAGCTAATTTCGAGCCGCAAGGTTCATTTTTTTTTGTATGTCCGTGTTGGGTTTTGTGTTTTTTGTTTTGTAGGGAAAAAGAGCTTTCTCAAAGCAAGCACGCAACCCAAAACTTCAATCCCCCCCCTCTCTCTCAAACTTTTTGTTTAGCTCACTTGGTCCAAAACTAATTTATGAGAGTAGAGGTCTTGAGTTCAAGTCTCCTTTTTGTGGGGGCGGATTTTTCATTTCTGCACATTCTCGCACTTCGCTGACATCTTCATCAAATTTTCTTCAAAAAGCCAAAACTTCTTCATCCGGAAGCCATTTTCAGAACCGTTTTTTTGAAACAGCCTAATTTTTCGAGATCTTTCCATTGGAACACTTAGTTTCAGCATCTATAGCTTCGGTTTCTGTTAAAATGGAAAGTCCATGCCAAGTTATTCTTGACAGCACCAGCTACTTTCAATGGTGGTCCTACATTGTGGATTTACTTAGAAGTAAAGGTCTCTACAGAATAGCCTCAGGCCAAGAAACCAAACCGAAAGATGAAGATAAGGCAGCTAAATTGGAAAATAGGCAAGATCAAGCACGTGGGTTGATAGAGATGTCTATTTCTCCAGATATTAGATTCCATATTGCAGAACTTGATACTCCTGAAGAAGGAATGAAACAAATCACTAAAGTTTTTGGAATTAAAAATGAACTTAAAGCCCATCAACTCGAAAGTGAGTTGCTTACATTAGACCCCAATAATTTTTCTTGCATTGAAGATTTTTTGTCCAAGTTCAAGACCCTTAGACTTCTCTTGGAAGGTGTTAAGGTTAAGAAAGAAGATAGTAACCTTATCTATTCCATTCTTACTAAGTTGGGACCAGCCTATTCTGTGTTTGTTTCCACCTTCCATTTTACAAGGGAAGCCTTCATTTCTCAAGGACAAGCCTACAAGTCCCCTTCCTTTGATTCCTCTTGTGATTCTTTAATAAGAGAACTAGAAAAACTCTTACACCTTGGTCTTCTTCATCTTGGAAACTCTTCTTAAGAAAGCGTTAGCCGCCCAACAACAACCAAATTCAAAGAATCCTAAGAAGTTGTATCCTAAAAGGAATGGTCCTAAACCAAACAAGGGTCCTAAGCAAATTCAGCCTCAAAATGAAAAATCATTTCAACAAAATGATAAGACAAATAAAAGCAAAGGGAAGAAGACTGATAGACATTGCAACTTTTGTAATCGAGATGGCCACTTAGGATCCAAATGCTTTAAGAAGATGGAAGCCTTGGAAGCAGCAATGAAGAAGCATAATATCCATTTGGAGCACTCTTCAACTTCAGCTTCATCATCAGGAATGTCACTTTCTGCATGTGGTTGTCAAGCATCTCGGTCTAGCTATGCACTAAATGTATCTTCTTCTTCTCATTCTCATGAGTGGCTCATTGATTCTGGAGCTTCATATCACTTGGCCAAAAACAAAACCATGTTTTCTTCTTTAAATGATTGTAACACGAAAAATATATATGTTGGTGATGATAGATCTCTTAGTGTTGTAGGGACTGGAACTGTTCATATAGACAATGGTCAATTTAATGATGTACTATGTGTTCCAACCTTATCCTGCAGCCTTCTATCTGTATGTCAGATATCTCATTCAGGTGAAGGTAAAATCGTTGAATTTTCACCTCACGATGTTGTAATTAAGGACCTAAGAGATCCTAAACAGATTTTAGCTACTAGCATTGCTGATGATTCTACAAGGTTGTATAAGTTTCACAATTTTGGGTCATCAAATCTTCCCTCGGTATTTGTTGCTCATAATGATGAAGTGAGCAAACTTTGGCATGAGCAATTTGATCACTTAAACTATCGCTCTCTTCAGAATCTATGTAAAGAAAATATGGTGACAGGTCTTCCAATGGTATCTTGCAGAGATGGTGTTTGTTCCGGATGTGTACTCGGAAAACATCATCGGGAAAGTTTTGAAAAACGTGCCTCTTGGCACGCCTCAACCCCTTTACAGCTTGTGCATAGTGATTTATGTGGTCCACTTCTAGTTGTTTCATTCTCTGGCTACAAGTATTTCTTAACTTTCATTGATGATTTCTCCAGACGCACTTAGGTGTACTTCTTAAAACTCAAGAGTGAAGTATTTAACATGTTCTTCGCCTTTAAGGCCTTTGTTGAAAAACAATCTGGACATCAAATTCTTAAGCTAAGATTTGATAATGGCAGAGAATATGTTAACAACAAATTCATGAACTTTTGCACTGAGAATGGAATTCAAACGCAACATACTGTTCCATATACTCCACAAAAAAATGGTGTAGCTGAAAGGAAGAATCGCACCTTAAAGGAAATGGCTAATTGTATGCTTCAATCTAAAGGACTTAGTCTTAATTATTGGGCAGAAGCAAATAACTGTGCAAATTACATAATAAATCGCACTCCTACTAAGGTTTTAAAGAATATCACTCCAGAAGAAGCATGGAGCTCAATTAAACCAGATGTAAGTCACTTTCGTGTTTTTGGAAGTGAAGCATGGGCCCATATTCCATATGAGAAACATAAAGCTTTAGAACCTAAGAGTGAAAAATGTATTTTTGTTGGATATTCTGAAGATGTCAAAGTATATAGGCTTATTCCAGTTAAGTCCAAAAATGTTATCATTAGAAGAGATGTAAAGTTTGCTGAAAATATATCGGCCTACGAGCCCAGTTCGGCGGATGTGCCACCTCTCCCTATCTCTTCTACTTTTGAAAATATTTCTTCTTCAGATGATGAAAGCGAGGATGAAAATCCTCCCCCACCTTCTTAGGATCCTCCTTCAGCTCCTCAGCTTCCAAAATGGGTCCGTGCTACTCGGGATGCAGCAGATGATCTTGCCGGATCGCACCTTAAAGGAAATGGCTAATTGTATGCTTCAATCTAAAGGACTTAGTCTTAATTATTGGGCAAAAGCAATTAACTGTGCAAATTACATAATAAATCGCACTCCTACTAAGGTTTTAAAGAATATCACTCCAGAAGAAGCATGGAGCTCAATTAAACCAGATGTAAGTCACTTTCGTGTTTTTGGAAGTGAAGCATGGGCCCATATTCCATATGAGAAACATAAAGCTTTAGAACCTAAGAGTGAAAAATGTATTTTTGTTGGATATTCTGAAGATGTCAAAGTATATAGACTTATTCCAGTTAAGTCCAAAAATGTTATCATTAGAAGAGATGTAAAGTTTGCTGAAAATATATCAGCCTACGAGCCTAGTTCGGCCGATGTGCCACCTCTCCCTATCTCTTCTACTTTTGAAAATATTTCTTCTTCAGATGATGAAAGCGAGGATGAAAATCCTCCCCCACCTTCTCAGGATCCTCCTTCAGCTCCTCAGCTTCCAAAATGGGTCCGTGCTACTCGGGATGCAGCAGGTGATCTTGCCGGTGATCCTACAGATCAGCGACGTACACGTTCTCAGTTTGATAGAGCCTCTTCTTTACTGGCTCAAGCTTCAGTGAATTATGATCCTAACACCTTTGCAGAAGCTTCAAGCCATCCAGATTGGGAAGCAGCTATGAATGAAGAATATCATTCATTATTGACAAATGATACATGGGATCTTGTTCCTCTATCAAAGGGACGAAAACTTGTTAGATGCAAATGGGTTTACAGAACCCAGTATGGACCAGATGGGAAAGTTGATAAACATAAAGCTCGTCTTGTTGCTAAGGGTTTTTCACAAGTTGAAGGCATTGACTACACTGAAACCTTCTCCCCTTTTGCGAAAATGAACTCTATCCGCCTTGTTCTTTCCCTTGCTGCCTCTTTCAAATGGGAAGTCCATCAGATGGATGCTAAATTCGCCTTCTTGCATGGGGACCTGCATGAAGAAATCTATATGGAACAACTTATTGGCTTTATACAAACAGACTCCAGCCTTGTATGTCGGCTTAAGAAATCCCTTTATGGTCTCAAGCAAGCTCCTCGAGCTTGGTATGCCAAAATGGATAACTTTCTTTTAGAAAATGGCTTTTCTAGGTGTCATTCTGACAATACTGTCTACACTAAGAAAGTGGGCAAGTCTCTTGTCATTCTTGTTCTTTATGTTGATGATCTTATCTTGACTGGTAGTGATCCCAACCTTATAAACCATGTGAAGACTAGCCTTAAAAGGAAGTTTGAAATGACAGACTTAGGACACTTACATTATTTTCTTGGTCTTCAAGTCTTGCAATCCAAGGAAGGTATTTCCCTTTCCCAGTCCAAGTATGCCTGTGATATTCTACGCCATTTTCACATGGAAGACTGTAAGCCAACCCCTTCTCCCTTTCAGTCTGGAGTCAAACTTTCAGTGACTTGTACTTCTCCTGAAGTTGATACTACCTTATACCGTCAACTTGTAGGAAAACTTTTGTATCTAATCCATACTCGTCCTGACCTTTCCTTTGCGGTTGGCCTTGTTGCTCGATTTATGCAAAACCCACGTGAAAGTCATTGGAAAGCAGCTAAAAGAATACTTCGTTATGTTCGAGGTACAGTTCAGTTTGGGATTCATTACAGTGCCGAAGCATCTCCTCTATTGGTTGGTTTCATTGATTCCGATTGGGCTGGTGACCCTGATGATCGGAAGTCTACTGCAGGTTATGTGTTCACTCTTGGTTCAGGACCTATTACATGGGTTTGCAAGAAACAAGGTGCCATTTCTCTTTCTTCAACAGAAGCAGAGTATCGTGGTGCCGTAGAAGCTAGTAAGGAAGCCTTGTGGCTTTGTCAGATCCTGTCAGAGTTTGACTTTCAACAGCAACATCCGACTACACTTTGGTGTGATAATCAAAGTGCCATTCAACTATGCAAAGTTCCAGTCCAACATCAGCGCAACAAACACATTGAACTGCACATGACTTCATCAGAAAGCTCATCCACGATCATGTTCTTGAAGTGCAATATTGTTCAACAGATGATCAAGTTGCAGACATCTTTACAAAGGCTCTCACAGAGGCGAAGTTCACTAAACTTAGATTTATGGTTGGAGTTCAGGAAGTTGTCACTAAGGGGGGATAGGCTCTAGTGCCTCCTTCCTTCTCCTATTGTGTCATGTTTGTAAATCCTTTAATCCTATCCCAAGTTGTTCTTAAGGGGGGATGTTAGGATATTCCGACACATAGGAAATAGTTAAGTATAACTTGGTCTAGTATAGAGTTAGGTAAAGTGTGTTTCTTTACTATGTACATTTTGTAACTTACAATCCAACGGTCACAATATGTAGTGATTCGACGGTTCATTCTCTCCTCGGTATTACCGACACTTGATCCGTGGCTTAACACCCGATTGGTCTATGATCTCTATTTAAAGAGCATGGAGGGTCATCTGTAGGTTAACTGTCCATGAGAGAAGCTTATGTAAATTTTCATTCTTTTATTAATAAATTGCTTGAAGTGGTCGCGTTGGCTCAGGCCGTGGACTGTTTCCCTCTTTGAGGGTTTTAACCACATCAAAATACTGGTGTATTGATCTGTGATCTGTGTGTGAGTGGTGTCCTCTGGCGTTCTGTCTGAGGAACTTACCCTGTAAATTCCTACAAAGGAGCCTCCTCCTCATTTGGACAATTCATTCACTCATCTTCTCTCTCTCTCCTACGCATAAAAGGAGCCTCTCTCTCTCTCACACGTGTCGCTGAAAGGAAGACGTCCTAGGGCAAGGAAGACGCAGAAAGAAGGACGCTGGGGCAGCGAGTCATCGCTTTGACCAGGGTTGACCATCCAGAAGTGCATATGGGGTGTGGTTGCCTCTCTTAGGCAGGCCACAATTTTTGGCACAAAAATCGAGGTGATTTGACCTCTGGTTTGACCGGTGTTTCATAGATATCCTAGATTCATACATGAGCTTCAACAATCAAAAGCAATCATATAGCTCAATTGACATCATGATTAGCATCTACTAGGGTTTGATGTAAACCCTATATTTCCATCTATAAGTTCTCAGTAATCACTATATAGATTCATAAATTCCAGACCATTATACATATTAGAGAATTTAACTACTACTAAGGTTTAGCAGCTAAACGAGGTGGCAGTTAAACGATTTCTCTTATTATGACATTAACTTGTGATGTCTTCATTATTATTATTAGATTTTTTAATTATCTTTTCTTATCATAAAGGCTAATGCAAAGCAACAAATGGAAGAGAACACAACATGTAGGCACACTGCTAGGGCAAAACTAAGTAAAAAATTCTTCCTTCAGTAGATTCAAAATGAGACGACCAAGGCCCTTTCAACTTAGATTCGAGACAACTTCCATCCATCAAGTTAACCTTGTCATTCTTTAGTTCAATAACTCTTCTAGCAATCATTCTTCTTTACACTTTGATTCTTGCAATGACACGGAACTTGTATCACTGTGATAACAATTATTTATGAACTTATTGAAATATGTCCACATCAAAGTTTATCCTTTAGCATCAAAACCATACCATTGTGATAGCACTTAGCATTGTGACTTAATGACTGTGATAGCATTGAGATATTGAAACTTCCTCACTGTAATAACACCGAGACATTCACTGTGGTAGCACCAAGATATAACCACTGTAATATCACCGAACTGTATTAGCACCAAACTGTGATATTTGTTTTGTCACACTGTGATTTACACCGAGATCATCCCTGCGATTAATCCAAGGTCCTTCCACTGTAAAAATACCGAAACATGTCTCTGAGTTGTCATCCGAACTTGTCTCTGTAATAGGACCAAACTTGTTCTCTGAAATAGTCGAGTTTCTGTTCTGTGTTTTTGAGCGAAGGTCATATTCCTATATATAGTTGTCTCGATATTGAAATGAGCCAACATGAGCATGTGAGGAGATGCGTCATTGTACTAGGTCAACATGTATTCTTTTGAGGGTAGCCAACTTGATGAGGATTCTTTCAACAATAAGGAGAGTTTGATGGACGGAGGAGTCTTCAGAAATTGACTTTGAAAATAACCGAAGGCCTACAATGGAGGTTTGACCTATACATTTGACCCAAGCATGAAACCCATGCTTTAACAAGTCAATTAAAATAATAATAAAATTCTTTTTGCTATTCTTTTGACAAATATATATTACATTTGACTTCAAGTACAATGAAGATTGAACCTAATTATTTTCTTCAACACTTTCCTCTCGATTTAGGAGGGGGATTCGTGTCCTGAACAAATGTCAGGGGAAACTCGACTGGAACAACGATTCTTCCCAAAATTCACAGTTCCTAGACTTTTGGAACCATGATGATTCCAAGCCGCGGTTTCGCCACAGTTCCAAAAACTGCTTGCACGGTTTCGCCGACATTTTTTTGTGGGTAAGGGAGACGGTTACATTACCATGAATTGACTCAGGATGTTTGAGAGTGGTTTCAACCTCATTGGACTATATATGGAGCAAGGTTGCACGAAATGGGGAAACAGGTACGAGTTTCCGAAACGGGCACGGGTACAAAATGCAACCTCCCCAAATTTTGGAAACGGGGAAACGCGATATATATATATATATATATATATATATATATATATATATATATATATATGTGCGATCATAAAGCATAAATGATACGTTATAATTTATTACATTTAAACATTATAATTAAATTTTACATCACATTTACTCATGAATGATCACATAATGAAAATAAAAATATCGGAATATCCAAAAGCAACCTTTATTATATATCCAAATCTCAAAATCAGCCTTTATTTATATTAATATATGAGGCTGCAAGTACAATAAAGACAATAAGGCTGCAAGAACTCTAGAGACAAAAGACTAATCCTCATCAAAAATAGAAGCAGTACAATGCTCAACAGTGGATGGTGGTGCCAAAGAAGATGATGCGCCAATTCCACTTCCAGATTCGACCTCAATATTTAGGGAAGCAAGAGAGAGATCCAAATCATGATTTTTTGCATCCACATCCCATTCTTTAGAAGGACCACTGTTGTATTTTGGACCCATACAAGATGCAAGGCGAAGGTTGGAGTGCACATAAACAAGATCCTCTGCCTTCTGTGAGCCCAACCTATTGCGCTTCACAGAATGAATAAAAACATAACTGCTCCAATTCCTTTCTACTGATGAAGAGCTTGCTACTTGTGAAAGAATACGAATGGCAAGGTTTTGCAAATGTACACCATTTGCTCCATGACAAATCTAGTACGGCCGGAAACGCGTTTTTGGGTTGTACCGTACGCGTTTCTGTTTCGTTTCCGTATGGAAACTTCTCCCCTGCCCACATTTTGTGCAACTTAGCACTGATATACTTCTTGAGTCTTGACTATTCTACATAAGTTCAAATTAGCTTCACTAGGATTTGAGGTGAATGTTAACTCTTTCTGGCTGGAAGAATCTCTAACATGCTGCAAGCTAGATATTGACTACCACTGATATACTTCTTGACTATTTTTCCCTTTTCTTGATTGCCATCTTGTTAGCTTCCTTACTTCTTAGAGAGAAATGTTAGCTTCCTCTGGATCTTCATGATGAAATTTTGGAGACATGAATCTTTCTACATTATCTGCAAATGTAACTGAAAGCTTCTTCTAGAGTTCTGTGATGGATTCTATGTAGACAACAGTCAAGGAGGCTCCTCTTCTTAGTTTAGTGAGTCAATTATTTTAACTACTTCATTATGGGCACGCTCTTAATTTAGATCTCCTTGAAAAGACAATTAGCTTATACAATTTACATGCTATTTATAATTTTATATAACTGTCTTGCCATCAATAAATACAACTAGAATACGAACTTGGTACAAAAGTAAGTTGTAGGGCTATGTACACCTACCATATTCTTCATTAATGTTAGTAGTAGAGATCCTTGTTGTCTTCAGCGTTGTGTTTCTTTGGAGCTTATTCATCTTTAACTGTTGATGCTTCATGCCTTTCCTTCATATTATTGCTCTTATTGTTCTTAGGGTTTTTGGGACAATATCTCTTGATATGTCCATATTCATGACAACCATAACATTGAACTTTGGACATATCCTTATTTCTATGAGACTTGTTGCCATTGTTTTTGTGTTGAGATCCAAACTTTCCAAACTTCTTTCTCAATCTAGCTGCAAAAACTTGAGTGTCTTCATTATTAGGTTTAGTATCGTTTTTTGCCTTCAATATTGATTCCTCTAGAACACATGAAGCCCATAATTCTTCAAAGTTTGGAGTTTCCTTTCTAGCATAGATGCCTCCTACAAAACCGTCCCAAATTGGTGGTTAGGCATTGATTACAAAAGTGATCAATTTAAAATCAGATATGGTTTCACCAAGCCCTTGAAGTTGATCTTTGATTTTTGATATCTTCATGAAGTATGAAGCCACGTTCTCTTCTTTTGACATCCTTGTTCCATAGAGTTGATTCCTTAGAGATATCTTTTGACTGATTGTGTTGATGGAGTATATCTTCACCAATGCATCATAGACTTCATTGGATGTACATAAATCTGAAACAAAAGAAATGAGATGGTCTTTGATGGACTCAAAGAGAATCCTTTGGGCTCTAATTTCTCCCTTATTGTATTTGGCCAATTGAGCATTGCTTTTATATGGTAGAGGAACATTGCCTTCAACAAATTGCATGACTTCATTTCCTTTAAGAACTAGATCAATCCACTTCTTGTAATCTTTAGTTGGATGCTCCATCAAGCTTGTTGCCTTCCTGGCAGATAGATGCCATTTGATTAGAAGTATTAGACATAGAGAATAGAAGAGTACTTACTTGAAAGTGAGAGAGAATATATTCAAGGATGTATTCAAATGAGTGAGAGCTGCTATAATGATGTCTTCAAGAGAATGATCTTCAAGCTTCCTTCCTAAGCTTTGGTAGTGAGAGAGAATTGCTACAAGGATGTCTTCAAATAAGCTAATAGATTGTGATCTTCAAGCTTTCTGTCTTCACCTTAGCTCTGATACCATTTTGAGAAACCAAGTTTAACGGAATCTAACACCTAATTTCTCTTCTTGATAATTACTTGTGAATTTTAGATATCTTCTTATGACCTCTTATGTCTTCTTCATCAAGCAATTATACAAATGTTCAATCTTTCCGGAAAAATATAAAGATCGCAATGAGACAAGAGACACCAAAATTAGGCTTCTAATTAGGGCAGAACCCACAAGGGAAAAACTCAACAATCCTTATCTTATAGAATCATATCAAAATGAGAGATATCCAAGACCAAGTCCAAACTGCGACCAAGTTACCAAGTCCAACGCTCCTTCAATTCATGTCTAAAGTCAAATTCAATGTGGGTCAAACTGCTCCAAATCTAGTCAAACTTCTGAAATTCAGACTTGCAACAAGCGGCCGAAATTCGACTTGTGGCTACCTTAGAAATTTCGGCCTTCTTCCACAAAAAAACAGAGTTTTCACATGTGTGAACTTTAGCAGTCAAAGATTCGGTTGAAGGGAATATTCTTCTTGTTTTGACTTCATCTTCTCTCGGCTTTCTCTTGTCCTTTGCTGGGTTTAGATGTGTTTCTTGTTGTGTTGTATGAATGTCCTCCAAGTAGGTCAAACTGTCTCTTATATATCGCTGTTCAGGAGGGTCGAATGGGTGTCTCTCTGGAGGGCCAGGCCGACTTGGTCATCTTGTGGACTAATGACTCAACATAAAATTCAAATTCCTTTTTCTTACAAATGTCCAAATGGGACATGACTCAAATAAATTTTCTTTTGACTCATAATAAATTCTTTTTGACTCTCTAAGCATGAAGAACATGCTTTGACAAAAATATAACAGAGATAAATATAAATATAATAAATACATCAATGATAAATTTACATTATGAAGATCGAACCTAGTTACAACTTCAACATACCATACATGGCCTGACCTTCCTTTCTCCTTGCTTGCACCAGGTACCTCAGACAAAATGCTCATTCTCACTCATGAATAGCTCTCGTGAATGATCTCTTTCGAATGTGCTCTTAGGCCTCTCCATTAGCCTCTATTTATATTTCACTTTTATGGTTTCTTAGGGAAACCCTAGATTCTTTTAGGGTTTTTTTTCACTTACCCTTATAATATCAAATTAGAGTTCTTTTCCCACTCACTCAGTGTTAGAACCCATGACTTGGGTGCTTTGTGCACAACCCTTGTTTTTGTAGGTCACCTCCTCACAAGTCAAACACCCATGATTTGTTGGAGTACCTCCCAAGCTACAAAAATTAACACTCCCTCTTAGTGAGGGAGGTACACTCCACGAAAGTATCTCATCACCCTATCCTCCTCTAAGACTGCTCTACACCATGCCATCCTCAACTGCCTCTTCCACATAAGCATAACCTGCAATATGAACAATGCTCTCCTTGGAAGTGTCCCTACTACTTGAAGCCTCTTGCCTCTTCTTTTCTTGATAGGCCTTTAGGCCATTCCATGGCTACTGCTTGTCAGCTGTAGAAGTCTCCTTTCTTCTCTTTGAAGGTGTGCTCTTCTCCAATTACGAAATCTGCCTCTGAGTTTGCAAACTCCCGCTTGAACTCGACTCCCTCCGAGTCTCAAGAACCTTTTTATTTCCTTGGTTGATGGGCTTGCCCTTCTGTCTGTACAACCCACTCTCTCCAAATCCAAGTATCACTTTTGTGCTAGAGTTGGAGCCCTTGGGCCTGATGATCACTTTGGCATCTTGGAACATGACCTCAAAACCCCTTAGCCTCAATAGTTGAGATAGACAACATGTTGCATTTGAGCTTTGATTCCCATATTACATTTTGAACTCGCAACGACCCTCTTGTCTCAATGTTGAATGGCACAGTCCCTGCTCCTTTGACTGTCTTTTGACTCCTATCGCCAATCTTCACATGTAGGTCAGACTCCCGTTTTATTAGGCTCTCAAACACTTCTCTTGAACTAGTCATATGCCTTGATGCTGAGCTATCGATGAACCTATCACCCTCACCAATGGTGCTTTCTGCGAGATGAGAGATCAGAGCAAACACCTCATCAAATCTCTTTGGAAATTATCTTATTCAATAGCAACCATGCTCATTTCCTTCTCATTTTCTCCTTTAATCTTGCACGGGCACTTAATTGCACAATGACCAAGCTCACCATAGGTGAACCACTTCACCTTACTTAGATCTTTCTTCTTCTCGCCATCGAGTTTCCGTTTGCCCTTCCCCAGCTTTCCAGTGAGAGCAACTTTCTTGTCATTGGTATTCTTCTTCTATTGAAGGTCCTTGTCCCGGAGTTCCTCTTGGATGAAATCATTCCATAACCTGTTCCAATCAGTTAGCTTTTCTCGCAATGTTTTTAAAACCGGAACCGGTGACCGGACCGGTCCACCTAATGAACCTGTTTACCGACCGGAACCGGTCTAACCGGGACTGGTTTGGTCTAAACGAACCGGTTTTAAAAAATATATTAAATAATTAATTTTTAATGAAACAAAACTATTTTTAAGATGTAAAACCATGATTCCAAGCCAATAGAGACAAAATATGCAAAGTTTGCTCATTTATATACCATGTAAAGGTGAATATATCAAAATGGCACCGAGTGCAATACATATCATCGACAAAATAGCAAAATACATAATAAATGAGGCTCTAAATGGCCTATAAAGTCCAAAAACAATGTTGCAAGCTATGAGGCCATTGGCCTACTACAAGTCTACAGTGTACACATGATCAATCATCAAGTTCATCACCACTACTAGACACAGGATCATCATCAGGAGCTACATAGACATCATCTCGTTCACAGTCTGAGGATGCCTCAGCCTGATCTACAACCTCAGTATCAATGC
The DNA here is from genome assembly GCA_031772625.1 of Pinus tabuliformis. Classification (NCBI taxonomy): domain Eukaryota; kingdom Viridiplantae; phylum Streptophyta; class Pinopsida; order Pinales; family Pinaceae; genus Pinus; species Pinus tabuliformis. The sequence continues at coordinate 356,134,501 of CM062808.1, forward strand.
CACCAATGACAATAGAAGTGGACCTAATGGAAGCACGAGTTTGTCGACCTGCATGACTAGTGCCTTCCATTGGTTCTTTGCCTTTCCTTGATGCCGCTACTGATCCTGGTTCTGATGCCACCACATAATCTGCTTCATCCCTCGCTAAAGCCATGTCGATATCAAAATCAGCGTCAAACACAGGTTCTTCAGTCTCCTCCACCCATTCTGATGTTGGATCCATATCGTCCAACACAATGGGATCTAGATCGAGAGTTTTTCTCATCATTTGGAGCTCCGATTGCATTTATTGTTTACCCCCAAACCATGAAATCCTGAAAACCATTAAGTCTGCTGAATTTTGAGTGAAATCTAAAATTCTAGTTTCTCCATATGAAATCCAATGAGGTCGAAACCACTCTCAAACATCCTGAGTCATTTCATGGTAATGTTAAAAATTTAAGTAAAAGGATGAAAATGAAAATTAAAGGAAATGTCACTTTTACTTTAAGAATTTAACATTACCATTTATTGCCAACATTGTTAGGGTTGAAACACCCTTAGTTTCCCCCAAAAACCCTAAAACACAGTCAGAAATATGCTTTTTTAACTTTACGGTGGGCGTGCCTAAAACCGGCCGGTTTAGGACAAAACCGGCCGGTTTGATACAAACTGGCCGGTTCCGTCCTAAACCGACCGGTTTTCACCGGTTAGGGCAAAAAAATGGAGAAATGGGCATTCAAACTGGGTTTTTTGGCCGGTTTAGACCGGCTGGCTTGCTAATCGGCTGGTTAGACCGGTAACCGTTTTTTAAAACATTGTTCTCTCGAGACTTGAGAGACTATAGCTTTGATAACTGGTTTCCACTGATCTTAGAAAGCTCTTCAAGGCAATCCTCACTAACTTAGGTTCCAGAACATCATGATCAATGGCGCTTAACTCATCACGAAGTTGTTGAACCCTTGTAAGATACTCTTCTCCCTTTGTCATCCTGCTATCCTTGAGCTTCTCTCTCAATACCATGTTTCGGTTCTTGTTCTTGTTCTGGAACAGATCTTGAAGAGCCTTCCACATTTCATATGCAATTGACTTCCCTGAAAGATGAGGTATCATGGATGATTAACTTGGCCTTCACATAGGACTTCTCAAATTTTGCCAAAGCAACTGGATTTGTTGGATTGGAAATCCTCTTTTCAGCAAATTCCTAGATCTCATTTACAATCATCACTAGCTTGATCCTTTCTTTCCATGGACAGTAGTTGTACAAGCCATCCAACTGGTCCTCATACCTCAAGCCAACAATCATCTTTGACATGTAGTTTTCCGTTCAACAACAACTCAACAGCTCCCTCTTAAGCTGCTTCCTGTGCACACTCTGATCCAACTGCCTTAAAAGTAGCTCTGATACCATGTTAATTTTCCATAAGCCCTAGACCTGGTCTATGACTTGGCTTAGCACATGAACACAATAGAACTTTTGTCCAACAACTTTGCACAACGGAACAAATCAGCAGCAAAATAAACAGCAATACACAATAACATTGGCTCAAAACGTGTCTTATTAGTCCTTCATTAAACAATCATAAGGCTACTGTACCAGGGGTCATGGACATTCAAAAACCCTAATACAAATGAACAATTTACAATAAATTACGCAGTCTATCCATTGTCTGAAACCTAGGGCTTGAGGTATAATCCTTCAGACCCTCAATTTGCCCAACAAAAACAAAGCAAGGTTGCACGAAATGGGGAAACAGGTATGAGTTTCCGAAATGGGAAGCGATACGAAACGCGACCTCCCCAAATTTTGGAAACGGGGAAACGCGATATATATATATATATATATATATATATATATATATATATATATATTAGGACATTTAAGAAATATGTGCAATCATAAAGCATATATGATACATTCTAATTTATTACATTATGATAAAACTGTCAATTGTCAATGCATAAACTGTAAGTATCTAAATTTGCATCACATTTACTCATGAATAATCACATAATGAAAATAGAAATATCCAAAATCAGCCACGAGAAATTTCTAATTTCTTGTCTCGTGCTTGATTGGGAGTCTCCTCCTACATAGTCGAACAACCTTAATGCTCTTGATTAAATACAAGTTTCATACCCTAGTACCCTACATTCTCTTGATTATTGGGAGTCTCCCCTGCATAAAGGGCTTGGTTCTCTTGATTAAATACAAGTTCCATACCCTAGTACATGATAAAATCCAATGGAAACATTGCAATCCCCCCAATCCTGAAATCCTGAAAAATAGATAAGTCTGCTGGATTTTGAGTGAGATCTAAAATTCTACTTTCTCCATATGAAATCCAATGAGGGCGAAACCACTCTCAAACATCCTGAGTCATTTCATGGTAATGTTAAAAATTTAAGTAAAATGATGAAAATGAAAAATAAAGGAGAATATCACTTTTACTTTAAGAATTTAACATTACCATGAACTGCATATCAACACTAGGGCAAAAGTTCACTTTTATAACTTTAGACAGGCATCTGGAAGCAACTAGATGTCACTAGGCTAACGTAAGAATAGATTAGAAAACAAATAAAATAAAAAATAAATAAAAAAAACAAGTAAATGTTGAAACGTGGGTCGTATGGCCCTGAAACGCGTTTCAGGCTGTACTGGCCACGTTTCAATTTCGTGAAACGCGGCAGTACGACCTGAAACGCGTTTTAGGGCCGTACCAAACGCGTTTCAGCGTTTCGTACCTGTTTCCGTACGGAAACGCCCTCCTGCCCCACGTTTCCTGCAACATAGAAACAAAGACAAATGCTCAACTTACTTTCTGTCTGCTGCCCCTTGCAGATAGCCCTTTCAGTCCTCTTGTGCACAGTAGATCAGCTCCTTTGATCTCTGTCTTGGCTGTCCTTTGCCTCCTATACTACACAATGATAGGCTCCCTTTAGATCACTGTCAGATCTGCTCACAGAAGAACTTATCCTTTAGCCTTCTATACATTATAGAATCACACCTTGCTGTTGGGTCTTCCATCACCCAACAGACTTCATTTCCAGCTTCTGTAGCTTCTGGTAACTTAGATCTTCCCTCTATAGGTTTTACCAGACTTAAACCAACCTTGATCTTGGCCATAACCACCTCTAATCTGCATATGGCTAGCCATAAACCCTAGATCTAAGGGTCTTGGCCCTGTTGTAGCACCTTAGATCAATCTTGGCTGGCCACTCCACAGTTTTGAAGTTCCTCGGCTCTGCTTCTTGAGAGTCTAAGGCCTTTTGGCTGCCTTCTAGCCTCAGAACACTCTGCGGCCTTTACTGGCTTTTCTGTTTGCAAAACAGAGGCCTTTCAACCCTCCTATGCTTGCTGATTTGAGGCCTTTCAGAGGCTCCTTTCCGGGCCCATTAGACCTCCTCCCACAGGCTATTCTCAGCCCTATTCCAACCTCTTACCAGCTCTGTCCAAGTTATTAGCCAGCCCAGATTTGCGGCTTGGTATGGCGCGGCTTGGTATGGCCCTATTCCTTGCTGAAACCGAGGCCTGATTAGGTCCCTACTTTGCAGACATAACCCAACCACTCTAGGCCCTAACCTTGGCCTTGTTTAGAAGCTCGCATTTGACCTCAACCCGGCCCTAGATCAGTCACCCTTGCAGACGGATCTGGACCTCCTAGCACCACGGAACAGTGATAGCTTGGCTTCACTTGTGCTCAAAATCACAACTTTTTTTTAGGGCAACGACCCTAGTCTACCATACATGGCCTGACCTTCTTTGCTCCTTGCTTGGAGCGGCTACCTCAGACAAAATGTTCACTCTGCTCATGAATAGCTCTCATGAATGATCTCTTTCGAATGTGCTCTTAGGCCTCCTTTTATTTTTCACTTTTACGGTTTGGAAACCCTAGATCCTTTTAGGCTTTGCCCACTTACTCTTATAATATTAAATTAGAGTTCTTTTCCCACTCACTTAGAATTAGAACCGATGACTTGAGTACTTTGCTCACAACCCTTGGTTTTGTGGGTCACCTCATAAATCATGAATCCTTGACTTTTGGGAGTACCTCCCAAACTACAAAATTAAAAACTTCTTTGTCTGTGTTAGGCCAAGTAGTAACTCCACAAATTAATTCCTATTCCATTTCTTCAGGTTGGTCTTTATTATATACATGAGCGAGAGACTGTTCACTTCATCTCCTGATGACTGTTCATATTTCTTATTATTTATTTACATTAATTACATTCACCCAATCCTGATGATTAGGTGTCAACATTCCCCCCCTTATTCTGAAGGGACGTTGGTGAGTCCAAGCATCATTCTGAATCGTTGAAACTTTTCTCTTCCAAGCACTTTGGTGAAGATGTCTGCAATTTGTTCATTAGTGGAACAATGACAGAGATGGATTGTTTTGGCCTCAACATGATGTCGAATCAGATGATATTTAGTATTGATGTGCTTCGTTCGATTATGGAACTTTGGGTTCTTGGCCAACTTTATTGCAGAGGTATTGTCAATCATGAGTGGAGTTGATTGTACTTGTTTTACTTGCAAATATTCAAGAATTTTCCTGAGCCACACAATTTCTTTTGTTGCCTCAGCTGCTGCCACATATTCTGTCTCTGTTGTTGAATCTGCTGGAACTGAATTTTTGCGTGATATCCAGGAGACAGCTCCTGATCCAAGACTCATAGAATATCCTGAAGTAGATACCCCAGTTTCTTTGTCTCCATCGAAGTCTGAATCAGAGTATCCAATCAAGTTGAAGTCGTCCACCCGTGTATAGTTGATTCCAAAGTCTTGAGTTCCCTTCAAGTACCTTAGAACTCTTTTTGCAGTAGACCAATGTCCCTCACAAGGCTTTTGCATAAACCTGGAGAGGATTCCAACAACAAATGAAATGTCTGGTCTGGTAGTAGTGAGGTAGTTGAGACTTCCTACAAGCTGTCTATACTTTGTTGCATCCTCAAATTCTTTTCCTTCAATAGATGTGAGCTTTAAGTTTTGTTCCATTGGAGTAGTAGGAGGATTGCATTCTGTCATGCCAACCCTGTTCAACAGATCTCCAATGTACTTCTTTTGAGAAAGAAATATGGATTTTGGATGTTGAGTTATTTCAATACCAAGATAGTAACGAACATAGCCCAAATCAGTCATTTCAAAACTTTTCCCCAATTCCTTCTCTATGGATGCAATGTAGCTTTCATTGTTCCCTATCAGCAAAAGATCATCTACATATACCACAAGATATACAACTGTTTTGCCAACTTTCTTGACAAATAAAGTTGCATCATCAAGATCATAATGTTTGAAATTGAGTTTCAGAAGATGCTCAGTTAGTTTTCATACCAGGCTCGCGGTGCTTGTTTGAGGCCATACAAGGATTTCACAAGTTTGCATACTTTTTGTTCATGTCCTTTCACAGCAAATCCTTCAGGCTGGGACATAAAAACATTCTCTTTTAGATCTCTATTCAAGAAAATAGTTTTTACATCCATTTGATGGACTTTCCAACCGTTCTAAGCTGTTAGGGCAAAGAGTGTCCGGATGGTAGCCCATTTTGCTATGGGGGCAAAAGTCTCCTCATAATCGATCCCTTCTTTCTGTGCAAAACCTTTTTCCACAAGCCTAGCTTTGTGCTTGTCAAGTGATCCATCAGCTTTATACTGGTTCTTGTAGACCCACTTGTAGCCAATTGGTTTGGTTCCTAATGGAGGATCAACCAGCGTCCAAGTGCCGTTCTTTGTGAGGGCATCATACTCCTTTTGCATCGCTTCTTTACATTCATCATTAGAAGCAACTTCTTTGAAGGAAGTTGGTTCAAAATCTGTAGACAAGTTCAATTCACAATCATAAGAAACATCCATATCAACAGGTGAATTAGAGTCATCTACATCACCTGCATTTTGCCGGTTTGAATTTCTAGTCCCTGTCTTTCCAACCTCATCAGGATGAACACTTTCAAGTGTCTTTGTCAGCCACTTTGGGGGACCTTTCTCAAATGGTCTAGGCTGCTCCGTTGATTGATTTGGGACTTTATCAAGATAGAGTCTCCAAATTCTATCAATCACATCACTTAAAGCATCATCCGTTGTTGGAGTTTTATGCGGGGGGAGAGTTCTTCAGAAGAAGATTTCACATGTTGATCTAGGATAGGAATCCCCCCCTTCAAGATGTGGAATCTGATTATTAAATTCTTGAAATGATTTTGCATTTGCGAATCTATCCAAGCGATCAAGTCGCTGCTCAACAACATTTTCAGTTTTGGATGATTCAAAAAAAATTACATCTCTAGATACAACAAACTTTTTATTGATTTCATCATAGAGACGATATGCTTTGGAGGTGTTTGAATATCCCGGGAAGATACACTTACGACTTCTTGCACCAAGTTTGTTTCTATGTACCTTTGGTATCAAGGCATAACAGGTGGAACCAAAGACCCTGAGATGCTTTACTGAAGGAATGTGCCCATACCACATTTCATATGGAGTCTTGTTTCTAATAGCATTAGATGGACATCTATTCTTTATATATGCAGCACATATAACAGCATCAACCCAAAACATTATTTTTACATTTTTGAAGAAGAGCATGGAGCGTACCATATTTAAGATTGTACAATGGAGCGTACCTTATTCTGTTGGGGATTATAAGGTACAATGGTTTGATGTTTGATCCCATGTTGGCGAAGATAGTTTTCAAATTCATTTGATGTGTATTCTTTTCCATTATCAATGCGAATAGACCGAATATGAGATTGTGCATCATTTTCAATCCATTTATGAAAGTTCTTGAATGTTTGAAAAGCATCAGATTTGTTCTTCAATAAATAAACCCAACACATTCTGGTGTAGTCATCAATAAATGTCATCATATATTTATTTCCATTTGCAGAAGAAACAGACATTGGACCACATAAATCTGAATGAATGAATTCAAGTTTTCTATGTGCTCTTGAATGTGAATCATGAAAAGATTGTTTGCTTTGCTTCCCTGGAATGCAAGCATCACATTGCTTAAATTTCCTAGGAATTATAGGCAAACCAACAACACCATTTTTCTTCAACAAGCGGAGGCTGTCATAGTTCAAATGTCCAAATCTAGCATGCCATAATAAACTTGATGGAAGTGTACCTTATTCATAATGAGAACTGTATGGGAAATGTTGTGCACGAGCATAAAACAGTGCGAAACACGCATGTAAAAGAATATCGAATGAATTGATTAACCTGGAGCAAACAACTCAATGATAATACAAAGATATTTACAATAATAGAAACATCAGGTTTCTATGTAGAATATAGAACAAACAGTTTCATCTAAGAAACTGCTAAAAGAATAAAAATAGAAACAGCTAAAAGACTGAGCATTACTAAATAGAAATATATTCTAATACCCTCCCTTAATGCTCAATCTATTTACAACACCAATAGACCCACGAAATTTTACAAATTTATCAGGACCAAGAGGCTTGGTGAAAATATCGGCGGGCTGCTCTGTTGTGGGAACATAGTGCAACTGAACTGAGCCGTCTTCAACCAGCTGTCGAATGTAGTGGCAGTGAGTTTCCACATGCTTTGTTCGTTCATGAAAGACTGGATTCTTGGCAAGTTTGAGCACTCCCTGATTATCACAAAACAAAGAAGTAGGCCCTGTCTGAAAAACATGCATATCTGCAAGCATACGACGAAGCCAAACTGCCTCACAGGCTGCCTTAACTGCTCCCCGATACTCTGCTTCTGTTGAGGAGAGAGCCACTGCCTGTTGCTTCTTACTAGTCCAAGTAACAGCACCAGATCCTAGACTAAACACATACCTAGCTGTAGATTTACGGTCATCAACCGAACCGGCCCAGTCAGAGTCAGTGTAGCCATTGAGAATAGGATTGGAGCTGCGAGTATATAAGAGGCCATAATCAGAAGTACCATGCACATATCGTAGCACCCGCTTTGCTGCTATCCAATGATCAGCTTTAGGAGCTGACATAAAGCGAGAAATGTAGCTTACTGCAAAACTGATGTCAGGTCTGGTAGCAGTAAGATAGATGAGACTGCCCACTAATTTCCTGAATAAAGTTTCATCCACAAGAGGAGAGGATGACTGTGCTGAAAGTTTGAGCCCTGGTTCCATAGGAGTCGTGGCCGGTTTAACACAGGCTGCAGAACAAATTCTTCACAGGTAGCCTTGAGCAAACAAATGCCAAACTTCAGAGATAAAGAAACAGGGAATAAGGGCCGAGACACATAACCTTAACAAATTGTAAACTGAAGCTGTCCAAGCTGTGCTGTATACACTGTTCAGGTCCCACCACTTCAAAAGAAAATCACAATAAACTTTTAATCAAACCGCTACGTAACCACGTGAATCTGGAAGATGGCGTCACTTGAAAATACCGTCACTGGAAAATCCCTGAAAAGATGCGTTATGCCGTCACTATGATCTGGAAACTACGTGGATCTGAAAATACCTTTATGTGGATATGTGCTGTCTCAGCTTCACGTTTACACTGCCGGCAAACACCACTCCACTTATGCCGTCAAACACCACGTCTCAGGTATGTCGGCAAACACCACGGATATATACGTCTCAGGTATATACGTATATATATATTTCACGAAAACAGTCACCGCCACAAAGTTATTTCCTTAATAAAACGATCATGCAAGGGAAGAATCCATTTCTGTATCGAGATGGACGACTGTAAGCTTTTATCACAGCGAGCAAAGCCGAGGCTAAGACTCAGTGAAGGCTGCCTGGCTTACAGAGGGCTCGACCTTAGAAAGGACTCAAGAGATTACGATGCAGAGAGATTTACTGTTCAAGAAATCTCTTAACCTTGCTCTGATACCATAAAACAGTGCGAAACACGCATGTAAAAGAATATCGAATGAATTGATTAACCTGGAGCAAACAGCTCAATGATAATACAAAGATATTTACAATAATAGAAACATCAGGTTTCTATGTAGAATATAGAACAAACAGTTTCATCTAAGAAACTGCTAAAAGAATAAAAATAGAAACAGCTAAAAGACTGAGCATTACTAAATAGAAATATATTCTAATAGAGCAGAGGTACCTTGTAACTTGAGAAGCATTTCTTCTTCTATTCCCCTCATGACAAGTGAGTGGTCAGATGCTTTTCTCACCTCAAGCTTGCCATCAAACATATGAATGGAGTGACCTTGCTGGCGGATGTGAACCAAGGACAACAAGTTTCTCTTCAGTTGTGGGAGATATAGAACATGATGCAGAAGAAAGTCTGGAAGACCAGGCAATTTAAGCCTGATTGTGCCAAGCCCTGATGGCTTGATTTTTGATTGGTCTGCAAAGTATACTGCTCCATCAACATTGTCAATAAATTCCTCAAAAAAATCTTTTCTATGAGTCATGTGGCAAGTTGCTCCTGAATCAAGCAGTCGATCATTTTTCCAAGAAGCAAGTGAAGCATTAAATAAATCTTCATTTACTCCAATATTACATTGTGCCACAACATAGTGAGCAGATTCAGGTGCTTTACCTTTGTTTGTGTCATTAGTTTTACCTTTCTGTTGGTTTCCTTGCTGCTTAATTTTGTCCCATGGTAACTTGCATGTAGAGGCATCATGTGATCCATTTCTTTTGCAGCGTATGCAGTGCAAATCTGCCTTTTCTCCTTGAGAGTGTCTGCCTCTGAAATATCTTCCTCTTACTCTTCGACCACCTCTTCCTCTGGAAGAATCTTGAGCAGGATTCTTTTCTTTATGAGCAAGGCACACAACCTCTTCAGAAGATTCAGGGGTTGTCTTCTTTCCAAAAGCTTTCTCTCTTTCAGCAAATTTTTTCACAAGAGAGTCAAAGGTAATATCTTTGAGATTTCCATTTTTTTGCAATGACTCAAGATAATTGGAGTAAGTAGGATAAAGTGCCTTGAGAAAGCGATAAGAGGAATATCCAATTCAACCTTAGTGGATTTGATATCATGGATTATAGATTTTACTTCGGATGCAAGAGCAAGAGGATCATTATTTTTTAATTCAAGAGTGAAGAGTTTAATCATCAATTGAACAACGTCAAGGGCAGAATGTGAGTCATAGAGTTCTTTCAGCGTTTGTAAGGCTTCGAAAGTAGTTGAAAATGGTGAAATATGGTGACTCACCTCTTCATTTACAGATGCTGCGATTAATGCATAAGCTTTGCTATTCTTATTTTCCCAAATGGCGAGCTCTTTGTCTGAGTTAGGTTGTTTTGGCTCTTTGTCTCCATCTCCAATGCACACTCCTTTCCACAACTCATTGAAAATGAGGGAGTGTTTTATCATCTGGGACCACTCAGGATAGTTTTCCTTGCCAGTGAGAACTATTCCCACAATGGATATGATTGAATGCATACTGTAACAAAAATTTCTGCTGCAAAAATTTACTCCTAATGGGAAAAAATATAATTTTGATATGACTGGACAACAAATTCAAATGTCAATACGCAAGATTGTAAATTCTCAAAACTGTACAACACATTTAACTGGACAACGCTCTGAGCTGGACATCGTAAATACACAAAAATTTACAGCGTATTCAACTAGACAGCGCTTCACTAGACAACGCATTCAATTGAGGTATATATAGTGCTATACAATGGAAGACCTTTGAATAAAATATCGTGGATCATAGCAATAAAATAGTGTCCCAATAAAATACCGTGGATCAAGGCAGGAGCTCAGCAATAAAATACCAATGCGAAGACATTCAACACATTCAACGTAATACGGTGCAGCGTATGCGTATAGTGAGTGTAAATGTATGGGCAGCACAAATATAAGAACTGTCGGAGCAGCGTAAATATAAGCCAAGATAAACAACACATTCAATGTAATAAGCAAAGAGAAGCCCCTGGCAGTCTCACATGACAGTGATGAGTCTTCCGAAAGTGCTGAGGTTTCTCAGTTGCGGGCTGTGGAAGGGAAGCGAATGGATAAGGACGAAGAACAAAAATTTGGGGATCCGGACTCTGAGAACAGATCGGAGTGGAGCGAAGAATCAATGGAGGCACCAGATAGTTTGTTCCCGCACCATTAAAATTTTTGACCCTTATCACAGCATTCCAAGCCGAGGTATGGAGCAGCTCTCGAGACAAGCCCATGGAGCACTCTTCATGAAATCTGCCAAAAAACTGCGTCCAAAACTTGAACTCAAATGGAAAAGCAATAGCACCAGCGTTCAATGAATTGCCGAGAGATATTTGAGCAATCCTTCGAATCACAACGAGAGTTTGATGGCAATCAAAAAGGGTTTTCGTATCAATTCTATTCACTATATCGAAACCTGCAGCCTCCGCAATCCCTGCCCTGAGGGACGTGTCAACTGTTAGGACGCGGAGAGCCCACAATTATGCACAGCCTAGGGAGCTCAGAGGGCGCAGAAAATGTCAGAGATTTGCAGCAGCGACTGTAGAGAGGGCAGTAGACAGACTCCATAGGGGGCAATGGACAGACTGCAAGAAAATGGCTTTAAGGAGTTACAAGACTAGAATGAGATGCCGAAAAAGAAGTTGGCTCTGATACCATGTCAGGCCAGGTAGTAACTCCACAAATTAATTCCTATTCCATTCCTTCAGGTTGGTCTTTATTATATACATGAGGGAGGGACTGTTCATTTCATCTCCCGATGACTGTTCATATTTCTTATTATTTATTTACATTAATTACATTCACCCAATCCTGATGATTAGGTGTCAACAGTCTGAAAGTAACTATTGCAAATTCTGTATGAATTCTTGTAATTAGGTGCAAAACAACAATCTAATACCATTGGGGTTTGTAAGGGAGTGCAGTAGCAAAATTGGTGCCGCCTCAGTGCAACTACAATGAGCTCAACTTAACATAAACATTCTATAAATTATGATGTGACTGAAAAGTTGGGAAACTCAGAAATAAATCAAACATTCATCATACAATCATGGCATGATAATATTTAAGTGGAAATCAACTCCTAATTCTCATTAATGAAATAAAATTGCATAAGAAGAATACGAAGAACATGGGGCCTTAAAGGTCAACAAATTAACCCCTTTACATTGTCCTGACATGGTATAGATAATCCAAGTGAAGATGAAGCATTCATGTCTGTCCATATTCTTCATTTGATATAATCTAAGTGAAGATGAAGCATTCATATCTGTTCATGTTCCTCGTTTTACAATAATTTGTAGAATTTTGGGGAAGTGGACGAGACGGAGCTGGAAGCTAATCAATTGTTACTGTTGGTATTCTGTGAGTGTTGATATACCAAGCTGTTTAACTCTGCTACCGTGTTCATGCTGTTTGGGTTTGTGTTTGCGACAGAAGTTAGTGTGCTAGGTTGCATGTCAAATATTAGTGTGAGCAGGCTTTTTTCCTATGCAACTGGTGATAGTGTAAGACTGTGTGACAAGGACCCCTTTACATTGTCTTGACATGGTATAGATAGTCCAAGTGAAGATGAAGCATTCATGTCTGTCTGTATTCTACATTTGATATAATCTAGGTGAAGATGAAGCATTCATATCTGTTCATGTTCTTCATTTTACAATAATTTGTAGAAATTTGGGGAAGTGGAAGAGACAGAGCTGGAAGACAATCCATTGTTTGGTACTCGGCCACTGTTGATATGCTTGGTTGCATGTCAAATATTAGTGTGAGCAAACATTCCACTTATGCAACTGGTCATAGTCTAGGACTCTGCGACAAGGAATTCTAGTTTGCTCATAACATTGCACTTTGTCACTTCAATCCGCTTTGAACGTTGACAACTGCATTGTGTTTTCTATGCTATTATACATCTCTGATACATTGTTCTAATCTGGGTTATCATACTTGGGTTATCATACTTGAAAATTTCCGCTTGGACCTCTTTTTAACGTGATTCCATCAATCAGGACCAGCTTATCTCTAGAGTCTAGACACTTCCAGGATTAGGCAACTCTCCATACTCGTCGGGGATCAAGCCCCTGGCCAAAGGATCTTGGGCAGGGTTTAGAACTTTGGAAGAAAACAAGGGACTACTCCACAAATAGCTCTACCTTTATTTTCTTTATGTTAGGTATTGAGAACTCTGATTGTTCTTTTTACAACATGGTACATTAATCTGTTTGGAATAAGGCTTTTTCCATAACTCATATCTTAACAAGTATTCTGTCCCTTGGTTGTACTTGGGCCATGAATCAGTCTGCATGTCATTTCGATTTCAACTAACATTGTTGCAGTGAAAATAATCCTTGATTTCTTTGATCATTCCAATATTCATTTTTAGCAATGCTACTTTGATCATTTTAGTGAATATATCGCTGAGGCCCCAGAATATACCTTATTGGCAATTTCAGGGAAAATATCAGAAATACTGGTAAACTTAAAATGATGAAAGATATTCATCGGAAAAAAGTGGAAAGTTATTGATAAATATCAGAAAATATCGCTTTTGAATATATTGCAATATGTTAAGGTGATCTTATTGCTGCCTTGATGATCTCATGATATTGCCTATATTATCATGATAGATGCAACTATGATTTTAGTGGTCTTCCCTTGTAGTATTTTTTTTCATGAATGAGCAAATTCGAAGTCATGCCAATCATATTTGGAGAACATCCTATGTGAAAGATAGAATTTACTGCACATTTAGCTATTATAGATGTAATACATCCAAATGAATGGAGAAATCAAAACAAAACATCTGCTAACTGGCATGGAAGTTAACGATATCTGAAGTACTACTCTTAGTCTTTAATATTTAGAGAATATAATATGGTTGTATGCTTCAGATAGTAATTTTTTGTATGAGCTAGATTCCAAATTTCCTGAGCTCGTGCACTCTATCAGCTTGAATTTCAGTGGTTAAACACCATATTTTTTAGATTAACAGATTCAAAAGAATAGATTTTTTGTTTCAAAAGCTATGTTGGTTTTAATTGTCAGGCTTGTGAATATGGTTCACAGTTTTCTGCTTTCCTCCACTGCAGAACTATTATAAGGATGGACTTGAGCTGAAGTTATTTGTGAATATCCTGTTCTTGTCTGTCTATTGCAGCTTGGAAATTATGGAGCAATTCTCTCGAAGGAAGAGCTTGAAACACATACCATTGCTGCTTGGAAAGATCAAAAGTTGTTTATTAGGAGACAACAATCTGATCAGTCTATGCCACCATTTCAGAGACGTCTTGTATATGTAAGTAAATGAGTTGATGCATGTAAATGCCACTTGGAATGTTTTCCTTTCCCAGTTCTCTCTTCTATTATTATTTGCAGTTCCTCTCTTCTTTTCTGTTACTATCACAAGTAGTGCACTTCTCAATAGGTTTAATTGCAAATAAATTCATTCATATAGAAATTTGAGAAGTCATGGCAATATTATTGGTGGTTTCCAGCGAATTGGTGTCCTGACCATAATATACTATAGTTAGTGGTATTGTTTTTTATAGTTTTATTTCGATTTCTTGATTTAAAACATTCTATAGAGTGCATAGTGATTGTTTTGGTTAGTTCATTGACTGATTTGACATCTTTAAGCAATTTAAATATAATTGTTTTGATTTTTGGGCAAGTTGTTGTCTCATATATGTTTAGCGTATAACAGTATTCAGATGCTAATAAAGTTACGACATACCTTAGTTTAATAAAATAGTGATATAAGAATATATGTCGTAAAAGTCATAAATAAAGTTATATCTTAATAATAAGGTGGTTGTATAGAAATCGTAGAAAGGGGTTTCATGTTAATAATGGTAATTGTCACTTGTGGTTACTTTACATGAGGTTATTTTTTTAGTCTGAGCTTTCTGCTTTATTCCAATTTATAATTTTACAATGACATAATGATTTCTCCTCTTCTTCATTTGTGTTTTCATTTCCAGTCTCTAACTTGTCTTCTTTCTCAACTTTCTAATTTTATAGTGTCTGTGACATCCCCTGTGGGATTAATTCCCCTTGTAAGCATTGTAAATAATTCCCTGTAATTATGTAATCATAAATTAAATGGCTGAGAGAAAGGGACACTGATTCCAGAGTTTGAGGAATGGAGATTGCTTGAGAAAATTGGTGTTATAAATGCTAGCCATGCGCTGATTGATATGTTTTTAATAGAGTTGATGGTGCATTAATATCAACTGAAAAGGACATGCCCATGTTCCTGTTGGGCGAAAAAAAAAACAGCAAGCCAAGAAAGGACCAAAACTTAATGAAGAAGTATGGGATGCGTTGGCCACGAGGAGGGCTTGCTCAGACCCATGAAAAGACAGATGGTTGGTCTTTGGAAATGACAAGAAGACACTCCTCTAGGCAGAGAGAGAAGGACCACAAGAAGAAGAGGCCTAAGAGGTCTAGTGGATCTTACCTAAGGGATACACATAGGAAAACAAGGGATGTCAAGAGGCTCCTATTGGAAAAGGAAGTGATGCATGATATGCATGGGAGCATGCAGAATAATTTTTTCATACAAAGGAAGTGATTGGAGGCCGAGAGGCTCATGTTGAAGTGAAGATAGGTCGAGAGTCTCCTGGTAACATTCTTCCATTTAGAAGGGGTAGAGTTAGTGCAAGGGAAAGAAAGCGAGAAATTCCTCATAAAGAGGAAGGGACGAGGAAAAAGAAATTCGACAGAGAGGGAGAATTCAGAGTGAAAACAAACCATTTGAAGAAGCCAAGAGGGTTTTGTAATGACCACTAGTCGTATATGCAGCGGAAATATTAAAATACTTTGCAGACAAAGACATCTATTGTAGGACATTAATTGTAAATTTATATATTGTATAAAGAATTGATGTAGGATGAGTACAAATGAGAATGAGGTGTTGTATATATAGCCAGGGTAAGTGCCCATTTACGAACAGGGATGTCTCTAAGACATGCATTTTCATCATTAACTAACTAACCATTAGTTAATTTACTTATTATTTATTATTATATTTATATTATTATGGTTATTATTTATTATCTATTTTTACATAATTTATGTTCATAACATTGCCTTCCCCTTCAAAAAGCTTTGTCCTGAAAGCTTTTTGATGAAAAGACTTTATCTCTTTTCCTGCTACGAGTGTCTTTCTTGTATCAGAACAATCATCCTTGGCGATACGAGTTGATATGATCTTCTAAGTGACAAACAAAACTGTCGCACTGAGAAGGGATCAAACCATCCTAAATTAATCTTCTGTCGAATGTTGCAATGACTGGAAACTTGTGATGAATTGTTATCACATGAATGGACTGCACTGACATTAGTATTCTTTGAAACATCAGGTTGTTGTTTTTGTTCTAAATACGTAGCTTGATTGAGTTGTCTACTCATGATTTAGATGTCGATAAGGAATTATAGTGATTTGATTTTCTCTTATCTTGTTTTTGTTGTTTTCTTGATTTATTTGAAGCATTGTTGTTGTTGAATTGATTACTAAATCCTCATTTGGAGTGTTCGTCGTTTGAATGGGAACCTCTAAGTACGTATTTACTTCGGTACGATTTGGATTTGCCCGAACTGTGAGATTAGTGGGATTGATGTTTATTTCTTCTTCCCCAACTTGGACTACTACATCTAGCGATTTTGATACTTTTTTTGCGACAATTTCTTCGAACCTATGCATCAATGATTTCTTATCATCTTTAAGTTTTTTAATTTGTTTGAGCATATTTTGGTTATAATTTTTGAGACGTAAGAATTCCTCATTTTCTGAGTCAACTTTATTTTGGCTTTCAAGCTTCACGTCTTTTAAACACTTGATTTGTTCTAATAATTTTTTATTAAGGTCATTTAAGCATAAATTCTCCTCTTCTTTTTTTGGTAGAGACTTTCGTTGAATTTTTTGTCAAAACTCTCTTTTTCTTGTTCTAACTTGTGCTTCTTAGTTTTAAGTTTTTCTTGGTTATGTCTGAGGTGCAAATTTTTTGTGATGACTTCTTCAAGCTCTTTTTGCTTTTTTGATATAGTTTTATTTTGTTGTTCTATTAATCTTGAAACAAGTAGTTTGAGATATCCTTAAAGTCTTCTAATGAAGATGTTATTGATCTTGATTTACTTGTTATGTCTCGAAATGTGACCATCTTCCCCTTATAAGGAAACATCACAACTTGTTTCTCTATGTTTAACATGAATGTACCCAAATCCTTAAACCAAGGTTGACCGAGTATGATGTCAATATCCATCTTGACAACATGAAATTGAGATATGTACTCATAATGACCTATTGTCACTTGTAAACCACTAATGTTACTTTTTTTGGTCAAAAATAATTTTCCTTGCGCCAATGCTTGGCTCTAGAATTAATAGCTGATTTGGCAAGTTAACGTTGATGTAATTTTTATCGTTTCTTGTGCTGATAGCGATATAAATTTCTCTTCCTTGGATACTTCCTTTTATTGTAATTACTCTGTGATCTGTAACTGAAAAACCTTTATAGGAAAATTGTCCTTCCTTCATCATTATAGAATTAGGCCCCATTTTCCTTTTTCTTTAAAAATGGACTTTTTAAAATAGATGCCCTTTTATTTGACGGACTTGAACACTTTTATCAATTCCTTTAACTTTTATTTTCCTCAATTATATATTTTTTCCCACTTTAAAATAAGTTAATATAGCTCCACTATTTAAATAAACTGCACATTATATTTACTATAATGCTTTTAAAAATACTCTTCCTTTGTTATAACTTGTTATCCTTATGTCTCTTTATAGTTCTAGATTTAACCCTTCATATAGTTTCATATATGGATTTTTTAAGTAACCTTCTATAATAATACCCTCTTTGTACTTATATATATTTTCAATAATTATATGACTTGATTTTTTTTTTTAAATACCCCTTTATAATATAAAACTTCTCTTTACATATATTTTATTTATAATTTTTTCTTTTTCTTTCTGAAAAGTTACAACCCCAGTGAAACATGGCTAATCACTTCTTTGGGGTATAATATAAAATATATGTCCACTTATGTGCCTTTGGCTCAGTTAATTTTCTCTATGTAAAAAGTAAAACTTATCATTGGCATAAAGAGTTTTTGTATTCTTTTACCTTGAAAATACCATGGGCAATTACCATGGGTTGCTAAAACCATGGGCTTGTCAACCACTTAATGAACAATCAAGATAATATTATCTACTCTTCCTTCTCTTACGTATAATTTTAAAGATATTTGAAAATATCCCCTCTTAACTTCATCATGCACTATTTGTCAATAGTGTATAACCTTTTTATATATATGAATGTTCTCCAACAAAATTTACATCGGACTATTTTTTTTTTTTTGAAATCATTTTTTTTAATCTTTCCATGTGGTTTTATTTTCTTTTTTCTTTTTTTTACTTCCCTTTTGTTTGTTTGTTTAATGGCCAAAGCCCTGAATGAAGAAATTGGCGAAACAAAGAAACTCCAACTTTGTGTAGTGAAATTCTTGAATTGTGACGACACCAAGGTTGACGAAGGATTAATGACCAAAGGTTGGATCAGACTGCTTCTCTTCGACGGTTTGGCGTCTAGAGGATCGAACAACTCTGATACCAATGTAACAACCAATAGTAGTATACGTAGCGAAAATATTAAAATACTTCGTAGACAAAGACATCCATTGTAGGACAATAATTGGAAATTTGTATATTGTATAAAGAATTGATGTAGGATGAGTAGAAATGAGAATGAGGGTCTTGTATATATGTAGCTAGGTAAGTACCCATTCACGAATAGGCATGTCTCTAAGACATGCCTTTTTATTATTAACTAAATAACCATTAGTTAATTTACTTATTATTTATTATTATATTTATATTATTATGATTATTATTTATTATCTATTTTTGCATAATTTATGTTCGTAACAGGTTTGTTGGTGGAGGATATAGAGAGCAATGGCTTGCTAAGGGTTGATGAAGCCACCAAGAGTTGTTTGCCTTAGATTGAAGAACCCATTGGGAAGTTTGTGGATTGATGAAGCTATTGGCCAGGAGACAAAGATACTCAGGTACTTGGGATGACTGAGGAAACACTGGTTGTGGCCATGAGCTAGGGAAATTGGTGCTTGCATTCTCTGAAGAAATACATAACAATGGTGATCTATTGTGCTCCCACAATAGTTTTTCCGGTTGAGGAACCTTCCCGTGTTAAATTGTCTTCGTCCTTTGGTTGCCTAAGGACTGAAGAAACCACCTAGTGTGGCTTGCCTTGGGAACCACTACGAAGCCTGTGGTCTAAAGAACCTATTGATTCATCAACAACTTGTCACTAAAGGACCTCACCATGTTTGCATATTGAGCTCTCCTCTTATAAATTTGTAATTGAGTAGTGGCTTGTCTAGGGTTGAAGAAACCATTGGGAAGCTTGTGGTCTGAAGAACCTACTGATTTATTAGTAGCTTGTGAATGAGGAACCTTCCCATACAATAATGAAATTACGCCCCTAGACTAGAGATGCAAGTCTTTATGTTTATAAAATACTCTTTTGTTGAGGCTGATCGAGATCAGGCCATGCGACATGACAGTGAGAAACTGTTGAGAACAATTTGAGGAAGTGAGTCCTTGTGCATTTGGTTATCTGACTCGCTGGTGTGTAAAGGTGGGTTACCTTTGGGGGCTTTGTTTTTAGCTGGAAGCATTGATTTCATAGTGTTAAGAACTCCTCCTCAAGCTCTAGAATTTGGCTCGGGGGTGACTACTAGAAGAAAGGCTTGGTTGTAGTGTGTCTAAGGTTGGGTGGAGAGTTGAAGTCCCAATCTCAGTTGCTAGATCCTTCATAACAAGATACATATTTCTAAATGGGAGGAGTACCTTCCAATGGTTGAGTTTGCTTACAACAATGGTTATCAGGAGTCACTGAGGATGAGTCCATTTGAAGCACTATATGGGCAAAGTTGTAATACTCCCATCAACTGGAGTGATCCTGTGAACATGGTACTTATTGGAGTAGATATGTTAGTGGAAATGGAACAAGAAATGCATGTAATCAAGAAGAATTTAAAGGTAGCACAGGACAGGTAGAAGAACTATGCAGATCAACATAACGTATTTAAGGAGTTTTAGGTTGGAGAACAGGTGTACTTGCGCATCAAGCCCAAGAAGAGCTCCTTGAGGATTGGGTCATGTGCAAAGTTGTCATCTCGGTATTGTGGGCCTTTCGATATCCTTGAGAGGATTGGACCAGTGGCCTACAAACTTGCACTGCTTCTGACAGTGAAAGTCCATGATGTTTTCCATGTTTCATTGCTTAAAAGATATGTAAAGGATGTTGATCATGTGATTGATTGGTTTGTATTGCAGGTGGAGCCAGAAGGAGAATTCTAGTTGGAATGCAGTGGAAACAACTCATGTTTCGAAGCCGAGCAATCAAGAAAGTTAAAGTGCAGTGGAAGCACTTTGGGCTTGATGAAGCTACATGGGAGATGACTAATTAGATGCGGGCTATGTACCCTTCATTGTTTGCCAGTGGAGGAAAATAAGGTTTTGGTATTTGTACATATTTATTTATGGTTGTTATTGTAAATATCGCAATGAGTTGTGTTATAAAACTCCAATTAGCGATATGGTTGTCATGTTGTCATGATTATCATGATGGCTTTGCTTTTGAGCACATTGTTCATTGTAAATACTACAACAAGCTAAGTTATAAAGCTCCATAGAAAATATGCTTTTGGTTTTCAACGGTTTTGCTAGTTGTAAGTGTCATAGAATACCGAGAACGGTGTTCCCCTAAGGGGGAGGGGTTTGTAACAACCTCGAGTTAAACGTTCATGTAATAAAGTCAATAAAGGCAAAATAAGACCAAGGTCATGGGACATGTATTCCAAGTTGAATGTTGGGAAAAATATCTTAATGGGCATCACTTGTTCTGTATTATGGTCAAGGGTAAATTGACAAAGGCAATGACAAAGGTTTTGAAAGGGCAAAAAGACATTATTGATATTTTATTTATGAAAATAAAGGAAAATAGGAGAAAAGGGAGGTGAAAGGTCACAAGTTGCATGTGAGGAGGAAATTGAAGGAAAATAGAGGAAAAATGAAGAAATTAGAGGCATCAATAATAAAAAGACATCAGAGCATCAGTTTGGGGCCTTTTGTCAGTTTTGTTTTGGAATTAGTCTCAGAGAGGAGAAGAGCACCAAGAGGAGAAGGAAAGCAAGCAAGCAAAGGAAGGACAAGGAAAGCAAAGGAAAGAAAGGATCAAGCAAGGAAAGGTTGGATCAAGCAGCTTCAACGAGAATACTTGCAGGTAACAGGTTGCATGTATGATTTCCTAGCTGGTTTTGGCATGCATGGTATATGCATGTGTGTATTTGGTTCTTTTTCTGTCATTGGCATGGATTTTTCTGAGTTTCAATAGCGGTTTTAGCCTTCCCTTGCCATTTTCGTATAACCATGGTGTGATGGGATTCATTCTTGGTTGAGCTTTGGATTGCCAGAAGGTTTTAGACCCGGGTGAGGTGGTCTCGGGGAAATTGCAAGGGTTGGGGGTGGAGATGGTTTTCTCCATGAAGCCCTCAATAGGTGGGTGGAGACAGGAAAATTCCTCAAGGGATGGTGAAGGAATTCTGAAGCATCTGAGATTGGTTTGGTTTTGTGATCTCGGGATCGGTTTAGGTGAGATCATAGTTGTGTGAGGGTGCAGGTGGTTAAACCTCTGGATTCCCTTAGTTATTTATGAATTGGTTTATCCCATGAGATCCCACATCCATGCTTGGAATATGACACGAGTTTGATTGATTGATAGAAAGATTTGGTTCTGCCTAATCTATGCTCCGTGGAAGTCTTTGACTTGGTTGGCTTTTGCATATTGTTAATAAGAGCGAAGTTTCTCTTGTCCTTGATGAGTAACTGTACTTGTATTATGTGGCTTTAATGCTAGTTATAAGCATGGTTATATAACATATTTAAGTATGGCTCTTATCACATTTTAATTAATGATTGTCTGGTTAATGAATGCATGAACTAACTGGTGTTATGACAACTATTGTGAGAAGGCATTGGTCATTCTTGTTAAACCTCAGATAAGTTTCAAATCCTTATGTTCAGATATGCATTCATGACCTGTAGGTTGCATGTTTATCATGTGTTTGACGGAATGCCTGTCTTGGTTGGGAGGGGTTAGGTCAAGTCCTTGTTCAAGTTTTGGTTTAGAAGCTTTGTTTCTATGTTATTCATCATCTCTAGAAGTTTAATTGAGTATTGGGTAGAGGCGTGAGTCCTTGCCTTGAAAAAGTGGCTCAAAATTCGGGGTCACGACACAGAACTGATTGGAAAAGTCCATAGTTGCTGTGAAGTAGGCCTATGGGAGTGTCTGGAGGCTTTTAGTTGCTTGGAGGGCTTGTCAAGGGAGCGACTAAGAGTCCAAGTCAGTGAAAAAGAGAGTTAGCTCAGGGGTTGGACACCTGCAGGGTATGGGTAGCTCCTGGAGGTCTTTTAGCACGCGAGGGAAGTCAATAAAATTTTAAGTTGTCTACTCCATTTTCTTAAGGTCACATAGGAGGTTGAGTCTTATCATAGTGACCATCAGCTCATGTTTACCCCGGACAAAGAAAATGGGTAAATGTGGGAGGAGTTGGTTACAATGGAATAAAAGAGAAGTGTGACAACCACAATGCATGGTTTTATGTTTTTCTCCTTCTTTGTTTGGGAAAATGCTATAGGTTGAGCTAAGTCCAGATGGAAAATACGATACGTCCAAACATAAAACATTGAGGGAACCTATTAGATTCGAGCCGAGTATCTAAACATCTCAACTTGGTGTAAATCTACTTGTGTGTTAAGACTTGTCCAATCTAGTAGGAAAAGGATAAGGGGAAATCTAAAGCGAGCAAACCAATATCAGAGTTTCTAAAATACTTATCTGAAGGGGCAACCTCCTCTGCTCTCAATAAGTCGGGATCTGTCTTCTGCCCGTTAAAAATAATAAGTGAAAATGCAAAGTCCTATTAGATAAACAAATAAAGGGTGAAAGAAGAGAGAGGCTTCTTGTGTAGGGAGGTGGAGCAAGCGATTTCGTTGGGGTATTGACCAGGCTCGCTGGCAATGAGGCAATTCTTGTGCTCCTGAGGTGACTCCGCCATGGTACTGTAAGGCTTGCTCGCAGCGGAGCAACACAAGAGATGAGAACTCCTACTTTGAATATCATAAACTTGACGTGCACATCACCCTTTCTTGGATTGAAACAATTGTGATATGGTGTATTTTTTATTTGTTTAACCAAGTAAAGGAAAGTGGGGTACTATGCATATAATCGTGTTGAAAGGGGAAAATCAAGGCAATCCAACTGGTGAATCAATACTTCTTGAAGGTCTTACCCTTTTAAGTGAAAGCTATTCCTAAACAGAGAGGCTGAAGTTCGCCTAGTGTGTCGCCAAGTGTTGTTGTTGCAATATCACCCTCCAAACAATTTCACTAAATTCAAATTTTGGAGCCCACTTTATTGTCGTGTCAAGTGTCGCCTTGGTTGTGAAGTGTCGTCCTATATGTTTCAAGTGTTCTCAAGTGTCGCTGCATTGAGTAGAACATCTTTGGTGTATTTCATGGTTGCAACATCTTTGTTGTTGTAAAACAACACTTTTTGGTCGGAGTCGCACACACTTCACCCGTTGTACTTGGGGAATGCAAGAAAAGTGGTGTTTTGATGTATACTATCATTGTTCAAGCTTTTCTAAATTTGCTCAATGAGTTGGTATGTGTCGCACATGGTTTTATGTCTAAAATTCATCATGTTTGCCCATTTTCCTATTTTCCAGACTTAGACAATATTTGGTTTCAAAGTGAACCCATTCATGCAAAGAGCGCATGAGCATACTCTGAAACCTTGATCAGGAATACTTCGTTGTTCAGAAGTGCGCCATGTGCCCTCTAAGAGCGCAAAGTGCACTCCCAAAGCCCTTTCCCCTTCCTTGTTCCGCCATGCGCCCTCCTGACTCTTGAGTGCGTGAGTGCACTTTGAAGGTACGAAGCTTCACCCTTCAACCTTCAGACTTGCGAGATGTGCCCTCATGGACCTCATGAGGGTACCCCGAAGGCTTGAAGCCTTCATCCTTCAGCCTTCAGGAGTGCGCCTTGTGCCCTCCCTCTCTCCCTTGAGCGCATAATGCACTTGGGAAGCCCAAAGGCTTCCCCTTTGTCCTTCAAACTTGTGCCATGCACTCTACCTTGATTGTCTTTTCCTTTTGAGTGCATGTAGAATCCCTAAATCCTCCCTCCTTCAACCCTTTAGCCTTTCGAAGTCCTCTCTTGCGCCCAAAAGCTGTCCTTGCCCTTTCCAAAATGCACTGAAAAGGCATGAACAAAAAATCTGCATAAAACATGTTAGACTAAGAGATTTTCAAGCTGATGGTTGCTTGTCATGAGTGATTGTAGCCACAAGTATCTCAGGAACAACATAGCAAGTACGCATGAGAAAGATCGAGCAAAGAAGACAAACGAAGGAAGCATTGAAGAACAAAGAACACATTGAAAGCTTGATGATTGAAGCACCCTTAAGACTCCAAGATCAAAGACCCTTTAGAGGGTGAAGACATCAATGATCAAAAGCTACATGAAGAATGAAGACACAAGTGGCAGCCATGTCACCACTGAAGAAAGTCCATGTCATCAATCACTATTAGTCCTAGTCATCAAGGATAGTGACATGTCATGTCTTCATCATATGATGATGTGGAAGTTGTGATGTAATGTTGTAATCAGTGTAAAGACAAATAAGTGGAAATCCAAGACTCATGTATGGACAAAAGAGTCATGGAAGTTCAAAAGACATAATACCAAAAGTCATAGGTAATTCCAAAAGTCATTTGTAAGTCCAAAGGTCATTAGGAGTTGGAAAGTTAAGAGGCACGAGGATGTGAAAAGTCATGCCTCAAGTTATAAAAGGATCCTCATTTCTCATGTAAAGGACTTTTAACCTTGATTTCTCCCATAAGGCATTAGAGAGACAGAGTTAGCACTTTTGAGGAGCAAGTAGTGGCTCAAACGCTCCACTATTGGAGCTACTGATGTTCATTGTATTTATGTATCTTGGAACTTTTGCTTAATATCGAAACCTTCCAGGCCAACGCATTTACACACATGGATTGTGAATGTTTATAAGACTATTCTTTGAATGCTTATGGTTCATGTTTGCTTTCACGTGTACTAGAGTAATTGAACTATTTCAGTGACTTAGATGCTTAACTTATTGGAAATGTGCTATAATGTTTATAATGATCGTTGCATCCATGTGAACTATTTCGCTTGATGTTAGACAAATCTTTCTCATTCATGTGTGTCTCCATTAGGGTAGTACTATTACTTCTCTCTTAGAGGCTCACTTTATTTTTCCCCTTGCAGTAAGAGAACCTTGATACATCTACAATTGAACATTCACAAGGCACACTTACTTGTTCATTTAAAAGGACTTGTGCACTTCTCTCTTTGTTTATTTGGGGTAGCATTGGATGTGCTCTAGCCATGAAAATTGGTGAAGAGGTTAAAGCACATGAAATCTCCAAGACCCAGAAATGGTTTGGGCATATTCTAACCTGTTTGGGAGATATTAAAATAATTAATATTTTTAATGGAGTTCCTAAGTCTGAACTTAAGAAAAATAAAATATTATTAGGTATTAATATAAAACTGAGTTAGAAGGTTCCAAAAGTCATGGATCAAGCCAAACTTAATCTTAGCCATTGATTAGAGATTTAATCTCGACCATTGAAGGACCAACAATGAAAGTATAAGAAGAGGCTTGAGGGTCTGTTGGAGAACACATTGAGGGAGACCAGTCAGTTCGATTTTTGGAGCGGAGTTAGCTGAGAATTTCAAACTAGTGGTTTGGGGAGTAGCAGGAGGCAGTGGGTACGAAATAGAGAGACGAGATCAGCACCAGAAGACTAGCGCAGAGGTTGGAGAGGCAGACGCAGAGGCAGTAGACTGCGCAGTCATTGGAAGGCCTGCATGGGTGACATAGAGAGGCCCAGTGCTGACGCAGAGAGGTAGGAGCTGACGCAGTAGGTCTGGGAACTGCGTAGAGGCCAGTAAGCCTGATGCCGAGGTTGGGAGAAGTGCTGGAGAATTTGTTCTCTGTTGGGTAGGCCAATTTGGCACCCAATTGTACTGAAGAATTGCTGAATAATAAAATCCTCCTATGGTGCACCGATCTTCCCGCATTGGGTTTTTCCGGGGACATTTGTTCAAAATCTCTGTGTTGATTCTTGTGCATGTATTTGTTTCTGTATTATGGTGTGATATTTGCAGCATAATTTATTCTAATGTTTACTGAAGGGTTTTTCGTAAATAACTTATTGGCAAATAAGTAAGTAAAATAAATCAGTTGTTGCAGTGATAGAACTTTCACACATTATTGGAGTAAGTAATCAGAGACAGGAAGGGAAAATCAATTATGGGTCGAGACCATGATGCAGAGGCATCTACATCAGGAGACTCGCACACAAGGATAATTTTAGGGGCGAATGTTCGCCCTTTGGCGAAATTAAAGGGTTTTAAATTTTTAGTGGGCGAATATTTTGTATCATAGTACATTTTTACAAATCACCTCAAATAGCCCACCTTATTTTAAGGGAGAGGGTAAAAAAGGTAAATTTAGCCCTTGAAATTAGGACTTACAACCTTCCATTCGCCCATTTTCAAGAATAGGTTTTATTTAAGTGAATCCATTCGCCCATAAATAAATAAAACATTTTTTATATTTACTCCATAAGTCACCTTATATACATGTAAGGGTGTAAACAAATAAAAATATAAGTAAAGTGGAGGTATGGTAAATAAATAAAACATATTTTTATTATTACTCAAAAGGTATGGTAAATAAATAAAAATATAAATAAACTAGACGTTATCGTAAATAAATAAAACCTCTTTTTATATTTAGTCCATAACCCTCCTTCTATTTATGAAGGCTCAAGAAAGAGGTTTTATTTAAGTGAATCCTATGGGCCAAATACCATATTTGTAAAAGAGGTATGGTAAATTAATACCCTCCTTCTATTTATGAAGGCTCAAGAAAGAGGTTTTATTTAAGTGAATCCTATGGGCCAAATACCATATTTGTAAAAGAGTTATGGTAAATTAATAAAAATATAAATAAACAAGAGGTATGGTAAACAAATAAAACATTTTTTTTAATATTTACTCCATAAGTCACCTTATATTTACGAACACTCAAAAAATGGGTTATATTTAGGTGAAACCTATGGCCAAAATACTATGGGACAAATACCATGGACTAGATTGTTATTAATACCATGCAAAAAACCATTATTAACCCTAATATTAGAATTAATAAAAATAAAAATAAAAATGGCACATGGTATTGATCCATGGTATACACCAAAATGGCACATGGTATTGACCCATGGTATTCACCTGGAATGTAGCCTATTTAAGTGGGGGAATTAAACCAGCATGTAGCCTAGGAATTTACAAAGTTTTATTATTTAGTGAAAGACTCGCCGAGATCTTACAAGATTTTATAATTGAGTAAAATATTCGCCATGCCTGGTGAGAGATTCGCCAAAAAATTATATATACATATTATATTATTGATAAAATCGCCTTCCATTTTTCCTATTTACCATGGAGATTCGCCCATTTATTATATTTATAAATTTAGGGGGGGTTCTTAAAATTTTCCCTGCTCGCACAAATTTTTAGAAAATTGCACAAGAGACAATGACTACGATTTCTCTATGTTGGTTTCCAGGCTGGAAGAAGAAGTGGTTTGTGTGACTAGCTCTGCATTATCAGAAGTTAGAAGGTTCCAAAAGTCATGGATCAAGCCAAATCTAATCTTAGCCGTTGATTAGAGATTTAATCTCGGTCATTAAAGGACCAACAGGAAAAATATAAGAAGAGGCTTGAGGGTCAGTTGGAGAACACATTGAGGGAGACTAGTCAGTTCGATTTCTGGAGCAGGGTTAGCTGGGAAATTCGAACTAGTGGTCTGGGGAGCAACAGGAGGCAGTGGGTACAGAATAGAGAGTCGGGATCAGCACCTGAAGACCAACGTAGAGGTTGGAGAGGTAGACGCAGAGGCAGCAGATTGCCTAGTCATTGGAAGCCCTGTGTGGGTGATGCAAAGAGCCTAGTGCTGGCGCAGAGAGGCAGGAGATGACGCAATAGGTCTGGGAACTGCGTAGAGGCCAGTAAGCCTGACGCTGAGGTTGGGAGAAGTGTTGGAGAATTTGTTCTCTGTTGGGTAAGCTAGTTTGGCACCCAGTGGCACTGAAGATTTGCTGAATAATAAAATCCTCCTATGCTGCAACGGTTTTCCCGCATTGGGTTTTTTCGGGGACATTTGTCCAAACTATCTGTGTTGATTCTTGTGCATGTGTTTGTTTCTGTATTATGGTGTGATATTTGCAGTAGAATTTATTTTAATATTTACTGAAGGGTTTTTCGTAAATAACTTATTGGCAAATAAGCAGGTAAAATAAATCAGTGGCTGCAGTGATAGAATTTTCACGCTCTTGTGCTAACAGCTACAACCAAGGCATATATTTAAGTAAATGACAACTGGGGCGTATTGTCAAGACACTATATTCACACCATTTCGTCCTCCTCAAAGAGCAAGTAACTAGGTCTTTCTGAGGCTAATAAAGGACACGAATCTGAGGTAGTGAAGAAGTCAAATCTGAGGCAAGCAAAGAAGATGTCTTTGAGGCAAATAAAGGACACATTTGTCACAGAGTTTCCATGTTTATTTGAGGAGCAGAATCAAGTTTTTCTTTAGAGAAGAGGAAGGCCGAAGTTCAATCCTGCCAAAGTAGACTGCGCTGAATTTGTTGAGCAGCAGATTGACTTGTCTTGTTGGAAGTTTGACTAGGTATGAATAGGGCTATCATTTTGATTTTATGTTTGGCTTACATGTATCTCTGTTGACTTGAATAATTTCTCTAAGGAAAGGGTTGTTGGGGTTTTCCCGGGGTAAAATTCTTTTGTTCTTATTTGGCTATTTCCTTATGATCCTACACGCATTTTGTTTTGCTGTTGACGTCTTTTGTGTAATTGCTTTATGATGAATATGAATGTACAAAAAGATTAACCTAAGAGAAGTAATAAGACGTAATTATCAATTTGGAGGATGCTTGAAACATCAACACGCTAGCTCTAAGATTTCATTGCTCTAGCTCTTCAAAAAGTAAAGCTTGGAGAATGTATGACCCACTATAATAGTTCGGTAGTTGTTTGGATCCGAAATGCTTCCTGACTTGTGGATGGGGTGGATGATATGCTTTTTCTAGGTAGGGGGGAGGCCAGACCAAACCAAATGGTTAAAAAGACCAGCAAAATAGGACTTGAGTGGCTTACGACCATGCTTTATGAATTTCGTGTGAAGGCTTTCTTCCTCGACAACTCTACTAAAGTTTAGAGCTCTGGCTGCCATCCTGATGTCCAATTCAGAAAAAATGGTGGCATGAGTTCGGGTGGGGGGAGGAAACATGGATAGGAGGTCACTCAGGAATGTCATAAAGGGAGGTATTATGTGAAAACATGGTTATGGAGTCCAATTCAGGTGGGATCGTCTGATGCGTAGGGAAAAGGGTATGCCGAAAGGCCTTGGGGGAGAAATGGAGGGCTTGGTGAAGCTCTCACATCCTTTGGGAGAGAAATATGCACTTTTTGTGGCGAATGAGTTTATGGTAGGCTATCTGGGGAGAAAGGGAGGCAGAGGGATCATGTGTGAGGGATGTTGTTTGGAGGTTGTTTGGAAGGTGAGGGAGGTAGTGACTATAAGGGTGGTAGTGTATTCACTTTTAATAGCCTGCTATTCATGATGGAATGAAAAATGAAACAAACTAGGTAACATTGGTTAAATGGCTCAATTTCTATATATGCATTTTGTGACTTTCCCCACATTTAATATCTGTAATTCCCTTTGAAGGAATTACCCACATGATGGAGCAAAGAAGATTGTGGTTGGTTGGTGGCTTGATTTATAGGATTCCCCTACGTTTATCCTTTTTTTCGTGCAATTTTCCTTTTGAGAATTTCATTGGTCTATGATTGAAATTTTGTGGTATTAATTTGGCAGCTCAAGGACACATTCCCTCCTTTGGATAACCTTCCTCATCTGGAGAAGACCCTCTATTATGAAAATCCACATGTGCACAAAAATTCAGGTCGACTTAAAGGACAAATTGGGTCTCTAAGGAAGCATATAGATATAGGTCAAGCTAACCTCATTTGGACACATCTCACACATCTTCTCTTGGAGGTTCGTACAAGTCTGAAATTGCATTATCTTCTTTCATACATGCAAGTATGAGAGAGAAAATTTTAGGAGGGCCGAAATTTGTCTTTGATTGCAGTTTGACTAGAGTTGATTTTTTGGAGTTTGGGCATACTTTGACATGTTTTGACTTCTAATTTGAATATGTTTTTGGAGGCCACATTCCTTGGCATAAATATTGAGGTTTTTTGGGCAGTTTGACATCTGTTGACTGCAGGTTTGATTGTAGTTTCTCGGTCCTTTGACTGAGTAGTTTTGGGGTTACTTTGACTTGATTTTGACTAGCAATGGAGACTGTCGAATATTTTAACCTTTGACCGAGCTAATTTGGAGGCTATTTGATCTTTGATTTGTGGACTGGTTAGGGCATCTTTGACTGCTGTTGACTTTGTTGAAAAATGTAACTAGGTTTGGTCTTCATAAAATGTATTTGTCAAAATAATTTTTATTATTGTTACAATGACTTATTAAAGCATGGGTTTCATGCTTGGATCATCATTTTATTAGTCAAACTCGGACTCGGATTCGGACTCGGCCGAGGATCGACTCGGACTCGGACTCGGACTCGGTAATGACTCGGCCGGCTCGATTTCAATGACTCGGTCGTTGTAAAAAATACATTAAATATTTATTTTTTTATAAAAAAAACATAATTTTAAATATTTTAAACATAATTTTAAAGATTTTCATTCAAGTTTCCAAACACACAACATTATAATATACATGGAAGACAACATATGATCAAAGTAGGCTCATGAACCAATCCATTATATCAAAATGGTACGGTGGTACCCAATGGCAATAGTAAATACATAGTCAACTGTAGTCTGTCATACATGATCAAAGACTCAAGAGTCAAAACAAAATACAAATAACCAAGGAGGCTAGTAGCTACTGCCAGAGGAGCCAAGATCATCTCGACCAATCTCTGGATCATCATCATCAGAGTCAGACAAGGGGCCCCATGGCTCCTCCTCATCATCATCGTCTCCAACTGCAACTGTAGAAGTGGTGCCAGTACCACTAGGCTGTGCAGCAGATGCAAGCTGAGATAGAGTACAAATGCGGCTGCGCTTCTGTCGTGGCTGAGCAGAGGAAGCACCTACAACTGAAGTCCTACTAGCTGGCTGTGAGACTGAGGCTGGTGGATTGGGATCTGCATTCAACTGAACACGCTGCAGTGGATCTCCAACATCAATTTCATCAAGATCCTCATCAGGATCAAACTCTGGTAGACGACTCTCCACTACCCAATCTGATGTTGGATCAATGTCTTCCAACACAATGGGATCTGAATCAGGTCTTTTGTTCAGCAATTGGTTCCGTCTGAGCCGAAGGTTGTATTGGACAAAAACTAGATCATTCAACCGTTTTTGCTCCAAACGGTTTCTCTTCTTTGTGTGAATCCTCTCAAAGACAGACCAATTGCGCTCACACCCAGATGCACTGCAAGTTTGACTCAAAATACGAATTGCAAACCTTTGCAATTCAGGGCATTGGCCACCAAAGGCCTCCCACCATTGTGCTGCAAAAAACATAGGAGTGTAATGAATTACGAGTTAGATGAAGGCTGAAGCTCAACAAAATTACAAATTATATCTAACTTTCAAATTATAAATGATTTAACAAACTTTAATAAAAAAAGTAAAACCATTAAGAAATTGAAAATTGAAATTTTTGTTTACCTGGCTCATCTGCTTCTCTTGCAATCTTTGCTAGGTTCTTCCCAAAGGTACCTGTTGCATTGCTGAAGGATGTGACCTGCTGATGTATCAGCAGCTGATCAGACTCCGATGGGACCATGCGCTCAATGCAATCAACCAGTCCATCTCTGACCTCCCCCCTCAAAGCTCCTGACTCCTTAGCTTTATAATGATACCGTGGGTTCAAAAAATACCCAGCTGCATGTATAGGGCGATGGAGTTGATTGTTCCATCTTTCATCAATGATTGCCCAAATGGGCCCATACTTTGCCACTCTATCCTTGTATGCTGTCTTTATTTGCTCCTTTGCTTGATCCATAGCCTCATAAATGAAGCCCATAGCCAACCTTTCCCCATCCACCAACCGCAACACCTTAACTAGTGGCTCAGCAACCTTCACAATCTCTGCTGCCTTTCTCCAAAATGTTTCATCATGGACTTTCCTTTTCAATTCTCTGCCTTCTGGTTTGTTAGACCAACTGCTTTGATTCCAATCATCACTGGAAAACATCTTTTGCAAGTTTCTATGTTGGGAAAGCATAGATTGCAATGTCAAAAAATGTGTAGCAAATCTAGTGATGGCAGGCCTAATAATATCCTTGCCTCCAGTGTGTTTCCTCATGAGACTCAAAACCAGTGTATGATTGTAGATAAATTTTGTTATGCTTTTGGCATTATCTACAGTGTTTCTGACCCAATCTAATTTTCCAATATCCTCAAGCATGAGGTCTATGCAATGTGCAGCGCATGGGGTCCAAAAGATGGTCTTGTGTTTTTCCTCTAACAGTCTACCAGCAAGAACATAGTTAGAGGCATTGTCTGTGATGATTTGAACAACATTAGCCACCCCCACATCCTGAATAACCTCATCCAATAGCTGAAACAACAAGTGGCCATCTTTTACCTTATCAGATGCATCAACTGATTTTAAAAACATGGTTCCCTGTGGGCAGAAGATAAGAAAGTTTATGATGGTACGGTTTCTTTGATCAGTCCATCCATCTGACATGATGGTACACCCTGTTCTTGCCCATGATTCCTTGAAATCTTGCAAATACTCATTAATTGATGTAATTTCTTTCTGCAAACGAAACCCCCTTAGCTCTTGCATAGTAGGGCCTTTGAAGCCTTTTCCAGCAGCATGTATGGCCTCAAACATAGGCTCATAATATGGTGAACGAGCAGCATTAAAGGGGATATCAGCATCATACCACCATCTAGCTATGTAGTCACAAGCAGTCTCCCTCAATTCTTTCTTCCAATGGTCATCTAAAGTGGGCTGAGCAAGACCTTTACTAACTTCAGGACCATGTGCATCTGATGGAGAGGAGCCTGAGTGAGTGAAAAAACTTTTGATAGTCCCATCACCCTTCATTCTACCCTTTCCCTTATCTTGAACAGAAGCAAAAGAGGGAGGAACATAACGGAAAGGGTTTGATGCATCAGTTTGAGGGATAGAGGAAGAACCCTCAAACTCATAGTGGGGGTTGGCAGCCATCATTCTTTGTATCTCCCTCTTCCTCCCAATTTCAGCCTGTATCTCTTTTTGCCTAGTCTTTTCTGAATTAAATTTTTCAAAGCTTTCCAACAAATTCTTTCTAATCTCCCCAATTTCCTCAGATTTACATGTAGTAATATTGCCTTTAATCCCTGCCAAGTGTTGTTTCAGCCTATTAATCCCCCCAGGACCTGACTTAATTTTCCTATGGCAAAACTTGCAACACATCTCATCATCAACCATTTCAACATATGCCCAAGCAGGATCTTTTGCTCTAGGTGCCATTTTTTGACTAGGAAAACAATCTGAAAATGAAAAATAAAAATAAAAATTGATTCAATGTTCATTTATTTGACTAAAAACACTCTCTAAGCTATCTTGATATGCACCTAAAATTTACTAAGTAAAAACAGATTTATAGAGGTGGAAAAAAATACCTCCAGGCACAAACTGCCTCCTCAAGCTTGCTCCAAAAATCAGCTCCTCAATGCTGCTCCAAATGGCTGCCCAAGAAGCTCCTCACTCCAGCTACAATGCTCCTCCAAGACTCCTCACTGCTGCTCCAAAACAAGCTCAAGAACTGCTCACTAACTCTCAAAGAAGACTCTCACTCAAATGCATAAGACTGCTGTGAGTGAAATGAGAGCATTTGGCTGTCTTAAATAGAGTTTGGGAGGGGGAAATGGACCCCAAAAGCATTAAACAAATCACAATAACCCTTTCAGCTCCACAAACCCTAACTAACTTTATAAAAAATCTGCAAAAAAATGATTTTTTTTTGGTAAAAACGCTGCCCCAGCCGGACTTGAGTGAAACGGCCGAGTCATGACGGGACCCGGCCGGGTTGACCGGGTCAGCTATGACTCGGCCGAGTCATTGGCTGACTCGGCCGAGTCATAGCTGACCCGGTCAACCGAGCCGGGTCATGGGCCGGGTCAAGCTGGGGGCTATTGAAACGGAACGAAACGGCCGTTTCCGTTTCGGTTCGGCCGTTTCGTAAAACTATGAGTCAAAGTCCCCATTGTGGACTCCTAGGATTAATAAAGAGTTACTAGTCATTGTATATTTTATGAGACCCTTCTTAGGCTTTCGAATGATGTAAAAATAATTATTTTTGAGTCAAAAATGAATTATGTAACCTACACACCAAGTCAACCTTAAGAAGATCAAGTCGGCCTCAAGGAAGGCAATTCGACCTCATTGGAAGGCTATATATAAAAGGCAGTTCGACTTCGTTTGGAGGATATCACTCTCTCTCACATAGTTCTATATCTGAAGCTGGAAGTTGGGAAAAGTGTGAAGGCGAAGAAGGAGGCTAAAAGGAGTGCGAGTTTGTTCAAGAAGGAAGGGAAGGACAAAATCGAAGTTTTGGTATCTCTCTCTCTCGCGTGTGGGCTAGTTTAGGAGATCGAAGCCTCCTTGTCAAAGTCGAAGTTGCTACTGATGCCGGAAGCTGCTAAGTCGAAGTTGCTAGGGTCGAAGTGCTATTGCTACTAGGTCGAAGGCTGGATCGAAGAAGTAGAGGCTAGCTTGGTGTGGAGGAGGTCTTTTTTTAGGTTGAAAAGTCTCAAGGAAAACTATTGAAGAAAGAGATTTTGATTGGGTTTTATCCTAGATAGGGGTTTTTCCCTGGCAGAGTGCCTACATCTTGTGTCTTGTGTTTTTGTGATTTGATTTTTGGGCTCATCACTTGGATTTTGGTTATTGATTTATTGGAAATTCAAAGTTGTTGACCTTTGACTCTTGGTTGATGAATTGGCATTGTAATCTCTATTGAACATTTTATGACAATCTAAAAAGTAGAAGAATTTGAAAGGGTTTTCCCCGTTGTGGGTTTTTCCCCGGTCTTTGACCAAATTTGGTGTCTCTTGTTATTGCTCTTGATTGTCTTCTACTATACATTGCATTTACTGTTCTATCTACAATTGCTATTTATCATTGGAAGATTAGATTTGATTGTTAATTGAAGGAAAGATTGGGCTAAAGTGATTGTAATAACATATAACAATGGAAAATTATACTTCATCAGGTTTGGCAGATTATTGAAATATTTGGTGATTGGTAATTCAACATGCCATGGAGATGATTATACTATGCTATTGACCTGTGGAATAGATACTTACAACAAATATGTCCTAATCCACTATCTATAGGGTTTTAAAACACTGGAGATGGTTTTGCTAGTTAGTTGATATGAGTGTACTAGTGACTATATTCTAATAGGTGCAAATGGCTCCAACAATGTTTGTGTTTTGATTGGTTGATTGGCAATTACAATTGTGGAGAGCAATCCCTAATACTCTTCTAGACATTTTTCTTTTCTTTTCTTTTGCCAATGATTATTTGATACTTGCAATTTCTAGTAAGGTAATTTTCTAAATAGATCTTCCTAGTCAGTGTATAGGCAAATCTAACTAACAACGTCCTCTTAAGTTTAATAATTTCCCTTGTAGTGATGGAATAATGTTTGTCTCTTTGGATTTCCTTGCTAAACACTCGATTGTGGTCAAAGACTTAGTAATTTGAGAAACTTTGAAAAATTTGAGTATGGCCAAAAGATAGGTTAGACAAAGTTTGAGAAAGGTGTGGCCAAAGGGTGGATTAGATTACAACTCTGATACCAAATGGAATAAACAAAGTTCATTTATTGAATATTCAATATAAGGGAAAATACACTAAAATCCATGTATGAGCAAACATTATATGATAAGAATATGATAGATGATAAGTTGGTAGAAGAGGCGATGATAGAAGAAGAAGAGATGAAGAAGGAGAGATGTCCTTGATGATTGTGAAGAAGGCTATTGTCCTCAAAAGAGGTCAAGGAACTCCAGGTACGAAAATAATGCAACTGCTAGTCAATCTGAATATATTCTTATTTCCACTCTTTCTAGTTCCTCTCCTGATTTTGTGATGGTTAGTAGATAGTGGGGCTTCTAGACATTTCTCTAGATATCGAGAAGCCCTCACAGATCTGGTTGAGAGGGAGTCAAATCTAAAAATCATCCTTGGGGACAACTCCACTCATCCTGTAAAGGGCTTTGGTTCTGTTAAATATTCATTTGGGCTTTGGAGAATCTGTTCTTCTTCATGATGTGATGTATGTTCTGCGACTAAAGAAGAACTTGGTAACTATATCTACCTTGGAAGACAAAGGGACGAGAGTAGCCTTCGTAAGAGGAAAGGTCCTCACCTGGCCTGGGGAATCTCGTATGAGGGATGCTTTCACATTGGGATCTAGAGTTCAAGAACTCTATAGCGTTAATGGGATACCATTGCAAGCTATGGTCCACAATATCAATCATCAAAGTGAGCTATGGCACCGGAGGCTGGCACATCTATGAAGCCTTGCCTAAAGTAAGAAAGTTGGTTTCTGGGATTATCGATGTTCTAGCTAGTCATGATGGTGTATGTCTGGGATGTGCTAGTGGAAAGAAGACAAGGGGACCATTCCCCTCCAACAAAAACAAGACTAATGATATTCTACAACTCATCCACTCTAACCTATGTGGACCCATGCTTGTGCACTCCCTTGGTGGCTACCTCTATTATATTATCTTTATTGATGACTTCTCCAGGAAAACATGGATATACTACTTGAAGCATAAGGATGAGGCACTTGACATGTTTAAGGACTTCAAGGCACTGATAGAGAATCAAATAGGGAAGAGAATCATGACTTTTAGGTCTGACAATGATGGAGAATATACCTCAAATGAGTTTGTTGAGTTTTACAAGGATGTTGGGATCAAGAAAGAGACTGAGCATAATGGTGTGTCTGAGCATCCCGGAAGCTGCGCGAGCCATGTTACATGATCAAAAGTTGCCAAACTTCCTTTGGGGAGAAGTTACAAATACAACGATCTATGTGCAAAACAGGGTTCCTCATCAAGCCTTGGATAACAAAACTCTTGAAGAAGTGTTTACACGTGTGAAGCTCGATATTGGTCATCTAAGAATATTTGGTTGCCCTGTGTACTTTCATGTGCCGAAGGACAAGAGGAACAAGCTGGAAGCCACTGAAAAAAAAAGGTACGTTTGTTGGATATTGTGAAAATTCTAAAGCCTTTAGAATATATATATATATATATATATATATATATATATATATATATATATATGGTCAAAGGAAAATTGAGTTTAGCAGGGATGTAACCTTTGATGAAGATGTTTCCCTTGGAAAAGCAAGGGACCTTCCTTTGCCTCCTCTTGTTGAGAAGAAAGATGATGATATGGACCTACTAGAAGGTCCTTTTGTGTCGGAATTTGAGAAGGATATTGTTTATGAGCCCATGGAGCCTATGGACCCCCTCCAAGTGATCCCCCTGCCAGGAAGAGGTCCCTTTGGCTTCGTGATACTTTTCAGGATGTTGAGAGACATGTTCTTCCAAAGGAACCTTTAGAGAAAGTAAGAAACCATGCTGATACCAAGGATACGTTGTAGCTATGAGCCCTATCATACAGGTTGAGCTTCCCACCTTTGAAGAAGCTGTGGAAGAGCAGGTTTGGAAGGATGTCATGGACAAAGAGTATGAGTATATTATGAAGAATAATGTATGGGATATTGCACTAAGACCTAAAGGAAAGTCTCTCGTGACCTCAAAATGGCTATACAAGATCAAGCATGGAGTTGATGGGAGTATTGAAAAGTATAAGGCAAGGTTCGTGGCTAGAGGTTTCTCCCAGAGAGAAGAAGAAGATTATGATGACATCTTTGCTCCAGTTTCCCAATACACTACTATCCATTCCATTGTTGCCCTTGCTGCTAGTGAAGGATAGACCCTTCGCTAGATGGATGTGAAGACTGCATTTCTTCATGGCATACTACAGGAAGAAGTATGTGTTGAGTAGCCTTAGGGATTTGAAGTGAAGGACTCGTTCCTGCCAAAAAATCCCTCATACCCGATGTTTTGGCGTACCAGGGACTTCTACATGGGTTGGAATTGCCCCCAATTTCTTGGGAATGTCATCCGAGACTTGGGAACTTTCAAGCCATTCTCAATCTTTCCCGAGCATATTTTGGGGACATTTCAGGTACCATTTTGTTGTCCCCAAGAAGAAAACGGTATGTTTCTCCCTCTGATAATAAATCACGAAATCTAATAATGAAAATGGGGAGAATTGAACGGTTGGCTTGGGTATCGATTCTATGATTGGACAAATAGTCCATGGAATATTTGATGGATCATTTCTTGTAAGCCATCTCATTACCATTAAGACTGGAGGAAGTGATACACTTCTCAAAGGAGCAACATTTGGACCTGGCATTTCAATGCCACTTCCACAAATAAACTATCCTGCAACAAAAATAAAACATACATATATGGAAATGAATATTGTTTTTTCTTCACAGTCATTTTCACCTCCACCACGAACTCCAGTTACCTTGTGAGAAGTAGATGAGCTAACTTCTGTTATCAAAATCACAGCAAAGGCAACTATCATGACAGGTGGAAATAGGCTTTGAAAACAAACATGAAGATCTTCATATTCACCAGCAACATGAATTTTTGGGTGCAGAAAATGTTGTTAATGAAGATATTCGTCTTCCCCAAAACATAGATTTTTAGATGGAGAGAATGTTGTTAGTGAGATGGTGGAATCTATCACTCAAGATTACCTCCATCATTTGTATTGCTGGATTATGGAGGTGAAAATGGCTGGAATATTTATATATAAAATTGCCATCCCCAACTTGTTGCCCTCTGGAAAATTTGGGGGTGCACTCTAGCCATATCAAAAACTCGTCCCCACCGTCCCCCCATCCTCAAAGGCAACAAAACATAGATACATATGAATGGTGAATAATGAATTACTGTTTTACTTAAATGAGAGTGATGGACTTATATGCCCATTCTTAATGTACAATTGTGTACTCTATCTTCGCACAACTTGAGTGGGCCTAATGGTTAAGAATATGTATTTCCTCCCAGGAGGCCATAGGTTGAAATCCAAAGGGGGGTAGAGTATGTACACCTCTGTAGGCATTAGTAGTCAAATTGTTGCGCAAAGGCTGGTCCCTTCTCCCACAAACAAAGGGTGTCTCGTACACTAATTTGGTGTCTAGCTTGGCCACGACTTTAAAATTAGATTATTATTATTATTGTTTCATATTCATTACCAAAAAGGTTGTCAA
The DNA here is from genome assembly GCA_031772625.1 of Pinus tabuliformis. NCBI lineage: Eukaryota > Viridiplantae > Streptophyta > Pinopsida > Pinales > Pinaceae > Pinus > Pinus tabuliformis. Next base: position 356,173,994 of record CM062808.1, read on the forward strand.
CGCATGTAGAGCCTGGGGAGTAAGCAAAGTGTTTTAGCTTGTGCATCTGTAAATTTGTGGTTCGATAATCACACCATCATTGTTAGGTTTTAGGCTATTTTTGTTTCTTGTTAACAATGTTCCATGGGCCCCCTTAGGATGGGGGATGCAACAATGCATTTCCTGCTCTTGGGGGACCTGGTTGGGAGGGGGGCTTGGGAAAACGTTTCCCCCCATGACCTTTTGTGGGGAACTCAAGGAAACACATGGGGAAATGTTTCCCCAAAAGCGGGGTGTTTGGGTGCCGCCTACTGCCCTCCTGTGATTTTTGTCCAACAATTCTTTAAAGTAGTAAAAAGATAGGGAACCTGGTTGGGAGGGGGGCTTGGGAAATGTTTCCCCACATGCCCTTTTAAGGGAAACTCGAGGAAACTTATGGGGAAACGTTTCCATAAAGGGGGGTGTCTGGGCATCCCACACTCCCCTACCCTGATTTTTTGTCCAGTGACCCTTTAAGATAGAAAAAAGATAGGGGAAAAACTTGAGTCGCCATCTGTAGAAAGCCTACATTGTTGCTAAACAAATAAAGCCTTGCGGTAATCTGATGTTCTGGCTCCGCTTAAGCAGTGTGATTATCTTCTTAAAATGAATCTTCTAGGTTTCTTGTGGATCTTTGCCCCAAGCTTCCACCCAAAATACATTGACCATATGACAATTTCAGAAAAAACATGCTTTAACATCTTCTTCCTCGGGAAAACAATATAATAGCCAAATGACTAACTCATTGAGTGGAGTTTGTTGTTGAGTTTTGGAGTCGCATGTTCTGGTGGAGGACAAACCATGCCCAACAGGATTTGAATGCCAATTTGGTTTTCCAACTGGTCTGTATCTCTTCATTCATTCGCCTTGTTCATCTTGTAGCCACCATTTTCTATTTAGGCTATATGTGCTTGATTTTTTTTACCTGATAGACTCATTTTTGTTGTGTGCCATATCAGCTATTTATCTGTCCTTCACAAAGTGCCTGTATGTGTGAGCTGCATTCGAACAGACACTATCTAGCATGATTCTGCCAATTTACAGATGTTGCCAGCCAATAAACATTTAGCTTGCTGCTATGCATGATATCAAAGGAACTATTATTTGAGATTTAGGGAATTCTCCTTTTCATGTCCAAATTACTTCAGAGCTAATAAAGGATTTACTTACTAACAGATTTCTTTCATTTTGGTTTGAAGGGAGCTTGCTTGATCAGTGTTACAGATGTTTGTGTTTAGAAATAATTATTTTTGTAAATTAAAAAAAGCGCTCTTCCTTTTCTTGTTATCTCACTTTATGAGATGAAATATTCACATGGAAACGATATATCTTATTACGATTCTCTTGAAATTATGCAGGTAAGTCCTTATGATTCTCTGAAGGATGTTGCACAGAGAATTTTGCAAAATGAGGTTGCTACAGTACCTGTCATATATTCTTCAACACAAGATGGCTCATGTCCACAACTATTGCACGTTGCATCTCTTTCTGAAATACTAAAATGTATGGTCTGGTTACTTTTTTTTCGTTAAACTGATACTAAAGTGTATGGTCTGATTTAATTTTGATAAACTGTTAGATTATAGAGCATAACTAGGTCATTTCTCCATATTATTTGGTACAATTATAAAAGATCAGGCTGTTCTGTTTACATGTAAAGGCAGGGATTCTTTGGCAAAGGTTGCCACCAGATCTGGTAATGGTGGATGTGAACCAAAAGGGTTATAAATTTAATGTACATTGCATGCTTCTGGTTCCTCTTAATGATGATCTCAGTGTAACTATGTGAAGTATACTGTAGTGTAGAGTTTTAGGTTTGTTTTGTATGACAAACATTTATCTTATTGTTATAGTTTATGCGCTGGTCTTAATTACTTACAATGTTGACCAGTGGACAATCTTGACTAATGACTTGTGCTGATGCTTTAAAATTCTGCAGGTATATGCAGACATTTCAGACATGCTGCTAGTTCTATGGCACTCCTACAGCAGCCCATTTTTGTCTTACCCATAGGTACATGGATACCAGAAATTGGGAATGGAGGTGGTCGCCCTTTGGCAATGCTTCGGCCAATTGAATCCCTTAGTTCTGCTCTTACTCTTTTACTTGAAGGTGAGCTTTTGGTTTGATTTTTGAATTGCCTATTTATAATATTGCATTTGTCATATTAAACCTGAGATTGTACATGAGTTGTCAAGACAAAGTTTTCAAACTGCTAGTTAGATGAGAAGCATGTTTAAAATTTAGAATAAATATCATATTTGAAAAAAATTCAATAGTTTGTAGATGTGGGGAAACTGTAAAGTTTTGGACATGACCAAATTCACAAAACAAAAAGAGAAAACAATTTTCATATACTTGAATATTGCAATATATTAGCATTACACAATACTTCGTTTATAGTGCACCAATTTATAATTATTACTTGGTGATCGTAATATAACTTCAAATCAATAAGTAAACTTATATATACTTATAATAAAGTATTACACCTTGCATCATAGTGTTACAAGAGCTAGAAACTCTAGAAAGGGTTAGATCACAAGGAACATGATAGAGATTATCCAATAACACATTGACATTATTAATAAATGTTGCAATTATTATAAAGAGATTTACCCCTCTTATAAAGAGTTCAAGAGGTCTTATTTGTCCAAAACCCTAAATTAAAATAATACTCAAAACCTTGACTTTGATAGCCTATTTCACTAAGGTGACTTTATTACACATGTAAACTTTTATATTATAATTTCTACACACCTCTTAAGGCTTACAATATTAAAAACAATATTTACTCAAATCAAATGCATATTGGTTGAAAAACAAAATATCAAAAGTAATAAAACAAAAAATTTAGAGGCCTTTTCCTTGGAAAGCAATCCTTAGACTTGTTAGAGCTTTGTTAATCGTCCTCATATTCCTCATAAATATGTGGCTCTTGAGTTCTTGGAATCCACCTCCTTGAACTCTTGGATCCTATCTCATGAACAATTGGACAACCATTCATATTGAGCAACATCCACAATGTTCCATTTGGTTGCCTAATGACCCTCTGTTGATGCGAGTAGCATCGCAAAGTCTTTTACAATTGCTTGGTGTGTTAGCATTTGGAAGACATTATTTGCCTCTTCTAGTGATTTATGTCTAAACTTAGGAAAAGTACAATAATTAAAGTCAATTAATTATTATGGACTATTAATTAAAGTCAACCATTGATCTCCAAGATGTTTCTAGAAGGATGATACAAGATGTTTCTAGAAGGGATATTGGGTTTGGAGCTTTGGATTCAATGAAGATTATAAAGAGTTCAAGAGGTCTTATTTGTCCAAAACCCTAAAATTTAATAATACTTGAAACCTTATCTTTGATAGCCGATTTCACTGAAGTGATTTTATTACACATGTAAACTTTATATTCGAACACCCCTGTCAAGGTTTACAATATTAAAAACAAAATTTACTGAAATTAAATGCATATTGATTGAAAAACAAAATATCAAAAGTAATAAAAACCAAAAATTTAGAGGCCTTTTCCTTGGAATATAGTGCTTTGACTTGTTAGAGCTCCTTTAAGCTTCCTCATGTTCCTCATAAATATGTGGCTCTCGAGTTCTTGGAATCCACCTCCTTGAACTTGTGGATTATGTTACGAATAAAATATATAAACAATATAAATATGAGTAACGAGGATAATTGTAATAATGATTAGTTAATAATAATTAGTAGTTAGGTTGAAGAGGCATGTCTAAATAGGACATGACTCTCCATGAAGAGACACTTGCTTGGTATATAAGCAAGCCTCTCGTTTTCATTGTAAATCATTCATTCTTATTCAGACATTTTAATATATAATATTTGTATCCTCATGGATATCTTGATATTCCAAGTCTTTTGGAGTAATTAATTTATATAAAGAACTTTGTTCGCTTCATTGGGTATCAGAGCAATTCGGTCCTCTAGGTTGCTTAACTGGTGCACAGAGATCATTCTCCGATCCAGGTCCTTGACCATCAAATTCATCAATGTCGTTGCCATTAAAGTGTTTCGCTACCAGTTTCTGGAGATTCTCCATACTACTGTCAGGCCTTTGGCCATTTAAAAGACTCGAGAAAAAAAAACATAGAGAAATAATTAAAAAAAAAGAGGTGAATAAAAAAAAGAAGAAGAGGTCAATATAAAAAAATTATATAGAAAAAAAATTATAAAACAAAGTACATGTAAAAAAAAGAAAAAAAAAGAAGATTATAGAAATTATATAAAAAAAGAAGAAAGGAGAGTATAGAATTAATTAAAAAAAATTAATAATAAATGAATAAAAAATAAAGACGACAAAGTCTGGGCAGGCTCTGCCGCCGCAAAAATCCCAGTCGTCGCTGTTTCGATCTCTTGCTGGCCGCTAACAACATCTTAGCACCCACCGTAGATGCTCGGGCAGCCTTTCGAGTGGGCTCTGCCGCAACAAAACCTCAGACGTCGCTGTTTTCGACTAGAATTGACTGAGAAATTTCGACACGGATTAACAAAGAAGATAGAAAGGTCGTATCTCTGCTATCTGTGCTGTTCATAGCACTGTCATAACCCTACTGTGCACGGGAAGCTGCTGCCATTTACCGCTGTGAATTCGCTGGAGCCACGGGGATCAGTCAACCACTGTCTTAACTGGTGGTCAACCAACGTGCCCCAATCAAACGCCACTATAGTATATCGCTACGAACGACTTGAGGTGACTTGCGTCGATTTTTCTATCGATGTTGGTGTTGCAAATTTGGAGTTGGAGCTTACATTAACGTTGATACCAATGTTGAAGCATACATTAATGCTCATACCAATTCATCTATTAATATTGGAGCATATTGTTAATGCTGGAGATTGTTGTTAACACTTCAAAATCATATAATTTCAAATCATAATAATAATAACACTCTTATAAAACCTTTGGAATTAGATGGTTGTATTTCCATCATTGGGCATTGTTAGGAATCAACGTTATTGTTCATTGTTGGGTATTATTTGGCATTATTAAAAAATATTAAAATTAAATAATATTTGAAAAATAAAAAAATAAAATATAAAATTTGGAAAAAAAAATATACGAATTCATATATAAAAAAAAATTGGAAGAAAAAAAACTATAAAAAAAGAGAGAGCATAAAAGATAAGTTTTGAAGGAGTAGTAAAGCCTTGCAGGTATTTAAAAAAGAAGAAGATAAAAATTAATAAAATTGAAGGTATAATAACAAATAAAAAAGAAGAGAAAGGAAGCAATTTATATATAAAAAAGGGATTTATTTTAAAAAAAGTGATTTAAAAAGTATTTAAATATTCAAGAAGCAAAAATGGAGTCTAATACAAAAATGAAGGCCATAAGATGCCCATAAACCTTACCTAGAGATGGTAAAGCGTTATTTAACATTAAAGGAAATCTCGCATGAAAAGATGTTATTATTTCTATTTCTTCGGCAGAAGATGCAAATTATATAACGCCTAAAATCGCAAACCAATTACTGATCCCGGAGTCAAATATAACTGAAAAATTAGACTTTTTTCGCAATAAAATATATGACATAGCCAATTTACAGTTAAACATTGAGGATTATAAATTTGTATCGCAATTCTGAGTTGAAACCCTACGGAACAATCAAGGTGACATTATTTTGGGATCACCTTGGATGGAAACGGTAGGATCTGTCATCTTAAATACAAAGAAACAATTTTTGACATTTTCCCACAAGAAGAAGAAAATAACACACCAAGATGTTACACTGAAACGAAATTCAGTAATGCCGGAAGATATATTAAATATTTCAAAAGTAATTTCACAAGAAGGTAAAAATGTATTACAAAATATGCAAAATGAAATTGACAAAATCACTTTTGACAAAAGTGAAGAAGTTTCTCGACTTAAAAACCATAGTGAAAAATTACTGACGCAAATTAAGAAACTTAAGGATGATAAGAAAGCATTGAAAGACAAGTAAGTTGAAGAAAAGACGCGCTTGGATGTTGCAGTTCAGATGATAAACACCCCAAGTGAAGGTTTGGTAACGAACTCAACAACATCATTCCCTGAAGTAAATAAAAAAATTTCCACACACTTAATAAGTGAAAGTCAAACCAAAAAAGTTTCGTATCGACATCTGAATCATGAGAGTAGACAACTCAATGAAGCTACCTATATGTACCATTCAGACCAGAAACAACAAATTGATGTTTCAAAGAATAATGACGTAAAATCAATCTCGTCTTATGCTGACAAATCATTACAAAATTCCAGTGATCAGAATATTACATAGAAGATTAATCTGGGATGGTTTGACCCCTTCTCAGTGCGACAATTTTGTTTGTCACTTAGAAGATCATATCAGTTTGTATCGACGAAGATGACTATTCCGAAACAGAAAGACGTTCGAAGCTGAAAAAGAGACCAAGCCTTCTTCATCGACAAGCTTTGAGGACAAAGCTTTTTGAGGAAGAAGGCAATGTTACGAATAAAATATATAAATAATATAAATATGAGTAACGAGGATAATTGTAATAATGATTAGTTAATAATAATTAGTAGTTAGGTTGAAGAGGCATGTCTAAATAGGCCATGACTCTCCATGAAAAAACACTTGCTTGGTATATAAGCAAGCCTCTTGTTCTCATTGTAAACCATTCATTCTTATTCAGACATTTTAATATATAATATTTGTATCCTCATAGTTCGGGTGCAAGACAGCCAAAAGACAACTTTCAGGTGCCACTATGGGAACTATGAATTTTTGGTTATGCCATTTGGGCTAACCAACGCTCTTGCGACTTTCCAGTCATGTATGAACTATGTGTTCAATAAGTAGTTGTAGAAGTACTTGCTAGTCTTTTTCAATGACATATTAGTCTACATCAAGATTTGGGAAGACCACTTGAGGCACTTGGACGAGGTGTTGGAAATTCTGGAGGAAAATGAGTTACATACGAAGGATTCGAAGTGTGAATTAGGCATGACGGAGATGCTCTACCTAGGGCATGTGATTGGACATGATGGGGTTTAGGTACACTAGGAGAAAATCCGAGCAATCATTGAGTGGCCCACCCCAAAGAACATTACAGAATTGAAGAGCTTCCTTGGTCTCTACACTTACTACAGGAAGTTTGTTAAGGGGTTCTCACAGTTAACAACTTCTCTTACAAACCTCACCAAGAAGGGAGCCTCTAGCTGATCAGAGAAAGCACAAGAAACATTTGAGAGGATGAATGAGGTGAAAGCACATTCCATTTGTGCTGGAATGCGACTCTTCGAGGATGGGGATAAGAGCCTTATGCAAAATCATCACCCCATAGCGTTTGAGAGCCGCAAACTTAGAGATTATCAGTGGCACTATTCGATCTATGACAAAGAGATGCTGGACATCATGCATGCTTTGGGCGAATTCAGGTTGTATCTCGTGGGAACAAGTCCAAGGTGAAGACATACCATAACAGCTTGAGGTTCCTCATGGAATAGAAAGCACTGAGTGAGAGGCAATAAAAGTGGATCAGTATATTGCAGGCCTACGATTTTGAGATCGAGTGTGTCAAAGGTAGAAAGAATATAGTGGTTGATGCACTTTCAAGGATGCCACCCACCTTCTCACTCATAGAGATGATTGAAGATTGGAAGTTGTCACTGCTTGTGGAGTATTCAAAGAATAAATTTACCTGTGAGATTCTGGAAGGATTTATTCACGATGACAGGTACCGGATTGTGAATGATATCATCTACTATAAAGACCAGAGGCAGATCTCCTTGGTACCAGAATCATAACCCAAGGAGAGGATTATGTAGGCGTCTCACAACTCACCCTTAGTGGGGCATCCGAGGTACGTAAAGACCTACAAGAAAATTTAGGAGGGTTTCACTTGGAAAGGCCTGAAGGCGAATGCGTTGAGGTTCGTGAAAGAGTGTAACACTTGCCAACATAACAAAGAAAAACACACTCATCGAACAAGTTCACTGCAACTGCTCCCTATCTCAGAGCAGAAGTGGGAGAGCGTTTCCATGGAATTTATCATTGGATTACCTCTGGTGCGGGGCAAAGATTGTAGATATGTGGTGGTAGATCAACTCACAAAATTTGCTCATTTCTTTGCCATATCATCAAAATATTCAACATCGTAGGTGGCCAAGCTGTTTTTCAAGGAGGTCTAGAGATTGCATGGGTTGTCGAAGACCATTGTTAGTGATAGATATAGTAGGTTCATGGGTGGCTTCTGGAAAGAGCTTTTCAGACTTATGGGGATTGAACTAACACTGGGTACCAACTACCACCCACAGACTGATGGGCATGCAAAGATATTCAACAAATGGCTGGAAGACTATCTCCAAAATTATGTAACTGGCCAACAAAATGCATGGGTAAAGTGGTTGCACTTGGGAGAGCACTGTTACAATACCACTTTCCACATGTCCATCAACATGACTCCATTCAAAGCATTATATGGGTATGACGCCCCAACATTTGCAAACAAGATATTTGGGGATAGTCAGGCACCCCTAGCCAAGGATTGGATTTAGGAAAGCCAAGATATTTTAAAGGTCTTTAAGGAAAATTTACACATGGCTCAAAATCATAAAAAATTATATGCATATAGGCACAAAGTAGAGCACAACATTGAAGTGGGAGATATGGTGTACCTCTATCTTCAACCCCATAGACAATCATCACTCAAAACAAAAGAGGCAAAAAAGTTGAAACTCAGGTTCTATGGGCCATTTAGAATTTTGAGACGAGTAGGAGAAGTGGCCTATGAGCTCGAGCTTCTTGAAGGATGTAAGATTCATAATATATTCATAAGGGTGTGAGAGCTAGGCATTCTTGCTGATAAATATCAAGTTTAGAGGTTGGTTCGAGTAGGATATTAGTTCATCCCTCCTTGTTGGTTATATGATGGAGTTGCTTGCACATTTCCTTCATGACTAGGGTCTTTTTGGTGATAAAATGAGTTGTTGAATCACTGATAAGAGGGCTGATATGTGTAGCTGATTTCCTGGAGGAGAGCTGGTAAAACCAAGGTCACATTATGGGAGCTAAATTATCAGGTTTCTCTGATCCATTTAAACTCTAGTGTATTGTATAGTGAATGTAATGGAACTGTTCTAGTTTGCTTATCTTATGATAAAAATCATATATCAACCTCATGTAATTTCCTGAGTAATTAAATATATTAGTTTAATGCTTTAGAGACCCTATTTTAAATGCATATTGCTCACTGTGTGTAATTTTCGAAGTTGAAACTATGAGAAAACACCTACAACAAGGTACAATTAAACTATCTGACAAAAAGGCATCAATGAAATTTTAAAAATATAAGCTCAGAAATTGTTGAAACTTCGAAGGTTAACTGTAAGGGAATTTTACAAGTGTCCTAACAAAAATAAGGGCAAGGGTAAGACTGCTACGCCAACTATTGTGCAAATGGAGGAGATGACAGAGACGTTTGATAAAAACTTCGCTCTAGTATCTTTCCTTTCTTGAACCGTAACCAAAGTTGTATGGTTCATGGATAGTGGAGCATCTCGTCATATGATGGGATCATGAGACTTCTTCACTAGTGGTTAATGTGGATGTGGAGCTTGGTGGCAAGGCCAAGTATGCAATCAAAGGCACTAGGAGGATCGAGTTCCAGATGGACTCAAGTGGCATCATGGAGGTGAACGAAGTGCAATATGTACCGGGTTTGGAGAAAAATCTTCTTTCAATTTCGCCCATGGAAGACAAAGGACTGTAGGTTAACTTTACTAGAGGTGAAGTGTCTGTTGGGCCAATGGGAACCGATTTCAGCAAGAAGCAGGTGATCGGTAGGAGGGATAGAGATGTCTATCTGTTGTGAGGACAATTGATGAAGGCTCTCATCCATGAGAGTGACAATCAGTGTGAGATTTGGCATAGGAGGATCAGACACCTACACTACAGAGCGCTTCCGATGGTGTAGAGGATGGTTACTAGTTTTCCAGAGATTTGGGTGGAGCGGGATGGAGTGTGTAAAGGGTGTGCGCTTGGCAAGTATTCGTAATCAGCTTCCCGGGATCACATAAGCCATTAAATCTCGAGCATGTAGTGCTGATGGGATTCCATTGGATCCGAGCATGGATGATGTACACCATCGATGACTTCGATACCTTCAAGAAGTATACGGCCCAATTTTGTTACGCTGTCTTCTGCACTGGAGGAGTGCACCCAGTGTCATTACAACTAAATGAAGATATCAGAGAGTAATTTAATCCCCACCTAACACTCTTTCCTGAACATGAAACCCCAGAAATTGCCACACTCTCCCATTAATAGTGCACTTTGTAATAAAGTAGTGGCCAACGCATTTGACCAATACAAAACTAGGAAACACAAACTTTAGTAATATATTATTCTCATTGAAGACGCATTTGCTGCTAACAGATCCAAATGCCCACATCACAACTTCTGAATCTCAAGGAACTGGTTTCTTTTTCCTTAGCCCTTCGCCAAAACCACCTCAGCACCACAACCAAGGCCCATAGGGAAGTTATCAGGTTTATACACCATCCCCTTACTTTAAACGTCCTTAACTGCATTCGCTAAACCCATCACCACAACAAATAAATTCCGAGCACCAAACACCACGTGAAAACCACCCATGGTTGTCAAAATAGTTCATGGACTGTTGCTTTCACCTTGTTGACCACTACGTGTCAATGACCCATAGCAGTACACCCCTTTTTTTCGCAAAAGGGATAATGCCTAGTCGATGTGTCCATGTCATCCGATTATCATCATCAGCCTGATCATTATGTTATAATGTCAACTCATTCTGCATGTTTATGATATAAATAATCTCAGCAGATCAGTGTAATGTATGTAATTGCCTAGGTAAACCTACTTTTTCTGGTGACGATTTACATTTTGGGAGATTTTTTGTCTCACCGATCCATTCTCGGATGGTCGACAGAGTTTTCCTTCAGTTTTACCCCAAAGCTGGAATATCTTTTGTCATTGGGATTTTAGGCGAGCCCTAGTGTTATAGATCGAGTCTATGTAAAAGTGATTTGGGAATAATTCTAACTATTTGGCTAGGCTATTTTATTACAAATTGCTTGGTCTGCTGGATCATATTTGTGTTGCAAAAATGGGTACTCTGTGAGGGTCACTCGAACTAGCTGTTGGAGGATTTATCTTTAAATAGGAAGTCATTTGTCAGTCAATTCATCCGACCTTTGAGTCGTGTGCTAAGCTAAAAGCTTTCATGTAATCTTTTTTTTGAATAATAAAGAAAGACTTTAGGTTTACTCTTTGGCGGTGTTACTCTTCATGGAAATACTGTAAGATGTGTCGTTCTTCATGCGTAAATTTTTTAACCATTGATGATAACTTCTGAAAAGTGATTTGAGTACAGGTATCTTGCTCAGTCGCTGGGGTTTAAGTGATAATTTAAATTTTGAATGTAATAGCAGGTATCTCTATTTATCTGAATTTTATTATCATTTTCTCGCTCTATTTTGATGGCTGGATTGAGTTTTGTAGGAAAATCTTGATTTTTAGATCATCGAGCGTTCGGGGAAGTTTTCAGTTGGACCAGCCAACTCCCGATTTGTGTTTTCTGAAGAGCCCAACTTAATTTGATCCCGGGCTTATCAATTTTTTCTTAGTGGTGATGCATGAAGGGTTTTGAGCTAAGAACCTCCTTTAAAATTTAAAAATTTAATTTTTTATGTGGGAAATTGATAGATCTGGCTGTTGAGAGCTTTAGATTATCAGATCTGGGAGCAGAGTTGGACTCGCACTCCTCAGATCTGATAGATATACCATTCTTGTACATAGATCTATAAATTATTTTTGGTTTTCTGACTTGGGTTTTTCTGGGTTTTAGTTTTTATCGTTGTATATATCATTTGGGTGTTTTCTTGTCGCCGTGCAGCTACAGATCTGAGGAAGAAACCCGCGTAGAGTCCAGATCTAGGCCTTGGAGGGTAAGATCTGGATCTCTAGGGTTTGTTTGCATAATTTTGGAGGAATATTATTCAGCTTTTTACAGTCCAAGTTTTTTTTTTTTTTTGTCTTATTTTAAATTCTGGAATTTTTTTAAGTGTTTCACTAATAAATCTTAAGCAGGGTTATAGGATCTTAATCTGCAAATTTCTCTTCGGTTTTTTGGCTACCTGTCTGTTGCCTGGGTTTTCAGTTTCTCTGATGCATGAGGTTTTTTTAGCGGAAAATTTCGAATTTGTTTTTGCTATCTACATCTTAGGGTTTTTTGGAAAGTTTAGATCTCTTATTCCTTTTCCCAAACCCTCCTCTCTGCTACTTGATTTTGCATCCTCCTCCTGCGATTTTCCGTTTGTTGCCATACTCTTTCTTCTGCGTTTTTTTGCTGCCTTGTTATAGCTCCTCAAATCCACAACCATTCCACCTCCATTCACTGCTCCATCCCCCTTACCTGCACTGCAGTTTCTTCAAAATCATAACCCTTTGTCCGCAGCTCCAAACCTGCAATCTGCATTCCTCTCCCCGCATCCTCCATTTCCGTTGTTGCAAAATCCGTTGTCGATAGAACTCCTCATCACCTGCACACTGCCATACCTACTGCCCCTGCTCCATTCTCCTTGTTGCTTGCACGTCGACCTACACATTAAGCCCTTCTCCCCGCAGTCACAAACCTTCATCTCCATATGCCCAATGCTGCCTGTAGCTTTTCCTCTCCGTCTACGTATTTCATACTCTCGTTGCTGCCTTCAAACCCGTGTAGATCTGCTGTCATCTCATTTCTCGAGCTCGAAGACCTCCCTCATCCTTGCCGCAGCCTCTTCGACCTACACACAACAACAAACTTGACGCATTCGATTTTTATTTTCATTGTTATTATGTATGCGTTTCGTTTGGTTATGTTTGGTTACGTCTTATTTTTGTTTATTCTAGTTAATTCATTTTTTTATTTTACTTTTAGGTTTGTATATACATTAGGTTAGTTTTTTATTTTTTATTTTTATTTGTTATATTTCATTGGGGTTTAGGTTTAGTTCTTTCTTTCTTTTTTAATTTTTTTTTGATTTCATTTAAACAAAACTTTAGTTACATTCATTAAAATTTTAAAAAATTCGATTTTGTTGTCTTTTATTTTGATTCGATGTCATTTCATTTTTAATTTTTTTATTTTTGATTTTGATTCAAAAAATATAGAAGTCTCAAAAATCTAAAAAATTAAAAATCTAAAAACATAAAAAATTTCTAAAAAAATGAAAAATCTAAAACATTTAAAAAACCCAAAAAAATTAATTTTGGTGACTAAGGAATTAAACTAAAAAGGGATTTGTGCTTTCACATTTAATATTTTAATGTGGCCTATGGCCCATTAAAATTTTAATTTATTAACTCTTTGATTCGTTTTACTTCCGTCACATTAAAAGATTTTGATTTCTTCATTTACCACATTTAATTAATTTCTTAAGGAACAATTGAATTGATTGCATAAATTTCCTTGGTGTCATTCTGTGGTAATATTTCTCTATTGTGAAGTGCGATTAATGTTTTTAAAAATTATATTGGCTATAGGAGAAAGTTAATTAATTCTAGATCTGGGTTATTGAAGAAGATCAATTTTAATCTAGAATCATTGTTTAGCATTTAATTTTTATAAGTTTTCATGGGATTTAATTGCTAGATTTATTGCAGTTTTAAGCATTTACATTTAATTGTTCATGATTATCGTTATTCGTTTTTTTTGCTTAATCAATGGTTAATCGAATATAAGGCATTGGTCTATAATCATTTATATCTTGTGGTCATGTCTTGGTTACATTAGCGTTTAATCTATTCATCTGAGTTAATCAAGACTCATTTACATTCATCAAGTTGTCCATCTTTAAATCTCCTAGAGCTTGTGTTCCACAGGTTTTTCTCATTCATTCACCTTAGGGACTACCCCCCTTGACTTGTCTAGGAGAGAGTCTAAATAGAGTGAGTAAGGATTAGAGTGACATCCCTTACTCTGAGCGTTGTCGCGGTGCATAGACACTTTGTGCGATAACACACCTCCCACAGATATCTCAAGAAAACTGGTTGGATTGCTTGTGAAAGAAACATAAGCCAAAAGAACTACTCTCGATACATTTTGAAATTCATTTGTAACTGACTCAATCTGTTGTTGACCATCAAAGGCAATTTCATTCAAGTATTAAAAAAGAATTACAACAATCCTTTTGAATGCCAGAGGTGTCGGCCTGGACTTTATTATTTATTAACAGCACATCGAAGGCATTTTCCATCGTATCATGGCTTGTGCTTGCTGCCCTTATTATAGATCCATATAAACATATAATGGTGCCATTTCACTTTTACAGCCATTGTTATTTTCGCAGAAGTATCAAATTCGGATTTTGCACTTTCTTTTAATTTAGATGTTAAGGGTGGCCATAACTTCATAGCCAATGTATTTGTGCCTTACTCAAATCCATGAGTTTTTTATTATATCGACATCTTTTCCAAGTGAATCCATTCTGGTCTGGAACAATCTTTGTGCATTATCTTAAACAATAACCTTTGTTTTGTGAACTCCAAGCCTCATCTGAGAATGAAGTTTTCATTATACACATGGAATTCCAGCAGAATGAGCCATCCCCAATTTCCAAGGCGTTTTTTGTTGTTGCAAAAATGGACCTTGAAAGAACTAGGGAAAATCTGAAACCGCTAAGAATTTCTGGAAAATTCGGATTTTTGAAATTTTTCTTCCTTTGCCTGCAATAAGTAGCCTAAATGCACCTCCTGGGGCCACCTGCGAAAATTTGCATAATGATGGATTTACATTTCAATCTTCTCCAGAAATTACAGATTTGTTCATTTCTCTTTCTGAGAATATCAATTTTTGCAGAGTTCCCAACAACAACTAGAGTCTCTTTTATAACTGGCCTTTTCTACTATGGAGATTTTTTTGTGCCACATGTAAGGCATTTACATCCTCAGTTTCTGTGTTTCCATTTGCTATGTTTAAATGATACACCAGACCATGTTGGTACAAAGGAAACCTGACGGCAAGAAGAGATTCTAATTTCGTCCACAAAATCCAGTATATTGAAGATGCTCATATTCCTCTTCCCACCAAGATTCCAAGCTTTTTTTTACAGGGACACCAATAGCACCCTTATTGTTTATCCATTTGGTCCAATCTTCCCAATCTTCAATTATATTTTGCCATTCAAAACCCGAGGGATTGAACAAGAATGGAGCAAACAACCATGTCACCACCAAAAACCACATCGAAAGTGCTATTAACAGGTAAGAGACAAAATCTTTTGCAGAGCAATAAATGTTATAAACAAAGAGAAGCATCATCAGCTCCAGTCCTTTTGTGAAGTGGCTCCTCGAATAAAGCCTGTAATTCTCTGCATATTTCTCATACCGCACCACAAAACCTCACCCAGTGGCCCTAGACTTTGCACCACCATGCAAAATTGTCCTGCCAAAATAATGAGTTTTTGTGTCCAGAGAGAATGTGGAAAAGACAGATGCAAGTTGCAGCTGCATGATAACAACATCGCTTAATGCAGACCAGAAACCCCGTTCCAAGCCAATCTCCATAACCATTGGCAAGGCGATTAGTAGACCTATCTGAACCATAGACTGCAATGCAAGAGCTGCCACAAGAGGAATTTTTTTTCTCATATCTGCTTGGTTAACCAGCGACTTTTCTAATCCACTCAGTGCCAAATACAGCCATCCATAAAGAAGGACATAAATAGTGAAGACAACCAACAAAGTACTGCAATAAAATCCAACAGTTGTGAAGTAACATGAAGGCATGTCGAATATATCAAACCGATGTCCTAAACGGTAGATATCTTGACTTAATGCTTGCTCTCCATTTCCACAGACTACCTTTGCTTCAAAAATAATGACTTGATTTAATCCCACATCTCTGCATTTTCCGACTTGAATATTTTCATGGTGAGTAACATTGCCATGTCTTAGGGTTGAGTTGAAGCCAGCAATCACACTAGAAGCTTTGCTTACTCCTCCTCTTGTGATCTGGAAGTTCTTATCAAAGACATCAGAGTGGCCATAATGGAATCATTTCTTCAAAAGGCTTGCCAGTACTCGTTGACCAATTGTGACAAGATTTGTCTCTTGATTAGGCATATCCTTTTAGTAACTTTGTGCAGAAAATATTAGTAGGTATCTTCTCTGCTGTCAATTGGTTGCCTGATTCACCAAGCAGTGGGATACCATTTCCATACTTGCCTTCCCTTCTTAGTCAAAATTTGACTGTGGAAAAATTGGGCTACAATAGGTAGTATGGAATGGATCTGAATTTATAATGCAAGTAAAAATTTGTTGCTGAATAACTTTGGAGATAAACTGCATAGGATGTTTTGAAACGTCCAACATTTCGAGGGGACACTCCACCCATCATCAGGCACCAGTGAAGCCAAAATTGCTGCCAATCAGCATGGAACAAAAATTGTCTTCTAAAAAGTGTCAACCAATCTTGGAGTACACACTGCTACTTTTTGAAAACAACCTGTTACTAACACTGCGTGGATAAATTAGTAGCAACTGTTGTGAATTAAAATGAGCAGTTGAATGATCAGACATAAATTAAAGTGTCACTACCCTTTGAAAATGACAGTCATTAAAGTTCAAGCTAATAATTAAGAGGCCCAGTAAATTTATTTGTCGGAGCTGTGTAAAGATGAAGATTTAATCATTTTTTTTTGATTCAGCTAGTGAGACATGTCCGGGGGGGGATTGTGTTGAAAAAATGTAACGAGTGTTGGTCTTCATAATGGTATTTGAGTCATGATGTAATGTATTTGTCAAAAGAAAGTTTTTTTATTCTATTTTATTTTTAATTTTTTTTTTATTATAAAAGAAATTGACATATTAAAGCATGGGTTTCATTCTTGGGTCAATGATTTGTAGGTCAAGCTCTCCATTGTAGGCTTCTAGGATTTATGTCAAGAATCTTTGCCCTTGTCATCATGTAAAAGATCTTTCTTGGGCTTCTTGTGTCAAGAAATAAATTTATTTTAGTGTCAAATAAGTCATGTAGGCCTCCTCCACCAAGTCGGCCTCAAAGAAGGATGAGTCGGCCTCATAAAGGGAATTCAACCTCACAAATTCACTATATAAACGCAACAAATCGACCTCATTTGGAGTACACCCACTCATGTTCGATTTGCAGTAGCTCGAAGCAGAAAAATGTGCGAAATTCAAGGAACGAAGAAGAAAAATAGCGAAGGAGAAGGAAGTCTTTGTCAAGCGATAGAAGTCAAAATTTCTCTCTACTACAGCATGTGCAAAGTTTCTAGGTTGTTGGAAGGACCAAAATTGCAGCATTGTAGCTAGGACGAAATTCTGGAGTAGTTGGGTCGAAATACTAGAGTACTTGGGCCAAAATTTTGGATTGTTGCTAGGCCGTAGCTACTGGACAAGAAGGGACTATTGAAGTGTGCTGAATCATCTTGGAAGGCTGACTTGGTGGTGGAGGAAGGTCTTCTGGTTAGGTCTTAAGGTCTTGGTCTATCTCAATTTGATTAGTGGAAGAGTTTGACTAGGTTTTCCCCTAGAGAGGGGTTTTAGCCTTGGATGAGTGTCTACCTCTGGTGTTGTTGATCTTCATGTTTTGATTTGATGATTGCTTGATGAAAAGAAGATAAAAGAAGAACATAAAGACAGTTAATACGACTACAAGAATATCACACGTAATTATCAACATAAGAAAATATTTCTTCATTTCCGAATTTTCTAATAGATTGAACTTCCGATCACTTGGATACACCAGGTCTTGCCAACATGCTTTTCGCCAATTGTTCTACCACTTGTGGACATGAAGATTTAATTACTAGAAGGCAAGCTGATCATCTATTATTTGGGCAGTGTGAAGGTGTAAACGTCAAGAGTTGCATACTGATAGATCTTTTTCACTTTAAAACGGTTTGGATATATTAAATTTGGAACAAGGAAAATATAACTAAAAAGGAAAATATATGGTTGCACCAATTCATTGAAGACTTCATAAATTTTATGGTTAAAAAGTGTAGAACCAAAATCTAAGCATAGTCATCTGATCCAGTTCATGTTCGTGTTCGAATTCGACAACAAAGAAATTCGTAAAAAAAATTTGTTTATTAATTGGACAGTGTGGAAGTGTAAACATCAAGAGTTGCATAATGATAAATCTTTTTCACTTTAAAAAGGTTTGGATATATTACATGTGGAATAATGGAAATATATTAAAAATGGAAAATAGAGGGTTGCATCAACTCATTGAAGTCTTTATATGTCTTACGGTTAAAAGTTGTAGATCCAAAACCTAAGCATAGTCACCTGGTTCTTGTTCATGTTCGAATTCGACAACAAAGAAATTTGGAAAAAAATTTCTACCCAAAACCTTTGATAAGAATTGGCTATAAGTTCAAGTCTAAGTCACCTGACACGGGGATTCGAGTGTCGAACTCAGACACGTTGACCCCACCAAAAAGGACACGTAGGATTCGTTATATATATATATATATATATATATATATATTAAAAATTAGATATTTTATACACAAATTCTCATTAATGATACAAATTCATTGGTTTCAAACATAGATCTTCATCTAGATGTTAGTTTTACTATTTACAAAGTAAGTTAGTAACATTATAACATGCATAGTACATACAAAATTCAAATATCTGCACAAACCCTCACAAACCTCATAAACCCTTTGAAACCTCATAAACCCTCATAAACCCTCCCTCATAAACCCTCACAAACCTCAAACCTCATAAACCCTCCCTCATAAACCTCATAAACCCTCACTTTTTTGGGATTAGAATCCCAAAATTGAGACATGATGTGTCTGAACGGGACACAATCGAGATTCGATGGTGTCCCATTTTTGGATTCGAATTCCCATCGAATCATGTCGGATTCGTGGGATTCAGACATGTGGCTTGTTTTGGACGAATCCGGTTTCATAGGTTCAAATATACACACACACACTCACATACAATGGGAAAACCTATAACCTATCATAACTTAGTTGTCAAACCAGCAGTGGGGACAAACATCACTAGCTGTTATCCACAAATGCAGGTTGACTCATCACTGTTATTAAAGGAAAATCACACCACCTGGAATTATCCGCTGGTGGTCCATTAGGGGTAGACTTTCACTCCTTCCGGATGCCTTTAGGTCTTGGGCCGTTAACCTGTTTCCTTATGTTTAATGAAGACGAGGTCTTAGCCAAGTAGAAGCAATATATATATACAAACAATTATTTTTAATATATATTAGTTTAAATTAATTTATAACCTATATGAATCATACCTCAAGCTACTATTTTAAATAATTGAGTCACAATAAATATATCTTCATTCCTGTTCATGGTCATATTACCGTCCATGGCTGCTAACTTGTTGCCGCCACAAATTGAGAATTTCGTCCATTTCGATGGGGTTATCAGGAAACCGCAGATGCTAGATATTATGCCTCACATCACCATATCATTTTGACAAACATCGATGCACAATCCATCCAAAGTTGTAACTCATAGCAGAGGCAGTGTTACCCTATGGCCAATTTTCACCATAAATTATTATTATCCAATTTTTAAGGTCACGGCCAAGCCAGTCACCAAATTGGTGTATGAGACCCCCTTGTTTGTGGGACAAGGGACCCACCTCCGCGCAACGATTTGACTGCTAAGTCTACGAAGGCATACATATCTACCCCCCTTTGGTTTTGAACTTCTGACCTCTTAGGAGGAAACACATGCTCTTAACCATTAGGCCCACTCAAGTTGTACATTGCTTGTGCTCAGCCCACATTATTTTCATACGAATTTAGTAAAGAACATCATTTAATCTGAGATAGTAATTTCTGTTGAAACAAGTAAATTTAACTGTGATTTTTAGCAGAAATGACATTTATATCCTGCTGAATTTGAAGGATGAATATGAACAAATTTATTTGTCATCCCTTCAAATTTGGCGAATTTCAAACTTGATCATGATAAGTGGCCAAACCCAGTGACTTAGAATTTAGAACCCAAGTGAGAAATATATGTTTGGAATATAACAAAGAAAAAAATGAAAAATGTATGGCATACCTTGGTTTAATTATCATTTCCTCTGTGGCATCTCATTTGTATAAGTTTCCATTTCAACATAGACCACATTCCCTTGTAACTGAAGAACCAAAATTATGGTGGGAACCGGGATCTGTTTTAGAAAAATCTCTGTTGCAATTAATACCCCATTACAAAATATGCACAAGTATTTTGGCCCGCACTGCAAGTATAATCTTTGTCATCATCTGACTGTCAAACTAGGGAATGAATATTTTTCGTGGAGAACTGGTGCCATATGGGTGTCTGTAGTGGGTATCTAGATATCCCATAATGATCAAGCGGTGTTTCCCAAAGCCTCGTGTTTTTGGCTGAATTGTGTTGACAAGGAAACATCAACGTAGTTGATTAAATTTAAATTATGAAATTGTCACTATTGACAAGGTCATATCAGTTGACAAATTAATTGAAGTATGTTATGATAATAACAATACTCAAGGTTAACAAGTAGCATCTTTGAATTGAGAAAGAAGGACATCCTAGACCTTAATCTAATTGCCATCCCAATTACAAGATCCATAGCTATAGTCAAATGACTTACTCACATTCACATTAAAGGGGACACAGACACTCTATTTATGTTCCATTCTAATATGATTTCCTTTCGAAAACCATACTTGAGTCTTATCAAATTTTCCCATGATAAGTTTCATTAGAGAATATTACCGATAGATAATTCAGATAATGTTGACCAAGGTTGGATTGATGTGCCTACATTGTACAATGCATTATTATTGTTCTCAGCTTTGACAACTATTTCGTTTCATTTCAACCTCTGCTGTGAAGATGAAGCCTTTCAAGAGGAAGGGCATGCTATATAGTATATGCTGATGTTGGGTAGCATCGGATGTGCTGTAGCCACGAAATTTGGTGGAGAAGTTGGGGCACATGAGATCTCCAATACCCAGAAAGGGTTTGGGCAAATTCTAAACAGATTATGAGATATTAAAACAATTAATATTTTTAATGGACTCCCTAAGTACAAACTTTTAGGGAAAATAAAATATTAATGTGTATTAATATGAATTTGTGTTAGAATGGTCCAAAAGACAAGGATCAAACCAAATCTAATCTTAGCCATTGATTAGGGACTTAATCTTGGTCATTGAGATGTACAAGAAAAGTATAAGAGAAGGATTGAGGGTCACTTGGAGAGTACACCAGATGATCAGTCATTCTATTCTCTAGAGTGGGGTTTGCTAAGAGAGATAGAATCAGTGATCGGGAGAGCCGCTGAGGGGCATTGAGTACAGAGAAACAGAGAAGGCAAAGATTGTGCCGGGAGAGCAGCGCAACAGCCAAGGAGAGTGACACAGAGCCAGCAAGGGCTCATGCAGGGCCACGTAGAGGCAGCCAAGTGCTGCGCAGAGCACCAGAGAGGCCAACATGTTTGACGCAGAGGCCCAGAAAGTTGACGTAGGGCCTCCTGGTGCTGACGCAGGGCCAACGTGAGACAGGGAGGGGTTAACGCAGTCCAGATTAGGCAGACGCTTGTAGAAATTTACAGGGTAAGTTCCACAGAAAGAATACCAAAAGGACACCGCTCACAACCAGATCTCAAATCAATACACCAGTATTTTTGACGTGGTTAAAACCCTCAGAGTGCAAGGAGGGAAACAGTCCACGGCCTGTCCCAACGTGGGTACTACAGGCAATTTATTAATCAAAGAATGAAAATTTACATAAGCTTCTCTCATGCACGGATTACCCGAACAATGACCCTCCATGCGCTTTAAATAGAACTCATGGACCAATCGGGTGTCAAGCCACGGATCAAGTGTCGGTAATACCGAGGTGAGAGTGAACCGTCGGATCACTACATATCGTGACCATTGGATTGTAAGTTACAAAATGTACAACGGTAAAGAAACACACTTTACCTAACTCTATACTAGACCAAGTTGAACTTAACTATATCCTATGTGTCGGAATATCCTAACATCCCCCCTTAAGAACAACTTGGGATAGGATTGAAGGATTTACAAATATGACACAATAGGAGAAGGAAGGAGGCACTAGAGCCTATCCCCCCTTAGTGACAACTTCCTGAACTCCAAGCATATATCGAAGTTTAGTGAACTTCACCTCTGTGAGAGCCTTTGTGAAGATGTCTGCAACCTGATCATCTGTTGGACAATATTGCACTTCAAGAACATGGTCATGAATGAGCTTTCTGATGAAGTGCATGTGTAGTTCAATGTGTTTGCTGCGCTGATGCTGGACTGGATCTTTGCATAGCTGAATGGCACTTTGATTATCACACCAAAGTGTGGTTGGATGCTGCTGCTCAAAGCCAAACTCTGATAGGATCTGACGAAGCCACAAGGCTTCCTTACTAGCTTCCACGGCACCACGATACTCTGCTTCTGCTGACGAAAGAGAAATGGCAGCCTGTTTCTTACAAGCCCATGTAATAGGTCCTGAACCAAGAGTGAAGACATAACCGGCAGTAGACTTCCGATCATCAGGGTCACCAGCCCAATCAGAATCAGTGAAACCAACTAACAGAGGAGCTGCTTTGGCAATGTAATGAATCCCAAACTGTACTGTACCTCGAACATAACGAAGTATTCTTTTAGCTGCTTTCCAATGACTTTCACGGGGGTTTTGCATAAAACGAGCAACAAGGCCAACAACAAAGGAAAGATCAGGACGAGTATGGGTTAAATACAAGAGTTTTCCGACAAGTTGACGGTATAAGGTAGCATCACGATACTCTGCTCTGATACCATGTAGAAATTTACAGGGTAAGTTCCACAGAAAGAATACCAAAAGGACACCGCTCACAACCAGATCTCAAATCAATACACCAGTATTTTTGACGTGGTTAAAACCCTTAGAGTGCAAGGAGGGAAACAGTCCACGGCCTGTCCCAACGTGGGTACTACATGCAATTTATTAATCAAAGAATGAAAATTTACATAAGCTTCTCTCATGCACGGATTACCCGAATAATGACCCTCCATGCGCTTTAAATAGAACTCATGGACCAATCGGGTGTCAAGCCACAGATCAAGTGTCGGTAATACCGAGGTGAGAGTGAACCGTCGGATCACTACATATCGTGACCGTCGGACTGTAAGTTACAAAATGTACAACGGTAAAGAAACACACTTTACCTAACTCTAACCTAACTCTATACTAGACCAAGTTGAACTTAACTATATCCTATGTGTCGGAATATCCTAACAACGCTGGGGTTGCAGAGCAGTTTTGTGCTGAGTAGCTGCCGGAAGGATTTTTTGGGGTTTCAGGTAGGAGATTTCTCTCAAACTGTGAGGTATAGCTGCTAAGGAAATTCTCTGTTGGGTAGGCCAGTGTCGGCACCCAGATTGTACTCTGATATTGCGTAATAGGAAAACCATCAGATAGCTGCACTGGTTTTTCCGCATTGGGTTTTTCCGGGGACATTGGTCCAAAAATAATGGTGTCATGTGGTGTGTTTGTTCTTGTTTCTTTTAATTGCTGATCTGTAATATGTTGAGCATGCACTGGTGTTTATTTTCAGTATTTACTTTGTAAATAACTTGTTAACGAAAAATAACAAGTAGGTAGGAATAAATCAGAAAAAGTGCATGAAGGGTTTCTAAACTAAGTAAACTTAGAAACTTCAACAGTGTATACCCTATAAAGTATAAATATTACCTATTATAGTAATGCACACATTATTAAACCTTATAAAATTTTGGAGGGTTATCCCATACAGTTATATAGACATGGAAAATTTCTTGTATTCTAATCGTCACTCTTCAATCCTTCAATCAATTATATTTTCAGCGTGCTTGACTTTTATTCATATTCACAAGTAACAACCATAAGGCTTGTTTCACAATCCCTGTGTTTAATGGTTAAACTCTGCCCACTTCCTATAGTGGATATGTAAAAGTATAGTAAAGGGGTTAAGGCCCTTAATGAAGAGTGTAAAATAAGGACACATTTCGTTGGCAGTTCCTTTATACTATGACAATGACAAGTAGTATGTGGCCTTGCTCGAAAGGTTAGCTATAATGCTTTTGCTATGTGTGAAACATCAAAACGCTGGTGCCAAACCATGAATTCTATTGATTTGTATGTATTCATTGCTTGAAAGTAAGGTTTTGTTTGGGAAACATGTAATTTTTGAACAGACTTTTAATTGTTCATTTATCTATCACCAATACAGTGTGAACTTTTATATATGTTAATGAGAATTGTTGTAGAACCACCTAACAGCTTCGTTGCTTCTGTGCAGCTCATGTTAGCGCAATCCCAATAGTTAATGACAATGGTTCACTACTGGATATATATTCTAGAAGGTAAGCCATTTTATCCACCATTTTTGTATTTTTCTTTGCTTTCTCCCTATTAATAGTGAATTTTAGAAACAAGGTGTCATTTCTGTAGTGTTGTATGTCTATTTGTAGTGAATGTTCTTTTCTTTTGAAGGTTCCATTAACTACTTAGCAGTTTGGAAAAATATGTCAAAGACTATTTTTCGTAGTCCAGAAAAGAAGTATGATTTATCTGTTTAAGTATTGATTGCAGCCTCAGTCAATTACTCTTTCTTATAAATTATAGCCCATTGGTTTTTCATTATTATTTATATTTTGGTGCATTCATATTACAGTGACATTACAGCTTTGGCAAAAGATAGAGCATATGCCCAAGTGCAACTTGACAAAATGAATATTCAACAGGTAATTCTAAACTATTTTCTGTTGTTGCTTGTGAATAAGTTTTCCAGGTAATCTTCCTTCGTTTTGGTCATTTCAAGTTGTCTGAATGTCAAATTATGTGGTGACTTCACAAGAAATACTGGGTGATATTAATGACTTAATTTCCAATGACTATAACCTTGCCATATGACTACCTCTTGTGGCTCATGGACATTTATTTCATCTGTCATGACCACATAATAGAGATATACTAGCTAGAGAAAATGTTATTATATGAAACATTCTTGGATAGCTTAATGAAATAAGTTTTCAAAAGCATAACTCAACACATGTGTGAATGTTATTTGAGCTATAGCCGATGGGATAGGTAAATAAGCCCAAATTTAGAGTAGCACCCCTTCACACTTGTTTCTTTTTCAATGCATCTTACATTATATCGACGTTCAATAAATTCACATCAATTAACACATCATATAGCAAAGAATATCCATAATAACTTCCAAAACATGTCTAACATAGTTTTGATTTTAGTAACTAATTTGACACCAAATTGGTCACCCCAATTGAGCTCAGAGGATTCTGTGTTAAAGATTGTCTTGCCTCTCCTCCTGACAAAATATCTTGTAGAATGGTACTCAAATCTCCCTACTTTGAAGTCTAATTTCCAATTATTCACAACAGCTGCTCCTTTCCACCAAAGTGCACTCACTAACTATTAACAACATAGTATGCTTTTCAGGGATCTAATTCTAAATGGACCAACTATGTTGAATTTCCAGAAGCCATGTTTCTTTTTATCTTCTTTTCTATGAACTATAGCAGGCTCGATTGCGAAAACCTTTTTGTGTAGCCCAGGCACCGGCTTTAATAGCTGGACTCAGTTTGAGTGTCCTCCAACCAACATTCAGGATTTAAAGGAGGCTTTGACCAATTTGAAGGTCATGGCCAAGCCAGACACCAAATTGGTTTATGAGACCCCTTTGTTTGTGGGTTAAGGGAACCCGCTCGACTCATGGACTATCAATTATTTACAAATAGATATTTTATATTAATGACTCCATGTGTGCCAGGTTAAAATCTTTGCTTGTTTGTTGTTAGTTAGCTAGTAACATGTAAGAACTGCAACCATTGGTATTTTCCCAGTACATTTGAATTTTTGTTGATGCCATTTTTTGTTCTTTTTTTTATGCGAATTGTTCATATATGTAACCAAGGCTTGATAGATAAATGGAACTTGCACTATTCTGTTAGAGTCTGATACCTGTAGGTGATTTTATGAAGTTAACTATGAATGCATTTTGAGTAATGATTTTGCCCTATTTTGTGGCAATGCCACATGGGATTTCCATGGCAGACTTATGTCGATTGCTGCAACAAATATGTAAAAGACGGCATAGAGACTTTTGATATATCACTAAAAGGAAGTCTGCATTGAGGCATGAATATTGAACTAGGGATGAACATGTTCTTCAATAGGAAAACACACGTGTATGCATGTATAGATATATTTGAGAGAATTTTTTATGTTATCAATTTTGTGTATACACACACATTTATAGCTCTTCTATATCTCCATCTTTTAATACAATCCGACTACATGGAAGGCATGAGCCCAGTAGGCCTGCAAGACAAGAATATTAATACAAGGATGAAGAAAGAACCAAAAACATGCTATGAGTTACATTAATTATGTATTTTGTGCCAATTATGAGATGGGGGCTTAAATATATTTATATTTAAGTTAGCATTTTCTGGATGTAAATGTGTTGGATATTTTGAAAAGTTACGATTTGAATGTAGGGGGAACATCATTTCTATCTATCTATATAGTCTAGTTGGTTTGCTCACTTTGTTTGAACTGACTAGTTTCAAGGCGAAGATTGCTAAGAGGTCATGGGTTCAAGTCTGATAGAGTTCCTTTGGGTTATGAACACATGTTGAAATCTAACGAAATTTAGCATGTGGGCCATTGATAAAGTGTGAGGAAGTCCCTGGAGGGTTGGCTCTATTGGTTGTTGTTAGTGTTGTTGAGTATTTGGCTAGTTTAGTGTTGATAGGTGCCCAATTTGAATCCCCTTGGGTGAGGCACACTAGTCTATGCCAATGAGCTTACTAATGATGCCATCGATAAATATAGGGAAGCATCCCTTGGGTTTCCTTGGAATGAATATATATGTATGTATGCATGTTCCTCACTAGGTAGATTGATTGGTGTCTATTGCATGCTTGTAAATGGGAGGTTGGCAATACGATCCCTGTGGGAGGGTTTTGGGTTACGAGCGTCCTACCTCGAACTCATTATTCCTTTCACCCTTTTTGTGCAGTTGGGGTTGTTTATAGGGTTAGCTAGTTCAAATGCTACAACTTTAATTAATGAGGTGCATGATGGCTAGATTTTTTCACAGTAATAGATAGATGTTATATTAGAAAAGGTTATGGCTGAATTGTACAATGAGGTTTTACTAAATGGTTAGTAAGTCTAATAAGCATGAGCCAAGAGTCTTCCAATACGCACGATCCATCCAAAAAAATACTAACATTGATTTTCCAATACCACTTGACAACATATCCAAATATGTATTGTTTCACATATTAGCCTTATAAGAAAAAAAAACAAAAAAATCAAGCTATTGTACTAAAAATATAACTAAAATTGAAATGCTTAGAGGGGGATTTAGTACTCGTGTCCACCTACATTGTTAGTTCATTAGTTTCCAATACCATACAGATAGTGTTGATGTCGTTTATCCGAGAAGGAGCTCTAGTATAGAGGCCAAAGTGATCTAGAGGGGTTGGCAACAACATGGTCCATGAAGGTTCTAAGTAAGCCAAAGGTGGCGAAATAATTAGGGGTAATAGGTAAGAAGGAGATGGCAAAACAAGCAAAGGTATCCTTGGAACTATAGGTAGAGGAGAAACCATAAATGTTAGAGGGAGATTGACGTGGACCATGTTACCACAAAATCTAGTAGGCATAGTGCAAAGCCCCACTAGGCAATCTAGATCTTTTGGCAACAAGAGATCACCATTGTCACCTTTGAGGCTTCTCTCCAGTTGTTTAGTGGTGCATTTAATCCCATAAGGGAGGCTTCCCTATAAAGATCACCTAAGGATATTCAATAAAAAAAGACTTAATGGGGATGCAACGTCTAATGATTGAAGGAAAGTTATTGACAGAGCCTAGAAAGGCTAAGATAAATGGCGCCCAAAGTTTAGGTATGCTTCCTAAAGATCTATGTAATTTAAAAAAGAGACGCTATAAGTTAGGGTTTGTAAGGTATGCAAATTTAGGGGACACGATGGTATATAGCAGTTCCGAAAGATAATCTATCAATGATGGATCAACAATGGAACAAAGCTATCAAAGGGGCGGACTAGGTTGAGGGAAAACAATGTAGTTTTATGGTTGAAACTGTTGAAATATGTAACTAGGTTTAGTCTTCATAATGTCTTATCTAATCACGATTTTATGTATTTGATGTAAAGAGAAAAACAAAATTATTATTGTTATTTTGTAGCATGGGTTTCATGTTCAAGTTCGATTTATTTATAGGTCAAGCATCGATTGTGTGCTTCTAGGGATTTGTCATAAAGGCTAATAGTCAAAAGAGTCACTGTCTTATGTAATAAACCCTATTGGGCACTTTATATCATGTAAAGAGAATTTATGTAAGTTAAAAAGTGTCATAGTCCTCCCCTAAGACCAAGTCGGCCTACAAAGAAACAAGTCGACCTAACTGTGACAAGTTGGCCTCGTTAGGGTTGTTCGAGCTCCAAGAAAAGGCTATATATTCAAGGCATTCAACCACACTTGAGGATAATCCAATAAACTCACAAGAAGACAACAAAAGAAGACAAAAGTCAAGCGAATAAGAGGAGAACTCAAGGAAGAAACTAGGGCATCATCTCACACATGCGTGTAAACTAGGGCATCTTTTGCAGTAGCAAGACCAAAATTGCAGTCACTATAGAAGGCTGAAGTTTAGGGTTCAAAAGGATCAATTTGATAATCGAGTTACTAAGGAAGAAGCAACTCCCCAAGTGAAGGAAGAAAGAGACATTTCTCACCATCTTTTCCCACATGTGTGAAGCTAGGGTTTTTGCAATTAGGCTGAAAATTGTAGTCATAAGTTGCAAGTCCGAAATTTTGGTCGAAGGAAGAAGTTGCAGTAGTTGTGAAGCAAGTTTGACTTGGGTTGACTTTGTGAGAAGCAAGTTCATCAAGGAGAAGTTTGACTTGGTCTTGGAGGTGTCTTTTTCTTGGGTCTTAGGTCTTGGAATTCATCATTTGAAGATTCTATAAGAAGAGAAGAATTCTTAGGGGTTTTCCTCTCAAGAGGAGAGGTTTTTGCCTTGGCTTACAACCTATATCTTGTGTCCTCCTGTGTTATTGATCTTCATGGTTTGGTAGTTGTTTGATGATAAAAGAACACTATAATAATAATCAAGTAAAGAAGAAGCTAACTACAAGTACACCAAGTTAAGTAAGGAACATGACAAGTAGCTATCAAAATTAAGAGAAATCACCCTAATCTCGCTGCCATTGATTTCTCAACATGGTATCAGAGGTAAGTTGACAAGAAGAAGAGGTAGTTGGAAGATCACTCCATTGAAGAAGGATACATAAAGGCCAAACATAATAAGAAAATCAAGTCATCAAGGAGAGCTAAAGAGCATCAAGGAAGACTAGTCTAGACTCTACACATCATCTTGAAGGAAGAAACTCTTGAAAGAAAAAATAAGACCACAAGGACCCCACCTCGACTCAAAAGACTCTACACACTTGAAGTATTCTTGGAAGCATTCTCATTCTATCCAAAGGAAGCAAGAAGAAGCAATTCATCATCATCAAAGGAATTAAAGTGATCTCCCTCACATTGAAGAAAGGATCACATCTCAAATATCCTTGAAGAAAATCATCTCTCCCCATCTAGAAAAAGAATCATTGTCTTTTTGAAGAAAGAAGATCATAAGGAAAGCAATCATCATCAAGAAGGCATATTCAATTGTCAACAACAAAGGAATAGTGGAAGTCAACATCATCAAGAAGGCATCTAGTGAAAGACATCATCATCAAAGAAGCATCTTCACTTAACAAGTAAGTATTCTATATTTTATGTCTCAATCTACAATGACTTCTTTCTGCAAGGAGAACAACAAACTTGTTGGGACATCGAATTACCTTGCATGGAAGAAGAGAATAGATTTGATCCTCATAGAAAATGAAGTTAGTGAATATGTCACGAGCTCAATCACCAAACCTCCTCAAGAGCAATCTCAAGCACTATCAAAGTATATGAAAGGAGAAGTAAGAGCTCAAAGAATCCTTATTGAGTCAATCAAGGATTCTCTCATTCCTTATGTAGCAAAGTTGAAGACATCGAAAAAATCTATGAAAAGTTGGTGGAATTGTTCTTTGTAAGTACTGTAGGAGAAATTATATCATTAAGAACCAAACTATATAAGATGAAGGTATCAAAGGAAGAAGGGGTAGCCTCATACCTTATGAGGGTATCTCAAATAAGAGATCAACTACAAGAGCTAGGAGAAGTAATGTCTAATCGAGAAATGACCACCATTGTACTCAATGCACTACCAGATGAATGGGGCAACTTTGTATTAAGTATCTATGGAAAGAACGAAACTACCCCATTCAATGATCATGTGAACAATCTCTAGCATATGCAGCGATGTCAAGGAAGAAAGGAAAGTCTCGGAAAAGATTTCAATGCTATGAATGTAATGAATATGGGCATTTCGAAAGGAACTTTCCTAAACTCAAGGAGGACAACAAGAAGAGAAAGGAAATAAATGAAGCCCATGTCACCAAAGAAGTAGTAGAACCTGAAAGGAAGAAATCAAAGAAAGAAGTGATAGACCTCCACTATTAGAAGGTCTCTCACACATTTAATTTATTTTCAAGCACATAGAAGTTAGCAAGTAAAGTAGGAAGCATCACAGTCATGATAAGATGCATTATAGGAGAGATTAAGATGACATCATCATAGAGGCATGGAAGGATAGCCAAAGTAGAAATTTATATGGTTGAAGCAATCATAGTACATGGTAGAAAGGAAGTAGCTCATGGCATCTTCAATGGAAGCATAAAAGGATAATCCAAGTAGCAGTTTGAATGATTGAAGCACGTCATCTAGCAAGATAAGAAGATAAAAGTTTGTCACACCTCATCATTATTAGAAAGAAGCATTTGCTGAATGAGGATCATTAAGATCCTCCATTGGAATCTTTGTTAAAAGGTTTACCTCTACATAGAAAAAGAAAGTGTCACATAGGTGGTCTACATTCCACCTTGTGTGGATCCACAATTTAGAAGGATGATGGTATGATGGCAAAAATGTGCATCATGACAAGTTGGTTGAAGTATTTTCATTTTCAAGCAACGAAAGGAAGCTGCTAGAAGAAAGTTTAGATGACCACATGAAGGAAGAGGTATATATATATTTGGTAATAGATAGATAAAGTCATGTCATCATATGGTTGCAGATAGAATGGTTAAAATGCTCTATCTCATGAGCGTGATGAAAGAAGGAACTTTTCCTTTTGTATGATACATGAAGGCATGAAGACAATGTGCCTTGAACTCTTCTACATGAAGGAAGAGGTATGTATATATTTGGTAATAGATAGATAAAGTCATGTCATAATATGGTTGCACATAGAATGGTTAAAATGGTCTATCTCATGAGCATGATGAAAGAAGAAGGAGCTTTTCCTTTTGTATGATACATAAAGGCATGAATGCAATGTGCCTTGAACTCTTCTACATGATGACATGATATGACCTCATGAATGATCCGGATTTCAATAGGAATGCAACAAATTACAGAGATAACCATAAACACAGAGATGCAATGGAAATAATACTTCATTTCATTACTGTAAAATACTAAAATATGATTACAAACAGAAATGGAAATAAACCAGTTAAGGTGATGGTATCTTATCTCTGAGAAGAGATTTGTCAGCTACATGCTTCTGAATTGTGTTACAATGAGGCTCGAAGGCCTATCTATTGTTGAGAAACAATGGGAAACTCTAAACATCCAAAAACCTAACCCTAGGAGATGAAACACCAAATTTGTGGGCCTCGTTTTGGGTAAATTGGTACATCAACTTCTCGGGGTCGTAACTTAGGCACCCGATCTCCGTTTGACGCGTACAATAGCTCATTAGAGAGATCTATTCGAGCACTACAACTTTGGGAAGAGCAATATCGGTCCATGGACCCATGTTGCTCCTAGATTTCCCAAAAAAATATCGTTTAGGGCCTCAAAACGTCTTCAGAAGTTTAGGACTTGTAAAGCTGCTAAAAATAGTAAATTGTGCTACAAATAAGGAAACTGAAAAGCTGAAAGAGGCAGTTGTGGGGGTCCAAGTGGGATAGGTGGGTGGCGACCAACATCCACCTGGATCATTCCTCCCCCCTTAGGAAGCAATGGTCCCCATTGCGTTGAGGTCCTCCCTGAGATGAGGAAACTTTTGCTGAGCTGGGTCCCTGGTGAGCTGTTCTGCGATCTCTGATGTGGCCAGTAATGGTGGGAAGCATGGTTGAGGGCGGTACACATTGAAGACTTGGTGCATGCGAAGGAATGGGGAAATGTTGTGCTCCACAACATTGTTTCCCACAACCTTGTTAATGGTGTAAGGACCATGTCGGAGTGGTTTGAACTTCTGATGGGTTCTGGTAAGGTGTTCTTTCTGCAGATGTAACCAAACTTTGTCGCCCACCTGAGACTTGTGTGGTGCCCCTATGGGTGAGGAGAAGTTGTTCCTGTGTTCTTTCATCACTGTATCCCTCTACTGCTGCTGTTGCTGCATGGAGGAACCCTTTGTGGGGGTCATGGATGTGGCGACGATCTTCCCCTTTGGGAGCAAACTAGACAAAAAATGAATTTCTTAGTCTGGGAGACGATCTTGCTACATTTCTTAGCAGAGATCAAAGAGGTGGCGGTAGGTGGGGCTACCTCCGGTATCCTGTATAATGAATTACCCAAAGCAATAATAACAGCGCGAGGCCTTGACTCATACACAACATGTTGCCTCCACAAGCATGGCTGGCCTAATAATACATCACAAACATCCAGAGGTGCAACATCACACAATACCTTGTCTGTGAAGGGTTTGATGTTGTAGGGAAGACAACACTGCTGGCGAACTCGGAGATGTCGTCCTTGGTGAACCCACCCGATACTGTATGGTTGCGGGTGTGGTGTAGTCGGTAGGCTCAACTACTTCATGACCTCTGCTGAAATGAGGTTCTTTTGGCTCTCACTGTCAACAATGAATTGCAGCGGCGAACCCTTCACCCACATCTGTGAGTGGAAAAGACGCTCCCCCTCCTCTGGATCTTCAGGCTCATTCTTCTGGATCTTGGCGGTGGCAACAATGGCACTGGGCTCCACATCAATGATCTGCTTCCCTTTGTCATTCCCCTTGTTGGGTGTTGACTCAGGATCGGAACATGCATCTAATTCTGAAGCTTTCAACTCGGCCACCAACGACTGCTTGGTCCGACACTCACTTGTGTTGTGAGTGGGGCTCTTGTGGAACTCACACCACTTTCTTGTGTCCTTCGACTTCGTGGTGTTGTTCTTTTCTCACGGCTTCAACGGGTTGTCTTGGGTCACCCCGCCTTGGCTTTGTCCTTTGGTCTTCGGATTTGCAGATCCAAAGTCTCGCTTCTTTTGTTTAAACTTCTGCTCGATTTTGACAGTGTATTGGTATGCCGTGCCAAGCGAGGAGATGTTCAGGAACTCCATCTCTTCCTGGATGTATCTGTGTAGGTAGCCACGGTACTTGAGGACCAAATGTAGCTCAGAATCCTTGATACCCAATTGTGTGCGAAGAGTATGAAAAATGTTTGTGAACTTTGGCACATCTTGGTCCCTTCCCTTCATAGCTTTTGACAGGGTAGTTCTACTCCTTGATGTCATCCCGAAATGAATTCCAAGTGGGTGCGGATGAAAGTAGTGAGCCCATACTTTCATCCTACTGCTCGCAGTAGGTTTCCCACCAGTCCTTGACGTGGGGGGCTGCTTTGAGAAGAGCGAAAATAATCTTTTCCCGACTAGAAAAATCATGAACAGAAAAATACCCATCTAGCAGATTTAACCATTTATCTACGACATCTGCGTCTATCTGACCCTCGAAGATGGGGATTTCAAAATTAACTTGTACCTTAAAGGGCGTGGCATTTCTAGAGTAGCTGCTGGAAGCCGATGCGTTTCTTTTGGGTAACCACTGAAGGATCTGCGCAAAGCTGTCCATCATTGTGTTCCTTTGTCGCTCGATGGATTCTTCGAGCAAGATTTTGATAGGATCTCCTGCCCCCTAGTCTTTATTTTCATCCGCCATGGGAGGCCGTCGGGATTTGCAAGGCTAGTTTTGCAAAGGTTCGACCAGTTCAAGCCCTAACTCCTTATATCCCGACCTTGTTGGGGACATGCAAAGAAAAACAAAGAAAAAAAGTAGACCACTCCGATACCACTGATCCGGATTTAAACAGGGACACAACAAATTACAGAGATAACCATAAACACATAGATTCAGCAGAAATAATAATTCATTTCATTATTGTAAAATACTGAAATACGCTTACAAACAGAAATGGAAATAAATCAGCTAGGGCGATGGTAGCTTATCTTTGAGAAGAAATGTGGCGGCTACATGTCTCTGAACTGTGTTACAATGAGGCTCGAAGGCCTATTTATTGTTGAGAAACAATTCGAAACCCTAAACATCCAAAAACCTAGCCCTAGGAGATGAAACACCAAATTGTGGACCCTGTTTTGGGTAAATTGGTACATCAACTTCCCCGGGTCGTAACTTTGGCAACCGATCTCCATTTGATGCATACAATAGCTCGTTAGAAAGATCTATCCGAGCACTACAACTTTGGGAAGAGAAACATGGGTGGACCCATGTTGCTCCTAGATTTCCCCAAAAAATGTCGTTTAGGGCCTCAAAACGGCTCTGGAAGTTTAGGACCCAAAAAACTGCTAAAAATAGTAAATTGTGCTACAAATAAGGAAACTGAAAAGCTGAAAGAGACAGTTGTGGGGGTCCAAGTGGTGTAGGTAGGTGGCCACCAACATCCACCTGGATCAATGAAGAAGATGAGGTGGTTGGCAATTATGGTTCCCATGATGAAGGAACCATGTATAGAAGATCCTAAGGAGGAAATATGTGAAGAAGATGAAAGAAGAGTTCGTGAAAGATGTATCTACAGTCACGTGAGATAACTAATCAACATCTGATAACAAGGAGTAGATATGACATCTCCATGGAGAAGGTATGAAGACCCTGATATGTATGTTGGCGAATGAAAACCTTGATAGTAAATGCCTTGGAGATGGATTCATATAATTTACAAAAGGATGTTGATGTTGTAAGAAGCTATAATGTTCCCAAATTTTGGATTACTAGGCGAGATGGTTAGGCTGGTTTCCAAGAGCTTATGTCAGCGTGGTCATAGGAGCAGGATTACTCCATTGGTGGGCCTAGAGGGTTTTAGAGGAGTTTTATGGGTCCGACTAGGACCGCTTACCATATTTCATCATCAAGATCAATTCCGCATGATTTGCTCTTGGCTTTGTTGCATTTTGACGATTTTTGGAAAATGGCGTTAATAATAGACATATTTTAATTATTTATGCTTAAGTTGTTGTTTCAGGCTGATTACTTGGAGAAACACTTTAGTGTAATAGCTCGTTGGAATCAGGGTGAAAATATCTACAGAGCAGAATGATAAAAAGGGGCTTTGGGTGGCCAGTGTGACTACAAAGGCGAATTATGCACTTTCTAGCATTAAAAGTGATTTTAATTAGTTTATAATAGTCACTTTATTAAATAAAGAAAAGAAAAGTGCTTTTAAATATTTAATTGGAGGGAAAAGGTAAGTGAGTTATAAAAAAACAAAAAGAAAAGAAAAAAGGGGAAGGTGAAGGTGAAAAGACAACCCTAAACTCATTAAATAAGGAAAATGAGGAGACTCTCCTCATTCGTGCATTGTGTGAGTTTGAAGAGAGAGCTCTTGGAGAGAGTTTGGAAGACGAGGTTGAGGGCTTTGGAGCCCTAGCTGCCATAGCAGACTTCGGTGTTGCAACGAGACACCCTAGTTTGGGATTTGTGAGTGAAATCATTCAGATTTCACTATTGAGATTCATGGGAGAAGAAGACTTGCCGGAGAAATAGAGGTAGAAAAGTGTTATCAGTTGATTTCAAGTTCTTATTTGGTATTTTCTATCTAATCTTGACAGGCTGAGGAAAACCCATCAAGGCACCAAGTTTCAGATCAAGCTGGGGTCTATTTTCTAGAAGAGAAGAGCCATACCTTACCTCTAGTTCTGTGGGTCAAAGTCCTTCCTGAAGTGGTTGAGTTGCATCCAAAATAGAGGGACGAGTTTTCTCTTTTCTGCTGGCTGAATTTTGTTCACAAGAGAGTTGAGTTGTGACTAGAGGAGAGCCATATCCTTTCCATGCTTGGCTGGGTAAAACATATTCCAGAGAGGGTCCGATTTTGAAGAAATACCTATCTCTGTTGGACGCAGAACACAGAAGCATACACCTGTGCATAATATCAGTCCTTTGCTCTCACATTTTCTGATCTCCATGGATATTTAAGGAGCTGTAATACTGCTACTATTAAGGATAACACAGTGAAACTTTCATTGCTGGAAGAGACTCAATGGTTCTATTTCTTCAAGTGGTTGTCCAATCCTTCATCTTATTATAAATTTCATTATTTCATTGAGAACAACCTTGCTCGAATAATTACCAAGTGCTATCTCTCTATTTGCATCATACTTTCCAGGAAAATTTGATGGTTGTAATGCTGGTCTGTCATATTTCTGGGTTGCAAATAATGAATATGATGCCTCTGTACTAGCCATACTTTCCTTATATTAATATCTACAAATAGTTACAGGTCCTCTCCCGGTGGTCGAGCAACTAAAGTTCGTCTCGTCTCCTCTCCCTTATGGTCGAGTACCTAAAGGTCGTTAACAGTCGAGCACCTAAAGGACCTTATCAATCGAGCCCCTTATCGGGTCCTTGCACTAGGAAGCGCAAGCCCCTCCGGGTCCTCTCCCTGTGGTTGAGGAACTAAAGTTCCTCTCCTCTCCTCTCCCTTATGGTCGAGTACCTAAAGGTCCTTAACAGTCGAGCACCTAAAGGTCCTTAACAGTCGAGCACCTAAAGGTCCTTATCAGTCGAGCCCCCTGTCGAGTCCTTGCTTGACGCTTGTTATGGACTGATATTTTTAATAAAGGAAGGTGATTTCACACTCTGATTTGCGCTGTTCAGTCTCATATACTTTATTTACTATTGTATGCTGGAGTTGGAGTCAGTGTTTAGAAATAACAATCTATTGAAAACAATTGTTGGGAAACTAAAACTACTCAGAGACACCTACAATAATGTGCATGCCATCTATTTGACAAAATGTCTAGCTAAAGGGTCACCAAAAAAAATCAGAAATTTGTGGACATTTCTAAAGTGGAATCTTACAGAAGTTTATATCATGACAAAGGGCCATCATAAAAAGGTAATGTTGATTTGATGTTCATTGTTTGATTTTTGTAAGCATTTGGTTGGATTGGAATAGGGCTACCAAAAGAAGGTTGTAGAAGTTCATTTATAACTAGGATTGCATGGAAGATCCTGAAAGAAACATGACTTGGAAAAGGTAGCAGTATAAGGGATAGCCAGATGATGAAAAGAAGGTCACTTTCTGATGAAGAGAAGGATGGCATGACTATTGGTTCAACACTATGTTTCATTGAAGGAAAGTGATGGAGAAGATGGCTGATGCCCCTTGAAGAAGTTATGAAAGATGATGGCTCCATGATGAAGACGTTGAAGTTCATCAATGACATGATGATGCAGTCTCTTAGGAGAAGAACCTTTACTTGCAGATTTTCAGACTCTTAGGAAGGCATTGGTAGAGATGAAATCTAACTACCTATACCTCCTTTCTGACAAAGATCACCTACTTGTGCTTACTAAGATATATCATGATGCACTAGTAGGGAAAGAGGAGGAAGTTGACAGGCTTACTTATGAGCTTGAGATTTCCCAGGAGTCCTTGAAGAGCACTCAGATGGCCCTTCAAGAATCAAAGTTACAGGTTGACCAACTTTGCATGGAGTTGAATTGTGTACATTCTTTTAGGGCAACCATCACACAAGAGGATGTTTGGGCCAATCATGATTTGATGGAGGAGCCTCCTGTGATAGTGGAGCACACAGAGCACCTAGATGAACAGGCACTTGTAGAGAGGTATATTCCAGAGTTTTCTGATTATACACCCATGGGATGTGGATACAAATATATTTTAGATGAGGATACGTACATCTGGGATCCAGGTCTGGTTGACACGTGTGGGTACTGGAGATGCCGATTGGCATTGGGATCCAGGGGGAGTTTTCAATCAGTTACCAGGTGTGAAGGATGACTATGGCGTTGACAGGGTGATTGACCCAGTGACGAAGCATTCACGTTCCTTCATACTTCCATTAGAGCTATGGTCATCACTAGTGGTTCGCTGGTTTGAGGTAGGAGTATGCATATTTCAGAAGATGTCTTGGTACGTCATCCATGCATGGAGTGGCAGGGTGGTCAGCATGCCTCAAAGGGAGTTATTCAGATGGGATGGCAATTGTATGCCACCATATAGAGCAATATGTGAGGATGATGTTCTTCCATATATGTATTGGGCACACGAGTCACCAAGGATCGACACAACAATGACAT
Organism: Pinus tabuliformis; assembly: GCA_031772625.1. Lineage (NCBI taxonomy): Eukaryota > Viridiplantae > Streptophyta > Pinopsida > Pinales > Pinaceae > Pinus > Pinus tabuliformis. The sequence goes on from CM062808.1 coordinate 356,212,538, forward strand.
CCCCATCAGCGTGTGAGGAGTCATACCTCTTAGTTGTACCAGGACAGTAGAGATATGACTCACATGATGTTGGGCCCACTAGCAGGATGGCATATACATTGGTTCATGCGGGATACCAGACAGTACAAGGTGCGTCAATAGTAGGCGGGGATAGCCAATGGGGTACAAGGATATGGCATGGTGTGTAGGGGGTATGTAGGGGAGTACGATGATGCATGGTTTTATGCAGTGGTGTCTGGTGATGCACAGTGGGATCTCAACGCATTGCTTCTAAGGAGACAGATTGATTGGGACATCAGGCATATCCATGGGCCTGACTTAAACATGATCAATGAGTGGATGGATGGGCGTCAAGGAGCATTGCATTCCTCGAAGTATGATCTTTAATTGGAGCATTAGTTGATTAGAGTCAAAGAGTAGGATACTCGCAGAACTACCCATGGGTATCCATATGGGTTCTTGATCTTGCCTTTGGGATTGACCCATGCATTGGTCACTTTCCAGTCTGACATATTGTTGCAAAGGCTTCTATTGTTGCTCTCATCACATATAATAGGACACACAGGGGTCACTTGAGACAGTTGGGTGAGACACAGTGCATCATGGACAATATAATGACTTCCTAGCTGAGGCATATAGTAGGAGCGCGAGTTGATAGATACATAATTAGGGATGGTGTGACCCACTGCGGAGGCAACATATGTCCCGCAGTGGGCAACATATGGGTTCTTGATATTGCCTTTGGGATTGACCCATGCATTGGTCACTTTCCAGTTCAACATATTGTTGCAAAGGCTTCTGTTGTTGCTCTCATCACATATAGCAGGACACACAGGGGTCACTTGAGACAGTTGGGTGAGACACAATGCATCATGGACAATATAATGACTTCCTAGTTGAGGCATATAGTAGGAGTGCAAGTTGATAGATACATAATTAGGGATGGTGTGACCCACCGCGGAGGCAACATATGTCCCACTCCTGAGTACACACGTAGGGAGATGATCAGGAGAGTGCTGCATGACACACCTTCGGTAGGACATTTCGAGGCATTGTACGAGCATGGGGAACAATGGATGGTAGGCCTCTTTTACAGGAATGCATGTGGGCTCCAGGCAATAGTTGAGTACATCACCATGAGATCAGATAGCATATTTCGATGTGTGATTAGGCAGGAGCAGGGCAGTTTAGCATGCACCAGATTGATTCATGATACATGGTGTCCATCTATGGTTGCATATAGGGATCAGTGATGGGGCACGGATGGGCGCCAACAGTTAGCAGTGCTTTTCGCTAGGATAGTTAGTTATGATTAGAGTGGCGCAACGATAACATGTCGGTTTCCTTTTGGGATTAGCATGGGACCTTGGCATAACAATACTTGACAGTTCAACCACCATTGTGGGTGAGTTGGTCTTCACAAGGGAAGATCACTCATATCTTCCATTGGACTTTCAATTTAGCGGAGGGTGTTTCACTTCTCCGTCATTCATTGGGTATCAGAGGTGGTAGTGGTTAGTTCTTGTGGGCGAGGATCCTTTTTAGCAGGTTTTGGAGTTCACTCATGAGGTGCACGAGAATTTTTTTGGTAGAGTAGCTTCTTGAGGAGTTGGTTTGACTTTCACATTATCAAGACGCTCTATTTATTGGAAATATACAGAGGGCCTCTAGTTTCTATTCCTTGTTGGTAAGTGAGTGGAGCGAGAGATGCTTCATGATGACTAGGATGGTTTGGGGCCCTGGTATTCATTTGGATCAACTTGTGGAGCAAAAACATGTGATGGCATTGCTTGAGGGCAAGAAATTTTGGGGAGGGGAGATTGTAATGTCCCAAAATTTTGGATTACTAGGCAAGGTGGTTATGAGGGTTTCTAGAGCTTATGTCAGTTTGATCATAGGAGCAAGATTACTCCATTGGTGGGCCCAGAGTGTTTTAGGGGAGTTTTATGGGTCCGACTAGGATCACACCATATTTCATCATCGAGATCAATTTTGCACGGTTTGTTCTTGGTTCCGTTGCATTTTGACGATTTTAGTAAAATAGTGTTAATAACAAGCATATTTTAATTATTTATGCTTAAGGTGTTGCTTTAGGCTGATTACATGGAGAAACACTTTAGTGTAATAGCTCGTTGGAATCGGGGTGAAAATATCTACATGGCAGAATGATAAAAACGGGCTTTGGGTGGCTAGTGTGATCACAAAGGCAAATTAAGCACTCCAACTTTAAAAGTGACTTTAATTAGTTTATAAAAGTCACTTTATTAAATAAAGAAAGGAAAAGTGCTTTTAAATATTTAATTGGAAGGAAAAGGCAATGCTGGAAATACTGAGAGGGGGGTGAATCAATATTTATTTCAATTGTTACTTTTACCAGTTAGATCACTTATATTTAGAACACAAAATGAACAATAGGAATAAATTATTTTATTAATATAGTATTTACAATGAATCAAGTACAATATATGTAGGGCTCCAACCCTAGATGAAGACACCGATCTTCAATCTCCCAGGCTCCAACCTATTGCCAGGCACCAACTTGGACTTCAGTGAGGCTCTAACCTCTAGGGCTTCGACCCTATCTTATCCAAGGCACCAATCTTGAGTTTAGGAGCACCAACTCCAAGGACACCAATCCTCTAGCTTCGCTTTGTCAAGATATGTTCGGTTTCACGACTCCCAAAATCTTCTTCACCGAGCCGTGTTAATCTTCAGTTATCCCTTCACTTAGTCTCCACATCACGTCATCAATGACAACCTTGTCATACAGAAAGTGTCACCACTGTTCTTCATAATATGCAATCAGTCTCTTCAAGTTACCTTATCATGAGATCAACACTGCATTATGATCTTGAATACAACACTTGAATGTGTCTTCAATGAATTGCACCAAGTTCTGCACCAACTCTAATAATAGTTCTGCACCTTCTTCAAATCTGGTCCAAGGTTAGTCCCAAAGATTACTTCAAGTTACCTCCAAAGGTCTACACCAAAGTCTGCACCATGAATTCTGCACTGCACCAATATTTCAACACCATATTATCTCAAGACTATTGGACCACTGCTGCACCAAGACTTCAACACTAGATTGTGACAATTCTTCTTTACAAATGTCCTTACACCACATTGCACTAGACCACTGTTTAAACTGTTCCAATACTTCTACACAAGGATTTATACACCATACTGCACCATCTATTCTGCACCACACTTCTTCATCAATTCTGCACCAATGTTCTTGCACTAAGACTTCAACACTGCACCAAGATTTTAGTACTGCACCAAGACTTCTTCACCACAACTTCACCAATGTCCTTACTGCACCAAAACTTCAGCTATAATATTCTGGCACAATGCTACACCAATTTATTAATCCAAATTTTGATATGCTGCTATAGGCCCGAATCTGATAACTCAGGTCCGAATTAATATGCCACTGCTCAATGCTTCACTATACTTCACTGTGCCATCCTCGGTTCAGGGTTGCTTGACTTCACTGTGCATTAGGATGTTTTGCTGTTGTTGTCATGGGGAGATCTTTATCTTCAAGGTTTCATTTGCAAGTATATCTACCACAGTCGAGGCTTGAACCAACACACAACCGACATAAAAAAACTATACACAGTCCGCAATCAACACAGTCCGAGGGCTAATACTCCAACACATAGTCAATACCATGTGATCCTGTCCAGTCCTCAAAGTGAACCAATAGTCCGAGGTTGGTGCATCCTTGTTTGATGCACTGTTCAGTGTTGATTGGTGCACAGTCTGAGAGCCCCTTAATCCACAGTTCCCAAGAAGGCAGATCCTTTAGAAAAATGTGTGCCTCATATTGTTTATGGGATGTTGACTCATCAAGCCCTAACCCGCAATTTTCCACAAAGATAAATTTATGCTTTGAACTTTCGGAAGTATGTGCTCTTGCTGTTCACGAGATGTGAACTGCTATATCTTCTTCCTTATATAATCCGAACTGCTCTAAGCTCTAAAGACATCGAGGACCTCCTATATATACTTTTTGTGCATGAAACGAACATACATGTCTTTTAGTTAAGCCTACATGAGTTTTGTTTAGGCATAGGTCGACTTACTGGCATAAAGTTAATTTTAACTTAAAAAATTAATAACTTTCAAACCACTTGGAGATTTGGGCTGAATAATAGCTTGTTGGAAAGCTAAAATTATGCTCTTCAAGATGGTGTAGGTCTCATGGTGAGATTCTGCCTCTAAGGTGGAGAAAATTAATTTTCTTTGTGACTGTCCTTAAATTTTTGTGCATAAAATATTTGGAACAATATGAGGGATGTTTTGGGATAGCGTGGCTTCTCCATTTTTTTGCACCAATAATGTCATCATGATAGTATCCAACATCATGTATTCAATTATAGTGCAGTAATATGTGATAGTGTAGCCTTCATTAATTTGTCAAAGACACCAACGTAGTCTTCCAATTATGTCAAAGTGTGGTCATTCTTTAAAGAGTATGACATTATCACGTGTATGACTTCATCAATTATAGTCATCCACTTGAAAGGCTTGTACATTGGCACCTAAGGTCTAGATCACCAATCAAGGCACATGATTGGCACTCAACAACATTATAGTTAGTTCAAGAACTTGTTCGGGCAAGACTTCTTCATTAGTTGCTTGACATATTTGTGGCTTGACATCTTCAAACAAGAGTTATGGCATCATCATTTGGAACTAGACATCTCAAGAATATTTGCCATCTCGGTTAGTGCCATATTGACATCAATGACAACATATATTAACAAGTACGTGAGTTATAAAAAAAAGAAAAAAAAGAAAAAAGGGGAAGGTGAAGGTGAAAAGACAACCCTAAACTCTTTAAATAAGGAAAATGTGGAGACTCTCCTCATTTATGCATTGTGCGAGTTTGAAGAGAGAGCTATTGGAGAGAGCTTGTACGACGACGCTAAGGGCTTTGGAGCCCTACCTACCATAGCAGACTTCAGTGTTGAAACGAGACACCCTAGTTTGGGATTTGTGAGTGAAATCATTTAGATTTCAACGTTGGGATTCATGGGAGAAGAAGACCTGTGGGAGAAATAGAGATAGAAAAGTGTTATCAGTTGATTTCAAGTTCTTATTTGGTATTTTCTATCTGATCTTGACAAGCTGAGGAAAACCCATCAAGGCACCAAGTTTCAAATCATGTTGGGGTCCATTTTCTAAAAGAGAAGGGCCATACCTTACCTCTAGTTCTGTGGGTCAAATTCCTTCCTAAAGTGGTTGAGTTGCATCCAAAATAAAGGGACGAGTTTGTGTGAAAATTATATCGCTGCAACAACTAATTTACTTTACCTACTTATTTTCCAACAAGTTATTTATGATATTCCTTCAATAAGAATTAAAATAAATTTTGCTGTAGATATCACACCATAATACAGAAACAAACACATGCACAAGAATCAACACATCGACACTGATATTTTGGACAACAGTGCTTGGAAAAATCCAATGTGGGAAAACCGATGCACCAAGAGAGGATTTTATTATTCAACAATTCTTCAGTACAACAGGGTGCAAATTGGCTTACACAACAGAGAAAAAATTATCCAACACTTCTCCCAGTCTTGGCATTAGCATGGATGACCTCTGCGTAGCTACCAGACAATCTGCGTCAGCCCTTACCTCTTTGTGTATGCACTGGGCCTCTCTGTGTCACCTACGCAGGCCCTCCAGTGACTGCGCAGTCTGTTGTTGCCTCTGCGTCTGCCTCCCCAACCTTTGCGCTAGTCTTCTGGGGCTGCTCCTGATTCTCTATTCCGTACTTGCTGCGACTTACTGCTTTCCAGACCATTGGTTTGAATTTCTCAGCTAACCCTGCTCCAGAAATCAAACTGACTGGTCTACCTCAGTACATCCTCCAACTGACCCTCAAGCCCCTTCTTATACTTTTCTCGTTGGTCCATCAACGACCGAGATTAAATCTCTAATCAACGACTAAGATTAGATTTGGCTTGATCCATGACTTTTGGACCCTTTTAACCCGATTTTATATTAATACCCATTAATATTTTATTTTTCATACGTTTAGAATTAGGAACTCCATTAAAAATACTAATTATTTTAATATCTCCCAAACCAGTTAGAATCTGCCCAAACCATTTCTGGGTCTTGGCTATAGCACATCTGATACTACCCCAGATCAATAGTTTGCTCTTTTCTGCTAGTCGGATTTTGTCCACAAGAGAGTTGAGCTGTGACTAGAGGAGAGCCATATCCTTTCCATGCTTGGCTGGGTAAAACATATTCTGGAGAGGGTCCGATTTTGAAGAAATACCTACCTCTGTTGGACGTAGAACACAAAAGCATACACCTGCGCATAATATTAGTCCTTTGCTCTCACATTTTCTGATCTACATGGAGCTTTAAGGAGCTGTAATACTGCTGCTATTAAGAATAAGGCGCTGAAACTTTCATTGCTGGAAGAGACTCAATGGTTCGATTTCTTCAAGTGGTTGTCCAATCCTTCATCTCATTCCAAATTTCATTATTTCACTGAGAACAACCTTGCTGGAATAATTACCAGGTGCTATCTCTCTATGCATCATACTTTCCAGGCAAATTTGAAGGTTGTAATGCTGGTCTGTCATGTATATATATTTCTGGGTTGCAAATAATGAATATGATGCCTTTGTACTAGCCATACTTTCCTTATATTAATGTCTACAAATAGTTACTTGTTATCTCTTGTTATGGACTGATATTTTTAATAAAGGAAGGTGCTTTCACACTCTGATTTGTACTTATCAGTCTCATAAAATTTATTTGCTATTGTATGCTACAGTTTGGAGTCCGTGTTTAGAAATAACAATCCATTGAAAAAAATTGTTGGGAAACTAAAACTATTCAGAGAAACCTACAATAATGTGCATGCCATCTATTTGACAAAATTTCTAACTAAAGAGTCACCAAAAAAACTCAGAAATTGTGGTCATTTCTAAAGCGGAATCTTACAAAAGTTGATGTCATGACAAAGGGCCATCATAAAGAGGTAATGTTGATTTGATGTTCATTGTTTGATTTTTGTAAGCATCTTGTTTGATTGGTATAGGGCTACGACAAGAAGGTTGTAGAAGTTCATCTATAACTAAGATTGGATTGAAGATGCTGAAAGAAACATGACTCGGAAAAGGTAGGAGTATAAGGGATAGCCAGATGATGACAAGAAGGTCACTTTCTAATGAAGAGAAGGATGGCATGACTATTAGTTCAACACTATGTTTCGTTGAAGGAAAGTGGTGGAGAAGATGGCTGAAGCCCAACGAAGAAGTTATGAAAGATGATGGCTCCATGATGAGGACGTTGATGTTCATCAATGACATGATGACGTGCAAATGAGGAGCTCTACAAGCCATTGATAGTACCATGATCTTTACCAAAGAGCATATAGTTGCTGTTGTAAACAAGTTCTTAGTTAAACAAGCTTGGGCAAGTCCCTAGTTAAGAGGGAGCTTGGGTATATTCCTTTTTTAGGAATGATTATATCCTCCCTTGTTGAGAGGGAGAGATAGACACATCATTCTTGTCTTCATTATGAAGAAAGAATTTTGGTTTGGTTAAGCATCTGAGAATGATATCGATACTCTTTGAGGATGAAGTAGGGTATCCAATAGGTAAGAGTAGTCGAAGAGGAAATTCCTTGAGGATGTGGTAATCCATGACAGGAATGGTCATTTGTCTCCTCAACATTGTGCTCTAGTCCTGTGGAGAGATAGAGTTGTTAGTCAAGGCCTTGCTACATGACAATGCTAGTTGATATGATGAGATGCACTAATATAAGCTGATAAGATAACTTATGATATGGCTTACCAATCCGACTCTTCTTTTGAAAATTATTCTGTATGGGAATGTCCATGTACCTTGAATGTAATATGAATACCTTCCTAGTCAAGAGAGTGTTGAAATATGTAACTAGGTTTAGTCTTCATAATGTTTTATGTAAGTATGATTTATGTATTTTGATGTAAAGAGAAAAATAAAATTTATTATTGTTATTTTGTAGCATGGGTTTCATGCTCAAGGTCAATTTACTTATAGGTCTAGCACCCATTGTGTGCTTCTAAGTCTTTGCAGTAGCAAGACCAAAATTGGAGTCACTATAGAAGGCTCAAGTTTTGGAAGGTCAATTTGATAGCCGGGTTACTAAGGAAGAAGCAACTCCCGAAGCGAAGGAAGAAAGAGACATTTCTCACCACCATTGCCCACACATGCGAAGCTAGGGTTTCTGCAATTAGGTTGAAAATTGCAGTCATAAGTTGTAGGTTCGGAACTGTGGTTGAAGGAAGAAGTTGCAACAGTTGTGAAGCAAGTTTGACTTTGTGAGAAGCAAGTTCATCAAGGAGAAGTTTGACTTGGTCTTGGAGGGGTCTTTGTCTTGGGTCTTAGGTCTTGGAAGTCATCATTTGAAGATTCTATAAGAAGAGAGGAATTCTTGTGGGTTTTCCTCCCAAGAGGAGAGGTTTTGGCCTTGGCTTACAACCTATATCTTGTGTCCTCTTGTGTTATTGATCTTCATGGTTTGGTAGCTGTTTGATGATAAAAGAACACTATAATAATCAAGTAAAGAAGAAGCTAACTACAAGTACATCAAGTTAAGTAAAAGAACATCACAAGCAATTATCAAAATTAAGAAAGATCACCCTATTCTAGCTGCTCTTGATTTCTCAACAGAAACATGCATAAAAGAAATAATAAATAAGACGATGCTAGCTCTGTTTTAGGGTTGTAACATGCAAATAATTTTAGATTTTTCCTTTTTCGAGTACACTAAGTGCAATGCCTTTGGTTTCATAATTCTTACTTGGTATCCGGCTTAATGTTGGAAGTAGTTCCAGTTTGAAAATATGATGAAAGGTGGCCTCTATAGGTTTGATGTTTTGAGTTAGGTGGATGTTGTATGAAATATTATGAAACATGGTCCACAAAGGTGTGGAGGGTTGGATCCTTCAGTGAATGGTTGGATCCTTTAGTGAAGGAGTCGAAGTTTCTTTATAGTGGTAGCTGGTAAACTTGTTCAGGGGGTAGGTGCCCCCTTCCGGTAGGAGCCGGTAAACGAGATCATGGGGTTGGTGCTCCCTTCCAGTGGGTGGTGGAAAACGAGAGAAAGATGTATCCTTCTGTAGGTGGGTGCCTACGTGCTGGTAAGAGTCTGCACCAATACAAGATTGTGAGAGGTTTTCTTAATAATAAAAGAAGAAGACATAGACAACGACAATGGTGGTTTTCTCCCACATTGGGTTTCCACCTAAAAATCCTTGTGTTCTCATGCGTTGTTGTGTTGCTTATGTGTGACACTTATTTTTCTCTTACTGCGCATGGTTACTTTTAATTAATAATGAAGTAATGATGCAGTGGTTAAAGATGAACATATGGTGAAATATATGAAAAGTTAGTTAATTGGATATACACTGTTTGCCTTTATTGAAGTCACGTACATACACTGGTTACATGAATGACAATAGCGTATAGAAATCAAAATATGAAATGGAAAGTTAAAGTGGTTTTAAAAATACTAATTCAGTCCCCCCCACCCCTATTCTTAGTATTTTTCCCAACAATTGGTATCAGAGCAGGTCACTCCAATTGAAGCTTAACCACTTGGAGTGGATTAGGGATGATGGGAAAGAAGCAAAAGAAGAAGGCAATGCAAAGGAAGAAGTCAACTCAAGAAAATTGTGGCAGTGAAAGCGATATATCATATGCACTAATTGATGTCAGCGAATATTCAGATTCAGGAGCACCCCTCTTTCTATTGATTAAGAATGAAGAAGAAAATAACAACAAATTATCAAGGACTAATTTTTGTTCCACTTGTGATCCATTTCCTTGTTCATGTAGTTATGATGATAATGAAGATGACAATGAATCAACTAAAATTGCTCTTATGGGTAAAAGTGAAAGTAATCATTCTGCAGAAAATTAGATTCAAAACTAATGGCCCTAGAAGCATAAATTAAAAGGCTTACAGATGAAAATAGAGAGCAACAAAAGTTACTTCAACAATTTGATGTAAAGGAGAGTGCCTACAAAGAAGATATTGTCACATTAAAAACCCAACTGAAAGAAGGAAGGAAAATTGAAGAAGGGATGAGGAAGCAGTATAAGGAAAAAGAAGATCAATGTCAAAGACTAGAGGATGAAGTAGCGTCATTGATGAATAAAATTGTAAAGAAGATTAATGAAGAGGATACAACAACTGAAGAGCTTAAAGAAAGAACCAGTTACTATGAAGGACTTGAAGCAAAAATCATCTCTCTCAAATTTAATCTTGAAAAGTCAAACAAACAATATGAGGAGATTCTTCAAGTATTTGAAGAACAAGAAAACGGGCTTAAGAAGGAAATCATTGAGTTGAGAACTCAATTGGAAAAGACTAGAGGTGAAAAAGAGGTTGAGGTAAGTATTCTAGAAGGTAAGCTAGTAGAAAAGGATAAGCAATTGAGATTTCAAGATAGTACTAAGATTTTGGATAACATTCTTAGTAGTCAAAGGTGTCCTTCCATTAAATTTGGTCTTGGTTTTCATGAAACTGTAAAAGGAAATCCGGTTCACATGCTCATGCAAGGAACTTGAAGGATAAAGTGATAAGAAGTCATCCAGATCAACATCTAAGTAAAACTAATTTTCATAGGAAATCATTTGCTCCCGATAATATAAATATTAATCAATTCTCTCCTCTGATCAATGATGTTGAATGTTTTACATGTCATAACTATGGACACATTGCAACAAATTGCAGAAGTAGATTTCGATCTCAAGCAAATAGCCACTTCATAGGAAGATCATCAGCTCCCAGGTACTCAGGTTTCTTTAAGGGATATTGCTTTGCTTGCAACATATTTGGTCACAAATCTATTGATTGCAATAGGAGGAATATGAAGCAGATATATTATAATTCCTCTCCTCCCTTTTCTGGTCATATAAGATGTGATACTTGTAACAAGTTTGGGCATGTAGCAAAAGAATGCGGGAACATGCCAATTGATCTCCACAGACAACATGGCAAGCAATCGGATAAGAATATTGGATCCACCAACACTTCTCATAATAAGTATAAAGAAGAAGAATAGATAAGTTGTGGCTTTGCTCTTTGTTCATTTGAAGATGAAGATGAATGCTACATAGATAGCGGATGCTCTCATCACATGACTACAGATAAGGACAAGTTTGAGTCTCTCAAGAAAAGCATGGTAAGGTGAGTCTTGGAAATAGTGCTCCAACAAAAGTTATGGGAAAAGGTAGAATCAAACTTGAGAAGTATGCAAAAGCAGTTGATGCATTATTAGTTCAAGGGCTAAAGAAAAACATTCTAAGTGTAGGTCGAATAGCTGACAAAGGGCTTATAATTGTATGTACATCGACTAAATGTCCTCACCTAGGATATCTATTAATCCATCATACATGGGTCCATCTGCAACACACCTTGTTACTATCCTCTTGACATCCAATTTGACGTGCCTGCGGTCACCTTGGTTGCTTGGTAGGCCTCCCAACAATCCACGTGGGCTCCTCCAAACAACTCCTAAGGCCTCCTCAATCTGCCCATCAACTGATCCATGCAATAGTCAACACTTTGAACCAATGCACAACAAACTTTTGCTTGAAATTTGCTGCCTAATCACTGTGGAAACTATCACTGGTCTAGGGCATCTAACCATGAGATCTTCCCTCTCCACATTGATTTCCATAGGCTGCCCTATCACGATCTAAATCTGATCCTAAACTAGGATCCAACACCTACAAGAAATATCATAAAAAACTTACCTTTGCTCGTTTGTTTGTGGTCTCCTTGACCGCTACATTCATGGACTGGTTAGGGCATCAATAACAATCCTACCATCCCTCACACATCAACTGCAACAATCCTTCTAAGGACGCAGTCACCCTTCTCCAACAATCCCTAAACCCCACGCTGTCATGTCATCCACCAACACTCCCAAATAAGCCTTACACCTTCCTTGTTGGCCTTAACACAGATACGTGGTTGTTTTAGGGACTGCGACTTGCTACAACAAGCCTATCCTTTGCTACGACAACCCTTTTCAAGGGTCATAACCCCTCAAAACGACACCCTTTTTCCTTCCGCCTTCAAGAACAGGCCCGTGGCATCTAAGATAGCCTCTCGGCCTCCACCAACGTGACCCAAAAAAATCACTGCTCCAGCTACTTAGTTGGCCTCCGTCAAGGAACTCAAACCTCCTCCACGTTGTCTTAGAGCCTCCCTCTCTTGCTGCGGCTAAGGCAATTTTAGAGCTATCTTTCTTGCCTTGTGTTGCACCTAATGGATGACTAAAATGAATCATCTCACCCTCCTTTTATAGGCGAAAGAGGGGCTTCACCGAATTAATGAAGAGACCCTTCTATTGGAGTTATTTACATCAACCCTACATGACTTGACAACCAATAATTAATTAGTCAAGTTCAAAATTTCATCTCTCTAACGACAACTGGGAATCGAATGATTCTTGTTGCGTTGGAATCGTCTCGCCAAGCACTATCATCCTCATCCATCATATCTCGTAAATTCATCATGGTTTTGGGCCTTGGCCCAAATTACGATGGGTGCAAAACCCCCAATCCTGGATCTCAAGCCCACAAGCCCATTTGTGGCGCTTTGACCTCCAATCCTCAAACATCAAGGCTTGGAGTACCTCCCAAGCTACACAAAA